>JALIGW010000003.1:5832025-6432025 GCA_023053685.1 Diadophis punctatus similis | reverse complement strand
CTACATTTTAATCCATCCTCAGCCATGGAAACTGTCAGGCAGTGATTTTATGTTGCCTGTTACATGTATATGCAGGGGAGATGCATCCCTATCAAATATAATGGTTTATTCCTGAGCACGTGATTAATATGTTCCTAGTACGCATGTGTACATTCCTTTCTTTCGATCTTTCCTTTTGTCTTCTGCTTCTGCACGAAGCAACACCTATGTTTATAGCCAGGATGTGATTTATTATTTTTGTAACGAAATAAATATCTTATACCTTAGCATTTGAACTGCGGTTTATTTTGATAATGTCAGAGTTTCAGGAAAAGATTCATTTCGCCTCTGATGAGAGTAATTCTTATCTTAACAGAAACTCCCTGGGTGATTTTAGGATAATCATTCTCCCTGTCCAGCCTACCTCACAGCGTTGTTGTTGTCAGGAAAAATTGGAGGAGGGAATGCTGACATCCGCCAAAAAGTCTACAAATCTGATAAACAGCAACCAGAGTTGGGCTGTCTCATAAATACCTGTTTGCACGTGTAGCTGCATTGATTGCACTTGAATTTTTTTTCATTTCTATGCATCTTCTTGTGTTGTTGCAGAGCGTAGCGCTCATGGAAGGCACTATCACAATAATTGCACTTGACCGGTATCTCAATGTAAGTATGCAGGTTTCGCAGATGGATACCTGTAACGGGAGTGGTATGATTTTTACATTTCCCCCCCAAATATTTTGAACCTTCATATGGATTTGCCTTAATAGGTCACAGTTGTTGAGTCTCAAGCAGGTGTATTAAACAGACAAGAAAGACATTAAAACAAATTTTAAGCTCACATAAATCCCATGTAGTGACTATTACATCCATAGAAAGAAAAAAGTCCTGGTGGCACAGTGGTTAGAATGCAGTATTGCAGGCTGACTCTGCCAACTACCAGCAGTTCGATCCTGACTGGCTCAAGATTGACACAGCCTTCCATCCTTCCGAGGTCGTTAAAATGAGGACCCAGATTGTTTGGGGGAAATATGCTGACTCTCTTAAGCACTATGCTCTGTTAAGCACTTAACAACTCACAACCATTCATTTAGTGACCATTGGAATGACAATCCAGGAAAAAATTGAACGTGCCCATGCCCCCATGAAAAAGTAAAACAGTACAATATTTAAGCAATGATACAACCTGAATTGCACCTAAGAAGCTTGTGAATTGCAAATAAATTTAGTTAAAAAGGTAATATGAAACTGACTAAATGACTTCAAGGGAGATGCACCAACTGAACTCTGATTAGGATTCAGATTTAGAGACTTCACAAGAAGAAGGAAGGGAGGGAGGAAGGTGAGGGAGGAAAGAAAGAAAGGAAGAAGGAAAGAGGGAAGGGAAGAAGAAAGGAAAGGAAGAAAGAAAGAGGGTGGGAGGAAGGAAAGAAGAGAGGAAAGAAAGAAGGAAGGAAGGAAGGGAGGGAGGTTTCTGATTAAGAAGAGCAATAATTTCTGGCTCCTTTTAAATGTACAAAAAGCAAATGCAAAGGATTGGTTTACTTCCTCCAAAGTAGCCAAAAGGTGGTGCTATTTCTCTTTCTTACAAAATTCAGCCCTGAATTCAGTCTCACTAAGAGCTGGAAAAAAAACTTTATCTTTGCAAAAGCATCTTCCAAAGAACTTACATACATACCATTGAAAGAAACAGAGATGCTCCTAAAAATTACACATTTAGTAGTCTTCCTGGTACCCAGTGTGATCCCCTGGCTGGGATTATAATGCCTTTGGTCAAGGTGGTTGGGAATTTGGTAAAATATAATCTCAAAACACTGGACAGCATTAAATTGGAAAGGCTGTATTTTAAGCCTCAGTTTATTGCCATCAACTTTTTCATTCCTCCACAGAGTCTCCCTTTTAAGATTCCATATTTTGGTTCGTTCACCCAACAATCAATTTGTGTTCTAAAAATCTGGGCCTATGGCAGGGGCATGCACAAGGAGTGTAAAAAAAATGTCACAATGGTGGCTGAAACCACAAGACTGAAGCTACGCCCGTTTTTACATATATGTTGACACATATAAAAAGAGGGCAGGCTTTCGAATGCACAATTGCAATGCCGTCTTGATTTTTATTTTTTTTATTTTGCCTCTACTGTGGATGTCCCTGGCCTATTGAGTACTCATCATTAACCAACACAAAGAGACTTCTTGAAGCCACTTCTGCATTCATGAAAGTCAACCAAGCAAATGTCCTGTTATTTTCTTTTAACCTTCTCCGGGATAAGGACTTCTCAATTGCAGGTTTTTAATTGCTTCGCATACATCAATGGGGTTGATCACAAAATGAAGAAATTCTGAAACGAACCTTATTCACCTCAAACCCTGGGAATAAACCCATCGAAGATGGCATTGGTGTATACTGAGTGTTTTGCTCTCCAATAGTTTTCAAAGCCACACTGCCTTCTCCTATTTCATGCAGGTTAAAAACCTACCGTATTTTTTGGAGTATAAGACGCACCTTTTTCCTCCCTAAAAGTGGCTGAAAATTTGGGTGTGTCTTATACTCTGAATGTAGCTTTTTTGGAGCTTTTTTTCTAGCCCTAACCAGGTGCTAATGATCTTCCCAGCTCTTACTGGCTTGCAGGCTCTTTCATTGTTACTCTCTCCGAAGAAGGTTTTTTTTAAGTCCTAACCAGGGGATAAAATAATGTGCTGAAGCTGACCAGACTAAGGACGCTAGCCAGATGAATACCTGGTAGGCAGATTTTTTTCCCGTATTTTCCTCCCCCAAAACTAAGGTGCGTCTTATACTCTGAAAAATACGGTACTTAAACCTTAGATTTTCCTAATGCTCTCTCTCAGAGATATACCTTGCCTGCCTTGCAGTTTGATTTGAAGAATTTGTAAAATTAATAGGTGGCTTCTTTTGATGGTCTCACCTGCTTTTTCCCTGTACAGTTTTAAAATGTATATTAATATTCAGGCTCAGAACTTAAATTAAACGACACGATAGCATCAAACCTGAGCTACAAATATTCTCATTTATTGGCACAATGGCATCTTTTTGCATTGCACATATACCCATGTGCAAGTATACTAGGGCACACTTGCAATTGGCCAAGAAGGATTGGAAAACATAATGAGAAGAATTCTAAATCTAAAAAAATAATAATTAGTGGGAAAAAAAAGAACAGAGTGCTAAGGCATTGGTGACCTTCCCACTTAAAACACAAGAACTGAGAACCTAAAAATCTCAGGAAAAAATGAGTGTGAAAGTGTCAGGAACATGCTAAGCCCAAACGGTTGATACTGGACATAGAAACAATGCTCACTGATCACATCTTTGAGGGAGAAATCAGGTTTTATTTACTGCAAAAAGACAAGAGCTTGCTTTGGAAATTAATGAGCCAGAGCACAATACTTTGGGGATAGATTTATTAAGTCAAGTTGGATACTGACGGTGACCTTCATTCTTTATGTACTAAAGATTTTGGAAAAAAAACCTTACAAAACTTACTTAAATCGCCTTTCCGGGCAACGGATGTGGCACAGTGTGGACACTGGTGTTTTGGTACATTTTTCCCATGTTTATGCAAAACATGGAATTTCAAAGTCCCAGCCTGTGTGAATCTGGCTTTGCAAATCACACATTCAAAAGGTTTTTCACCTAGAAGGAAACACATACATGTAAGAACTGGTGAACTAGACAGCAAAATGCCACAGCTGAAAATGGTAGCTTATTTTCCAGATCCTGCTTTTTGCATCCACACTCTGAACTGATGCGGCATCCATGCCACCATAACACTCTGGGGCTTCTGTAGGGCTTTTGCAGATTTCAGCTTCTGTTACGGTAGAAGAAAGGCTCCAAGCATGAACTCCTGAGCTGTGGGACAGATGTTTTCTCACTGATGGGAATTTTTGCCCATCTGACCTCCTAGAGATCTTTCTTGGTTCTCCCACTTCCTTGCCACCATTTCACTGATCTCCATTTAGAATAGGAGTGGAAAGCACAGTTGGAAGGGACCTTGGAGGTCTTCCAGTCCAACCCCCGGCTCAGGCAGGAAACCTTATACCATTTCAGACAAATGTTTGTCCAATCTCATCTTAAAAACTTCCAGTGTTGGAGCATTCACAACTTCTGGAGGCAAGTTGTTCCACTGATTATTGTTCTAACTGTCAGGAAATTTATCCTTAGTTCTAGGTTTCTTCTCTCCTTGATTAGTTTACATTCATTGCTTCTTTTCCTGCCTTTAGGTGCTTTGGAGAATAGCTTGAACAACTTTCCTCCAGAAATTGCGAATGCTCCAACACTGGAAGTTTTAAAGATGATGTTGGATAACCATTTGTCTGAAGTGGTGTAGGGTTTCCTGCCTAGGCAGGGGGTTGGACTAGAAGACCTCCAAGGTTTCTTCCAACTCTGTTATTCTCTTCTTTTCTCTTCTTTGTGGCAACACCTAAGATATCGGAACACTGCTATCATGTCACCCCTAGTCCTTCTTTTCATTAAACTAGACACACCCAATTCCAGCAATCATTCTGTATATGTTTTAGCCTCCAGTCCCCTAATTATCTTTGTTGCTCTTCTCTGCACTCTTTCTAGAGTCTCAACATCTTTTTTACATTGTGGTGGCCAAAACTGGATGCAGTATTCCAAATGTGGTTTTACCAAGGCATTATAAGGCCACACTTGGAATACTGCATCCAGTTTTAAACAGATTTACACTGCAATTCCTCCCCATTACATCAGGCTTAACTTGAGAAGTTGGCTTTTCATTTTTGTGCCACGACCACAAAAGGAAGTGAAGCAAAGAAGAGATTGCTCAGTGGATATCAATTTTCAGCTCCATTAATTAAAGGGTTAATTAACTAATTCTAATTTATTCTTTAACCTATTAGTTGATTGGAGCATTGGTCAACTGCTGGAGAATTTTGAATCTTGTAAAGATGGTAATGGCAAAGCCAATCACTGGGGAGTACAAAAGTGTCCTTGAGTTTGGGAGATTAAGCTGTTGACCATACAGACCTGTCTCCTTCCCTCCCTCTTTTACTCATGGATTTACTGCTGAGAGCACATCAGTTTCATTCATCTTTCCTGGCACATAATTACACTGGGATTTTATTTATTTTGGCCAGCATGCAAAAAATATATTCCTTAATCCTGTTCAAAAACAGTGTCTTTATCCTGCTTTGAAATTTCAATAGACCATGGAAGAAACAGACTCATAATGCAACAGCACAGTGAAAGCTCCATGTTGGCGTTTCTTCGTAGCAAGTCTCCTAGTCTGATTTTCTATTCTGTCAACCACTGAATCACAGAATTATAAACCTGAAAGGAACCACAGGGAACATTTAATGTAATTCCCTACAATGGGCAAGAAAACCAAGCAAACTGTCCAGGACAGGTAGCTGCTCAGCCTCTTATCTTTCCAGAAATGGAGAACCTGCAATCTCCATAGGTAAAGTGCCCTACATTTATAGCAATAGCACTTAAGACTTATATACCGCTTTACAGTCCTCCCTAAGTGGTTTACAGCGTCAGCATATTTCCCCCAACAATCTGGGTCCTCATTTTACCGACCTCGGAGGGATGGAAGCCTGAGTTAACCTTGAGCCAATCAGGATCGAACTGCTGGCAGTCGGCAGAATTAGCCTGCAATACTGCATTCTAACCATTGCACCACCAAGGCTCTTCATACAGATATTAGCATCAGGAAATTTCCCCTTCTATTTAAATGAAATCTTGCTAGTTGACAGTTTATATCCTTATTTCTGGTTCTAGTTTTTGTGGCTAAGGGAAGCGATGGTCATTCTTTTTATAGCTTTCCTTTACACACCTGGACATATCTACCACCTCTTCCTTGAGTCTTCTTTACTCCAGACCTAACATGCCCTCAAGTCTTTAGAAGCCAACTCTTCTTCTGTTGAACAGAATAGAGCTGGAAGGGACCTTGGAGGTCTTCTAGTCTAGCCCCCTGCTCAAGCAGGAGAACCTATACTATAAGGGCCGAGGTGGCGCAGTGGTTAGAGTGCAGTCCTGCAGGCTACTTCAGCTGACTGCTAGCTGCAGTTCAGCAGTTCAAATCTCACTGGTGGGTAAAATGAGGACCCAGATTGTTGGGGGGCAATACGCTGACTCTGTAAAACCGCTTAGAGAGGGTTGTAAAAGCACTATGAAGCGGTATATAAGTCTAGGTGCTATTGCTATCATCATTTGAGTGGTTTGCAACTGGCTTCCAACAAGCATAGGGAAGGGAAAGTGAGGTCATAAGCCAATTGTGACCATGTAAATTTTCTACTTAGTGTTTGCAGAGCTTAGCAATAGAAGTACCAATCCCAATTTTGGTCACTAAGAGAGAGCTGTAAAAGCACTATGAAGCGGTGTATAAGTCTAAGTGCTCTTGCTATTGCTATTTCAGACAAGTGACTGTCTAGACTTCCTAAAAACCTCCAGTGATGAAGCACCCACACCTTCTGGAGGCAAGCTGTTCCACTGATTAATTGTCCTCACTGTTAGGAAGTTTCTCCTTAATTTCAGGTTGCTTTTCTCTTGGATTAGTTTCCAAATAATTTTCTCTTGTTTTGTCTCCAAATCCACTGAATACCCGACTTTGCTATTCTGGAGAGCCATCTGCTTCCAACTATTCCGCCTTGCTTTTTTGCTCACGTGCCTGTCTTTCTTCCTCTAGTGGCTCCGCATCTCATAACCCCACAGGACCAGGCATTAGCATTACTCTGCTTTAATGGCAGCCATTATAGTTTTAATACGTACCTGAGTGAGTTACCATATGTCTTTTCAATTTGTAAGTGTCCCTACTAGCATAGGAGCACACCGTACAACTGTAAGGACGCTCTCCTGTATGTGAGCGAATGTGGCGCTTCAATTTGCTGGCCTACAATTTACGAAAGAAGATTCTGAATTACAAGAGCATAGAGGGTGCTGCTGCTGAAACAATTCACCGTTAAAAAAAAGTTGACTTTTTAGAAATGCTGTTAAGTGCTTGTCACTAGAATATGCTGTTGCATCTTCTAAAGCAAGGGTGTGAAACTCAAGGCCCATGGGCCAGATCCGGCCCGCGGGGTTCTTAGATCTGGCATGCGGGCCTGCCCTGGAAACAGCGAAGGACCGGCCTGTGGTGCCTCTGCCAGCAAAAAGGGAGCCCGGGTGGGCTGCGCACGGCATCCTTGGGCTCTGTTTTCGCTGGCAGAGGGCTGCAGGAGGCCATCATGGCTGAAAACGGAGCCTCGATGAGTGACGTGGAGCTGGCCACGCCCCCCCAGCCCCCAAGATCAAACACAACCCTGATGCGACCCTCAATGAAATCGAGTTTGACACCGCTGTTCTAAAGCAAGGGTCTCCAAACTTGGCAACTTTTTAAGACTTGTGGACTTCAACTCCCAGGATTCTAGGAGATGAAGTCCGCAAGTCTCAAAACCTGCCACGTTTGGAGACGTCTATTCTAAAGTTCTGCCTTCCAAACTAGGTCTCCTGTTTCTCTGCCTTAATGCTGGTTCTATTAGGACGAATCATAACCGCGAGAGGAAAAATATTAAAGGTCCAATTCTGCAAAATTGTTCCTTTTACAAGACTACAGTTGGTCATTGACTTACAATCATTTGTTTAGCAGCCATCCGAAGTTCAACAGCACTGAAAAAATTGCCGTATGAGCCAATACTCACACTTATGATCGTCTCCATGGTTACGTGACCAACATTGAGGCTCTTGGCAACCAGCATATATTTGCAACAGTTGTAGCGTTCAATCATCACGCAACTGCCATTTGCAGTCTTCCCATCCAGCTTCCGACAAACAAAGGTCAATGAGGGAAGCCAGGTTTGCTTAACGACTGTCTAATTCACTTAACAACTGCAGTGTCTGCTTAACAACAGGCCAAAAATGTCATAAAACTGAATGTGGCCACTTGAGTAACCACCTTGATCAGCAACAGATTTGTTGTGGTCCCAATTGTGTCGTAAATTGAAGACTACCTGTAGTAAAGTCTTGGATTAAAAGAATAGAATAGAATAGAATAGAATAGAATATAGAATAGAATCGAATATAGAATAGAATCGAATATAGAATAGAATAGAATAGAATAGAATAGAATACAAAACAAACCTGGTTTCCCAATTCTGAATTAGAATTTTTTTGGTGGTTTGTTTATAATCTTGGAATCTATTGTAACTACCGTATTGTTTGGAGTATAAGACACACTCCCCCCCCAAAGGGGGTGAAAATTTGGGTGCGTCTTATAATTGAATGTAGCCAAAAACGTGAGGCACAGAGGAGGCGATAGTCTGTGGCAATCCCTGCAGCCTAGAACAGCTCATTGGGGGTATTCTGGGAGGCCGATACACCCGCCAATCAGCTGCTCATGCTGAATCAGGCTGCAATGTGCTGAAGGTGACCTGGCTGTTCGCTATTTGCTGCAAGGACGTGTCAGAGTTTGTAGCAGCAATCACATCCAGAAAACACACACAAGTAACTGATGCAGCAGGATTCAATAACTTCTCTTTATATATAATATAAAGTAAAGATACAATACCAAAAGCGGGTTTTCCAACGTAGTAAATACAAGCAAAACACAGAGAGGAGTTTCAGTTTCAGTGATCAGCACAGCATACAGCTTTAGTACAGAATAGTTGAGATAAGCCACGCCCAGGCTCCTTGCTGTCTCCTTCCTTTTTGATCACACTGCAAATACTGTTTCAGTTTCCAAACAGCCTTCAACTCTCTCACACACTGAGGAGGCGCT
Source organism: Diadophis punctatus similis (assembly GCA_023053685.1). Lineage (NCBI taxonomy): Eukaryota > Metazoa > Chordata > Lepidosauria > Squamata > Dipsadidae > Diadophis > Diadophis punctatus. The sequence goes on along the minus strand of JALIGW010000003.1, from coordinate 6,423,309 downwards.
AGCCAGATGCTGGTAGGCAGAGGCAGATTTTTTTTTTCCTCCCCAAAACTAAGGTGTGTCTTATACTCCGAAAAAAAGAGTAAGAGTAGTCTAAGGTGCTGCACATTTCTTTATAGAAAAAATGTCCTTATACAAGTAGTCCTCAACTTATGACCACAATTGAGCCCAAAATTTATGTTGTTAAGTGAGAAATGTGTTAGGTGAGTTTTGCCCCATTTTACGACTTTGCTTGCCACATTTGTTAAGTGAATCACTGCAGTTGTTAAATTAGTAACCCGGTTGTTAAGTGAATCTGGTTTCCTCCTTGACTTTGCTTGTCAGAAGGTCGCAAAAGGGGATCACATGACACCGGGACACTGCAACCGTCATAAATGTGAGTCTGTTGTCAAGCATCCGAATGTAAATCATGTGACCATGGGGATGCTACAATGGTCGTAAGTATGAAAAATGGTCATAACTCACTTTTTTCCAATACTGTTGTAACTTTAAATGATCACTAAATGAACTGTTGTGACGAAAACACCCTGTATTGAACATGGGGGTGGCAGATACCTTTCTTGGTTGAAAGTTACATACAAAACAATATCTGTTCAAGTAAGTTGCAGCCCAAACTGTTTCTAGTTTGCGAAAACTGCATACAAAATGATGCACGCTAGAGTAAGTTATGTATAAATGGCGTATTAAAGGTAAAGGTTCCCCTCGCACATATGTGCTAGTCATTCCCGACTCTAGAGGGTGGTGCTCATCTCCGTTTCAAAGCTGAAGAGCCAGAGCTGTCCGAAGACGTTCTCCATGGTCATGTGGCCGGCATGACTAAACGCCAAAGGTGCAAGGAATGCTGTTAGCTTCCCACCAAAGGTGGTCCCTATTTTTCTACTTGCATTTTTTATGTGCTTTCGAACTGCTAGGTTGGCAGAAGCTGGGACAAGTAATGGGAGCTCACTCCGTTATGCGGCGCTAGGGATTCGAACCGCTGAACTGCCGACCTTTCGATCGACAAGCTCAGCGTTTTAGTATTACAGACAGTATTACAGACAGTTATAAAGAAAGAAAATCATGCAGTGGCTTGACTGTGCATAAAAACCCTATAAAATATGGCTAATTATGCAAATTGCATAGCAAACCTGAGCAATTGGCGATTTTGTGAGTATATGCAGCAAAGATAGACCACAGATATACGCAGATCCTCCCATCCTTTTATATTACTCCCCTTTTATTTAATATTGCTTCTCCAAGTTTATGTGTTGTTTCCAGAAATGAAAAAAAGAAAGAAAATATTGTTTAAAGAACTCTGCAATCTGCTCTCCCTTGGCTGACTTCTCATTAGTTTCTAAAAAAAATATATCAATGCTAAGGGCTCCTGCTTCATCCACAGAACATCCACAAGAATATTTTAATGCTGATTAGAAACAAACCACTGTTTTCACAAGAGTTGAAAGGGCTTTAAGCTTCTTGTCTTTCTTTCATTCGGCAAGGCAAACAGATTTCTGAACGTGATACAAAATCTATTTACCAGAAGCAGGAATGAAATGCAGGTATTAAGATGAGACTCAAAGGCTCTTCTCAAATCTCCCTGCCGTCTGAAATATGGAGGATGACCTCAAACAGGGATTCCTTGTGGCCATCTTGGTTTTCATTCAGCATTAGATTAAACCCCGTATTTGCTTAATAGTTCTAGAATGTATTTTGTTGGGATTTTGTTGTCCTTGCTTTAAAAAGTATCTTGCAGAGACATTTATTTATTTATTTATTTATTTATTTATTTATTTATTTATTTATTTATTTATTTATTTATTTATTTATTTATTTATTCATTCATTCATTCATTCATTCATTCATTCATTCATTCAATTTCTATGCCACCCAACTCCCTAGGTGGTTTTCCCTCCATGTAAGGCGTATTCCTGATAAAGAATTAGCACCGCTATTTAAGAAAAGGACACATTTTTAGCAAGTTTGAAAGGGATAAAAGTGAAGGGTCTGTAAACTCCTACAGGGAACAGTTGAAGATCTGAATATATACGCCGCCCTGAGTCCCTTGGGAGTAGGGAGTAGGGCGGCATATAAGAACCAAGAAATAAAATAAATAAATAAATAAATAAATAAATAAATAAATAAATAAATAAATAAATAAATAAATAAATAAATTTAGCCTATAGCAGTGGTTCCCAACCTTTTTGTGATTGAGTACCACTTGGAGGTCCCGTACAGTCGCCGCGTACCACCTGGTTCCAGAGAAACTAAATTCGATCAGATATCACTTTATTTCCATAATTGTACCGTTCCTTTTTTGGCCCCGTGCATCCAGCAACTGGATTCTCGGGCCGCTGGGACCAGGTGGGTGGCGTGTGGCAACAGTTGCAAATTGTTGCCAGTTTATCTTGTGTTAGGCAGTAAACATTTTTGTGAAGTAAAAAATAACTAACTAAAAATCGTTCATGACCCCGAAAGTGTTCGCGTACCACCTGGAAGGCCCTCGCGTACCACTAGTGGTACACGTACCACAGGTTGGGAACCACTGGCCTATAGAAAAGACAATGATAAGTAGCTCTTTAGCAACCACAGCTTGGTTATTAAACGAAAGGGCTCACTAAGTGAATAACAACTGTTCTTATGATTTTACTTCACCTTTCTTTTGCTTTAGAGACTTGCAAAGATCGCAAATGGGAGGATTGGTAGGAAAGTTACTTTTTCATCACTGTCGCAACTGTAAATGGTTACTAAACAAAGCAGTTTCTAAACGAAGATTGCCTGCAAGAGAAGATGTAATAGCAATCTTCAAGCAAATACAGGGTTTAATCTAACACTGAATGAAAACCAAAATGGCTGTAGACAATTCCTGTTTGAGGTCACCTTCCATATTTCAGGTGACTGAAAGACTTTGAGGAGAGCCTTTGAAGCGTATCTTAGTACTGTTTCCCAGAAGGAAAGATATCCAGGCTAGCAGAAGCTGGATCAGATCTGGCCATTTTACAGCCCCCAGGTCACATCCGGCCCTTTCTCTGCCCAGCCAGTGTGAGATCAATCAGAAATTAGAAATCAAATAAAAATAAGTGTATGCCATGCACACAATATAATTGCATTGCTTTTATTTTAAAGGCGACTGCTTCCCCACTCCCCCCAATTTATGTGTATGTGTATACACCTTCACAGCCCCATTTGGTTCAGCCCTTCATAACAATCCCAGTTTCTCATGTGGCCTCTTGGGAAAATTAATTGCCCACTATTGGTCTCGACAGTCATCTGACAGAAATGCTTTAACTACAGTGGTCCCCAATCTTTCTGGCTTGGGGACTGGCGGCAGTGATGGGGGGAGAAGGAATGGTTCTGTGAGAGCGGTGGGCAAGCATGTACGCGCAGCTCCATTTGTGTGAGGGGCAGACGTACGGGCCGATCACGCAAGTGGAGCTGTGCACTTGCCCGCCGCTTGCATGGCCCAGTCCAAATTGGGCTGCGGCCTGGTACCAGGCTGCGGCCCAAGGGTTGGGGACCTATGCTTTAGTAGATCTTAAACCCAAGTTTGGTTAAGGAACTTAGAACATAGGAAAATATGGTTGGAAAGGACCTTAAAGGTCTTCTAGCCCAATCCCGTTTATGCAGGAGAACCTACACCAGGGCTGTCAACCTCCGGCCCATGGGCCGGATGCGCCACGTGCTGGCCATGCCCGGTTTAGCAAAGGGGGGGGGGGGAAGTCCCAATACGTCATGTGACACTGCTGTGACAATTTGAGTTTGACACCCCTGACCTACACCATTCTAGACAAATGGCTGTCCAACCTCTTCTTGAAAACCTCCAGTAATGGAGCACCCACAACTTCTGGAGGAAAGCCATTTCACTGATTAATTGTTCTGAGTATCAGGAAGTTTCTTAGTTCTAAGTTGGATCCAGGGGTGGGTTAGCAATAGCAATAGCACTTAGACTTATATACCGCTTCATAGTGCTTTACAGCCCTCTCTAAGCGGTTTACAGAGTTCAGCATATTGCCCCCAACAATCTGGGTCCTCATTTTACCGACCTCGGAAGGATGGAAGGCTGAGTCAACCTTGAGCCGGTGAGATTTGAACAGCTGAACTGCTGAACTAGCAGTCAGCTGAACTTGCAGTGCTGCTTTTAACCACTGCGCCACCTCAGCTCAGGTTCCAGTTACCTTCGCCACCGGTTCGCATCTCAACATTTCGCGATGGTTCGCATCGCACACACGCACGTTCCCCCGTGCAATTTCACTTACGCACATGCTCAGTAGCAGGATTCAGCTCGAAACACAGCTGAGGAGCTGATCAGCTATGCTTTGGGCGAAGAAATAAAGGTGAGTATTAACAAGGGGGCGGGCGGGAGGGCTCTTTTCCAAGCCGCGGAAAAGGAGAAGCCATCCAAACACAGAAAAATTCACCAAAAATTCCCCCAAAAAGATGGCGCCGCCCATGGACCGACACCGACCAAACCGGGTTCCATGACACCATTGTTGCATCACCAGCGGGTCGCTAACGGTTCGGGCGATCTAGTCCGAACCGGGAGGAACCCACTCCTGGTTGGATCTCAACCACACTGCAGCTTCATGCCAGCCTAAAGGTCCCATCTACCCATCCCTTCTAATTGCAATGCGCGTTGTTAAATGCGTGTGTGTGTTTGTGTGGATTTTTCTTACTTTTACTTTTAAATTCCCTACCAACTATGCTTCTAACTAAAAACACACGTACCATAAATGGCAGTGCCTCTTTCAAAGGAAACCTCATCTTTCTCTACTCAGTCAAGGGAGGGCTTTGCAAAATGATTCCGCAGAGAACAATCCGTCTTACCTCTACGCTGCAGTAGTTACAGATGGAGCATTTAAAGGGCTTCTCCAGAGTATGTTTATATCGCTTGTGGCGGGAAAGTTCCCCCACTGTCACAAAGGCCATATCACATTCATTACACTTGTGTGGCTTGGTCCCTGCAGAAGAGAAGCAGAATTTCAAAATGTATTCAGTTGAAACATTTAAATCCAAATCTACCTGGAATACTGAAAAATTTGTTGTGATAGCGGGCTGTTAGTTTTACATCTACCTAGGCACAGAATCCAATAAGGTGGGAAATGGCTCATCAAACATTTCAAAGCAACTTAGAACTGCTGTTAATTTTGTGCATAGAATTAGCATTTAAAAAAAAAGTTAAAATAGCAGGTGGCAGAGATGAGGTAAAGCAGCATCAGGTGTGCAGGAGATACATCGTCCTGATTTTGTTATAGTGGGGAAAGTAGAAGGAGGAAAGATGATTAAATGTGTTTGCTGCCTTGAGTTATTTTTAAAAATAATAAAGGCACGATAAAAATGTAATAAATAGAATAAATTAACTTGAGAAATGTTAATGTATGGATGGGATTTACTTTTTTGAATGTGATTTGTTTTGAAGTGTGAGGATGCATTTGTGCTTGGCAACTGAAAGAACACAAAGTGAAAAAGAGCTAGACCAAATGAAAAACTACAAGGAATTAGTATATTAAGTATGTCTGGGGAAGGAATTTGATAGAATTTGATTCAAAGGGAATGAGAGGGTACAATGAAAAAAACTGTAGAAATTTGGTAAATAAATAAATGTAAATAAAATCTGAAATAACACTATGGCTTTATGCCAGACAGGTTATCACACCGGATTTTTGCTCTTCAACAGATAACTGAGAAATTTATGAATATGAGGAGAAAAGGTTATGGTCTGCCTGTTCATTTAGAGAAAGCACATTATCTCATAAATAAGCTTGAAATTATGGAATGTTTTGAAAGTTGCAAGTTGGTTACAATTGAAGCGATGAAAGTAAAGTAGATATAACAAAGAATGGAATGTTAAGTAAATTGAGCAAGGACTAATAGTAAGATGTGTGATAAATCCTTCCTTGTTTATTGTACTTAAGGGTAAATGTATATAGCATTTATTTATTTAAGAAAATTTATATACCGTATTTTTCGGAGTATAGGACGCACCTTTTTACTCCCCAAAAGGGGGTCAAAAAGTGGGTGCGTCCTATACTCCGAATGTACCCCCCCACCCACCTGCCAGCCGCCACTCAGCCTGGGGAGGAAAGCGTTTTCAGGCGGCAGAGCTGTGATCCCCTCCCCGATTCCAAAAACAGAGCGTGCGGAGACCAAAAAAAAGCATCGCGTTTCAGGCAGCGGGCAGCGCCAGTTGCACGCCCTGTTTTTGGAATGGGGAAGGAAGTGTTTTCGGGCTGCAGCGCCGGCCAGAATCACCCACCGCCTGAAACACAATGCTCTTTTTTTGGCAAAAAAAGAGCATTGCGTTTCAGGCATTTTCGGCCGGTTCCAGCCATTGCTGGCCGCCGCCGTTGCTGGCCGGAGCTGCAGCCGCTGTTGCTGGGAGCCGCTGCCGCCCCAGCCACCGTTGCAGCCTCCGCCCCTGCCGGAGGACCTGCCGCCCCAGCCGCCGTTGCAGCCCCGCCCCCGCCGGAGGACCTGCCGCCCCAGCCGCCGTTGCAGCCTCCACCCTCGCCGGAGGACCTGCCGCCCCAGCCGCCCGCGTTCCCGCTGCAGGACCCAACAACGCCGATACTCACCACCACCGATACTTGCCGCCGCTGGAGCCACCGCTGCTGCTGCCTGAAGCGAGCAGCCTGACAGGTATGAAGACAAACTTCCAAGTTTGAAGAGCCCTTGGTTAGCGGTGCAAGGGTCTTCAAACTTGGCAAGTTTAAGACTAGTGGACTTCAACTCCCAGAATTCCTCCTCCAGTCATGCTAGCTCAGGAATGACTGGAGGAGGAATTCTGGGAGTTGAAGTCCACAAGTCTTAAACTTGCCAAGTTTGAAGACCCTTGCCACCTCTAACCCAGGGCTCTTCAAACTTGGCAACTTTAAGACTTGTGGACTTTAACTCCCATTCCTGAGCTAGGATGACTGGAGGAATTCTGGGAGTTGAAGTCCACAAGTCTTAAACTTGCCAAGTTTGAAGACCCTTGCCACCTCTAACCCAGGGCTCTTCAAACTTGGCAACTTTAAGACTTGTGGACTTTAACTCCCATTCCTGAGCTAGGATGACTGGAGGAGGAATTCTGGGAGTTGAAGTCCACAAGTCTTAAACTTGCCAAGGGGGTGCAAGGATCTTCAAATTTGTGGACTTCAACTGCCAGAATTCCTCCTCCAGTCATGCTAGCTCAGGAATTGGAGTTGAAGTCCACAAGTCTTAAAGCTGTCAAGTTTAAAGACCCCTGGGTTAGGGGTTAGGGGTGCAAGGGTCTTCAAACTTGGCAAGACTTTTTACAACCATGTACACTTTTTACAAACTTCAAACTTGACAGCTTTAAGACTTGTGGACTTCAACTCCCATTCCTGAGCTAGCATGACTGGAGGAGGAATTCTGGGAGTTGAAGTCCACAAGTCTTAAAGCTGTCAAGTTTGAAGTTTGTAAAAAGTGTACATGGTTGTAAAAAGTATACATAGTTGTAGAAAGTATTCTGCTATACTGTTATTTTATTAAATAATATATTACTACACCATTTGGTTCAGAATACTTTTTTCCTTGTTTTCCTCCTCTAAAATCTAGGTGCGTCCTATACTCCGGTGCGTCCTATACTCCGAAAAATACGGTAGCTGCCTAACTCACTCAGTGACTCCTGGAGTTTAAATAGGTAAGAATTCTAGTTGTGATGTTGTTCGGGGGCGTGAACCTAACTGTGATATGCAAATTGTGTCATGTTGTTGGCTTGAAACCTGAATGAATTGCAATGATTCATGGACAGGAATATGGATCAAAAATTCACATTTCAAAGCTCAAGATAGAGTAAAACTTCAATTTAGTAGACAAATGTATTATTCCAGATTTTATTTACATTTATGGATTGCAGCTCCCAGAATTATGCTATGCTGGCTAGGGGATTCTGGGAGTTAAAGTCCATACATCATAAAGTTGCCGAGAAACACTGTGTTATACCAAATATCTGTGAAATCTTAATGTACATTATTTGTGTGAATTTATGGTGAAATGTGCAACACTTGCTTCAATTTACATAATAACACAAATTGGCATTAATGACATAAATTGATGCAAATAATGGTAACATATAAATCATCCAGATTACATTGGAATATTGCACTCTGACCATTATTCTGTGATGACATTGGGATGAAAACTTTGTTCTTTATTAGACAACCTGTTGGCTCATCATTTCAGAGATATTTCCTTACCAGATTCCGCTGTGTCTTCAACAAGGGCAGAGCGTTTAATATACTTAAAAATTATTTAAACATCAAGGAGATATTCAGAGTTGTATCTGCCTTGAAAGTAGCCCAGGCTGAACTGTATATACAGTATAGCATAGTCCAAAAGCAGAACTTTTATAGCAGAGTCAAAAGTCAGAAACCGACCCCAGGAAATGCTTGTGTTATCTTACAAATTGCTTTATGGTACATTTTATGTCACAAAACATTTTTTTAAAAATTGCCAAATTTCAGTTCCACAGGGCATTTTGGACACATTCTGTAAATTGGCTCATTTGAGCTACTTGGTTGAAACAGTTTTGCCTTATGTCAAAAGTTAGTTAGTAGACTTCAGGTTATATTACTAAAATTCTCATATCTTTAACTCCATAATGCATCCGTTTGCCCAGTTAAAGATATGAGAATTTTAATAATATAATCTGAAGTCTATTAAACTGCAGTTTGTTAAACTAAAGGTTTATTTTAGTTGTCCCTGACAAATGCAATGGACTGAAATATTGCAAATGGTACATAAATGGTGAAAAAAGCAAAAAAAAAAAATTAGATGAAACTGTATACCTCAGGAATGTTTATTAAAGATGGAGAACATGCATTAAGACTGCTAAGTGCCTATAGCAGGGGTCCCCAAACTTGGCAACTTTAAGACTTGTGGACTTCAACTCCCAGAATTCTCCAGCATAGCTGGAGAATTGAAGTCCACAAGTCTTAAAGTTGCCAAGTTTGAAGACCTCAAGCCACCCAGAGAGTGGGGTGGCTTGTGGTCTACCAGGAATGAATGTTGAAAAAAGCAAACACGATTGTGTTTCAAACTTCTGTTCAATCTATGATATAGAATTGATGGTTGAGTACACGAGGAGAAACATAAAACACAAGCTTAATGCGGTGGAAATGGAGTATGTAACAAGTGTATATAGTAAATTGAGAATAAATAGGGTAAAAATGAATGGATGCCGAATGAATCTCGACTGAATGATCAGTATAGTAATACATATGTTGAAGGAGTTTGTTCTATAGAGAGAATGAATGAGGTTCAAACTGCAGATCAAATATATCTGTATCAAGAATACATGAAGAACTGAGAAAGTTATAGATGAATGAATGTGAAAATAACCTCAAAGAGAAAGGAGTGAACTGCTTAAAGACCAAGAAGCAATGTATGAAGTGATACATCGACTTGCAGCCCACAATTGAGCCTAAAACTTTTTGTTGCTAAGCGAGACATTTGTTAAGTGAATTTTGCCTGATTTTACGACCTTTCTCATCACAGTTGCAAAGTGAATCACTGCAGTTGTTAAAGTTAATAACACAGTTGTTGAGTGAATCTGGCTTTCCCATTGACTTTGCTTGTCACATGACCCTGAAACACTGCAACCGTCATAAATATAAGACAGTAGCCAGGCATCTGAATTTTGATCATGTGACCATGAGGATGCTGCAATGGTCATAAATGTAAAAATCGGACCTAAGTCACTTTTTTCAGTGCCGTTGTAACTTCGAAGTGTCACTAAATGAACTTTTGTAAATCAAGGACTAGAAAGCAATGCTAGCCTGCAATGACAAAAAGATATGATTTGAAATGAAATGGAAAAAAAAAGGGCTGTGAAAATATTTACAGACCCCTTGCATCCTGGACATGAATTGTTTCAACTCCTACCCTCAAAACGACGCTATAGAGCACTGCACACCAGAACAACTAGACACAAGAACAGTTTTTCCCTGAACGCCATCACTCTGCTAAACAAATAATTCCCTCACTACTGTCAAACTATTCACTAAGTCTGTATTACTATTACTATTAATCTTCTCATCGTTCCCATCACCCATCTCCTCCAATTTATGACTGCATGGCTGTAACTTGTTGCTTGTATCCTTACGATTTATATTGTTTCCTAGTATGATTTGATTGCTTATTTGTACCCTATGACTATCATTAAGTGTTGTACCTTATGATTCTTGACGAATGTATCTTTTCTTTTTATCTACACTGAGAGCATATGCACCAAAGACAAATTCCTTGTGTGTCCAATCACACTTGGCCAATAAAAAAAATCTAATCTAATCTAATCTAAATGATTTAGCTGCATTTCCTTTCCCTTTTTATCCTTCCTCTAAGTTTCTTTTTTTTTTTTTTGTTCTTAACCTCTTAACTCTTTTTCGTTTTCTACACTTCGCATTATGCTACTTATCCTGAAAGGGAATAAGAGTACATGGGTATGTACATATATAAAGAGTTTTGAAATGAACCTACCGTGCTGACTCTGCCTAATGGAAGGGTCGGCTCTGAAATGGCCACACATGCTAGTGCTTCAGTCTCTGCACAAAGATGAAAAAGTGAATCCTTGGCATATCTCAAACCCTGTACTAAGAAAGTTGGTCTGGATGAACTAGTTTTTTAGAGTAGGGGTCTCCAACCATGGCAACTTTAAGACTTGTGGACTTTAACTCCCAGAATTCCTCAGCCAGCAAAGCTTAAAGTTGCCAAGGTTGGGGACCCCTGCTTTAGAGACCATAATTTTGGGCTTGGCCAATCAAGGCAGGCAAAAATTGTAGCTTTCTATACTCATCAAACAGCCCTTGCAAAATATTCCCAAACAGAAAGCTAAGAGATGAACTATTTTATGTGAGAATGATATTCCTAAGATTGGTCATAAAAACGGTTGAACAAACTGTAAAGACATGTTCCAGTGAGGGGTTCAGTTTACCTGGAAGGCAGACATACCTGTATGGGTGTTCACGTGGTTGCGCAACAGAGAAAGCGTACCGAAAGCTTTAAGACAGATGTGACACTGGTGTGGCTTTTCATGGGAATGTTTCTTCATGTGGCGTTTAAGGCCAGACAGACTGAATGTGGTAAACAGACACAGACTGCAGTGTTGCTGAATGCTCCCTGAAAGAAAGTTGCTGGCTAGGTTAAATAAATCATCAAAAGCCACCTCTCCTTAAAGTAAAACACTAGTGCTTGTCACACCCAGATGGTAACATTTATTTACGTATTTGGTAAATTTACATAGCTGCCTATCTCACTATGACTCTGGGCAATATATACAGTTAAAAATACAAGACAATAGAATAAAATAATAAAAACCAATAACATGAAAAATAACAAAACCCCAATATGTGGGAAACCATATTCAATATTTCTAGCAATACGGCTACTTTGCAGGTTCCATATCCATGTTAAAGGTAAAGGTAAAGGTAAAGGTAAAGGTTCACCCGCACATGAGTGCTAGTCGTTTCCGGCTCTCGGGGCGGTGCTCATCTCCGTTTCTAAGCCGAAGAGCCAGCGCTGTCCAAAGACGTCTCCGTGCTCATGTGGCTGGCATGACTAAACGCCGAAGGCGCATGGAGCGCTGTTAACTTCCCACCAAAGGTGGTCCCTATTTTTCTACTTGCATTTTTATGTGCTTTCGAACTGCTAGGTTGGCAGAAGCTGGGACAAGTAACGGGAGCTCAGTCCATTACGCAGCACTAGAGATACGAACCGCCAACCTTTCTGATCGACAAGCTCAGCGTCTTAGCCACTGCGTCCCTAACCCATAGCCATATCCATGTTAGCAAACTAAAAATGTAAATTCTCAGATCCAGGTGGCCTCAAGACCCAGACAGATAAAGTCATGTCTTCAGACTCTTCCAGAAGGCCAATGTGTTTGGAGCTAATCTGACTTTAGGGAAAATGATGTTCTAGAACAGGAGTGTCCAATCTTGGCAACTTTAAGACCTGTGGACTTCAATTTCCAGAATTCCCCAGCCAGCCATGCCTCACCCAGCAGAATGGAGAAAGTACTGAATTCTGTGCCCCCCCCCCACAATGTAGGAGGCCCGAGAGAGACTGCCCATTCCTGATCAACACCAACTAGAACTGGGCATGAAGGAAGGAGAACTAGTACAAAATAGTGCCACCCACCCTCAACCTTGCAGCTGGTCCCACCTGCTATCTTCCCCAGATTTTTGGGACTGCCCTCCCAGATTTACCGTACCCTGACTAAGTGGTGATTCCACAAGTGCAGTCCATGCCATCTGGAAGACACCATGTTAGAAGGGTTGAGATAGTCTATAGCTCAGTCATGAGATGTGATTATTATCCTTTAAGACGGTTTTAAAAGAAGACCAGACGGTTTTACTATTACTATCAGTTTTTCTCATCGTTCCTATCACCCATCTCCTCCCACTTATGACTGTATGACTGTAACTTGTTGCTTGTATCCTTACGATTTATATTAATATTGTTTCCTGATTGCTTACTTGAACCTTATGACAACCATTCTTGACAAATGTATCTTTTCTTTTATGTACACTGAGAGCATATGCACCAAAGACAAATTCCTTGTGTGTCCAATCACACTTGGCCAATAAAGAATTCTATTCTATTCTATTCTATTAAAAGACTAGATTGATTCCTTGGGGAATCACCTAAAATTCCATTATCATCCATCAGCCTGCAAAACCAGCTTCTGCTTGGTACTTGTGGCAAACTGCTGGACCAGATGGATTCCACACACACACCGGAATCCATGTTCTTCCAATTTAAAATGGCAAAAAAAAGGTAATTCAAATGCACCACTGGCCATTTTTGGCTTATCTATGTTGCAAAAATCTTGGGACCAGAATCTTAAGTGTAGGCAATCCATGTAATGCACTACAGCGACCAGCCTGGTCGCTGGAGCCCTTCTGAGTACTGGGTTAAGCTTAAAAAGTCTGGGTTGGGCATATTAAAGGACTGCCTCTGCTTACAGCAGTCTGACAGAATTTTACATGTTTCAGGAGAAGCGCTCTTTCCATTTCTGTTTTTGAGCGGTTGATATGCACCCTAGCAAATCAATTTGAAAAATATTAATTATATCTTCTAATGCTCTTAAGGTGAGATTACATCTAATAAAAGCATCTTTTGTATGTCTAATGAGATTGCACGAGGGATGATTATCAACACAATTAATATGGGGTGGGGAAATACAAGTAGTAATGAAGCCAGCCCATTATGGTCGTAAGTTGTGATGGTTGTAAAGTGACTGACCTGATTTTACAACCTACTTTCGCAGCAATCATTAAGCGAATCACCAGTCATTAAGTGAATCCGCAGTTGTTAAGCAAATCCATTGTTCATTACGAAGCATTTTGGGCAAACTGGGAAAAATGCTGATAAAATCATGGTCATGTGACCCTGGGATGCTGCAAATGGCTGCAAATGCAGGCTGGTTGCCGAGTGCTTGAAATGTGGTCATGTTTGACTGCAAGAACGTCTGAAGTGGGTCTTAAAACACCTTTTGGGGAACCCAACGTAACTTTGACCACTTGCTAACTGACTGGTTGTAAGTCAAGGATTATCTGTATTACATTTGCCTGCAATTCTTGCATGGAAGATTGGGATTCATTTAGTAAATATTTTTCTTCCTGTATCTTTTTCTTTCTTTTTCTTTTCAAACTCTGTAATTATTCTCTACTCTCTTCTCTTTTTGATTTCAGTTTTAATAATGTCAAAGTTTTCAATAAAATGTACTTTTTTTAAAAAAAAACCAAACCACTAATATGAAATAGGGTTGGTAAATTAAATATTCATTTTGACTGGATTTTCATGAAATTGTTGATATGGCATTGCAATATTTGCTAGTAAAGAAATGTTCATTTGATTGTCACAGGTTTTTATTGGTGCTTGTTTTCATTGTTTCTACTAAGAAGCCTTGGGAGAACTGTGACAATTCTTTACCCACAAAGTTGGCCTAAACAGATTTATCTTAAGTAAATGATTCCATAAATATAATCCCTGCCTTCTTATATTGCGTATTTGTGAGCAGTTCGCATTACTCAAAATTGCAAGATGGACGGCTATATAAATTGTTATGACAAGTCAAAGGCAGGTGGATTAAGTTTTAGATGGATTTTCATCTTATTAAGACAAGCACCATCTTGACTTTCTGAATCCCCCACAGATGTTCCTGGATTTAGTAATGTTGTGTGTTGTATTTGAAAGGTAAACCATTTCACAGCTGCATTCTTTAACAGCCCTTTGTTAAATGTTCTCCTAAGTGACGCTAGATTTTTTGCTTGTAAAACTGAATTACTTATATGTGTTATACATTTTGGAGCCCTTTAAAAGAACTACTTCAAAATAACAATTCAGGTATGAGTGTGGTAAAAAAAACTGACATCTGCCAATGCAGTAAGTAATCACTGAAAAAATTCTTTACAATGTTATTTCTTCAGCATTTTTTCATTCATTTTCCAATAAACTATTTCTGCAGCATGCCTTCTCTTTAAACCTGTTATACTTAAAATAATTCTGAATGCATTTTCTCCTTTATTTGTCTATACTTTACTGAGTTAGAACAAAACTCATAAAGTGAGTTCATTCATTTTTCATACTTACCTGCTACACCTTTGGCCTGTTTAGGACAACTTAAGCAACCTATTGATTCTGCACAGATTTGAATACCAGACTTGGAACTGGGGAGATCCAAGTTCATATTTCTATTTAGCATCTGATTTTGACATAAAAGCATCTAATCCCACCCCACCCCGGAGCTGTGCTGTCCACCAATCCTTGAATTTGCAAGACACTATTCTGGCAAGAAAAATGCTGTCTCATCACAGAGCCTTATCTTGCCTCTCCTGCCTGTTCCATGTTACTCTAGGGCAGTGTTTCTCAACAACCTTGGCAAGGTTAAAATGTGTGGACTTCACCTCCCGGAATTCCTAACTCAGCTGGGAGTTGAAGTCCGGACATCTAAAAAATGCTAAGGTTGAGAAACTCTGCTCCAGGGCTCGTACTTCCTTGCAGGTAAATGGGTGACAAACTAAAGATATTTTATAAAACGTGAGCCTGCCCTTGGTACAGCCTTGGAAGAAGAAAAATACTGTTAACCCTGAACAGTTAAGGAGACTTGAGTCTGTCTCACTTGTGGGCAGGGGATGAATTAAAAGCAGCATTGTGGGAACATGCCAGAGAAAAGATGTCTATGGCCAGAGGTGGGTTCCTCCCAGTTCGGACCGGTTCACCCAAACCGGTAGCAAACTGCTGGTGACATCACGATGACATCACGGAACTGGTTCGGTCGGTGCCGGTCCATGGGCGCCGCCATCTTTTTTTTTGAAATTTTTTCCGGGGTTTTTTTCTTCTGCGCATGCGCAGAAGCAGTGTTTCCGGCACTGCGCATGCATCGTCATCTTGTGTTTGGCTTTTTTTTGGCTTTTTTTATTTTTTCGGTGCGGCGCGGGGGGAAGCGAACCGGCAACGAGATAAGTTAGAACCCACCCCTGTCTATGGCTATGTTTGTACTACTGTGATGAAGAAGCTTTCTCAGTCTTAACTACATCATAGAGCAATTACAAGAGGAGAGGAAGAGAGCTAGTTCCGTCTAAGGCAGGGTTTTATTTATTTATTTATTTATTTATTTAGTGTTCTTATATGCCGCCCTACTGCCTGGGGACTCAGGGCGGCGTACAACATTTAAAGAACAAACTAAACAATATAATAATTTAAAAACAATTTTAAAAAGTTTTAAAAAGACGTACAAAACCATGCATACATTGTTGTCAAACTCAAGGCTGGATCTGGCCCACGGGATGCTTAGATCTGGCCTGCGGGATACTTAGATCTGGAAACAGCGAAGGATTGGCCCGCAGTGCCTCTGACAACGAAAACGGAGCTCGGGAGGGCTTCCAAGCTCCGTTTTCACTGGCAGAGGGTTGCAGGAGGTCGTCGCAGCTGAAAACGGAGCTTGGGAGCCCGTTTTCGCTGGCAGAGCGTTCGGGTCACTACAGGCGCCCCCGACACAAATGACGTTGAGCTGGCCATGCTCACCCTGGCCCCCCGAGGTCAAACACAACCCTGATGCGGCCCTCAATGAAATCGAGTTTGACACCCTTGGTCTAAGACATCATACTGAAAATCAGGAGACTGGGAGTTCTAGTCCTGCCTTAGCCATGAAAGCCAATTGGGCGACTTTCGGCCAATCCCCAGAAGACTGTGAATTCTAGTCACGCCTTAGGCACAAAAGCTGGCTGGGTGACTTTGGGCCAATCCCCAGGAGACGGTGAGTTCTAGATTCTTCTTAGGCATGAAAGCCAGCTGGGTGACTTTGGGGCAGTCACTTTTTTTCAGCCCATTTCACCCCCACAGGGTTGTGGTTGTGGGGAAAATAGCAGGAGGAAGAAGCATTAGATACGTTCACCACCTTGAAATTATTTATAAAAATAATAAAGGCAAGCTAAAAAAAACCCTAAAAGAAAAAGAAGAAATGAAACTTTATATGCAGGCTTTTGCTCCTTAGAGGAAAGGTGGCATACATATATAACAAATTATTAGCAAATATCAAGGTTTGGGGAAGAATGATGAGAACTGCCCTAGAGGAGAGCCCTACCCTAAGTAGATAGATCAAGACTTCTTATTCAAGGCAATAAACTAAACAATTAACTTAATACAATACCGAAAGGTTGTTCATGGTTTGAGTTTCTTATGACTTCAATAGGTAACAAATAAGAGAAAGCATTCTATAGTATGGATTTTCCTACATGTGTGCTCCAATAATTCATATTTCTATAGTATTATTGAGTAGTCAATTGACCATATTATGAACACTTTTTTACAGTAAAAACATGAGTTCAGGCTGAGTTACCTACACATAGATAATTACAAGTAGTCCTCAAATTACGACAATTGAGCCCAAAATTTATGTTGCTGTGTGAAACATTTGTCAAGTGAGTTTGCCCCATTTTACGACTTTTCTTGCCACGGTTGTTAAGTGAATCATTACATTTGTTAAATCAGTAACATGGTTGTTCACTGAATCTGGCTTCCTCATTGACTCTGCCAGTCAGATGGTCACAAAAGGGGGATCACATAACCTGGGGACACAGCAACGGTCATAAATATGAACCAGTTGCTAAGTGGCTGAATTTTGATCTCGTGACCATGGGGATGCTGCAATGGTTGTAAAGTGTGAAAAACAGTCATAAGTATCTTTCTTCAGTGCTGTTATAACTTTGAACGGTCACTAAATGAATTTGTTGTAAGTCGAGGACTACCTGTATGCCAGGGGTGAGTTCTAACTTACCTTGCCGCTGGTTCGTTTCCTCCCGCACTGCACGGGCGGGCGCGCTTTGCACGCGCGCATGTGCAGTGACAAAAAACAAGCTTCTGTGCATGCGCAGAAGCCAAAAACAAAATGGTGGCGCCTATGGTGCCACCATTACAGCCGGTTCAGGGGCGTAGTCAAGGTTCAGCGATCGCTCCAGGTTTGGCAAACGGGGGGAAATTCCCGCTACCGGTTCTATAGAACCGGTTCGAACCGGGAGCAACCCACCTCTGCTATATGGGTAGATGAATTAAAAGGCGACAAGTTACGAAGGAGGAGGAGAAGCAAACATTGTTAAGAACTTTTCTGCTGATTGGAGTGAAAGTCCACCCACTTTCCTAATAACAGTTTAGAGCCTGCTGCTGATGTCAGTGTTCTTCACAGAACAGGAAGTCCTTCCCTTTACAGCCATAGGTATCTAAAAATAAAACTGTGCAAGTGGTTTTATACCTTTCCCTTGCTGGACTATGTTCTCCTGGATTTCTGAAAAAACGTCACAGCTTATTGCAACAGGAGGTTGGGATACATTGTCCTTGCTCGGGGCTTTATTTTCAGAATTGTGCAACAGCGTGGCTCCATTTGGAATATCCGCTGCTTCAGAGTCAGACAGAGACACAATCCTTCCCTCTTCAGCTACAAGGAGCTGCTGGTCCCTGCCTCCGTCTCTATTTTCTTCTCTATCAACCTGTGTTTAAAGGAGAAATACATACATTATACGTGCATAAAGCCAGTCCGATTTCAATGGAGACAGCATCCACAACCAGAAAGATAATTTCTTATACCGTATTATTTAGAAGTTATTGCAATGATATTTTTTTTGCTTTTTTGGCTTAATAAAACACAACAAAGGGAAGGAAAAACAGAGAAAATAATAATAAAAAGAGAGAAAAGAAAAAAGCTACACAATAAATAGAAGATCCTTTTTTTTGTATACTTACGATTCAACTTATGACTGGTTACTTACCCTAGCAACCATTCAATGTTACAATGGACCCCCCCCCCCCAAAAGGAACATCATCTGGTTTTGAAATTCCAACATCTGCCCCCCACACACACAGTCATATGGTCACATTTTGGGTTCTCGGTAAAACAATTTGCAGCGTTTTGACCGTTTGCAGCACCTTGAGGTCATCTAACCAATATTTACTATGTTTTTGCCTGTAGATTATTGTAAAAATCTTTATATGGCGTATTTCCAATGGGCAAAGCCTGATCTTAAAGTATGTCTTGCATTCAAAAACGGAAGCAGGGTGTTCCTCCCCCTAATAATGTTCTCCCAAATGGGAATGGGATAACTTGCTACAGCCAACTCACCACAGCCAACTCACCGCAAGACAACTAATTGCGGGTCAATTGAACAATTCTATTTAATTATTTAAAAGAAATAAAAATTATTTAATTTTTTGCCATTCACATTTCATTGTCCCTCCTTTTGCATCCTTTCTTTAATTATTCTAGTCCACCTTTTCTTTGATATTAGTGTAACTCTTGTCCTGCAGTGAGTTGGCTGTGGCGAGTTGGCCATGGCAAGCTGGCTGTGGTGAATTATCATAGACCCCTCCCAAATATCCCATTGGTCATCTACCCCTCCCCCGAAGTTTTCAGAGGAGTCCCTTCTGTTTTGGTGATGTATTTTAAAATGTATATACCAGTGATGGCGAACCTTTTTTGGCTCGGGTGCCAAAAGGGTGCGTGTGTGCGCGATAGTGCGTACGCGCATGCCCACATACATAATACCCTCCCACCCACACATGTGCACAACCTCTGCACTGCCCCCTGCGCATGTGCACAACCACCCCATGCTGCCCACCCACCCACCCCGTGCATGTGCACAGGCCTCACTGAAGCCTCTGGACTTCCAGTTGGCCCGTTGGCCCGTTTTTCTCCATTCCCAGGGTTCAGGAGGCTTTCCTGAAGCCTGGGGAGAGCGAAAACGGCCGAAAAGAAGGCTGAAAATCAGCTGGCCAGCATGCAGATGCACGCTGGAGCTGACACAGGGCAACACCTTGCGTGCCCTCAGATATGGCTCCACGTGCCACCTGTGGCACACATGCCATAGGTTCGCCATCACTGGTATATACTGTACTTGGTTTAGTTGTTTTAGCCATGGAAATTTTTAGCAGATGTAGATATTAGATCTTTTGACGAATACCTGGCGACTGTGTAGTATAAACAGAAACTTATTTAGATCTGAAAGTATATCCACTGAATTTTCTACTGCTGAAGACGTTTATTCCTTGCTGCAATCAGGAGACAAAGCCTTTGCAATAATTCTTCAACTTTATTTGTTCCATCAGGAATGCAGAAAAGGAGTGTCCGTTTGCTGGAGAGTGGCATCACTTCCAGAAACATTTCACATCTGCTTGCAAGATACCGGCCTTGGATTTAAAGACTTCATGCTCTTTTACGAAAATGTCAGAGCAATTTGTATTAAGAATCCTCATGCTGGGTTAACTGGACATCTATGTCAAGGGCTGTGCAGTGATCTCATTCAGAAGGGAAACTGGTTTTTGGAGCACCCATGTTCTGTCCCCACGAAGCACACAACCACACAAGCAGTTTAATGCAACACTTTTACTAATAAACCTTTTATCAGTAAAGAATGCACACACCACAACCAACCAGCTACTAATTAACTTCATTAATAGCTGGTATTAGTTCAAAGAGGTTGCAAACAATGACAAGTAAATTAAGTCCAGTTATCTTACGGAGCTTGGCAAAGTTCCTAGAATTCAGTCTCTGATAACAAGACCACGATGGATAAACATAAAACAGGTATCATGAAGCAAACTCTGATCAGACAGATTTTTCCAAAGTTGTTCTCTGCAGCTTGTTAGCTGCAACTGATTACCTTAAATAGACTAGGGGCATGGCCAATTAGCCCCAAGTCTTACTCCCGAGTAGACCTCCTCCGGAGTAAACCTTTCTGCCTCTTGGCAGCTCTTGCATTCAGGAAAGGAGTAGCCCCTCCTTTCTCAGCACTGCCAAGAGGTACTGAAGGTTCCAAAGGCCCAGGCTGCACAAGCTGTGGGCGGGCCACAACAACCCAAGAGGGCTCACAATATGCTTGTTGGCATCTCCTCCTTAAATCAAATCTGTCTTTTCTTGGGACAGAACCCAAAGATTTCAGGAACAGGGACAGCTCCTGTAAAGACTTGCTGATGGGTGTTATGCGAATATCCTTGTGTGCACTGAATTTCCTTTTCCCCTTCAGAAATGCATTGTTGCTCCTCTTACAATTTCTTTATGCAAATTGTTTTATTTATATCACCCTATTGCACAGGGGACGCGGTGGCTCAGACGCTGAGCTTGTCGATCAGAAGGTCGGCAGTTCAGCGGTTCGAATCCCTAGCACAGCGTAACGGAGTGAGTTCCCGTTACTTGTCCCAGCTTCTGCCAATCTAGCAGTTCAAAAGCATGTAAAAAATGCAAGTAGAAAAATAGGGACCACTTTGGTGGGAAGGTTAACAGCACTCCGTGCGCCTTCAGCGTTTACTCATGTTGGCCACATGACCATGGACAGCGTTGGCTCTTCAACTTAGAAATAGAGATGAGTACCGCCCCTAGAGCCGGAAAACGACTAGCACACATGTGTGGGGGAATCTTTACCTTTATCTTACTGTACAGCAAAACCAATCAGATTACCGCATTCTTTGCACCTTAAGGACAAAACTCAGATACCGAGATCTGCAATTTGCCAGAACGACCATTGTAATTTTTTTTTCAGATTAATACATTAAAGTTTAATGCATTTGTGAACTTCATCAGATGTATAGTGTCTACTGTCACACTAATACTGCTCTCTCTCTCTCTTCAATTTGACCCAAAAAAGGATAAACATAAATCCCTGCACACTTTCTTGCTTAACAACCAGAAATTCTGGTCCCAATTCTGGTCCTTGGTGCTCTATGAGTTTGGTTGTTTTCTTGCAGACGTTCTATTACTAAACTATGTAATATCATCAGTGCTAGTAAGGAGTGGGGTTTGCTCTCAGTTTATATTCTAATGGCTTACCCTGTCAATGTTGGTGAGGTGGTCTTAGAGGTTCTTTGGTTGGGCTTGTTTGGCAGTTCTTGACTGTTTATTTGATTGTTGGTCTGATGATAATCTTGGAGTTAACCTATGCTCATCTGGCTGCTATTGCTGGTGGGCAGGTGGTTTGGTCTTTTTGTTCCCGTTTTGGCTTGTTGATTGTCTCTTTTGTATAGTAAATAGATAATTGTTTATGTCATGTGTCTACTGATGGTAATTTGTCAGAGTGCCAGGCTTTAACAATTTCCTAGCATTTTTAGATTTGGCTTGGTCTAGGATGGTCACAATTTCCCAATTGAAGCTATGGTTAAATTTGTCCATATGTCGTGAAACTATAAACTGTGAGCAGACCCCACTCCTTACTAGCACTGATGATGTTACCTACAGTTGTTAGTGTAATGAAACGTCTGCAAGAAAACAACCAAGTTCAGAGAACACCAAGGACCCCCTCATTTCAACCCTGAGCTACAAACATTATCCTTTGTTGCTACCAATTATGGTCATAAATTGAGGTGTATGTGTAATGAATAAGCAAGAAAAGTTACCTGAATCCCAGGAATATTTGGATCCTTCTCAATTGACCATCTCTCCTCATGAAATCCTGGTGTTTCTTTTGGACCGTTGATCACTTCCATCTCGTGGAGTGCATAAATGCCTTCCGGCAAACTTATTGCCAAGGCTTTCCCTGGATTCTCCTGAATGTCTATAATGTCTGGCATTCTCGCCAACGAGTGGATGAAGTCTGCCTCTCTTCGCAACATAGTGTGCAGCTCCACTGGGTGATCAATTAAACAAGCCGCCTGGATATTATCTTTCTCTGTTTTCAAATGCACGGTCTTCAGCAAAATTAGGTTCTTCCCTACTTCTGAAGATGATGGAGGCCGCTTATCAACTTCTTCCAGCACTTTCTTGAACAAGATGGAATGGACATCTTCGAACTTTTCTGGATAGTTACCACTATCCTCTTGCCCAAAGGATACGTTTTCCCTTTGCATTTTGTTCTGGACTCTGTCCTCGATTTTGATTTCAGTGAAATGCTCATCGGGTTCTGTGTCTTTCTGGTGATCCATTGTGGTCTTGGATGTCTTTAAAAAGAGGACTGGAAGAACCACAAAGGAAAGATTTAGAGGGGAGGTAATATTTTCCTAGAAAATTTCCCTGCCCCACTTAGTTTTAGTTTCCTTTTAAGAATAAATAAATAAATAAATGGGAAGCTGAAGCCTCTAACGTTCTCATTTGCATGGATGGCTTTGAGTCCCATATACACTGAAAAGAAATTCTTAGAAAGTAAAATTAAGTGGCTGTAACACAATGGTTTGCTCACAAATCAACCCTGAGAAGAACGGCAAAATTAAGTTAAAATAGTCAAGAACACAGCAAGAGGTGAGAGTAGAGGAGCAGATAACGTTCAGATAAATGAGCTGCAGACCACACTAATTATCATAGGCATGTTATGAACCAACATGCCATCCAAATGTCCACCATTACATATCTGCCAGATCTGAATTGCAAATCTCCAGTCAAACCAGGCAAAGAGTTATAGTTTTCTCTTTACTTCTATCTTGTGATTGTCCACAATTCTGTCCCCATATTTGGTAAACTTAGTTTAGAGGGACCAGCAAGAAAAATTTCAATAGTTTAGTAGGACTGGGCCATTTTTCAACACTAACCCACTGTTGGCGCAATGGTTAGAAAATATTTACTGACCCCTCGCATCCTGTACGTAAACTGTTTCAACTCCTACCCTCAAAACGACGCTATAGAGCACTGCACACCAAGACAACTAGACACAAGAACAGTTTTTCCCTGAATACCATCACTCTGCTAAACAAATAATTCCCTCACTACTGTCTAACTATTCACTAAGCTGCATTACTATTACTATTAGTCTTCTCATTGTTCCTATCACCCATCTCCTCCCACTTATAACTTGTTGCTTGTATCCTTACGATTTATATCAATATTGTTTCCTGATTGCTTATTTGTACCCTATGACAATCATTAAGTGTTGTACCTCATGATTCTTGACAAATGTATCTTTTCTTTTATGTACACTGAGAGCATATGCACCAAAGACAAATTCCTTGTGTGTCCAATCACACTTGGCCAATAAAGAATTCTATTCTATTCTATAATGCAGTATTGCAGGCTGACTCTGCCCACTGCCAGGAGTTTGATCCTGACTGGCTCAAGGTTGACTCAGCCTTCCATCCTTCTGAAGTCAGTAAAATGAGGACCCAGATTGTTGGGGGCTATATACTGACTCTGTAAACTGCTTAGAGAGGCCTATAAAGCACTATGAAGCAGTATTTAAGTCTAAGTGCTATTGCTATCATCTAGGTCAGTGATGGCGAACCTTTTTTGGTTCGCCATCACGCGTGCCCACAACTATAATTCCATGTGGCCCCCCGTGCATGCGCGCATGATTCCCCCCTCCCGGCACGCAATGGGGAGAGCGTTTTTCACTCTCCTCAGGCTTCAGAGCCTTTCTAGGAGCCCGAGGAGGGCAAAAATGGCCTTTCCCAACCCCCCGGAGGCCCTCAGGAGGCAGAAAATGGCCCTTTTGCCAAGTTCCGGTTGAATCAGAAGGCCCGTTTTTTGTTCTGGGAAACGGGCCATTTCTGGCCTCCGGAGGGCCTCCACGGGGGTGGGGAAGGCTGTTTTCACCCTCCCCAGGCTCCTAGAAAGGCTCTGGAGCCTGGGGAGAGCAAAAAAAACCCCGGAACTTCTGGTTCAACCGGAAGTCGGCAAATGGAACGTTTCCAGCCTTTGGAGGACCTCCGGGGGTTAGGGAAGGCTGTTTTCACCTTCCCCAGGCTCCTAGAAAGGCTCTGGAGCCTGGGGAGAGCAAAAAAATGGAACTTCCGGTTCAAACGGAAGTCGGCAAATGGAATATTTCCAGCCTCTGGAGGCCCTCCGGGTGTGTGTGTGGGGAAGGCCGTTTTCGCCCCCCAGGCTCCTAGAAAGGCTCTGGAGCTTGGGGAGAGCAAAAAACGGGCCTTCCCCACCCCCCTGGAGGCTGAAAACAGGCTGTTTCCCAACTCCCAATGGGCCCAGAAGCCCGAAAATCAGCTGGCTGGCGCGCACATGCGTGCCGGACCTGGGGTCACATTGCCACCGATATGGCTCCGCATGCCACTTGTGGCACACGTACCACAGGTTCGTCATCACGGATCTAGGTTCTAACCCTGGGTCAGAACCGTATTTGTTGTTTTTTTTAAATCCTTTTGAGCTTTTAAAAGGAAATGCTAAACGATAAAAATTGTATCTCCCTGCTTTTTGTCCTGCTTTGGCAACCCTCCAAACTAAATGAAGTTCTTGGCTATAAAAGTGCACTTTCTATTTTAACCTCAGGGGCAAACACTTTACAAGGCATAATTTATGTACTGTACAGTAACATTAAAAATCTTCCTCATCCACCAGAAGCAGCAGTCGGGGAAAGTAAAATTTATTTTCCTTTTCCTACAAAAACTCAAAAGCATATCACTTGTCCTGATTTGCGAGCAAGACTCAAACATCAAGGTTAATTATTAAGAATTTGATCTTTTTTTTTAAGATGCCCAATTCCTAATTTTTTTACTGTCTAGCACGACTTACACTTTAATTCCATCTCATATTTTAGAAAGGTCAAATTAGGTTCTCAATATTAATTGATCTCACATGCTGGCAATACACATTCATTTTTTTCAACTCTGGATTATCCCTAAAGTGGTACAAGTCCTTATGATCCTTTCTTTTTCTAATCCTCAAACACTCACTTTTTTTCAATTGTGCTCTTTTAATTGCTTTGGCTGCCTACAGCAAATTAAAAGGGGGGGGAATCTCTAGAGGGCGAACAGATTTTTTTTTAAATATTTCATTTGATTAAGATTTTACTATGCCATAAATGACTAACATAACCTGCTTGGATATTTGTGCACATAATATTTAATAGCACAAGAAACTTCCCTCATTAGATTATTCCTCTACCAATCTGGTTTCTTAGAGAGCTCCCTTTAGTAAGTAGAGAACCGATTTTTTTTCAGTTTCTCAAATTCAATTACATACTTTAATTTCTCTATTTTTGTTTATACCCAATTTTCAAATTATTTTGAATTTTCAATCTTCCAGATCCCAGCGCCATCACTTGAATAGTTTTCTTTAAAAGCAATGCTTTCCATCTTGCATCATATTTTTTTTTTAAAAAAAAGTTTTGCAGGGTCCCGTTTTATAACTGCACGCTCAGGGTGTGTTTCACTCCCCATACGTTTTTACACCTTGCTTTCCGATTAATTCCTAATCCGTAACGTGCGAATGTGATTTGAATGAACCCATGCTGAAGCAATTGATTCCAGCGGACTTTAAAAATGCCTTCAAGGCGCCTTAAAATTCATTTCTAATGAAATCGCCCGAACTTTCGGAATAAATAGCCCGCACATTTAGACAGCCATGGGAAATTCCTATTTAACTCGGTTCCTGAATGACCACTCAGGGCGTTCAGAGTTTCCGTGCACCGGGCAGTATTTCAGAGTATTTACTCGGAAGAAATACCTATTGGTATTAATCCCCATGATTACTTACTGTGGAAAAATACTGAGATTTAATTCCAAGCAAATAGGCATAGGAAACTCCCCACCTCAAATCTTCTGTCCGGGGATCCCTCAATCCTTTATTTCCCGCCTTTTCCTACAATTTCCAGATTTTCCCCTCTCCCTCCAAAGCTGCAAATTAACTTCGCATACAACTGGTTCCCCACCCCCCGCCAATTTTTATTCTGGTCACTTCCCGACCCAAGTCTGAAGACCCTCTTTGGATGCCAGCGAAACCCCCTCCATCCTGAAAGCACACACACACAAAAGACCCACAATTTCTCTTCTTCCAGCAGGGCGAATCGTGTCTCTGCAGAAACCGGAGGCTTCCTCCCACCCTCCCAAACGTTGCAAGCAAACGTTGCAACCTGGCTTGTTCGGGACACACAGTCCAGTCTGTTGCATGTTTTTTTGGAGAATGGGCTCTCCAATTCCGGGGGTGGGGATGGGGAGACTTTTTTCAACGTAAAATAGTTGGCCAAACGGTGGTGAAAGATAAAGGAAGGGATTTAGGTGTCTCCACCAATGTGGCTTTGGTGTGTAAAAGGGAATCGGGCTTTACTCCTGTGCAGGACTACTTGGAAGTTTCATTCAGCTCTGTGGAGGAAACATTCACAGACTGGAATTGTCTATGTGCTGCTTACTCACAAGTAAGCAATTGGCATTGTTTTATTTATTTTATTTATTTATTTATTTTGTCAAGTACCTGTTAGTAATATACATAGATATAACATTGTTTATATGCATAAGATGGGTACTGATAAGAGGGAACATTAGGACAGGCACGGTAGGCACGCTGGTGCACTTATGCACGCCCCTTAATTGTCCAGCTAAAATCCTAAATAAATATCAGTCATGGGTTCATTCAGAATTTTATTAGGAAGTTACCTTCTAAGCTAGTGGGATAATTATCACAGAAAGCAAAAGGCCTAGCATATTTTGAGCCTAAATGGGAAGCAAAGGGGTGTTATTGTTGTGTCTTTCTTCAAAGAAGTTGTGTCTTTGTTAAGGTGACCAGACATCCTGCTTTAGGCGGGACAGTCCCGCTTTTTAATAATTTGTCCCGCGTCCCGCGGTGTTTCAAAAAAGTCCCGCTTTTAAAATTTGAATTTGCCCTGCACACCCCTCTGCCTCCTGCCTCGCCTGCCTCCTCCTGCCAGGCGGGGAGGGAGGGCAGTGAGAGGGGCAGCGGCGGTCTTGCCTGTTCGTCGCTGCAGAGCCGAAGAAGCTGGTGGCGTTCGCGGTGCGGGGCTTCCCCCGCCCGCTTTCCCCAGCCACCGGGACGCCGCCATTTGCGTTCTCTTGCCCTCTGTGCAAGCAGAACGCTTTGCGCATGCGCAGAGGGCAAAAGAACGCAAATGGCGGTGTCCCGGCGGCCGAGGGAAGCCCCGCAACGCGAACGCCACCAGCTTCTTCGGCTCTGCGGCGACGAACATGTAAGCCTGCGCCAGTAGGAACCCACCCCTGGCTGCGATGAAGGGGGGTGTTTGGGGGGGTGCACAAAGCTGCAGGATAAGAGAGACAGACCCCTCCAGTCTTGCTCCCCTAGAACCCCCCCCCCCGTTAATGGTGTCCCGCTTTACAAAAAATAAAATCTGGTCACCTTAGTCTTTCTTCATCATTGGAACTTCATTTCAAGGTGCACAGAATTGTCTCTTGCGCCAGTGTGTTTAATGGGATGTGCAATTAAATTCACTATGGATCCAGAGATAATTTTTCTCTGCAAAGCACAGGGCAAACCCGGATCACTCTGTGTTGATTTTCAGGCATGCCAGTGGAAAGGTGAACTCCACAACAGCTGAAGCTTGTGGCAATCCTAATGGGGCTGAATGCTTCAAAAGATAAGATTGAAAATTTGCACGTCTTCACGGTCATAAATGAGTGGGTGCTACCTTGTTTATAACCAGATCTTTTTTATAATATCCTTCCTGCTTTGTAAATATGGCCACTTAAACCTTGCTCCCAGTGGTGACAACAGGAAGGTAGAATAATATTGTATTCCCAACCAGGATCATCTCACTGTGTGTTCTGGGACAGAAGTCAAGGCTGTGGCACACCCTGGATTCTGTGGGAACTTGCAGTGGTTTTTGTGAAAGACTAACGAAGAGGGGGGTTGGATATGAGCAGAGCCAATTTTCAGTCACTATAACTTTTGCATCTTGAATCACAGGTTCTGGGTTTTTTTTTAAACTAACAGGTTCTGCAGCCTGGAAAAGTTTGAGCACCTCTGCTCTAGAGCACATTTTGACATCTCAATCTTACGTCGTCACTTGTTAGAAAGCTGCACTTCCCTGCAGCTTTCTAACATTGCAAAATTTGTAGATGTAGAAATGGCTGTCGGGAATGTCCTACAAAACTGAGAACAGTTTCCACCATTATTAAGCAATCTAATATCCTGGTATTATTCCTCCTCTGGATTGCATCCAATTGCATTTGCTCGCCAGGGCAATGGATTTCTTCTAGCATTGTCCTTTTGTCCCACCAATGTTCTGGCCTGGAAGATCCAATGGATCTTCTGGAGAACATTTGGAACATGTGTGGAGAAGGCTGCTAGGAGAAGGAGGGCATGCTACAACATGAGCAGAATATTGATCATCCATAAAGCATGTGTTGCTTTATCACAGTGCTCCCCAACCGGTATGCTGCGGCACACTGGTGTGTCGTGAAGCCATGCCAAGTGTGCCGCGGCAAAAGCTCGCGTCATTCACGGGTGGCCAAACCGTGGCGCATGCGCCAAATGTGGCGCATTGGATGATTGCAAGTGGCGCATTGCAATCATCCAATGGCTGACGCCTCTCCTGCCCGTGTGACTTGCTGTCTTTTAAAACTCAAGCCGCCTCGGCTTGAGTTTTAAAAGACAGCAAGACGCGGGCGGGAGAGGCAGGTCTGGTCTGGACGCTATTAGCGAGGGACGCGAGGAGGAGGTACTGGGGCATGTCCCAGGTAGGACACGCGTCTTGCGCTGGGGGTTGGCAGGACGGGTGGGGCAGGACTGGCGGGCGGGGCGGGGCGGGGCGCACGTCCTACCTGGGACTTTTCCCGGTAGCTCCAGTCGCGTTCCTTGCTAATAGCGTCCAGAGCAGAGCAGCCCCTTCCAAAAGATAACGTCTCGCGAGACGTTATCTTTTGGAAGGGGCTGCTCTGCTCTGGACGCTATTACGGTAGCAAGGAACGCGACTGGAGCTACCGGGAAAAGTCCCAGGTAGGACACGCGTCTCGCGCTGGGGGTTGGGCGGGCGGGGCGGGACTGGTGGGTGGGACGGGGCGCGTATCCTACCTGGGATTTTTCCCGGTAGCTCCAGTCGCGTTCCTTGCTAATAGCGTCCAGAGCAGAGCAGCCCCTTCCAAAAGATAACGTCTCGCGAGACGTTATCTTTTGGAAGGGGCTGCTCTGCTCTGGACGCTATTACGGTAGCAAGGAACGCGACTGGAGCTACCGGGAAAAGTCCCAGGTAGGACACGCGTCTCGCGCTGGGGGTTGGGCGGGCGGGGCGGGACTGGCGGGTGGGACGGGGCGCGTATCCTACCTGGGATTTTTCCCGGTAGCTCCAGTCGCGTTCCTTGCTAAAAGCGTCCAGAGCAGAGCAGCCCCTTCCAAACGATAACGTCTCGCGAGATGTTATCTTTTGGAAGGGGCTGCTCTGCTCTGGACGCTATTACGGTAGCAAGGAACACGACTGGAGCTACCGGGAAAAGTCCCAGGTAGGACACGCGTCTCGCGCTGGGGGTTGGCAGGGCGGGCGGGGCAGGACTGGTGGGCGGGACGGGGCGCGCGTATGTATGTGGTGTGTCGTGGAATTTTGGGAGAGGCTATGGTGTGCCGAGGGTGACAAAAGGTTGGGGAGCACTGCTTTATCATATTGCTGGGACTGCAACTTTTGGTATCTTAAGTATAGTGCAACACTTTAAGGGGTGGGCACCAGGTTGGGGAAGTCTGATTCCTTGGACTGGTAACAACTCTTTAGCTTTCAAAAAAAAACATTTGTCAGTTGGACTCTAAATTTGAAGAAAGCTGCAGGGAGACTAATGTAGGTTTCTTGCAGCTTGATGCATTTTTCTTTTCATAATGAATGAAATGGGACAAATGTACAGGTAGTCCTTGGCTTACAACCACAATTGAGCTCAAAATTTATGTTGTTAAGTGAAACATTTGTTAAGTGAGTTTTGGCCGGTTTTACGACTTTTCTTGCCACAGTTGTTAAGTGAACCATTGCAGCTGTTAATTTAGTTAAGTTAAGTAAATCTGGTTTCCCCGTTGACTTTGCTTGTCAGAAGGTCGAAAAAGGGGATCACATGACCCCGGGACACAGCAGTGGTCATAAATGTGAGTCAGTCATGAAGCATCTGAATGTAAATCATGTGACCATGGGGCTGCTAAGTGTGAAAAACGATCATAAGTCACTTTTTTCAGTGATGTAACTTTGAACGGTCACTAAATGAACTGTTGTAAATCGAGGACTACCTGTAATTCCAAATTGCTATTCATATGTTGTTGTGGCCCCTTAAGCCAGCATTAATATTTCCAAGCATGTTTGGGATGCAATCCAAATTCTAGGCTGCAAAATTGACAAATCTGAAAGAATATTTGCTGCTACAGTCCTGCTCCACTGCCTTAACTATATCCTTTAGGGCCATGATGGCGAACCTATGGCACGTGTGCCACAGGTGGCACGCAGAGCCATATCTGCCGGCATGCGAGCAGCGTGCATGTGTGCGCTGGTCAGCTGCTTTTCAGCTCGCGCAGAGGCTGTGGGAGGGCGTTTTCAGCCTCCGGAGGGGTAGGGAGAGCATTTTCGCCCTCCCCAGGCTCCAAGAAATCCTCTGGAGTGTGGGGAGGGCAAAAAACGGGCCTACTGGGCCCAGCAGAAGTCAGGAAACGGGACAGCGGGAGGTCATGCGCGGGGAATGGGGCAGCACGGGGGGTCACATGCGCATATGCAGGGGGGTGGGGCACGTGGGGGGCATTGAATTATGGGTGTGGGCATGCATGTGCGTTTGATAGCACACACGCACACACTTTCGGCACCTGAGGAAAAAAAAGGTTCGCCATCACTGCTTTAGGGCAATGTTGACTGAAGAGTTCGGGGAGTTGAATTGCACAAGCTTGAGAAACACTGTTTGGTATTACTGCACTCATTGCACAACTATGGTGAGCCCCAATACCATTTTTTTCACAGTATTTCTACAGCATTCTTAGCCTATGAGTAATCTGGTGTTTGTGAAAGCATATACAGTGCAATAGTTGTTTTCCATTAGCCCATGTTCTAGAGTTACAAAACGGACACCATTTGTAAAACCTTTGCCTCTATTTCTGAGTGGTTCTGTTTCTCTCCTTGCTGCAATTCCCATTGGCATTTTATATCTTCTCCACAAAGACTTCCTTTTCTTTCTGTTCACTGATGAGCACAGCTAAATTAATCAGAGACCAACTTAACTATAGAAATAGGCCAGATAGGTAAACCACAATCTTTTAACAAACCAGAGAACCTCTTCTGAACAAGATTGACCAAAATTAATTACCGTATTTTTCGGAGTATAAGATGCACCAAAGTATAAGATGCACCTTAGTTTTGGGGGAGGAAAACAAGGAAAAAAGACCTCTGCCTCCCAGCAATTTGCCAAACAGCAAACAGCAAACAGCACAGATGATATACACTGTTTGCTGTGTATTTCTGTGCATGTGTGCTTGACCCATAGAAATGGCAAAGAATTGGAGAAATGTACATTATGGCAGTATATTAATCCCAGAAAGTTTTCTTAAATGTAATCACACTAACTCCTCCCAATTATTTAAATAGATCTACTTCAAACATGACTAAGTCAGGGTTTAATTCAGCTGCCTTATTTTAATACTAATACTTAATACTAAAACAGGACATTTCAGATTATACTTTTACAGATCTTTAAAATTGATGTGGCTTTCTGGAAGGCTTTCTGCTATTTAAAAGAAGATACAATAGCACTGGGCCTCTTCAGAGCAAGCATTTATTTTAAAAAGCTTCTTCATTTTGTTAAGTTGTCTAGAACAATAATAAAGCAGTCTTTAAAAAATAAGTCTAATAATTTGAACACTCTACAAACATTTAACAAAATAACATATTAACAGAATCTGCCTGTACCTAGGATAGAACTCACAACCTCCTGACTGTGAGGCAAGAGCTCTTTCCTGTAGGCTACAGTAGCTGTAGCTTACTGTCTTGCAATTTCAGCAATGTAACATTGTCAGCAGTTTATCTCCCAGCATTTTGTCTCATTACAGCCACCGTAGTTAGTTTCATTTTACCACGTGGCTTGCAAGCCTCTGTCAGCTGTAGATCGGGAGGCAAATAATCTTTTAGTGTGCTATTTAGGCTTCTGTTTCTGTTCTGTTTGCTGCAAAGAGGTAAATTGTTGGCAGGCAGAGGCCAAAGGGTGGGGGTGGCTGGGTGGGGCTGCATTCGGTGTATAAGACGCACCCAAATTTTCACCCTCTTTTTGAGGTATATAGGTATAACAAATGACTCGCACCAACAAACAATTCCATGATGTTGCTCTCAAGCCTTTCCTGGTTTGCTGTCTTCCACAACATATTATTTTATTTTATCTAGACAGTTAAACACAGTCCTAAGAACGTGCGATGTTGCAGTTACCCATATTTTTTTTCTATTTTCTAAATTGCCTATATCATCTTAAAATGATGCCAGAGACTGGTGCTTTGCTTGGCAGCATACAGAGGAAAATTTCCAGCAAAAAAAGATTGTGGAATATTTTCATTCTTTAATATAGGATTTGTTTATACAAATGCTTGTTTTACAATTGAAAATTTCAAGCTTTATTTTCCCCTCGCAAGCAGAAGTATCTTTTCTTTTCCTTTCCTTTCCTTTCCTTTCCTTTCCTTTCCTTTCCTTTCCTTTCCTTTCCTTTCTTCCTTCCTTCCTTCCTTCCTTCCTTCCTTCCTTCCTTCCTTCCTTCCTTCCTTCCTCCCTCCCTCCCTCCCTCCCTCCCTCCCATCCATCCATCCATCCATCCATCCATCCATCCATATATTTCTCTGCTCCACTCAGAAAGTTAACATATTTATTTGCCAGTCTAAACGGAAGGGGAAAGAGCTCTCCCAAAAGTACTCCTGCAAATAATACCGCAAACACTTGGAATTGTGTTCTGTGCTCATGTTTATTATGTATGTAAGTTCAAAGTGTGGGAATTCCAGTGCTCTTAATTTTCTTTGTTTTGACCTTTCCTCAATGCAAGTAACCCCTTTAGAGCAACCTGCAATTTCTTTTATCCTTCCTTGCTTTTTAGGACTTACATTTTATCAAATACGTTTGGCCTTGGTGTCATCAAAGGCATGCCACGTTGCTTCACTGTTTTCATCCTAAAGTTTTGAAAATACAACAAAAGTCTCTAGGACAGTGGTTCCCAACCTGGGGGTCGGGACCCCTTTGGGGGTCGAACGACCATTTCCCAGGGGTCGCCCCGGCATCCTCAGCTCCCCCCCCCCACAGCCACAAGCCATATCGGCTTAACTCGCCCGAGCCCGCCGATTGGTCGGGAGAGGTGCCATTCAGTGAGAGGCGTTTGTTGTGGAAGATGATATTCCTTGTGCTCTTGCAAAGACTGGCCCGAGAATTTCTCATCTGGCATAATTACATAGTTTTTGTGATTAATCGCTATGCTTTAATTATGTTCAATTTGTAACAATGAAAATACATCCTGCATATTAGATATTTACATTACGATTCATAACAGTAGCAAAATTACAGTTATGAAGTAGCAACGAAAATAATTTTATGGTTGGGGGTCACCACAACATGAGGAACTATATTAAGGGGTCGCGGCATTAGAAAGGTTGGGAACCACTGCTCTAGAAGGTCATCATGAAGACACTTTCGATATTCGTCAGTCATTGATCTTGGGTTAAAAACTGATCAAGAGTTTTAAACTGCCCAGTGATATGCATGAGGCTAGAATTCTTTTTATTTTTTCTGATTTTCAGCAATCTAATGGATTTATCCAGCCCAGTAATACAGCAATTTAAATTCCAGGAAAAGAAGCCTTTGTATGTAGGTCAATGCTAGAGTACATGCTTTGCATGCAAAAAGGCCAACTTCATCAAATAGGGCTGAAAAAGTCACCAGTTCCAGAGAGATCCCGCTAATTGTTGTCGAAAACCAGATGGGTCAATGGATGAACTCAAGAGAAGACAAGTGTTTTAGGCTTCTGAAAAACAAATTCGTTTTTCAGACAAACTAGGATTGGGGAAACCCTAATTTCAGTTCTTTCAGCAAGCTTTATTAATCAAACCTTTAATGACTTGCAGGATCCAATCTGGGTCAAAACCAGAGGTTTTGTCTTTGGTACTTTCGGACTCGTACAAGAGCCCATCCTCAAGGTGCTTTGGGCTTTTCTGTGTGTGGTATTTATATGGTGCCATTGTGTGTAGCTTTTTAGATGTAGATTGGGGTGTTGATGACTGGCTATTAAATTGCTGGCTGTTGTTTCCTTGTGCTGCCAAGCCCCACTACCTCTTAAGTACTTGATAAGGTTGGGGGTAAACCAGCACTCTTGTTGATTGGCAAGGGGTCTGTTTCCTAGACTTCAATTACTTCCCTGGCTGTTTTTGTGCCTGCTCATCCAACAATCTTAGTAGCTGCAAATGTAATGATTTAACCCTCTGAAAATCTTGCTAGAGTAGTTCTGTAGATTATATATCTATCCCTTTTATTGACATCACCCAAAACATTTGGAATTAATGTTAGCATACCGTACCATACAGCCATCTTACTTTTAATATTTGTTATATTACTGAAATATTTTGCAGAAAAGTGAGCTGATTCCACAATAAGAAAAGCTGGTTTTTACAGCTTCTTAATTTATGCACCAAAGAGCAATGGTTCCATGCTTTATAGTAAATGAGGACATTGATTTTTTTGAGTAGCTTCAGTTTTGGCTCTTTTGGCTGGTAGCAGTTCTCCAAGATTTCATGCAAATATCTTTTGACCACCTGCTGTCAGTATTTTTTAACTTCAATGGAGAAAAATTCTAATGTCAACTGTAATTTTCCCATTCCTGCCTTTGGAAATAAAAGTATTAACTTCTGTATATAAAACATGTTCTACCACACAATTTTGCCCAACACTTTGGTTAGTTATGGGGTTCAGTTCTTTCAAGAATAAACACCACCAATTTCTGACTTCATTGTAGCTTTAACTACTTATTTCCTGTATCAATTATGTCAGCAGGGGAGATTTAAAAAAAATCAAGCTAATAGTTTCAGCCACCATCATGATTTCTTTGATGGTCCTAGTGGGCACCCCATTATACTTAAGTTCCCATTATACTTAAACATTCACACAAATGAACCAGATTAAGTGTTTTTTCTGGTGGGACCGGTCTATCAGGGCAACCTGGTTTACCCAATTATGGGACGGAGCATACTGCTTCCGTTTTTGCCTTTCAGCCCCAATCCAGGAGCCTTCACAGGCAGTCGTTTCCATGAAAAATAGCAATAGCAATAGCACTTAGACTTATATACCGCTTCATAGTTCTTTACAGCCCTCTCTAAGCAGTTTACAGAGTTCAGCATATTTCCCCCAACAATCTGGGTCCTCATTTTACCGACCTCAGAAGGATGGAAGGCTGAGTCAACCTTGAGACGGTGAGATTTGAACAGCTGAACTGCTGAATTAGCAGTAGCCTGCAGTGCTGCATTTAACCACTGCGCCACCTCGGCTCTTAACCCTTTATTTCTTTGTCGGTAAACATAAATTCAACACAAATGAATCAGATCTTTGCATATCCACTCTAGTAGCAGTGGCGAAATAGCTATCCATTCCTCAACTCAGCTAGTGGCCACATCAAGAACCATAAATGTTTAGATTTAGAATATATGTACATATCTCTCTTAATATGATGTAACAATCCTCTGATCATCTTTGGGCCAAATAATACAGGTAATCTTCAATTTATGGCCACTATATAACCCAAAATTTCTGTTGCTAAGCAAGATAGTTGTGAGGTGAATTTTGCCCCATTTTACGACCTGTCTTGCCACAGTTGACCATGGAGGATACTGAAATTGTCCTAAATTGTCCTAAGTGTGAAAAATAATCATAAGTCACTTATGATTCTGACCAAGTCACTTATGAGACAGTAACAATCACACATTTAGTCCCAAAAATCCTCTTTTTATTTCAACGGCTGTGAATTACGTTCATTCACAGCCCATAATGAGTCCCAAGCAGTTTGTAAATAGTTCAACAGAAGTCTGCCACAGTCTTTTGGGATAAGGCTGATAAGTACCCACCTTAATCTTCCTTGAAATGCTGCCAAAGACCAAATTGCCAATTATCTTTGCAAGGCCAAACGGAGCACAAAGGCTAAATGGAGCTTCAGAGTTTAAACCGAACAGAATGAACAAAGTTGCTTCCTGCAAAGGCTCATGTCCCTTTGCTCCTCCTTTATGTCTTATGGAAGGAGCCAATCATCTCCAAGCCTTACTCCCAAGTCGCCCCTTTTGTCTTAACTGTTTCTGCCTTCTGGCAGCGCTGCGCATGCGCACACTGGGAACAGCCCCCCCCCGTTCCTCTGCCTCGCTGATGTCAGCCTCTGGAGACTCCGGAGTCAGCACATAACTCACAGCTGGCCCCGGCCCCATCTCTGCCTCCGACGCAGAGCCTTCCCCAGACTCCAGGACTGGCCCATGTTCCTCCCCAGCCTCCTCACTGTTTGACTCTGCTGCCAGCTTTGCAGGCCGCCGCCGGATCACAACAATTTATTTCAATGCAGTTGTAACTTCAAACTGTCACTAAGCAAATGGCAATAGCACTTAGACTTATATACCTCTTTACAATGCTTTACAGCCCTCTCTAAGCAGTTTACAGAGTCAGCATATTGCCCCTAATAATCTAGGTCCTCATTTTACCGACCTCAGAAGGATGGAAGGATGAGTCAACTTTGAGCCTGATGAGATTTGAACTGCCAAATTGCAGGCAGCCGGCAGTCTGCAGAAGTAGCCTGCAGTACTGCATTCTAACCACTGCGCTACCGTGGCTCATGGTTGTAAACTGAGGACTATCAGTGGTAATGAGGACTGGGATTTTTTTTATCACTTCAGTTATGGCTGAGTGATGCTTTGAAGATGCTATTCTGCTATATGTCTCTTGGGGAAATGGCCACCATTTTTCCAATGCGAATGAAATGGTAGCAATGTCTCCTGATTTCTGAAAACCTCTCAACGTAAACTTTCATTCTATAGCAGTGATGGCGAACCTTTTTTGGTTCGCGTGCCAAAAGGGGGGGGAATGTGGGGGATCATGTGTGTGCGTGCCCACACTCATAATTCCATGCACCCCCGCACATGCACGCATGACCTCCCCCTGCTCCCAGCATGCAATGGCACGCCCATTTTTCGCTCTCCCCAAGCTCCAGAGCCTTTCTAGGAGCCTGGGGAGGGCGAAAATGGCCTTCCCCACCCCCTCTGGAGGCTGGAAACAGCCTGTTTCCCGACTCCCAGTGGGCCCAGAAGGTCCGAAAATCAGCCGGCTGGTGCACACATGCACGCTGACCTGAGCTCGCGTGCCCACCGATATGGCTCCGCGTGCCACTTGTGGCACCCGTGCCATAGGTTCGCCATCACGGTTCTATAGGAAATAATATCTTTCATTGGCC
The DNA here is from genome assembly GCA_023053685.1 of Diadophis punctatus similis. Classification (NCBI taxonomy): domain Eukaryota; kingdom Metazoa; phylum Chordata; class Lepidosauria; order Squamata; family Dipsadidae; genus Diadophis; species Diadophis punctatus. The sequence goes on along the minus strand of JALIGW010000003.1, from coordinate 6,385,788 downwards.
ATGTGGATCATTGAAGGTCTATTTTGAACAGCACTGTGTTTCAACCAGTAAGTAGCCAAATGGATTTGGGGGCCATGAATGTGCTTTTCCCTTATTGCCTACCCCTGCCATTCAATATTCATGTGGAATTGAGCATATGTTGTTTATTGACACAATTACTTGCTCAACTGTTGTTGGTTACTGAGTTATTGACAGAGCATAAAGGAGATCAGGTTAAAGCTGCTTTAGTCCAGCTTCTGTTATTGTCCATCAAGGGATGTACTCAAGAGTTATGTTGCCTCTGAGCCTAGAGGTCATCGTATCTAGCAGAAGCTGATAACCTGTTTCCATGAATTGATGCAGTCTCTTCTAGAGTCATCTTGGTGGCCTTCACCCCTTGTTGGAAGTTCTTTAGTTTAGCTTTGCACCGTGTTAGTCAAATTCTGTACTTTAACTTTGACGATGAATTGTCCACAAGTTCAAACTCATTGGACAAATTCTAATATATAAGAAGAAACGAGGGAAATGTGTGAGCCTTTTGCATTATTCGATTCCTTTCTGTTAGCTTCTCTACTTTAAAAAGCCTCAAATATAGTCATCTTTCTATAAGGGTGAGATAATCCCACCCCCCTCACCATTTAGATTCATTTTTTTTCCTTGCTCCATAATTGCATTTAATTCTTTTTAAGAATAAAAATTCTTTTAAGACTATTCTAAATACAAGGCTTGAGGCACTCCGTTATGCAATTCAGCTGAGGCAGTGACACAGTTATCTTTCTATTCATTCTGCACTTGCTGAACTTCTATACTTTGGCCTCTCTTTGGGGGAGAAAATTGCTGCAAGTAAAACATTTTCAACACAGTTAAGACAGGCCTACATTTCAACCGGTTATCATCGGCTTTGCTAATATTATAATGAAATCTTCGTTTGGTACAAATTTCAGTACGATCTGTACTGTATTACATTTTCTTCCCCTGTAAAAAAAGGTTCTTCTTGTGTCTCCAACCCTGTGTATGGAACTTCTCTTTTTGTTCCACCTTATTTTCAAGATACTTTTGATTGGGACATTGGGAAGGATTAAAAAAGGCAGGATGAGGTTTAGATAAAAAGAAAGGCAGGGCTACCAAATCTAACCAAAACAATCTCATCTCTACTATCTTAAAAAAGATTTAATGAAACTATGTTAGTAAAAGAAAAATTAGGGTTAATTATTAATTTATTATATTTTATGGAATAAAGTTTATGATTAGTAGAGAGAGAGAAAGAATAAGTAAATGATTACGTGTAATTGTTATCTATGGTATTAATTAAGATAGAAATTCTATTGTTTAAATTAATTATGTATAGAAGTAGTAAGAATATGCTATATATTTAAAGACCAAGTAAATAAATAGAAAGATAAATATATTTATTTACGGATAATATAAACAAAGATGCTACCCGATGAAAGCTTATTCTATATAGGGGGACAGAATACCCCTAATTGTATGTTTTGTGTGCGTATTGTTCCATGTAGTATTTTGTATTGTTCCATGTTGTATTTTTGTGTGTGTTTAATAATAATAAAAAATAAAAATAAAAAATAGGGCAGGGCTTTAATTGCACAGCCACTGCCACTGTCTTCAGATGTTGACCCTTATTGTGAGTGCTAAGCTGTCACACACCAATTATGGGACACAGGACATATCTGGTTGAGGATGATGAGAAAAAAGTTGTCCAGATCTGATCACTGCTCCATTAGATTCTGTTTCCCGAGTTCCTTTCATCTACCCACACCCACGTCTTTTTTTTACTCTAATTTTTATCCGGGCTTCCATGAAGATAGAGGGAAGGAAGCAAAATCTTGCTAGGTCAGTGGGGAAGTACAGACGGATTTGTGTTTATTTGCCCGATTTCTAAGGGCAGTGATTGCCCACTTTCAATTCCCCTGTTCTACAAGATTTAGATTGTCACATAGACCCTTCCTCTGAGGTTGATTTCGGCCCTGATGTCTTCCAGCAGGGATATTCACAGGAGATGATCAAAACGCCCACCCATGCAATCCATGTAAAAAAAAAACACCAATGGTGCTTCAGGCACACCATTTTGGCTGCCATCTTGACTATTTGACCATATCTAGTGGGTTTATTTTTGCTTCAAAATTGGGAAAGCAGGGGTGAAATCCTCGCGGTTCACTCTTACCTGTCGGTCGTCGCAGAGCCGATGGAGCCGGTGGCGGTTGCGGCGTGGGGCTGCCCCGCCCGCTTCCCCCGCCCGCCTGGACACCGCCATTTGAGTTATTTTGCCCTCTGCGCATGCGCAAAGCATTCTGCATGCACAGAGGGCAAAAGAACTGAAATGGTGGCGTCCAGGCGGGCGGGGGAAGCGGGTGGGGGCAGCCCCGCGCCGCGACCGCCACCGGCTCCATCGGCTTTGCGACGACCAACAGGTAAGAGCAAACCAGGAGGATTTCACCCCTGTAAATGTTAAGTGTATCTTGCTTTCCCATTGACTTTGTTTGTCAGAAGTTGCAAAAGATGATTACGTGATCCTGGGACATCGCAACCGTCGTAAAGACATGCCTGTTGCCAAGCGGCTAAATTTTGATCACGTGACTATGAAGATGCTGCAAAGGTCATGTGAAAAACAATCATCACTTTTTTTCAGTGCTGTTGTAATGTCGAAAGTCACTAAATGAATGATTGTAAGTCGAGGACTTACCTGAATTCCTTATCCTCTCTAGAACTCTTGCTAAGGAGGACATCTTGATCTTCTATGTGATCTCCTGACTTAATTCCTCCTTTTCATCTTGTCTCAGGGACCGTCTGCTGTTTGTGCTTGCTCAGCATATTTCCTTCAGGGCAATGGACTATTCTGTCCACCATCCATGTTAGAATAGAATAGAATAGAATAGAATAGAATAGAATAGAATAGAATAGAATAGAATAGAATAGAATAGAATAGAATAGAATAACAGGGTTGGAAGGGACCTTGGAGGTCTTCTAGTCCAACCCCCTGCTTAGGCAGGAAACCCTACAACACTTCAGACAAATGGTTGTCCAACATCTTCTTAAAAACTTCCAGTGTTGGAGCATTCACAACTTCTGGAGGCAAGCTGTTCCACTGATTAATTGTTCTAAGTGTCAGGAAATTTCTCCTTAGTTCTAAGTTGCTTCTCTCCTTGATTAGTTTCCACCCATTGCTTCTTGTCCTACCCTCAGGTGCTTTGGAGAATAGCTTGACTCCCTCTTCTTTGTGGCAGCATGTTGAAGAAGGATACAGCTAAGAGTCCACTTGACTTTCGCACACGAATGGGAAAAGGTAGCAGCTTGATTTACTGCCCCAGGTAGGAAAATATTTGGGGCCATTTTTCCTAAAAAATAAATGATTGTCCCTACTTTTGAAGAAAAAAAAACAGGAAAGGAAGGAAATAGTTGAATCTACTGAGATCTAGACTACAAGATGACAGAGCAACTTGGTACCCTGAAAAATGGAAGAAGTATCCAAAGCAATGCACCTCTGACCCCTTCTTCCAAGCCAAATTAAAATATTTCCATTCATCCGGAATATGGGAACCATGAGATGTGAACGGAATGCAAACATTGCCTTGGCTGCTCTTGAATTGCTATTTAGTCCTCCTCCTTTCTTCGTCTCTTAGGGAGAATCCAAAGGGTAGAAAAACACACCCAGGGCAAGCCTCCAATTCACAGCCAACAGGCCGTTACTGTGACGACAAAACCTGCTTTTCTAAATACTACAAACAAGTGCCTTCAGTCTCGGCTGCTACAACCATCTGGTGTGTGTGCTCAGCCTTTCACTTCTACTGAGAAATGATGACACGTTTCCCCCCCCCCCCTCCAATCAGGGCTAGAACTGGGCCAAAGGTGGTCAAGCCAAGGCATTTCGTAAGCGGGACTTTAAATTAAAAAAAAAAAAACCCACTGAGAAGACAGGAGGTCTGAAGAGCATCTACTTCAAACACTCATTAATTGAGCCAGTTAAATGATAAACCCTTTGTGACTACTGTTGGTCGGATGTTTCTGCGGATATCCATCCTTGGCAAGATGTCAGAAGAACTTTTCCCTGGGGTGATTTAAGAGACAAGCCCCCTTTACCTTGAGTGGTGGGACGGACTAAGCAAGACAGAGTATTTAAGGAAGGAAAACCAGAAGTCCCTGGAAGAAGTTTAGTAAGCAGCATCATGTTCCCTGAAAGGACCAACTAAATATTCTCCAAAGCTAAGAACTGAAACTACTCTGGTAAAGTAAGTATTTGCATATATAACACCTGCGTGCATTTTGATATTTTGATTTTAAAAAAATTGATTGAGTTCTTTGGGGTGACCATGACTTGTATTGCTCAGTCTGAAAAATTGCTTTTTTTTTTTGAGAAAAGTTGTAAGTTGGTGGTAGAACATATTCATGCCATGCAAAAAAAAAATCCTGGTGTTTCTCTTCCTGGCTTCTATTTTTGATGTTTTCAGTTTGGGATATTGCTAGTATAGGTAAAGATCGCTAATATAAGTTTTCTTCAGATTTGTTGGATGCCAGAACCCATCTGTTCTAACTCAGCCAATGATCTTGGACTGGTGGAGATAATTTCCAAATATCTAGTGGGTAACAGGTTGTTCACCCTTTGTTGTAGATACCGTAGTACATCCATTCCTTTGGCTCAGTTCAGTTGAAGGCAGTATCCATTCTTATCACCCTAAGTCTTTGTTTGCTAACAATTATAAATTTTAATGAATTAAATACATCTTTTTCCTCTCCATAATTTGCAATTCATCTCACAGGCTAAATATTCTCATCATCATCATCATCAGTTGTAAAGAACAGGCAATGCCACCCCAAGTGCAAACGCGAATGAATGCCACTCCAAAAGTGGTCCAAGGGGACTTGAAGAGCCTGGCGCCCAATGTGAGAAAGTTCATTGAAAGCAATGCCAAGCTGTGCCAACCGAAGGCCATCCACATCTGTGATGGATCAGAGGACGAGAACAAAAAGATCTTGGAGATCATGATGGAACAAGGCATGATCAAGAAGCTTAGAAAATATGAAAATTGGTAAGGGACCTCTATTGAATGCTGTGCAAAGCCAAATATATGATCCACTGTACAATGTTCCTTTCCTTGGGGCTTTCCCCAACTTGTTCTTAGCAGTGGTATATGGGCTTGAAATAACTTTTCCCTCTTCTGCGTTTCATCTCTTATTCTAGCATTGTCCAAAAGCATCCTGAAAGTGTGTACAAAACTTGTTGGAGGGACATCTAGAAGTAACCAGGAAGAGAGACAATAGAGACAAGATAGGGATCAGCTATGGGGCAGCAAATTTCATGCCAGACTAGATCAATGAAGGATGGAGAGTAATGGGGAACTGCCCATAAGTAGCCAGTGTGTTAATGCCATTAATGTAATGTTCTTCCTGGAGAGTTCAATGTAGGGAAGAATAAAAACTGAAGTTTCCTTTCTTTTTTCTACATTATTCCAATACAGAACTGCCACTCTTTAATGGATGTGCCATATTTTTAGTGGCTACGTAGCTATCAAAATATCAATAGATAAAGATTTTCCCATTATTGAATGTCTTAGCTGGAGAAAACTTCAGATAGCGATATTTCTCAAAATCATTAGTTTTCTTCTAAAAATACCACCTTTCTTTGTCACTTTGCAGTCATTCTGGTTTTTAATTTATGGGATCTATCTTCTTTGCGCAGAAAAGATGAAATAAAATCAAGTAATGCGTTCAAGCTTTGTGCACAGAGTAAATGTAACATGATTTAAGCCACTTAAACAACTATAAAGCAATTATAAAGCCTTAAAACTATAAAGCAAATTTCTTGAAACTGGTATATGGAGTGCAGACTGGCTCTCCCCTTTTCTAAACTTTAGGGAGAAATTGTATAAGTTTATTTCTTCAACTGCTTAAAAGAATAATTACACACGCAGCACATCAAGAACATAAAATAAAACAGACAATTTAGCTGGAACCTAGAAGAATAAGCCAATAAGACAGTAATCTCCTCTTTAGTTTCCTGGTTCACTGAAACTTAGATTTGCTAGTACTTGATACCACAGACGTCTCACGCCACAGGTCAAATTCCGTTGCAATTTATGCCAATTCAACAATAACACCAATTTGCGATTAGCACAAATTATGCAATCACACCCATATAGTAATGTAAATTGACCCAAGTAGCATAGTTTGCATCTTTGACTTTATTGCAATGATGGAATTTTTGATTTACCAGACTTTGGCAAATAATGGAACCCTCTTCCCTACAATGAGAGGTTAAATAATTAATTGGAGGTTAGTTGAAATGAGTTTTCATTGTATGTCTCATTTATATACTATCCTAAAAGTCTTAATGCAGATCTAAATAAAACAATTTACTGAAGCTTGGCCACATTGTTCTTTAAAGTATATGGAACCCTAAAATGCTTCATAAAATTTTGGTTTATTATTTTAGAAAGCAATATTGAGACTACCATAGGAAGGAGATACGTTAATGATTTCCTTCCCAACATAAGCAAGCAGCAACACCTGCAAATCAGGAGGACAGAAGGAAATAATAAGTATAGACATAGAGATACACACACACACACACACACACACACACACACACACACGTATATATTGCAGGTATGTATGTATATATAAAATTATTTGTATTCAAGCTTTATTATTTTTTACCTATAATTCAAGGCAGCAATCATATCCAACACACCTTTCTCCTTCTATTTTTCTCAGAACAACAGCCCTGTGAGGTAAGTTGGGCTGAGAGAGAGTGACTGGCCCAAAGTCAGCCAGTTGACTTTCATGGCTAAGGTGAAACTAGAACTCATAGTCCCCTGCTTTCTAGCCTGGTGCCTTAATCACTTGACCAAACTGGCTTTACATACATACATACATACATACATACATACATACATACATACATACATACATACATACTTGCATGCACCTTCCACCTTCAAGGAAATACAGCCCTTATTCTCATTTCTTTTCATTATTGTCTCTAAGATGAGGCAGCAGCTTCAAATGAATTATGGGTAGCATTCTGCATAGAGCAAACAAGCGAAGCCCCATCCAAGGGATGCAGGCAGCACACAAAATCACACCCCCTCTGGGCCGTGGAAAAGTCTCTCTCCATGGAACCGGTCCCTGGAGCCCAAAATGTTGGGGGCCACTACCCTAAAGATTCTCCCGGACTGAAAGTATCTTGAGCTCTCCTCTCTAATATTCCAATGATGGAGTCTGAAAATTCCATTCTAGAAACTCTAGAAGTTTTAATGTTTGAAAATAAATATAAAGCCTCTGGAAGTTTTAATGTTTGGAAGTAAATATAAAACGTCTGGAAGTTTTAATGTTTGGAAGTAAATATAAAGTGTCTGGAAGTTTTAATGTTTGGAAATAAATATAAAGAGGCATTTCCATTATTTTTCATTCCAATTAGAAATGGGGAATGTACGGCACAATTTTAGATAATGAGGTGGTTATTGCCTATTTTATCTCCTCCCTGCTTCTCCTCCCTAAAATAGTTTTTAAAAGATAGCTGAGAACCTAGCAGGAGTTGGGCTCCATTTGTGAAATGTCTCTGTACAGAATAAAGTCATGTTCATTAGCAAAACATCACCAGGAGCAAATGGTTTGACTGCACTTAAATAAATAATATTCCTTTCACGATCCAGCATTGTATGGTGCTAGACTGTCTTGAGATAAGGAGAAATTGAATTGGATTTCTGTCATTTTTATTGCTCACATGACAAGTGTAAATGTTCAGCTTCTCGTCTCCACAGCTGGTTAGCCTGCACCGATCCAAGGGACGTGGCCAGAATTGAAAGCAAAACTGTAATTGTGACTCCAGAGCAGCGAGACACCATCCCAATCCCCCAAAGCGGAGTGAGCCAGCTGGGACGGTGGATGTCAGAAGAAGATTTTGAGAAAGCCTTCAGGGTCAGATTCCCTGGGTGCATGGAAGGTAGAGACACACAAAAAAACAATTTTATGGTTAGAATTAAAATACTGCAGCTTCCTACCTGTGGTGAGATAGTAATAGCACTTAGATTTATATACCACTTCACAGTGCTTTACAACTCTCTCTAAGTGGTTTACAGAGTCAGCCTCTTGCCCCCAACAATCTGGGTCCTCATTTTACCGACATCGGAAGGATGGAAGGCTGAGTCAGTCTTGAGCCTGGTGAGATTTGAACTGCCAAACTGCTGGTAATTGGCAGTCAGCAGAAGTAGCCTGCTGTACTGCATTCTAACCACTGCGCCACCACAGCTCTTCACATAGAAGAAATTGAAGAACATTGCTTCAAATATGTTCACAAAACTTTTTTAAAAAATTTGTTCCATGGCTAAGCAGTCTTTGTAAGCCCAACAAAAATAGCAAATTCTGTTAATAATGGAGTGAGTGTGAATACCACAGCCAATGAGGCCTTTATTATAATTATTTTTTACCTCAGGAAAACCAGTAGAATGATGGTTTACTTATAGTTGTGTTTGGGTGGGCCTATAATGCCAGTTATTTAATACTAGCTCTCTTTAGATTTGCTAGTCTACTTAGAAGTCACATCTGGATTTGGATGGATAGCAGTATGTAACTCTTGAACTACTGTTTTGGAATCCAGTCATCTAATTCTTAAAATGTATTTCATGAAGGGTTGGAATGGCCCAGACTGATCTTCAACAATATAGAGTGCTGTTGTTCAGCTCTTGTTTCCTTACCTGATAGTCCTCCATGAGAGCTGCTCACTCCCTTATATTTTTCAAACATCTTCCCCTTGGGGATATTCCAGAACTTCTGCAAAACATAAAGGTTTCCCAATGTTATTGATATGTCCTCTTTGATGATCAAATTGTCATATCTGCCTTTTGAACCTCCTTAGTGAGACCACAATTTCCACAAAGATAGAATGAGACTGCAATCTACACTTATCTTCTAAACTTAAACTTGGAACAGCTTAATGATATACTGCTGGAATTTGGCATAAATTTGCAGTAAAACATGGGGCTAAAGAGTAGTAATCAATAAATCCAACTCCCATTAACCAGCAGAATGCTTGTTTAATTCTTCTGAATTTGGAATCTGGCCCTTACATGCTGATTTTGCCAGATGTTACCTAGTATTAAAATGATTTGTACCCAAGTTCTGTAAACAAAGCAAAACCTTTACCCATAAATGTGTATTTTATTGGAGACGGAGGAAAAGAGTATCGAATGGGGAGCAGCCTTCGTTAACCTGGTTCCCCCCAGATGTTTTGAACCTGAACTTCCATGCTGGCTCAGAATGATGGGAGTCCAGTCCAACTGCAAGTTGTCTGAATAGGGAGAATAACAGAGTTGGAAGGGACCTTAGAGGTTTTCTAGTCCAACCACCTGCTCAAGCTATGCCATTTTGGATAAAGGGCTGCCCAATCTTTTCTTAAGACTAGTATAGTAACTGAGTAGAGATTTATAATTTTGTTTAGGATTCTATCCTCTGTTTCTCTTCTGCAGGTCGTACCATGTATGTCATCCCATTCAGCATGGGACCAATTGGTTCTCCTTTATCCAAGTTTGGGATTGAGCTGACTGATTCTCCTTACGTGGTGGCCAGTATGAAAATTATGACTCGTATGGGAACATCTGTCCTAGAGGCTCTGGCTGATGGAGAATTTGTAAAATGCCTCCATTCGGTTGGGTGCCCTTTACCATTAAAAAGTAAGCCATTCTTAAGCTAAAATGTACTTTGTTCATCCTGGCTTTCCCAAAAGATAATTGTCGTTAATTTATTTACCAAGCAGAATATTCAGAGCGCTGTAGTTATGAAGTTGCCAAGTATCTCTTTGAATAAGAGATGCTAAGTTGGGACTGGTTGGTCATTAAATGCAACAAACCAGAAATTATTCATTAAAGAAAGAACCAACAAAGCATTCCTAAATATTTTGGGATTCTTCCAAATGACTGAATTGTAGCTTGGATGAGAAAATTAAGTGCAATCTGGTCCACTGTTTCCCATCACATCTTTTTCTCAAAGCACCCATGAAGAATTGGTTTTTTTTTCCAAAGAACGTGGTCTACTACGAGCCACTGTAGCACTGCTAGCTAAGCAAATAACTCTGCACTATATTACAACTCAACTTTTATTTACCAGACAGAAGAGAAAGGAATACAGGGAGTCCTTGACTTACGACTACAATTGAGCCCAATTTTTTTTGTTGCTAAGTGAGACATTTGTTAAGGGAATTTTTGCCATTTTACGACCTTTCTTGCCACATTTGTTAAGTGAGTAACAGGGTTCTTAAATGAATCTGACTTCCCCATTGAGTTTGCTGGTCAGTAGATCGCAAAAGGTGATCAGAGGACCCCGGGAGACTGAAACTGTCATAAATACATGCCAGTTGCCAAGCATCTGAATTTTGATCACATGACCATGGGATGCTGCAACAATCATGTGAAAGACGGCCATAAGTCACTTTTTCCTGTACTGTTGTAAAACTTTGAACAGTCACTAAATGAACTGTTGCAAGTTGAGGGCTACCTGTATATTCATGCTATCTCGTTTCGAAAGGGTATATGGCAAAAATACAAAATAAAATAGATGTGACTTTTATTCGGGTGATCAATCAGAAGTAACAAACTCTATTTTGCATTTTGCAGAGCCTCTAGTGAATAACTGGCCTTGCAATCCAGATTTGACGTTGATTGCTCACATCCCTGATCACCGGGAGATCATTTCTTTCGGAAGTGGCTATGGGGGGAACTCTCTTCTGGGAAAGAAGTGTTTTGCTCTCAGAATTGCCAGCAGGATCGCCAAGGAAGAGGGCTGGCTTGCAGAGCACATGCTGGTGAGAAAAATTTTAATGACTAGATTATTTTCAATTCCAGTCAATGGACTAAGATATCAATCCAGGGCCAGCATGGCTATAGACCAGGGGTCGGCAACCTTAAACACCCAAAGAGCCACAAAGGTCCTAACTGGAAGCCCTCCATTCAACTCTGGAGCCGACCGGAAGTCCGGTTCCCCCACCATAGAGTCTCCTCCTAGTGTGGCATCCTTTTCCCTCTACCTCTCCTAACCAAAAGCCCTATCAATTGTGGAGCTGACTAGCGACAGGGAGCCACAGCAGAGGGATGAAAGAGCCACATGCGGCTCCAGAGCCGCAGGTTGCTGACCCCTGCTGTAGACCCATGAATGAAAGTTCATGATTGCTTAGTTCCTCCTAGAACTCATCTCTGAACTTGTGTATGAGTATTAAAAAAGCAGAAAAGGATTTTCACTGAATTCTGTAAGGATGTTTTGATAGATAGGCATCCATTGAAAAAAAAATATTTAAGAGTTTGAATCAGCAAACTCTTTCTGACTTCAGAAGTGGGGAAAACGAATGTCGTGGAGAATGGAGGCCCAGCTAGAATGTTGATAATGAAGACTATAAGCTCTGAGGTCAATTCCGCTAACCAGAATAAATGCCTATTCTCAGTATGTTATATTCCCTGAGTGTGTTCTGCATACTTGACTCAGGATGTCCAATTTTGGAATGCTATTAAATTAAGCCATATAACTTCTACAAGTCCAAAAATTATGCCGAGATGCTGTGCTCCCAGTAAAACCAGTGGTGGGTTGCTACCAGTTTGGACTGGTTTTCGCGAGCCAGTGGCGGAAATTTAGCCCTGTTCGCCGAACCGGTAGTGATGGCCGGCTTGCCACACCCCCAGACCGGTTCCCCGCTTGAAAGCGGTTGGCAAAGAACCCTCTGTGCATGCGCAAAGGCTTCTGCGCATGCACAGAGGGTCAGTATCCGGATACGCGACACACGCACTTCCGAACTGGTAGAGAAGGTAAGAGAAACCCACCACTGAGTAAAACCGAAGTAATTTCTCCACTGACAACCTATAGCAGGGGTGAAATTCTCCCGGTTCGGCCGGGCCAGTCGTTCGGCGTATAGCCGATGGAACTGACGGCGATCGCGGCATGGAGCTTCTCCCGCCCGCGTCCCCAGCCCGGCTGAATGCCGCCATTCGGGTTATCTTACCCTCTGTGCATGCGCGCGCTGCGACCGCCGCCAGTTCCATCGGCTATACGCCGAATGACTGGCCCGGCCGAACCGGGAGGATTTCACCCCTGACCTATAGTATCTTCACAGAATCTTTCAACTACAGGTAATCCTTGACCTATGACCACAATTGAGCCCAAAATTTATGTTGCTAAGCGAGACTGTTGTTAAGTGAATTTCGTCCCATTTTACGATCTTTTTTGCCACAGTTGTTGAGCGAATCACTGCAATTGTTAAGCTAGGAATACGGTTGTTAAGGGAATTTGGCTTTCCCGTTGACTTTGCTTGTCAGAAGATCATAAAAGGGAATCACATGACCCCGTGACAATGCAATCGTCATAAATATGAGTCAGTTGCCAAGTGGCTGAATTTTGATCACAGGACTCTGGGGATGCTCCAAGCATCCGAATGTAAATCACGTGACCATTGGGATCCTGCAATGCCCATAAGTCTGAAAAACAGTCATAAGTCACGTTTTTCAATGCTGTTGTGATTTTGAATGGTCACTAAATGAACTGCTGTAAGTTGAGGATTACCTGTATTGTGCCAAAATAATAATGAGGATAGGCTTCATCCCAATGGCTGAGTGATGCTTTGAAGATGCTGTAAGTTACAGTCTCCATCAAAACATGGCTTGGATGAGGAGCAAAATACTTAAATATGGAAAATTCATGCATAGCAACCAGAAGAATGAATTAGGCATGTGAGATAAAATTAGGTCGTTATGCCTTTCTTATTTTTCATGAGATGCCTATTTTGAACTTAAAGCAGTAGTCCCCGAATGCTTTTGAGTACGATTAAAAATAAAATTTTAAAAGGACATATTTATTTCTGAGCCAGCCAGAGTCATTGAGGGCTAGGCAGCAGACATGTATTTATTTATTTATAACATTTATGTTCTGCTTCTCATCTCAAAGTGGGATTTCCTCAAACAGAGAAAAGTATAGGCACTCTGAAGAAAATGTATGTGCATCTATACAATTTTAGCATAGTGTAAAGTAGGGGTGTCCAACCTTGGTTTCTTTAAGACTTGTGGACTTAAACCAGGGGTGAAATCCAGCAGGTTCTGACAGGTTTTGGAGAACCGGTAGTGGAAATTTTGAGTAGTTCAGAGAACCGGCAAATACCACCCCTGGCTGGCCCCAGAGTGGGGTGGGAATGGGGATTTTGCAATATCCTTCCCCCAGGAGTGGGGTGGGAATGGAGATGTTGCAGTATCCTTCCCCTGCCATGCCCACCAAGCCACGCCCACAGAACCGATAGGGAAAATTTTTGAATTTCACCCCTGCTTCAACTCCTTGGTAACTTTAAGACTTCAACTTCATGCTGTGGCTGGGGTATTCTGGGAGTGGAAGTCCACAAGTCTTAAAGTAACCGATGTTGGAACCCCGGTTGTGAACTATAATCTTAAATTCCCTGAACTATATTTCACCTCCAACAAGACTAGTTGAAGTCACATAGAATTTCGGAATAATGACAAGTTCGGAAGTTGCCATTAAGAACACTTCATATAGCTTAATGTTTTTGCTTGGTACTGCATTTTGAGTTTTTTTGGAGGGGAAAAATATTCCTTGTGTTTTTAAACAGATTTTAGGTATCACAAATCCAAAAGGTGAAAAAAAATACTTTGCGGCAGCGTTTCCTAGCGCGTGCGGAAAAACCAACCTGGCTATGATGAATCCATCTTTGCCAGGGTGGGAAGTGGAATGCGTTGGAGACGATATTGCTTGGATGAAATTCGACGACAAAGGTAATTTACTTAGAATTCACCTGGGAGTTGATGGTCCAAAGCTCTGTTCCAGTTAGCTGGGGAAACTATACTATTTATCTTTTCCCTCCCATCAATTGTGTTGTTGTTCCAAGAAGGGAAAGGGTAATGATTAAATTGTACACATTTGAGACAGGCATTGGTGTGCACTATTTATATATTGGATTTATATCCTTGGGCAGTCAAAATCGACTTTGCAGTTTGCATGATATAAGGCAACAGTAAAATATCCACGGCATAAATTAAAAACTTCTAAAACAAAATGATTTCGTAAGTTACACCCACTTACTAGTAAAAATAAATTGATGGCAAAATTCAAAATGCTTTATAAAATAATTCAGTTTTAAGTGTCTTTCTGGGAGCCTTCAGAAAGGGGGGGAGTTCAATTTCAACTCTGAGATTATTCCAGTAAGCTATTGGGCTTGCCAGAAATATGGCCAATGAGCAGTTTTTGCTGCAATTACATTATAAGTCATGCCAGTTTTAGTTGGAATCAAGGGTTCTGCAAATGCCAAGCTCTGGAATGTTAGAACGATTGTTCTCCAAGGGCTTTCTCTAATGTTCTGGATTTCTTTATCGAATGAGAGGTGGTGAAGGATGTGGCAAGCCCTTGAAGTATATGAGACTGAGTTGCTTACAAAAATGGGAGACTATTCCAACATTCCCAGGAGAGATTAGGCAATTAGAAGGGTGGGGTGGAAAATAGCACATTTTGGGAATGCAGGTGATTAAGTGAAGGAGGGGAAGAATCAGAAATTATCATTTAAGAAGCTCATGATATTTCAACTTTGGTCATTTCAAAGTTAGCCTGCCCCACATGCTGTCACTAACTTTCCATGCTAGCTTAAATTTTGGGAACGGTAATCTCGGTTCAATCCAAGAGCATCAGATGGAATTAAGGAAGACAAAAATAATAGAGGTGAAAGAAAGGAAAGGTTACCGTAGAGTTGGGTAAAGACTGGGTTGAGGAATATTCGGAGGTAGGTCCCAAAGGTGCTTTTTCAAAAAGCAACTGGACTTTTTTTGTTTTTGTTTGAGGACGTTTCGCTTCTCATCCAAGAAGCTTCTTCAGTTCTTGGATGAGAAGTGAAACAGCTTCAAGCGAAAACAAAGAAAGTTTAGTTGACTTTTGAAAAAGCACCTTTGGAACAACAATGACTCGGGGATGGCTGAGAATCTCTATATACATTCAGAGGGAGGAGAATAAGTTGTGATGAATGGAGAGAAAGGAGAGGAGATGATAATAGAAAAGATTCCCACAGCCTCTCTGGCGTCTTAGCCAACTTGTGAATGATTATCTGAAGGTAGCATCTTACCCAATGTTTCCTAGGTAATTTAAGAGCCATCAACCCGGAGAATGGCTTTTTTGGCGTTGCTCCTGGAACCTCTGTGAAAACCAATCCCAATGCTATGAAGACAATAAAAACGAATACCATCTTCACCAACGTAGGAGAAACTAGTGATGGAGGCATATATTGGGAAGGTATTGATCAGGAGCTTCCACCAGGAGTCACTCTCTTGTCTTGGAAGAAGAAAAAATGGACCGCCGAGAATGGTACGAAAGAGACCTATCCTTCCATTTCTCTATTATTTGGGTTGCATTTTTGGTTACTGCAATGATGAAAGTGTGACATATATTTGTCTGAATGTTTTTGAACAGAGGAGCCTTGTGCTCACCCCAATTCCCGATTCTGCTGTCCTGCTAGCCAGTGTCCTATTATTGATCCTGCCTGGGAAAATCCAGAAGGAGTCCCAATTGAGGGCATCATATTTGGAGGTCGGAGACCTGAAGGTAAGAACCGCAAACTAAGATACTGGCTCCTTCAGCTTTAAAAAAAGTATTGAAAACAATTCAGAGTCATTTGTTTAAATTTGGTTGTCTGAAAAATAGAATTTTTTTATTGGCCAAGTGTGATTGGACACACAAGGAATTTGTCTTTGGTGCATATGCTCTCAGTGTACATAAATGAAAAGATACGTTCGTCAAGAATCATAAGGTACAACACTTAATGATAGTCCGGGTACAAATAAGCAATCAAATCATATTGGGAACCAGTCAATATAAATCGTAAGGATACCAGCAACAAAGTTACAGTTGGGGACAAATTACATTAAGGAAAAGAAGAGAGAAAAAAATAACAAAAGTGCCACATAAAAGATGACGATCTTTTATTTTCTGTGCCTGAGATACAGAGTTAATTGCCTTAAATGGTAAGAAGTCAGATTTCAGTTAAATATTACAAATTAACAATAAGAGTGTCTTGATACTAAACTAGTGGCAGTCCATTTCCTCATTAGTGACTTAATGGCATCTTCATAGCACCACTCAATCCCTATTGCAGGGATATGAAGGCTATCATTACTGCTATTTTACTTTGATGACTCTAGAACATAGATCTTCAAACTTGGCAACTTTAAGACTTGTGGACTTCAACTCCTAGAATTCTCCAGCCAGCATAGCTGGCTGGAGAATTCTGGGACTTGAAGTCCACAAGTCTTAAAGTTGCCAAGTTTGGGGACCCCTGCTCTAGAACAACGGTGTCAAAATCAATTTCATTGAGGGCCGCATCAGGGTTGTGTTTGACCTCGGGGGGGGGGCAGGGGGGGGCCAGCATGATGTCACTTGTGTTGGGGGCGCCTGTGGCGGCCCGAGTGCTCTGCCAGTGAAAACGGGCTCCTGAGCTCCGCTTTCGACTGGGACGGCCTCCTGCAACCCTCTGCCAGTGAAAACGTAGCTTGGGGGGGAGGCACGCACGGCTTTCACAACAGGGGTGGGTTCTACTTACTTCCCCACCAGTTTGCATTGCGACGGAAGTGCACGTTTTCCGTGCATGTCACTTCCCGGAAATGACCCTCTGCGCATGTGCAGAAGCCGTTGCGCATGCACAGGGGTGGGTTTTTTTGCAATCTGCGGCAACTGGAGGACCGGTTCGGGAGCATGGACCTCCGGTCATTGCTGCCGGTTCGGTGAGCAGTGCCAACGTTCCGCTACCGGTTCTAAAGAACCGGTCTGAATCAGCAGCAACCCACCACTGCCTCACTGCCCTGCTCTTTCCAGGGCGGCCCCACGGGCCAGATCTAAGCACCCTGCGGGCCAAATCCAGCCCCCGGGCCTTGAGTTTGACATCCCTGCTCTAGAAGATGGGAAATGACTGGAGAGAGGTCCTCCTTTTCTGATTATCTTTATGCTAGACACCTGTCTCTGAGAGATGCCTTAATTTGAATTCCTTCTTTGAACAGAGAGGTTGAATTAAGTGGCCTCTCCTAAGCCATGATTGTAGGCCACCTGCATTTTTTTAAAGTCAGCTAGGCTGCTGCAGAAAAGAAGGATATTTCTTAGCAGAATATCTGATATGGTGGGAATTGCAGTCCCAACATTTCTGTAGGGCACCAGCTATAGGGCTTAATATGTCTAGCTGTAGTTCCTTTGCAAACCACAATAGCCTTTCATGGTACATATAGAAATTATAGAATAGTTCTTAGATAGCCTTTGATCAGAGAAAGTCGCATTTTCTTGCCATTCACAATCCTGAACTCTCTTCCCACCCCAAGTATTACTCAGCAGTACCTTTGAGGGGGAAAGGGGCCATAGCTAACATAAATCCCCTTCCCTGACTCTTTGTACCTTAAGATAGATAGAACTGTTTACATTCTGAATGGATTAGATAAGCCACAGGGAGGATGGCTATGCAGTGATCCCAAATTTACAAATGCTGGTGAACGTAAGCCGGTTGCTGCCGTGATCTAAAGCAGCAAACTCAATTAGGTGCAGCACCAGTAACCTTTAAATATTCCAACCATTCTATTTTCTCCAGGTGTGCCTCTAGTTTATGAGGCTCTTAACTGGCAGCACGGGGTATTCATTGGTGCAACAATGAGATCGGAAGCAACAGCCGCTGCTGAATATAAAGGTAAGTCAGTGTGAAATAATGCCTTGGCATTTAAAGTGCGTGGCTCAATATTTTCAACTATAAATTCTGAACATTTGAAAGAACCTTCCTTCCTTCCTTCCTTCCTTCCCTCCCTCCCTCCCTCCCTCCTTCCTTCCTTCCTTCCTTCCTTCGATAGTAAAACTACTATGCTTTGGTACTTAAACAATTGCCACCCCATACAGGGCATGCAATTGGGTCATTGTGTAAATAAAGAAATACTTAGATTTTAGGCAGGAGGGTCTATTCCTGTGATGGCGAACCTATGGCATGTGTACCACAGGTGGCACGCGGAGCCATATCTGAGGGCATGCGAGGCGTTGCCCTATGCCAGCTGATTTTCAGCCTTGGGGAAGGCCGTTTTCGCCTTCCGGAGGCTTCAGGAGGCTTCCCTGAAGCCTCCAGAGTGCGAAAAATGGCCCAACGGGCTGTTTCCGAACTTCCGGTTGGCCTGTTTGGCCGTTTTTCACACTCCAAAGGCTTCAGTGAGGCCTGTGCGCATGTGTGTGGGCAGCGTGGGGGGTTGTGCGCATGCGCAGGGGCAGCGCGGGGGTTGTGCGCAGGGGGAGGGTGTGGGTGTGGGTGTATGCACGCGCAGTAGCACGCCCACACACACCCTTTCGCCACACGAACCAAAAAAGGTTCGCCATCACTGGGCTATTCTATTCTAATCAATTATCTTAGATAATTGTTATGTATCCTCCACATTTAGAACCAAGAGATGGTTCTGGGAAGCAACCTGTGATGAAAGGGTATGATGGAGTCACGTCTGCCTCCCAGCACCATCTGTTGTTAACTCCAGCAGCCATGTAGGATTCAATTTCCTGATAGTAGGGATAGATTTGGATAAAAAACAGGGAAAGATACTAGATAATTTTTTTTGCCACTCCCAGTCTGGTTTATCGAAGAAGAAGATGTGGAATTAGATGGACTTTTGATCCAACCAACAGGAAAACAGTTCTTTTATGCTTGTTCTCCTTCACTTACGGAAATTTGATTGGGCAGACAATATTTTACTTTCAGAGATTAGCCTGCCTTGTACTTGTGTGTGTGTATGTGTGTGTGTGTGTGTGTGTGTGTGTGTGTGTGTGTATTTTGCAAGCTTGATCCCAACCTTCTGCACCTCCCTGTTATAATCCACACAACAGTTCCCTGAAATTAAAGTCATGCAATTTTATCACATTGCCTGATTTGATATAACAAGAGGGGGGGGATAGATCATGGGATTGAATAATTAGTGGAACAGGAGGAACAGTTCATATCTAAAAGATGACATGGGAGAATGGAGCTTTAATGCTTGCCTTGGTTTTGATTGTGATGCTGCTTCCAGCCCAAAGTACCTTTGCTGCAGTGGGAGCTTCTTCTCATTGCCAAGATGTTATGGCCTGTTGGCCGCCAGCCCCTCCAGCAAGCGAATCAGATAAGGCGGCGTGGGAGTCAGGGCCAGAACCAAGGCAACCTGAGAGCTCTGAGTGGGAAAGGGGAATGGAGTTGTCACAGATAGAGACAGAGGCAGAGCCTGGGCCATCCATCAACCCTCAGATGGAGAGTCAATAGCCCCCAGGTCTGGAGGTGGCTGATGAGGAAGAGGAGGAACAGCTGGGTCTAGTGCCTGACGCACAGATACACAGAAGGCAGAGGAGAGGAGAGCAGTGGAAATCCATGGGCCGGTCCTTGAGACAGAAGAGCCATTGCTACTTGCAAAGGCCCATCCTAGCTCTGGGGATAAAAGGCAGGGGGTGGAGATGAATAGTGTGGCAGACAACTATTCATCTCCCTGCTGGACAGACTTGTTAGCCTGCTGTGTGAGAGAGAGAGGGAGAGAGGGAGAGGGGGGGAGAGAGAGATGGCCTTGATCCTGCTCAGCTACAGGTTAAAGAAAAATTAATTGTAATAAAGTGCGTCCTAAACTAAGGAGCCTAGATTAAAAGTTGCTTGAATTTGACTAATACAGGTAGTCCTCGACTTACAGCAGTTCGTTTAGTGACCGTTACAACAGCACTAAAAAAAGTGACTCATGACCATTTTTCACACTCATGACCTTTACAGCATCCCCGTGGAGTCATGTGATCAAAATTCAGACACTTGGCAACTGACTCATATTTATGACGGTTCCAGTGTCATGACATCCCCTTTTGCGAACCTTCTGACAAGCGAAGTCAATCTGGGAAGCCAGATTCGTTTAGCGACCGTGTTACTAACTTAATGATGGCAGTGATTCGCTTAACAGCTATGGCAAGAAAGGTCAAAATGGGGCAAAGCTCACTTAACATATGCCTCACTTAGCAACATAAATTTTGGGGCTCCCTTGTCCTAATTCGAGGACTACCTGAGGCAGATGTCAAGGCTGCACGATTTCAAGTGAGTAAATGTGGACCAGGTGATCTTAGAAATAATGGTGGACTAATTATGGTTGAGGCCTCCCATGCTTTTATTTTTCTCCTCAGGAAAGATCATCATGCATGATCCTTTTGCCATGAGGCCTTTCTTCGGGTACAACTTTGGTCAATATCTTTCCCACTGGCTCAGCATGGCACATCGGCCTACAGCAAAACTCCCGAAGATCTTCCATGTCAACTGGTTCCGGAAAGATGAACAAGGAAGATTCCTTTGGCCCGGCTTCGGTGAAAACTCTCGGGTGCTGGAATGGATGTTTAACCGCATCCAGGGAGAAGAAGAAGACTCTGCCCGGCTGACAGCCATTGGCTACATCCCCAACGACACAGGATTGAACTTGAAAGGCTTGGAAAGGGTCAGCCTCCAGAAACTCTGCGACGTTTCCAAAGAGTTTTGGGAGAAGGAGGTGGAAGAAATTAAGAAATATTTTGCGGAGCAAGTGAACGCCGACCTCCCATATGAGATGGAAAGAGAAGTTATTGCGTTAGAACAGAGAATTAAACAACTGTAATATTGACTGAACATTGTAGACCCAGGGTGTCAAACTCGATTTCATTGAGGGCTGCATCAGGGTTGTGTTTGACCTCGGACGGCTGGGTGTGGGCGGGGCCAGGGGAGGGTGTGGCCAGGGGAGAGTGCGGCCAGCTTGACATCACTTGTGTCGGGGGCACCTGTGGTGGTCAAGTGCTAAGACAGGACTTCCCTGAGACCTTCCCTCACTCTCATTATAATCTCCTTCCTTCCTTCCTTCCTTCCTTCCTTCCTTCCTTCCTTCCTTCCTTCCTTCCTTCCTTCCTTCCTTCCTTCCTTCCTTCCTTCCCTCCCTCCCTCCTTCCCTCCTTCCTTCCTTCCTTCCTTCCTTCCTCTTCATTCTCCTTCCTTCCTTCCCCTCCTTCCTTATTTTTCCTTCATTGCTCTCTTTCCATCTTTCTTTCTTTTTTTTGTCTGTCTTCTTTCCCTTTCTCCTTTCTTGATCCTTCTTGCCTGCTCAAATGCAAAAGGGAAAACCTTTCTCCTTTTGTTTTTAGTTTGTTTTGCTTGGCCTCTGCGAGCGAAAATGGAGCTCGGCGGGGCACTTGCGGCCCTCCCGGGCTCCGTTTTCTCTGGCAGAGGGTTGCAAGAGGCCATCGTGGCCAAAAATGGGGTACGGGGGGCCCCTCTGCTTTTGCTGGCAGAGGCACTGTGGGCCAGTCCTTTGCTGTTTCCAGGCCAGCCCCGCAGACCAGATCTAAGCACCCCACGGGCCAGATCTGGCCCGTAGGCCTTGAGTTTGACACCCCTGCTGTAGATGGTACTTTGGAAAGAAATGTCCAGTTTTTTTAGAAACTAGGCCTGGAAGTGCCGTAAAATAGTGACAATCACAGTTATGGCCGGAAGTATCCCTTGTGCAGTTTGATTAGAGTAGAGGCCTTCCAGTCACTTAAATAGTTGAAGCTGCTTACTTACCTTGAAGCAACGATTGTAGAGTTGATCAGCATTGTTGCTTCATAAAATAAATGAAATAATCAGAGCTATTGCTTGATGAGCAGGTCGGCTTCCACTGCTAAGTATTGCACTCGCACGTCAAGTAAGGTATTCCAGAGTAGCCGTGGTTTCTCCCTATAACTCTTCCTTGTGTGAATTCCCCTCATCCTCTTTCACTGCTCGTTGTAGGATGTAGAGATTCTGCACTTCAGTTAGCAGGAGGTGAAAGACTAAAAGCCACTCAGCCCAGCAGTTGTCCATTTTAATTTGCAACAGCATTAAGGTGGTGATAATGATATAATCCATAATGTAATGATTATGATGTCTTCACTCACTCACTTGTCTTCTGGTACCGTATTAAAGTGACCTTGAAGAGAGCGAACTGTTCCTCGTCAACAATGACATTCTTCAACGTGTAGTTAATAATACTGAATGAAAACTTGTAGACATCTGCATTGTTGCAACAACAGATGAGGGACCATCAGAAGAAGTATTTAGCAGCTAAGTATTTCGTAAAAATAAAGACACTCAAGAGATTACTACTCCATTGTGTCACACAGATAATTGTATTTTCTTTATGCAAAATATTTTCTATGTGCCTTATGTTTTGTATTGTGATTCTGTCGCGTATAGGGGATCCTGATATGATTCCAGAATAATAAAGTATAGCTTTGTATTTTGGCTTCTTGGTATGTACTCTGAATATTACTTATAGGCAATCCAATCCCATGCATATTTATTTGGAAATCCCACTACAGGCATTTCTGTACTGTTGTGCTCTCTGTCGCCCTTGTGTAAGGTGACCAGACGTCCCGCTTTTGGCGGGACAGACACGCTTTTCAAGCGTGTGTCCCGCATCCCGCATTCTTTCCAAAAAGTCACGCTTTTTTGGAAAGAATGCCGAAACAGCGGAACGTCTGGTCACCTTAGAAGGGGAAGCACAAAAGAGAGGTACTACCACCGAAATAAAAAGCGGAAGCAAGTCGGGCTCTTTGAAAGCAGGGGACAGCATCAGGGAAGGTTTCCCTGACGGAGGTGCCAGCTGGGGGGAGGGGGAAGGGGGGCTGCTCCTCCTCTCCTTCCCCCGCCCCATCCCTAGCCCCGCCCTCGGAGGCGCCGCTGCTGTTGGGATGCAGGTGGAGGGGTGAGGGAGGAGGAGCCGTCGCCGCTGCCGTCGTCTCAGAAAAAGGGGGTTGAGGCGCCGCTGCGGACTCGGAACAGCGGTTTGAGTTGACGAGCGGCCCCTCCGGCGGCGCAAACAGCCCTTCCTCATCCCCCTCCCCTTCCTTCCCCCCGTCGCCTCGCTGCCGCCGTTGCCCTGGGGCTGGGCGGGCGACCGGGAGACCGCAGCGCTTGGATGCCTGGAGCTCGCGACAGAGACCTAGCCCCGAGCCCACCATGGGCTGCTGCGGGAGCGCCGCCTCGCAGGTAAGCTGCCGGCTGCCTCCTTTCCCCGCCTCCCGCCTCCCGTTCGTCGCTTGCCAGCCCAAGCCACTGCCGGCTCCCGAAGGGGAGGCGGGAGGCGAGGAAAGGCCTCCCGCCTCCCCCCCCATCTGGACGCCGACATTTGCGTTGTTTTGCCCTCTGCGCATGCGCAGCGTTCTGCGCATGCGCAGAGGGCAAAACTCAAATGGCGGTGCCCAGGCGGGCCCGCCCCCCGTCCCACTTTAAAAAAAAAATCTGGTCACCTTACCCTTGTGTGTCAGCACAAAAAATGGTGTCATGATACTGGCTGCTCCATTGTTGCCTATTCTGCCTCTGTAAAGTTTGTTGGGCCTGCAGGACAAATTAACCACGTTTTCCACGGCATCATGTATTTCAGATAATGGTGATTGTTTCTCACATCTGAGGTTTATTTGCTTCCAACCTCCCATGTTGCAACTCTGTAAGATATGGAAAATAAACAGTTGAATTCAGTGCATACTCTGGTACCATTATATCAATATGCCTGTTTATGGACTAACAAAACAGAATAATAAACCAGAATCTGTAGACTCTCCACCCAACACAGTTGTAAGGCAAATGGCTTAAACCAAAGCTGTTTTCAAAGAGACAGCAGGGAGATTGTGAAGGTATCGTAAAGTTCTCTGGAGTTATTGCTGATATTATTTTTTATTAGACATGTTCCCATCTCTTTACATTATCCTTGGCTAACCACAACTAGAGGCCAGAGAGAGTGGGAAATCAGAGAGGTTGTAAACTAATAAAAACATGTTTGTTCAGGGGAAGATCCACAGTACATTCTTGGCCCCCATGTAATGCCATCTAAAAAGTGTAAAAACATACTTTACCCCTTTCCTTTCCTCTTTCCTTTCCTTTCCTTTCCTTTCCTTTCCTTTCCTTTCCTTTCCTTTCCTTTCCTTTCCTTTCCTTTCCTTTCCTTTCCTTTCCTCTTTCCCTTTCCTTTTCCTTTTCCTTTCCTTTCCTTTTCCTTTCCTTTCTCCTTCCCTTCCCTTTGTTTCCCTTATTTATTTATTTATTTATTTATAGTTAAATTTATACACCGCCCTTCTCCGGGGACTCAGGGCGGTGAACAGCCAAGTAAAAATACAATATAAACATTAAAATATATATACATTTAAAAGAAAATATTAGATGTGGCCCTGATTTAAGACAATATAATTAAAATTTGGTAAAATTTGGTAAAATCTTAAAAACCCCAAAAACTTTTTTACGCCAGCCCGGCTTGATAAAAATAGTACGTCTTGAGGGCACGGCAGAAGGTGGCCAGGTCATGAATGGTTCTTAAATCTGGAGGGAGCTGGTTCCAGAGGGTGGGTGCTCCCACAGAGAAGGCCCTCCCCCTGGGTGTCACCAGCCTATACTGCTTGGCTATGGCACCCCGAGGAGGCCCTCTCTGTGGGAGCGCACTGGTCGATGGGAGGCAGTTTGTGGCAGTAGGCGGTCTCGGAGATACCTAGGTCCAATGCCATGGAGCACTTTAAAGGTAGTAACAAGCACCTTGAAGCGCACCCGGTAGACCACCGGAAGCCAGTGCAGCTCGTGCAGGAGGGGTGTTATATGGGAGCGCCAATTAGCCCCTGAAACCACCCGCGCGGCTGCATTCTGGACCAGTTGGAGCTTCCGGGTGCTCTTCATGGGGAGCCCCATGTAGAGAGCATTACAGTAGTCCAGACGCGACGTGATGAGGGCATGAGTGACTGTGCACAGGGAATCCCGATCCAGAAAGGGCCGCAACTGGCATATCAGGCAGACCTGATAAAAGGCCGCCCTGGTCACAGCTGTCAGATGGTCCTCTAAGGACAGCTGTGAATCCAGGAGGACACCCAGGTTGCGAGCCCTTTCGGCGGGGGCTAGAGACTTGCCCCCGATAGTCAGAGATGGAATCATCTGACTATACCATGACAAGGGTTTAATGACTACATCTCCTATATCAAGACCACTCAACCTTCCCCTCCCCTTAAACCAGGGGTCGGGAACCTTTTTGACTAAGAGAGCCATGAAAGCAAAAAATTTGGAAATTTATTTCAGTGAGAGCCATATAATATATTTTAAAAGTGAATTCAACTAAATGTCAATAGGGACAATGGGATATTGAGAGAATCCCTGTCTTTGTGCTGTTTAATTTGTTGCTGCTGTAGCAGCTTCCTTGCTCCAAAGTGATATTTGTCTTTGAGTTGGTGATTTCCATCATAGCATTGGTAATGATTCTTTCTTTCTTTCTTTCTTTCTTTCTTTCTTTCTTTCTTTCTTTCTTTCTTTCTTTCTTTCTTTCTTTCTTTCTTTCTTTCTTTCTTTCTTCTTCTTCTTCTTCTTCTTCTTCTTCTTCTTCTTCTTCTTCTTCTTCTTCTTCTTCCTTCCTTCCTTCTTCTTCTTCTTCTTCTTCTTCTTCTTCTTCTTCTTCTTCTTCTTCTTCTTCTTCTTCTTCTTCTTCTTCTTCTTCTTCTTCTTCTTCTTCTTTCTTTCTTTCTTTCTTTCTTTCTTTCTTTCTTTCTTTCTTTCTTTCTTTCTTTCTTTCTTTCTTTCTTTCTTTCTTTCTTTCTTTCTTTCTTTCTCTCTGCAAACCAATCCCCACCGTGGCTCCTTTCTCCCTCGCCCAGCCCTCTTCCAAGACGTCAAGTGCGGGGAACCGCACCAAGCGAGGTAGGTGGGTGGGTTGCTGAAGAAGCCCCGGAGCCCCGCCGCCAACCTGCGTCTCCTGCTGGGAAGGAGCCTCTGTCGCTGTCTCTCGCTGGGTTCCAGCCACCAGACTGAGTCCCTGACCGCGGCACCGGCAGGGTTAATGCATATGGGAGAGGAGAGAGAGCGCTACCCGCCGCCGCTGCGCTGCTCCAATATTTCTTTGGTGGGCCTGCGCAGGAGGGACCGCTGAGCAGAGGCACCCGGCGAGCGGGGTGAGAGGCGTGGGGATGCCAGAAGTGGCGGCGGCGGCGACAGGCTCCTGCCCGCGTCTCCCACCCGCCTCTTGCCTTAAGCTGCCGGGCGCCTCTGCTCCATGGTCCCTCCCGTGCGCGCCCACCAAAGAAATATCGAAGCGGTGAAAGTAGCAGCGGCGGCGGTAGCGCTCTCTCTCCTCTCCCATACGCATTAACCCTGCCGGTGCCGCGGTCAGGGACTCAGTCTGGTGGCTGGAACTCCGCGAGAGACAGCGACAGAGGCTCCTTCCCAGCAGGAGACGCAGGTTGGCAGCGGGGCTCTGGGGCTTCTTCAGCCGCTTGGCTGGAGAACGGCGGGGATGTGGCCATGGCCGTTTTTTAGCTCCCCCCGTCCCGGCTGAACGCCGCCATTTGGGTTATTTTTCCCTCTGTGCATGCGCGTGCATGCACAGAGGGAAAAATAATCCAAATGATTGTGGTCAGCCGGGACGGGAAAGCGGTGATTGTGTTCAGCCGGGACGGGAAAGCGGGCAGGAGAAGCTCCGCGCCGCAACCGCCGCCAGTTCCATCGGCTATACGCCGAAGGACTGGCCCAGGCGAACCGGGAGGATTTCACCCCTGCTGCGAGCCATATGCAGTCATCAAAAGAGCCACATCTGGCTCGCGAGCCATAGGTTCCCGACCCCTGCCTTAAACCATAACACTACCATAATGTGTCAGCTTTCCCAGGTAGATCAGATAGGAAACCCAATCAGATGAACTAATTCTACTTTAATATAAGCCTGCATTAACAGAATCTTGCAGGTCTGAAAGTACAAGTCTGGCACCGTCTCATTTACATCCTGAGAACCCAGAGGGTGGGTCCCTTCGGAGCCTCTTTCTCCACCCATTATGCAGCTGTGGACTGTGACCTCTCTTATCTGACTCTTCCCTAGGCAGCACTTCTTTCGCCCCATATTTCAAGATCTTTTTCACATACTATTACAGTAACAGCATGAATGAGATGGTTTCGTTGGCATGATAGAAACAAACAACTGGGAACAGATATTCATTTTTGTTGCATATATAAAACTATTTTCTACCTATTTTCAATCCAGAGACTCAGCAATGTTATAAACACACACACACACACACACACCCTACACACACCCTACACTCACACTGCACATGGACACATGCATTTGCAGACTTTGTGACTGCTTGCTTAATTCCTTTGTGTTTTCTTAGCAAGCTTTTCAGAAGTGGCTTCCTTAAGAAGCCTGGTGAGTGGTGTTTGTCCTTGGTGTTTCAGTGCAGGGCAAATAGAGAAGCATTTGTGGATTGATGGAATATCACTTGTGGAGAAAATAAGTGGCTCTCCTTGAATTGTGCTGAGGAAGAGCTGGTTGAGTGTAAGCGAGCACTTGGAGCTGCCTGTTTAGCTGCCTCTCAGGTTGCTCAGAGACTGGCCCAAAATCAGACCATGACTTTCCATATCTGAAGGTGTACATGAACTTGAGTCTTAGTCCAATACTTCCACCCCTACACCGGTATACTTTATTATGAGCCTCATTTAGCTGACCACATGACGGGCAAGAGGGAGTTGATTGGGCAGGCCTCGATTTTATCCAGCAATGCAGAGATTTCTGTGCTCAGTTCAAAGCTGGAGAAGACTTACAACTGAAAGTCTTGGAGGACCTCTTCTTCTCATTCCAGATCATCTTGTGATCATCTTCATGAAACAAAATTGCTCTCTTCATTAGGGAAGGTGCTTTGTTGAGCAGGTGGCCATCCAAATCCAAACCAGATTCAAGCAATCTCTTTAAGTCCATTGTGGAGTCCTGCAACACATCAAGAAATGCTATATCTAGGACTTTTCTCTCCATTCAAAAGAATTCACGATATTCCCAAATAGACGAGCATCACAATTGGAATAAAATCCTTTTGGTTTGTTTTTTTTGTGTGTCTAACCAGCTAGAGCAGCGGTTCTCAACCTGGGGGTTGCGACCCCTTTCACAGGGGTCGGGAGACTTTGCCCGGACGCCGCCATTTGGGTTCTTTTACCCTCTGCGCATGCACAGAATGCTTTGTGCATGCGCAGAGGGTAAAAAAAACCAAATGGCGGCAGCGGGGCAGGGGTCGCAGTGGGAGCACGGGGGCGGGTCGCGGGTCACGGCCTTAGGAAGGTTGAGAACCACTGAGCTAGAGGATCTCCAAACCAAGTGGCGGAGACAGCAAAGGATAAAGAAAGTCTTAAGAAAGAACTGGAGGTGCTTGGAGGGGGTGTTCCCAGATGACACCCTCTCCATGCTGAAATTAAAATGTCCTTTCAAGGAAGACATCATGGGTGCAGATGTAGCATGGTGGGTTCTACTTACCTTCCCCACCGGTTCGCATCGCGACAGAAGTGCACATTTTGCGCGCGTGCGCGCAGCCCTTCCCAGGAATAACCCTCTGCGCATGTGCAGTACTTAAAAAAACACTTCTGTGCATGTGCAGAAGCAAAAAACAAGATGAACCGGCTTGGGGGCGTGGCAGGCCTGAGTCGCTACTGGTTCTAGCGACCCAGGCCACCATGTTGCTACCGGTTCTATAGACTCGGTCCGAACCGGCAGGAATCCACCTCTGGTTTGCCCCCTTAGGGGGAAAAATGCTTATTTCTTCAAACAGTGTATTGATTTCTCAAGGTTTCATTGGTTGAATAGTTTTCTTCTGATCATCTCTCAGTTTTATTACCTATAACGTTTGATGCATACCTCAGTTTTACTGTGATATGAATTGATGTTTTGTGTAGAATGCCCATCCTGCTTTCCACCTTTCAGGGTGAAGGCATGGAATTAGACATTTCTAAAACAAATCAATATTGAGTTGAAATTACGGTTCTCTGATGCTCTGACAGCTCATTCATATGTTTGGTGGCACATGGGGAGGTTTTTATCCAGAAGAATCCAAAAATATTAAATATTACCTCCCTCCCTCTCTTTTTGTGATGGGCTTCCTTGTGTATTTCTACTTCCATTCAAAATGAAATAAAAGTAGTCCTCAACTTACCACCAAATTTCTGTTGCTAAGTGAGATTTTTGTTAAGTGAGCTTTGCCCCATTTTGCGACCTTTCTTGCCACAGTTGTTAAGTGAATCACTGCAGTTGTTAAGTTACTAACACGATTGTTAAGTGAATCTGGCTTCACTTAACCCCACATGACCCGGGGACACTGCAACCGTCATAAATATGAATCAGTTGCCAAGCATCTGAGTTTTGATGGGCATGCTGCAAGGACCATAAGTGTGAAAAACAGTCATAAATCCCCTTTCTCCAGTGCCGTTGTAACTTTGAATGGTCACTAAATGAACTGTTGTAAGTTGAAAACTACCTAGGGCGTGTCAAATGTTTCAACTTGCAATTTCCAAACATTAGGGGTGCTCAAAAGTTGTGACATGCCTTGGGGATTGTAAAGATATTTTGATTCCTTTAATACAATGTAGATGTGCTTGGTAAGTAACTAGATAAATATCATAACTTTTTAACATTTTGTTTGTTTCATTTCCGTTGCTAAGCCGAACAGTTATTAAGTGTGTTGTACACCATTTTATAACCATTTCCCCCCCACAGTTGTTAAGCAAATCACTGCAGTTGTTAAGTGAATGATGTGGTTGTTAAATAAATCTGGCTTTCCCCATTGACTTTGTTGGTTGGAAATTTGCTAGGAAGGTTACAAATGGTGACCCCAAGATGCTTCAACAATCATAAATACGTGACAGTTACCAAGCGGCTAATTTTGATCTCATTGTGACAACGGTTGTAAGTGTGAAAAATGGTCATAAGTCATTTTTTCCCTGTGCCATTGCAATTTCAAACAGTCAGTAAATGAATGGTTGTAAGTCAAGGACTACCTGTAATGAAAATTAAGGAAGGCACTGGGCATGGCTAGTCTAGTGAAGAGAAGGACCAGGGGAGACATGATAGCAGTGTTTCAATATCTGAGGGGCTGCCACAGAGACGAGGGGGTCAAGCTATTTTCCAGAGCTTTCCAGAGCACCTGAAGGCCAGACAAGGAATAATGGATGGAAACTGATCAAGGAGAGATTCAACCTGGAAGTAAGGATAAATTTTCTGACAGTGAGAACAATCAACCAATGGAACAGAAGTTGCCTTTGGAAGTTGTGGGAGCTTCATCACTGGAGGCTTTCAAAAAGAGATTGGACTGCCATTTGTCAGAAATGGTGTAGGGTCTCCTGCTTGGGCGGGGGGTTGGATTAGATGACCTACAAGGTCCCTTCCAACTCTGTTAATCTGTATCTAGTACTGTACTGTATATATATAAAAAACCCCTCCTATGATCAGACAAGAGTACTGTATATTTCATCTGTTCACTTTATTTCTAAGCTGAGATTTTGGGAAGTAACACCAGTAAAAAGGAAGATAAAAAAAAACACCACAGACCAATATGACACCATTAAAACTTGTGGTGTGGGTGGAACCAGGCAATGAACTGAAATAAAAAAAGAAAACATTAGAAAACAGCATTGTAGTAAAGTGCCCCACTAATTTAGCATCACTAGCGATGCATAGGATCTCCAGCCTAAACTTCCCTCTCTAATTAATTTTTATGGGCAGCTTTTTATGGAAAAATCCACCCATCTCATTTTTATATCTGCATCGGTTTTACTCTTAGTTTTCTCCTGCAAAACACACACACACACACACACACACACACACACACACACACACACACACACACACACACACAGGTCTTGCGAGAAAAACTGGACAGAATCCAGCTAACTAAGAAGGCTTTGAAACTGGGCTATTCTAATGGAAGGGAATTTAAGGAGCAATATCTGACTATTAGCATCCAGCAAATGGAAAGAGTTCCTTAAGAGAAAGAATGTGCCCTTTCCATGAACCTTTGTGAAGATGTTTTGCTGACTTGAGATTAAATGCATGGTGGCAATTTACCATGCCATCTATAGAATTGGACTGGAATTGGAATAGTGACAGAAACCCTTTCTGCATAGGGTAGATGCACAAGGTCTCTGCCGTGTTCAATATATGAAGAATTGCATTCCACACACACAGACACACACACACACCTTCACAAATAATTCAGAATAGAGCTAGAAGGTCTTCTAGTTCAACCCCCTACTCAAGCAGGAAAGCCTGTACCATTTCAGACAAGTGGCTGTCCAGTCTCTTCTTAAAAACCTCCAGGGATGTAGCACCCACAGCTTCTGAAGGCAAGCTGCTCCACTGGTTCAGTGTTCTGACCAATGTTCCCTGTAACATCAGAAAACGGCGCGCGACAGTTAGAAACTGCCGTGCGGCGTTCTCTTTTCATGTGCGCGACCGCTCAGGCGCGTAGCCTCTGCCACTTGAAAATGCCGCGCGGAAGTTACAAACTTCCGCGCGGTGTTCTCTCATTATGTGTGCGGCCGTGCAGCTTAGAGGGAACAGTGGTTCTGACTATAAGGAAGTTTCTCCTTAATTGCAGGTTGCTTCTCTCTTTGATTCTTCTCTCCTTGAGACCCCACACACCCACTTTATGGTCTGTTTCTGTTGCTCCCCTCTGGGAGGAGGTTTCGAAGTATTTCTAGCAGGACTACTAGATTCTGTAACGGCTTTGTTCCCTATGCCAGGGGTCTCCAACCTTGGCAACTTTAAGACTTGTGGACTTCAACTCCCAGAATTCTGGCTGGAGACTTCTGGGAGTTGAAGTCCACAAGTCTTAAAGTTGCCAAGGTTGGGGACCCCTGCTATGCCATCCGTCTGATAAATTCGCAAGATTTGTTTTGCCATGTACATGTATACATCCAAACTAGAGTGTGTTGTTTCTCCATGTCATATTATTTATTTATTTATTTATTTATTTATTTATTTATTTATTTATTTATTTATTTATTTATTTATTTATTTATTTATTTATTTATTTATTTATTATTTAGTCAGTCAGTCAGTCAGTCAGTCATGTTTATGTAGTGTATATTAGAGGTGGAGACCCTTTGAGAGCTGTATGCAATGAAATTTCATTTTAATGTATGCCGATTAGTGTACATTCAAAGTGACAATAAAGTTATTCTAAGTCTAAGTCTAAGCTGATTAGTGTACATTCAAAGTGATAATAAATATTCTATTCTATTCTATTCTATTCCATTCCATTCCATTCCATTCCATTCCATTCCATTCCATTCCATTCCATTCCATTCCATTCTATTCTATTCTATTCTATTCTATTCTATTCTATTCTATTCTGATTAGTTTCCATCCACTGTTTCTTGTCTTGCCTTCTGGTGCTTTGGAAAGTAAGTTTACCCATTCTTCTTTGTGGCAGCCCCTCAAATTCTGGAATACTGCTATCATGTCACCCCTAGTTCTACTTTTCTCTAGACCAGCCAGGGGCGGGTTCTAACTTACCTCGCCGCCGGTTCACTTCCTCCCGTGCCGAGTGACCCCGCAGCGCGTGCGCGCGTGTGCATGTGGAGTGCCGAAAAACAAGCAAAAAATAGCCCAAAAAACAAGATGGCGGCGCATGTGCAGTGCCAAAAACTTGGCTTCTGCGCATGCGCAAAAGCAAAAACCAGCAATAAAATAAAATAAAATAAAAAAGATGGCGGCGTCCATGGACCAGCACCGACAGAACTGGCTCAGTGACATCATCACCGGTTTACTACCCGTTCTATAGAACCAGTGCGAACTGGGAGGAACCCACCTCTGAGACCGGCCATACCAAAATCCTGCAACCGTTCTCCTTGGAATACTAGAATACTCTAGGAATGCAACATCAGTCCTGATTTTGCACATTCATTTTCAAAATTTGCAATTTTCCTGAGTAAACAGAATACTCGGCTCATTTGCTCCAATATTGTATTCCAATTAATAGCAATATGCCAATTAATAGCAGCTCTCCGCCATCTGTCACAAACATCCCAAGATCCTTTTGATGGAGAATCTGGGGACTAAATCTGGGTGCTTATACTTGCAATGCAATACATGCATTTGTCACCGATCTAGGCTGTTGCACAAACTGGTTCGCAAACTAACTCTTTATGAATCACCCAGATCCTTCAGAACAAATTTGGAAATTTCTCCGTTCCCCCACCCTTTTCATCCCATTTCGAGCACTAGTCTGCTTGTGTGCAGTAAAGAATGAATGAGAACAGCAGGGCTCTAATTAAGAAGGAATGAATTCCCCCCTTATTATGGTAAATAAAAAATTGGAATTACTGCCTCTGCTCTGTCAACAAAATTCTGCAAGCATGGCTGCATGCATAAACAAGTATGTAACTGTTACTGCTAAATATTTATAACACAGAAATGCCCAGAGGATCAAATCAAAGTTGTGAAATTCTGTACAAAATACAAATTCATAGAATGGGGTAGGGGTTGTTCGGGTGTTGATATAAATACACCCAAAGCAAAGGATGCCATTGATTAATTAATTGGGCTTTAATAAAGTACAGGAGGGCAAAGGCAGATTTTTTTACTTAAGAAGTCTCAACTGGAGATAACCCCCTCCCCCAAGAGCACAGTTTGGTGTAGTGGTTAAGGTGCTGGCCTAGAAACCAGGAGGCTGTGAGTTCTAGTCCCACTTTAGGCATGAAGGCTGGCTGGCCGGGCCAATCACCAGGAGCCTGTGAGTTCTACTCCCACTTTAGGCATGAAGGCTGGCTGGCCGGGCCAATCACCAGGCGCCTGTGAGTTCTAGTCCCACTTTAAGCGTGAAGGCTGGCTGGCCGGGCCAATCACCAGGAGCCTGTGAGTTCTAGTCCCACTTTAGGCGTGAAGACTGGCTGGCCGGGCCAATCACCAGGAGCCTGTGAGTTCTAGTCCCACTTTAAGTGTGAAGGCTGGCTGGCCGGGCCAATCACCAGGAGCCTGTGAGTCCTGCCTTAATCATGAAAGCTAGCTGAGTAATTTTGATCCAGTCACTCTCCTTCAGTCCACCCCATCTCATAGTGTTGGTTTTATGGGGGAAATCAGAGAAGGGAGATTAGGAATGTTTGCCACCTTGAGTTACTTATATAGTAATAAAGATGAGATAGAAATCTAATAAAATTTAAAAATATCACTAAGAGGTGTTTTTTTTAAAAAAAAAGTCCTTTGGTGTAACTAAAACATTGGGCTTATTCAGTGTTAGCTTATACTCTGGAGGATGATGATGGGGTAAAAAAAATCAAGATATGATCAGAGCTTTACCCATTTTGATGAGTACCCCATGCTTCAACCTGTGGTCACATCTGTCATCTTGTGTTTTTACCCTTCTTTGTGGATGCCTCTGAATGAAAGGAATTCATTTGTTTTAGGGCCTGCATGGCCAGGGGTCTAGAAAGGGCGTGTGCGTATGTGTTAAAAAGCCAGGTTGGCAACCACAACAATGCAATCAATGTCTATGGGGTTTCTCAGTTGTCCAGGTCATGGTTGTTCCAAAGGTGCTTTTTCAAAAGGCAACTGGACTTTGTTTTTCATTGAAGACGTTTCGTTTCTCATCCAAGAAGCTTCCTCGGTTCTGATTGAACTGAAGTGAAGTTCTGACTGAACCGAAGAAGCTTCTTGGTTAAGAAGCAAAATGTCTTCTAGGAAAAATTAAGACAAGTACCTTTGGGACAATGCAGGCCAAGCCTTACCCCTGTTTTACAAGTGTTGTGATCTCCATAAAAAGGATGGGACTTCAGTCACCTGATTGTGTAGATGCCACCTTGAATTTTTTGACCTTGCTCTGCAGACAACCTTATTTATTTATTTATTTATTTATTTATTTATTTATTTATTTATTTATTTATTTATTTATTTATTTATTTATTGAGATTCATATATCGCCTCACAGTGCAAGCACTTTCTAAGTGGTTTACATCAGTAAAGCAATGTATATTGCCCCCAAACAATCTGGGTCCTCATTTTACCTACCTCGGAAGGATGGAAGGCTGAGTCAACCCTGAGCTGGTGAGATTTGAACCGCTGACCTGTGGATCACAATCAGCTAAAGTGGCCTGCAGTACTGCCTCTAACCGCTGCGCCACCTTGGCTCTTATGCACCCTTATGCACTGTGTGGCAAAAAGCTATGATGTGTTTTGGGGTGAAAAGTGTATAAAGTAAGAACTAACAATGGGATCAGTACATATTTCAACAGAGTCCCACATAGCTACACAACCAAACTATAAAACAGGTTCGGTATCAACTGTGGTCATGTTGATGGATGACTGAAATGTCTTTCTGATTTACAAGAGTCCCCTCCAAGCTAAGTACAGGCCCAGTCTAATTAGTTTCATCTTTTTAAAGTATTCATTTCAGATAAATGTCAATTGCCCTTCATTAGAAGGTAGTAATTAATTAGAAACTCCTTGACCCCAAAGTCAGACTAGCCAAGTGCTTTTTTTTTTTAAACAGAGGAACCAAAACGAAATTCAGAATTAGTGAATGCCATTGGATTTTCACTGTAAATTAGAATAATTTTGAGATTAATGGAATTCTGCTGTTTTACTTTCATTAGAAATTCTATTTTCCCACATTCTGATTTTTTTAAAAAAGACCAATTTTCATAGATTTTTTCCCCCCATTTACAAAAGCACTCCTATTTTTGAATGTTAAATCTGCAGCTTTCAAACTTCTGTAGAAGCTCCTGCAGCATAATTCTCTATCATGGCTCCCTTTCCCAACCCCGTAGTATGGCCGTGTTTCCCTAAATGTATTGCAAAGCTTTTAAAGTTTTCTGATAACCTTCTTCCACCTTCAGCACTGAGAACACGCTGACTGAGCAGCCGGGGATGCAAATTCAAATCAATAGCTACCATCAATTAAGAAACAAACAAACCTTGAACTCTCGTCAATGATATTGCAAAATTCAAAAGGTCCCTTTTGCTAGACCAAGCTGGTGGGCTGCAGCCGTTTTCCACTGGGGAAAAGAGAGGTGCGCATGTAAACAGACATGTTTGTACAGAATCAAATGTAACAAGAGTCTTTGATGTGCTAATTAAGCTGTTCCACTTGTCATGGTGTGCATCTTAAAAAAAAGCAACCAACAAGCATGAACTTTTTGAAGAACAGCTCAGTGAAGTTCAATATTGGACTTTGTTCTCATGAACAAATTAGTCTGGTAAAAGATACATATTTAAAATATGTCAGTCCTCCACTCCACTATATTTATGGTAAATTCTTATGTACGTCCACTGACCATTCCCAAGTACGTCGGCAGATGCTGAAATGTGAATTGGATCGGATTTTTTTTAGAACTTTTTTTAAATTAAAATTTTTAATTTTAATTAAATTTTTCAGTCCAGCAAAGGTGTCCCTAGAGTATGGTCAAGATGGTGGCCGCAATGGTGTTTGTTTATTTATTTATTTATTTATTATTTGTTTGTTTGTTTGTTTGTTTATTTGTTTATTTAGTGCTCTTATATGCCGCCCTATTCCCTGGGGACTCAGGGCGCCGTACAACATTTAAAGAACAGCTAAACAAAATACTTTAATAACAATTTAAAAACATTTAAAAAGAAACATACAAAGCATACATACATGGGGGAGACCAAGGTGCACATCATCTCAGAACCCCACCTGCAGGAAGAGCCATGTCTTCACAGCTTTTCGGAAGGCCAGCAAGGTGGGGACAATTCGTATCTCTGGGGGGAGTTGGTTCCAGAGAGCAGGGGCCCCTAAAGAGAAGGCTCTCCACCTAGGACCCGCCAGCCGACATAGTTTGGTTGACGGGACCTGGAGGATACGCACTCTGTGGGACCTGACCGGTCGAAGGGAAGTATGAGGTAGGATGCGGTCCCGGAGGTAACCTGGTCCTAAGCCATGTAGGGCTTTAAAGTGTCATCAAAGCTTATGTCATATTTTCTGGGCCAAAGGCCACCCTTGAGTTTTTAATGGCTAAGTTCATTCTCTATGAAGCAGTGGATGGATTCAGCTTGATCTCACTGAGATTTGGCAGTAATTATAATTACCGTATTTTTCGGAGTATAAGATGCACCGGAGTATAAGACGCACCTTAGTTTTTGGGGAGGAAAATAGGGGAAAACAATCTGCCTACCAGGTATTCATCTGGCTAGCATCCTTAGTCTGGTCAGCTTCAGCACATTATTTTATTCCCTGGTTAGGACTTAAAAAAACCTTCTTCTGAGAGAGTAACAATGAAAGAGCATGCAAGCCAGTAAGAGCTGGGAAGATCGTTAGCACCTGGTTAGGGCTAGAAAAAAAACCTATTCAGAGCAAGTAGAGCAATGAAAAAAAACCTGCAAAGACTTAGGGCTGGAAAAACATTCTTCTGAGAGAGTAACAATGAAAGAGCCTGCAAGCCGGTAAGAGCTGGGAAGATAGTTAGCACCTGGTTAGGGCTAGAAAAAAACTTATTCGGAGCAGTTTCAGCACATTATTTTATCCCCTGGTTAGGACTTAAAAAAACCTTCTTCTGAGAGAGTAACAATGAAAGAGCCTGCAAGCCAGTAAGAGCTGGGAAGATAGTTAGCACCTGGTTAGGGCTAGAAAAAAACTTATTCGGAGCAGTTTCAGCACATTATTTTATCCCCTGGTTAGGACTTAAAAAAACCTTCTTCTGAGAGAGTAACAATGAAAGAGCCTGCAAGCCAGTAAGAGCTGGGAAGATAGATAGCACCTGGTTAGGGCTAGAAAAAAACTTATTCAGAGCAAGTAGAGCAATGAAAAAAAATTCTGCAAAGACTTAGGGCTGGAAACACATTCTTTGGAGAGAGTAACAATGAAAAAGCCTGCAAGGTAAGAGCTGGGAAGATCTGTTAGCACCTAGTTAGGGCTGGGGGGGAAAAAAAAAAGCTACATTCGAAGTATAAGACGCACCCAAATTTTCAGCCACTTTTAGGGAGGAAAAAGGTGCGTCTTATACTCCAAAAAATACGGTAATTATAGTTAATAGTAATCCTGTGTTTAGTAATGTTTTCCCTTAACATTTAGTATTGCCTTTCCCCCCAAAAAATATTTTTGGGTGCTGGGTTCACACATGCTCCTTTGGACTTACGGATTCCATGAGTGCCAAGACACTATAGAAAGAATAACTCTGTGGAGGAATCATCTCTATTGCTTTCAGTTGGCTTTCTTCTTGAACACTGGAGAACATTTTCTAAGTATTGTCTTCACTTATTCTCCATTACATAGTAGATTGCTAATGAAAGCCAGTGGCTGAACAGTGACATTGCATTAAGCCATAACACAGCCTGTTGGATTGGTGGTAAACTTTTGTGTAAGCAAGGATTGCAATGTATAAACCATTATTTGTGGTTTAGGCTAATGTGTGACGCCGATTGACTAGGGCTTAATCAAACACACTTGGTTAAAAACAACCATAGCTTAGAACCATGTGCCTTGTTAGAATTTACTTGCAGGAAGCACAGGGCCAATGTTCTACTGCGATACTGTTCTATTTCAATGGGCTTCCATTTAACCCGCTCAATGGAAATGACATTTCCACATGCAAAGAAATGAGCCCAGAAATTCATAACAATGAAGCTTCCTCCACCTAAAAGCAAGAGTTCAACTTCTAGCTCAGGGGTTGAAAAGCCAGCACAGTGGAGAAGGTGTCATAGGAGGTGGATGGTCTCCTGCCCCTCCCACTGAAGGGTAATAAACAGATGAAACTTAACAAGATTTTTATGAGCTGAGTTCAGCCTCTGAAACTTGCCATCCATTTCACCATGATCCATGTATCAAATCTAGGTTTCAAATTGAAAACCTAGATAATGTGATATGCTATTTAGCTCTAAGTAATTTGCTAACGGAAATTAATTCGTCAATTTCATTAGCTCAGCATTCACTCCAAATAGTTATTGGCAATGTTTTCGTTTTTCATTTGCCATTTTATGTGTCCCCTGGTTCTTGTATACTGGGAAAAAACTTTTTTTTCACAGAGCTGGCTACCTCCAGCCATAGATCACAAACCTTGATTAAACTTTGCAATCAAATTCAAATCTAAACTTTGCAACTAGTGATATAGTGTTCCCATTAGGGTAAAGTTTAATAAGCAATGCAGTGTTGTACATGACTTTTAGAATAACTGCTGCCTTGATCAGAATATAAACTTCCTGTGGTGATATACTGTGCATTCCACCTTTGTCCCAATAAAGCAAAGAGGAAGTATTTATAACTAGAAGGATCTCTAAGAAAACATGAATAAAATACTATCCCAAA
The DNA here is from genome assembly GCA_023053685.1 of Diadophis punctatus similis. Taxonomy (NCBI): domain Eukaryota; kingdom Metazoa; phylum Chordata; class Lepidosauria; order Squamata; family Dipsadidae; genus Diadophis; species Diadophis punctatus. Next base: position 6,346,770 of record JALIGW010000003.1, on the reverse strand, counting down.
ATGCAGAGTAACACATTGAATAAGTGGAAGCCTGAAGCTTAGCAGTCCTACAGTCTTCAAGGATTTATAGGGGTAAATTCAAATCCAGCACATTAATTTTAAAGTGGAATAATTTGCAGGAATCTATTAGCTCTCATCTGTATAGGTTGAACCATCTAAAAAGCCTATTAGCATAACATTTGAATACAATCAATACAGGGGAAGGAGGCTAAGTTTCTCAGCTCCTACTTTTGGCACAGACCGAATTATCCTAAGTGATCTTGACGGTTGTGTTGGTATTCTGGTTGGGTTAACTCTTGACTGCATATTATTTGTATGACTTGGTTGGGTGTGGAGAGAATAGGAGAACAGACATGGATCCTGTTGAGTTCCCACAGAAGAGGCGAGAGGCGAGGTTGTGACTTCAGCTCTTTATTTGGTCAGTACATGCTTCAGCAAGGCAAAGTGATAGAGTTTTATGGATTATAATGGAATGAGTAAGCCGGGGGTTTGGTCTTTGTCCCCCTCTGCTGAGTGTGGAAACAGAAGTGGAGGGGGACTTAGGTTCATTCCCAGGTGTAGTCTGAATGGTACGCATGGTCTGTCGGGAGAGGGGGGGACCAGTAGGGGAGGGGAGTGGATCTCTGATGGGATGGGGGACGGGAAGATTACGGTCATAACAGGGAGAGGTAGGTATGGCGGGAGCAGAGGGGTAGGCCGCTCTCGGGGAACGAGAACTCGCTGTCTCCAAGCGATTTCTTGTTCTGGCCCCTCTGGTTTGGTTCCATCTTGCTCAACCCGAGGTCCTGGTAACCAGGGATGTCAGGGCCCTGGGCTCAAGCTGCTGCTGTTGAATGCCAGGTCAATTACCAACAAGGCCCCCCTTGTACGGGATTTAATCCTGGAAGAGGGGGCGGACCTGGCATGTATTACTGAGACCTGGCTAGGCCAGGAGGGGGGGTTCCCCTCTCCGAGATGTGCCCGGACGGGTTCTCAGTTCAGCATCAGCCGCGACCCCAGGGAAGGGGTGGAGGAGTGGCGATTATAGCTCGCCAGAACCTTAATCCTCGAAGGAGCCCTGCCCCGGAGATTGTTGGGTGTGAGATGCTCCTTCTGAAGTTGGACTTAGGGGTCCAGGTGGGCCTTTTGCTAGCGTACCTGCCTCCTAGCTACGTTGCAAAGGCCCTGCCTGTTCTGCTCGAGGCGGTAGCAGGGCTGGCGATTGAGTTCCCCAGGTTGATGGTGCTGGGGGACTTTAATTTGCCATCGCCCGGTGAAACCTCGGAGGCAGTACAGGAGTTCATGGCTTCCATGACAACCATGGACCTGACCCAAGTAGTTCAGGGTCCGACTCATGAGGGAGGTCACACGCTTGACCTTGTGTTTCTTTCGGGGCAGTGGAGAGATGATCTGAGGCTGAGGGGTTTAGTCACAGTACCCTTGTCGTGGTCAGATCATTTCCTTCTGAGGTTGGATTTCATGGCACCACTCCTCCACCGCAAGGAGGCGGGGCCGATTAAGTGGTTCCGCCCCAGGCGCCTAATGGAATCTGAAGGATTTCAGAGGGAACTTGGGGAAATACCTGACTCCCTGGTACACGATTCATCTGAGGCTCTAGTGGCTGCCTGGAATCGGGCGGCAATGGGGGCTTTAGATCGGATCGCGCCTTTGCGGCCTCTCCGTGGCAGCGGATCCCGGAGGGCTCCTTGGTTTACTGAGGAGCTCCGGGAGATGAAACGCCTAAAGAGACGCCTAGAGCGACGATGGAGAGCCAGTAAAGCTGAGTCTGACCGGACACTTTTAAGAACTTGCATTAAGTCTTACTTAGTGGCGATAAGGGCGGCAAAATGCTCGCATTTTTCCGCTCTTATTGCGTCCGCCGACTCCCGCCCAGCCGCCCTGTTTAGGGTGACTTGCTCTCTCCTTGCCAAGGGGGGAGTTGAAGATCCCTTGCAGGGCAGAGCTGAGGAATTTTCTCAGTTTCTGGCGGATAAAGTCGTTCAGATTCGGACAGACCTGGACTCCATTTGGACAGGGCAAGCCGAGATGACAGGGGCGAGTCTTAGTCCTGTTATATGGGACGAGTTTGAGCCTGTCACTCCTGAGGATGTGGACAAGGCCATAGGAGCGATGAGCGCCTCCACCTGTTTATTGGACCCGTATCCCTCCTGGCTGGTTTCTGCCAGCAGGGAGGTGTCACGCGGCTGGCTCCAGGCGGTTGTGATCGCTTCTTTGAGAGAGGGATCCATCCCACAGCCTTTAAAAGCTGCGGTGGTGAGGCCCCTCCTCAAGAAGCCTTCCCTGGACCCAGCGGATTTAAAAAACTTCCATCCAGTCTCCAACTTACCCTTTTTGGGTAAAGTTGTTGAGAAGGTGGTGTCGCTCCAACTCCTGCGGCTATTGGAGGATACTGATTATCTGGATCCCTTTCAATCGGGTTTCAGGCGCGGCTACAGTACGGAGACTGCTTTGGTCGCACTGATGGATGATCTCTGGCGAGCCCGGGATGGGGGTCATTCCTCCATCCTGGTGTTACTTGACCTCTCAGCGGCTTTCGATACCATTGACCATGGTATCCTTCTGCGTCGTCTTGGGGAGATGGGAGTGGGAGGCACTGTTTTACGGTGGTTCTCCTCCTACCTCTCTGACAGGACGCAGTCGGTGTTGACAGGAGGACAGAGGTCGGCCCCTAGGCCCCTAGTTTGTGGGGTGCCACAGGGCTCGGTCCTCTCGCCCATCCTGTTTAACATTTACATGAAACCGCTGGGTGAGATCATCCGACGACACGGGGTGAGGTATCAGCAGTATGCTGATGATACCCAGTTGTACATCTCCACCCCGTGTCAATTCAGTGAAGCAGTTGATGTAATGTGCCGCTGCCTGGACGATGTGAGGGTCTGGATGGGAGTGAACAGACTCAGGCTCAACCCAGACAAGACTGAGTGGCTCTGGATATTGCCTCCCAAGGACTATGTCGACTGTCCCTCCTTGGTTCTTGGGGGAGAAAAATTGACTCCCTCAGAACAGGTCCGCAATTTGGGTGTCCTCCTAGACCCACAGCTAAAATTGGATCAACATCTTTCAGCTGTGGCTAGGGGGACCTTCGCACAGATCCGTCTTGTGCACCAATTGCGGCCTTACTTGGAGAGGGAGGCCTTGCTCACAGTCACTCATGCCCTTGTCACCTCACGGCTAGACTACTGTAACGCGCTCTACATGGGGCTACCCTCGAAGAGCATCCGAAGACTCCAGTTGGTACAGAATGCAGCTTCGTGAGCTGTAGTGGGTGTACCAAGATACACCCACGTAACACCTCTCCTTCGCCAGCTGCATTGGCTACCAATTAGTCTCCGGTTGCAATTTAAGGTGTTGGTCGTTACCTTTAAAGCCCTACATGGCTCAGGGCCAGGTTACCTGCGGGACCGCATCCTACCACATACCTCCCTAAGACCGGTTAGGTCCCACAGAGAGGGCCTCCTCCGGGTCCCGTCGGCCAAACAATGCCGACTGGCGGGGCCGCGGGGGAGGGCCTTCTCTGTGGGAGCCCCGTCCCTCTGGAACCAACTTCCACCAGAGATCCGGACTATCCCCACCCTGCTGGCCTTCCGTAAAGCCTTAAAAACATGGCTCTTCCGGCAGATGGGGTGAATAGGATAATCAGATTCCCCCTGAATGTTGTGTTTATAATTGTTTTCTTTTTAATTATATTTTAATTTAAATCATGATTACTGTTTTTAAAATGTACGCTTCTTATTCATGCTGTACGCCGCCCTGAGTCCCACGGGATTGGGCGGCCTATAAGAGCGTTTAAATAAATAAAATAAATAAATAAAGGGTTTTGGCAGGGGTTTAAATAGGAGCCGGCAAACCTGGAGCCATTAGGAGATTGGCTAGCAGGCAGCCAATCAGGTTACGCTGGCAAACCTGGCAGCCAATAGGAGCTTGGCTAGCAGGCAGCCAATCAGGTTACGCTTATGCAAATCCCTGGTCGGACTGGAGTGAGAACTTCTCCAGTCTTTCAATACATTACAGATCCCAGCAGATTTATACAGAATATAGAATAGATATAGAGTAGGTGATACCTAGGGACGCGGTGGCTCAGTGTCTAAGACGCTGAACTTGTTGATCAGAAGGTTGGCAGTTCAGCTGTTTGAATCCCTAGTGCCGCATAACGGAGTGAGCTCCCGTTACTTGAACCAGCTTCTGCCAACCTAGCAGTTTGAAAGCACGTAAAAATGCAAGTAGAAAAATAGGGACCACTTTTGTTGGGAAGGTAACAGCGCTCTATGCACCTTCGGCATTTAGTCATGCCGGCCACATGACCGCGGAGACGTCTTTGGACAGCGCTGGCTCTTCGGCTTAGAAACAGAGATGAACACCACCCCTAGAGCCAGAAATGACTAGCATGCATGTGCAGGGGAACCTTTACCTTTACCTTTAGGTAATACCTGGCTCAACAGTAGCAACTATGAGAGTGATCTAGGTGTCCTAGTAGAGTCAAGGAGCCACCAGCTTACCACCTCCAAGTCATTGCAGGATAACTCAACATGGCCAATGTGCCGCAGGGACAACTCACTGATCACCTATTCTATACCTATTCTATATACTGTATAAATCTGGTGGGATCCATGTCTGGGGAATAAGTGGCTAGGTGGGCAGAGCACAGATCAGTATGGCAGTGGCCAGGGGTTTCCCATTTTCACACACCCCACTGCCACCAAGCCAAGCTTTGGACCATTCAGCGTTTGGGCTCTTTGGCAGTGGTGGCAATATTCTGCCTGTTTGGTATCAGCGTGAGGTGGGGCGGGGGGGGGGGCAGGAAGGTGGCAGTGGTCGGGCACATCCCATTTTCATACCCCCCTCTTCTGCTGCCAAATGGCCCAAACTCTGCTGCCACTAAACAATAAATATTATAAATAAAATAAGAAAGAGAGCAGAATAGAGTTAGAGGAGGAATTAGAAGGATACATAGGTCAATCTTCACATTAACATGGAATAGTAGTGTTGGAAAAGACCTTGGAAGTCGTCTACTCCAATCCCCGGGGATTTCAAATTCGGTTTCATTGAGGGCCGCTGCAGGGTTGTGTTTGACCTCAGGGGGTAGAGTGGGCGTGGCCAGGGTGGGCATGGCCAGCACAATGTCACTCATGTTGGTGGCGCCTGTGGTGGCCCGAGCACTCTGCCAGAGAAAACGGGCTCCCGAGCTCCATTTTCAGCTGCGACGGCCTCCTGCAACCCTCTGCCAGTGAATACGGAGCTCGGGAGGGCCATGTGCGGCCCTCAGGAGCTTCATTTTCACTGGCAGAGGCACCGTAGGCCAGTCCGTCACTGTTTCCAGGGTGGCCCTGCGGACCAGATCTAAGCATCCCGCAGGCCGGATCCGGCCCCCAGGCCTTGAGTTTGACACCCCTGCCCTATACCCTTCTGGACCAATGGCTGTCTAGTCTCTTCTTGAAAACCTCCAGTAATGGAATCCAGTGATGGAAAACAGAGGAAATCTAAAGTCTGAGAGCATCCACAAATGGCCAACCAAACTTTGCTTGTAAATATTTAACAAGGAAGACCCAGCCAGTTCTCTAGAGAATCATTTCCACTAACTCTTGCTTTTACCAACAAGAATTTTCAGTTCATCTCCAACACAAATCTTTATTTTGGTCACTGACCAGCATTTTATTCAAGGGTTCCAGGACTCAAATTGAGATTATGCAGATATTTTCTAAATGATTAATAGAAACAAAATGGCTCCAACTGTAACACAACGTAAGGACAATTAGCAGAATACATAAAATTCTAACTGCTTAAACTTAATTGACTAAATTATAAAATAACAATGTGAATAAAATATTAAAATATTAATATGATAAGTTATTAAATTATTGCATGAGTCTGTCTACAGGCACACATATCAGTTTATTTGAATGGCCATTAAAGAGAAAAACAAAAAACCAAACAAAGCACAAGAACATGTAGTGTATTTATGAATCCCTAAAATTCTCCTATAATTTGGACCCATTAAGTTGAATTCATAAGAGGAAGATAAGAACACAATTGATGTCTTCACAATTTAATTTCAGTTCATATGATCATAGTTTAAAGTATAGACTACAATGGTTTGTGCCGCATAATAAATTACAAACTATTGGCTGGGTTCATATACAGGTAGTCCTCCATTTACAACATTCAGTTAGCAAATGTTTAAAGTCATGATAGCATTAAGAAAAATGAATAATGACTGGTCCTTTCACTTATGACCATTGCAGCTTCGCATGTGGTCACATGATCAAAATTCAGTCCCTAGGCAACCGACGTGGTGTTACGACGGTTGTAGTATCCCAGGATCACATGATAGTCATTTGTGATCTTCCCAGTCAGCTTTCAACAAGCAAAGTCAACGGAGAAACCAGATTTGCTTAATGACCATGAGCTTCACTTAATGGCCATGGTGATTCATGTAATAACCATGGCAAAAAGTCATAAAATTAGGCAGGGCTCACTTAGCAACCACCTTGCTCAGCATCAGAAATTCCAGTCCCCAATCGTGGTTGTAAGTTGTAATACCTAACAAATCATGTCTGAATAAGTTGTATGAGCCAGTCCAAATTTTCCCTTTTTTAGTGACAGTCTTCCACAAAACTCAGTAAGGTATTTCTCCTCCCTCTTTTATTTATTTATTTCATCCTTCTCATAGACCAGAACTTCTTGCACGCATGCGCGCACGCGTGCGCGCGCACACACACACACACAAAAAGCATCACTATAGATCAGGGGTGTCAAACTCAAGGCCCACTGGCCAACTCCAGCCTGCGGAGTGCTTAGATTTGGCCTGCTGGGTCAGCCTGGAAACAGTGAAGGACCGGCCCACTGTGCCTCTGCCAGCGAAAACGGGCTCCCGAGCTCCGTTTTCGGCTGCGACCGCCTCATGAAACCCTCTGCGTGTGGCCCTCCCGAGCTCTTTTTCACTGACAGAGGGTTGCAGGAGGCTGTCGCAGCTGAAAACGGAGCTCGGGAACCCGTTTTCACTGGCAGAGCGCTTAGGCCACCAAAGGCGCCGACACGAGTGATGTTGAGCTGGTGACGCCCACCCTGGCCATGCCCCCCCGGCCCACCCGAGGTCAAACACAACCCTGATGCGGCCCTCAATGAAATCGAGTTTGACACCCCTGCTATAGATAAAATGCAACATCGTCAGCTTGTTATAGCCATAAAGGAAAATCCTGTCTCAAAATAGCTATGTCCAACTTTAAATTTTAGTTTCGGTGTTATATTGTTCTCCTTTAACTTTTCAAACTGCTACGTAGAATCTAGCTCTTTTTATTCATAGGTTAATAAAGTGGTCCTTACGAGCATATGGTCTATATCTGTAGGACCCACAAGGCTAAATTCTTTCACCCAAGGGAACTTTTCTATATTTACTACATACCATGGCAAAGGGTAAGGCACTGCATCTCACTAATGAGTATGCCTCCTGTGTGTGCAGGAGTTGTTAAATTGCAACGATGCTTGGCTGGGTTAAGCAAGCAATTTATTCTATCCAGGTTCTTATGGCTTGCTACCAAAGAGACATCTACAGTACTTGGTGTTCCATATCATTAACTCTTGCTTTAATGCTCATTTTAGCACGATCAAGCCCTGAAGCCGAGAACAATGCCCATGGAGACCTATAGGATCAGAGTTTAACCTTTGAATGGCAACACCATGGAGATTGGTAGGAATCAGTCAATATTAAAGGTTCAAGTCTGGAAGCCGATTCAAGTCGGGCTGCTGATTTAATTTTTGAACAAATCTACAGGTAGTCCTTGACTTTTGACTGCAACCAAGTTCAGAATTTCTGTTGCTAAGTGAGACAGTTATTAAGTGAGTTTTGCGAGCTCATTTTACGAGCTTTCTTGCCACATTTGTTAAGTGAATCACTGCAGTTATTAAGTTGCTAACACGATTGTTTAAGTGAATCTGGCTTCTCCATTGACTTTGCTTGTCAGAAGGTCCTTACATGACCCCAGGACCCTACAACCGTCATAAATATGAATCGGTTGTCAAGCGTCTGAATTTTGATCATGTGACCAAGGGGAGGCTGCAAGGATTGTAAGTGTGAAAAATGGTCATGAGTCATTTTTTTCAGTGCCATTGTAACTTTGAATGGTGACTAAAAAAAATGGTTGTAATTTCAGGAGATTTAAACCTGTAGATTTAATAAAACAATTAAATCAAGAGCGCAAATCCTCATCTCAGCCTTCAGCGGGATAGCCTTAAGGCTTATATATGTGTTTCAGCTGCAGGAATACGGTATATTAGGTAGGGATGTCAGTCAAGGCTGGGCCTACAGAGCTTTGAATGTGTGATCACAGCCATTATCTTGGGGTTTTTTTGCTCCCTTGCACCCCCTATAGACACCCCAATGAAAAAAAATGCCCCAATACAAAAAAGATGCCAAAAAAGATGGGCATTTTAGGTCGAGGTGTCAAACTCAATTTCATCAGGGCCGTATCAGGGTTATGCTTGACCTTGGGAGGGCTGGGTGTGTGTGGCCAGGGTGGGCGTGGCCAGCTTGATGTCACTCATGTCGGGGGTGCCTGTGGTGGCCCGAGTGCTCTGCCAGCGAAAATGGGCTCCCGAACTCCGTTTTCAGCTGCGACCGCCTCATGCAACCCTCTGTCAGCGAAAACGGAGCTCGGGAGGGCCTCCCACATTATGGACCCCATTTTCGCTGGCAGAGCACTCAGGCCCATTGCCAAAGACTGGACATCTTTTTTGTATCTGGGCATTTTTTTCCATTGGAGTGTCTGTAGGGGGCGCAAGGGAGCAAAAAAAAACCCTCAGCCCTCCCGAGCTCCGTTTTTGCTGGAAGAGGCACCACGGGCCAGTCCTTCGCCGTTCCGCGGGCCAGATCTAAGAACCCCACGGGCCAGATCTGGCCCACGCCTTCAGTTTGACACCCCTGTTTTAGGTCATACGCTTGGTGTACGCTTGGTGTGTTCCCTGAGGGCTCCAGAAAAACAACTCCCAATATCTGAAGCTTCATACCTGCTCAGTTTATAAACCTCACCATTTATGGACCACAGACTTTAGTTGATAATAGATATGTTAATGGCTTCCCCCACCCCTCAAAGTGGGTACTGTATTTTTTGGAGTATAAGATGCACCTTCCCCCCCCCCTAAAAGTGGCTGAAAATTTGGGTGCGTATTATACTCCGAATGTAGCTTTTTCGAAGCTTTTTTCCCCCAGCCCTAACGAGATGCTAACGATCTTCCCGTCTTGCAGGCTTTTTCATTTCTACTCCGTCCAAATAAGTTTTTTTTCCAGCCCTAAGTCTTTGCAGGCTTGTTTTCATTGCTACTCCCTTTGAATATTTTTTTCAGCCCTCACCAGGGGATAAAATAATGTGCTGAAGCTGACCAGGTTAAGGACGCTAACCAGATGAATACCTGGTAGGCAGATTGTTTTCCCCTATTTTCCTCCCCAAAAACTAAGGTGCGTCTTATACTCCAGTGCGTCTTATACTCTGAAAAATACGGTAATTTTGATTTGTAATAATTAATCTCCAGCTGTCTTTCTTCTCTTTCCCATGCTAATCTCATAAATAAAATAAAGGCAGTTATAAATTGAAAGTTTTATTCTCTACACTTTTATCCTTTAACTCAGCGTAGCTGGAGCCAAACCACAAATGCATTTTTTTTTACTTTGCTTTTAAAACCCATGTCCTTCTAGGGATTCTTTTGAAGACCTGCCTTCATCATAACAATGGGGAATGCAGATTCTGTTTTTGGTGGTGTGAGGATACTTATCAGATTCCTGCCTGAGGTTTACTGTATCACGTCCCTGGCTGTACTTTGGTCCTGAATAATTTCATTTAGAGCCATTAACTTATCTGCTATCAACTAAAGTAAATATTTTATGACCGCAAGGACACACATAGCGTTCTTAAACAAGCAAATAGAAAGCTTTTACTTTATTTGTCTTCTAGGCAGATCTACCCAGTTCAGGACAATTATTATTGTCGACCCTGTCATTCAATGGCACATACAAAACACTCGGTGTTCAGCACTTATTTTACAAAAAAAGAAAAATCTACTAGAGCAAAGATTCTTCACTCATACACCATGCAACTCGGGGTGGCTAATATCACAAAGAGCCACTAAGTCACTAACAAAAATTAAAATACGTCATGTCTTGAGGCAGTTCATGTCTACATAAATCTCTCCTCTAGAAGTTTGTCTAATTTCTTGGCCCAATGCTTAAAGGCAAAACTTTCCGACTATATTCCTGACTTGTTCTGGCTAGTTCATTTTTCCCCCTTTAAAGAGCCAGGGCATACCTCCCTGCACAACAAGTCAATTGCTTTCAGTTCATTTCTTCCCCTATCACTTTGGCCAATGGGAAAGACCTGTGAGAATTGGAATCCAAATATCTTGAGGGTACCTTACTACCTTTTCTGTTTTCTGATTGGTTAAAAAACAGTGGTATTGATAAATAAGATGTCAAGGTTCCAAGTAATAAATCCATTGCAAGCAAGACTCCAAGGCACTCGAGTTCCTCAAAGATTACTTTTATTGGAAATATAGCAATAGCAATAGCACTTAGATTTATATACCGCTTCACAGTGCTTTACAGCCCTCTCTAAGCGGTTTACAGAATTCAGCATATTGCCCCCAACAATCTGGGTCCTCATTTTACCGACCTCAGAAGGATGGAAGTCTGAGTCAACCTTGAGCCTGGTGAGATTTGAACCGTGAACTGCTGAACTAGCAGTCAGCTGGAGTAGCCTGCAGTAGCTGCATTTAACCACTGCGCCACCTCGGCTCCTATATCATATAGGAGCCGAGGTGGCACATATAATATTGGCACATATCTGGTGAAAACCGACTCTAAAATTACCGCAGTTTTCACCTCATTAAAAATAAACTTTTTTCTACTTTCACATAACATGGTCACATGGTCCAATCATCATATAGTGCAACAACCGGGTGGCATCACTCCGCCTTCTTCCGACCAGGTGAGAGAATGTCCTTGGTTCTCAAGAGAAAGCATTTTGTTTTGGCTGCCAAAATCCCTCTATCTCAAATCCCTCCTCCCTGACCCTCAGCTCCAGTGTGGCAACACTGAAGCAGACGAAGATAGCTTCGGCCAAGACAGCTTCGGGGTTGACATAAGGGAGCAGTGGCATATTGACAATTATAAGAAAAAGGACAGCGAGGCAGAGTATATTGTGGGTCCCATCTATTGAGATGTACGTCTGGTGGGACCATAAAAAAGGGCCTTTTTGGTGGTGGCCCCTTCTCTATTGAACATCATTCCCCCTGAGGTATGACTGGGTCCCACCCTGTTGCTTTTCTGAAAGGTCCTGAAAGAAGATTTTGACAGCAGGCTTGGGGGTCATGAATGGAGATGAAGCTGATTAGTGGCTGATTTTATTGTATTGCTCTGCCATAGGTAGGTTATGGTTTTTATGTTTAATGCCAGGGTTCCAAGTAACACCCCCAAGTAAGACTCCGAGGGAAGCAATTCCTCAAAGATCCATTTTATTAGAGATGTCATATTGGCACATCTGGGAAAACCGGAATCTGAAAGCTCCCAGGTTTTCCCCACCCAAAAGAAAGTCAAAGTCCCTTCCCCTGCACCCACATGTCCATCACATGGTCCAATCAATCCACCGTGCCAACTGGAGATGCCTCCCAGTCACGCCACTCCAGGTGCATGCCGAACGTCCTTGGCTCTCAGAGAAAAGAATGTTGTTATGGCTAAATCAACTCCATGCAACCCCCCTCCCACTTTCCCACAGCACCAAGTGTGGCAGCCCTGAAGATCCAAAAGAAAAGATGGCCTCCAGGGCTGACATTTATGTTATGATTTTAATGCACACTGCCTGTGTGTGAGTTGGGCAACCGTATAAATTTGTTTACTAAATTAGTTAAGAAACATTGTGGAATGGTTGTGGGAAACTCAGATGCTTTTCCTTCTGATTCTGAGACTCCAGATTCTTTGACCCAGCTGCTGTGGCCTAGAGGTGGAGCTCTTGCCTCACAATCAGGAGGTTGTGAGTTCGATCCTAGATAGAGGCAGATGTAGGGTCTCCTGCTTGGGCAGGGGGTTGGACTAGATGACCTGCAAGGTCCCTTCCAACGCTGTTAATCTGTTAAATCTGTTCAATTAGGCCTCCTGCATCAGGGGCAACCAGCCTATGGTCCTCCAGGCCTTGTTGATACTTTATTTTTATTTATTTTTTTATTTTGTCAAGTATGTATTTGATAATATACATAAGTATCACATTATTTGAATACATAAGATGGGTACAAATAAAAGGGAACATTTGGACAGGGACGGTAGGCACGGTCGTGCGCTTATGCTTCCAATAATCCCACTTGGGATGTCCAAAATGAGGAGTGCTGGCAGCAACATCTGGAGAGATGAGTTTCCCTCTCTGATTTGGAGGACTTGATTAAATCTCTGCCTTCCTTTGTTCTGTTCACATTGCTTATTCATTTGTGGTTATATAAGTCTTTTGAATTTTTGAAAAAGCCATTGATGTTGCTAACCTGAAAGCAAATAAGTTACTTGGATCGCCATCTTGTGGTTACAGACAAAATCGTTGGTCTGCCTTTGCACTTTATTTGTTTTTTATTTTGTTTATTTATTTTGTCAAGCGTTATATATGATTACAGACAAAGTATAAACATGATTGTGAATGCATAAGATGTATAAGCATGGTTATGAGTACATGAGATGGTTATGAGTACATGGGGACATTAGGACAGGGACGGTAGGCACGCTGGTGCGCTTATGCACGCCCCTTTGGTTTGAAAGAATGACCTGGTTTTTTAGGGTTGAGTATTTTAAATAGGAGGGGAATAAAATTTAATTTTATAGGCAAGTCTCAAAGACTTTTGGACCCATAGGCATAATTAAAATTTTGGAAAGTTGTCCTATGCTTCATAACTAATTTGCCACGAGGATATTTATTTTCTTTTTTCTTTTGGATAGTAAAGTCACAAATTGCAATCAATATTTCTACCCCGCTCCCACTCCCCATCCCTTAAAATGGCTCTGGATCCACATGTGCCCAGGAGACACAGAAAAATAAGCAAGTGGACAATTATGTAGCAGAATTTTGCTCTGAAGTGATTTGTGTGTGTGTGTGTGTGTGTGTGTGTGTGTGTGTATGTATGTATGTATGTATGTATGTATGTATGTATGTATTATTTATTTATTTATTTATTTATTTATTTATTTATTTATTTATTTATTTATTTATTTATTTATTTATTTATTTATTTATTTATTTATTTATTTGTGAGATTTATATACCGCCTCACAGTGCGAGCACTCTCTAAGCAGTTTACACCATTAAGTAATGTATATATTTTTACATTGCCCCCAACAATCTGGGTCCTCATTTTACCTACCTCGGAAGGATGGAAGGCTGAGTCAACCTTGAGCCGGTGAGATTTGAATCGCTGACCTGCGGATCACAGTCAGCTAAAGTGGCCTGCAGTACTGCCTCTAACCGCTGCGCCCTCTAGCCAATCAGGACTGAGTCTGGAAAAAGTATAAATAGTACCTGGTTCCCTCAGTTCCCCCTCTTTTGACGAGGGACGAATTCCAAACTCTACGTGCCATTCACGAACCAACAAACCTTATTAAAAACAGACAGCCAGAAAAAAATTATTTTATTTATTTATTTATTTATTTATTTATTTATTTATTTATTTATTTATTTATTTATTTATTTATTTATTTATTTATTTATTTATTTATGTGTGGGATCTTTTGTGCTCTCTGAGCTTGGTTGTTTTCTAGCAGACGGTTCATTGCCAAGCTAGGTAATGCATTGATGATCAGTGCATCATCAATGTACTGATGATGTTATCTAGTTTGATCATGAAATGTCTGCAAAGCAAACAACCAAGCTCAGAGAGCACCCAGGACACCACAGTTCAACCCTGAACTACAAGCATTCTCTTCTAATAGTATTTTTGTTTTTAATCTCACCTTTATTACTTTACAAGTAACTCAAGATAGTGAACATTCCTAAGGCTCTTTCCACTTCCTATTTTCCCCACAACAACCCTGTGTGGTGGGTTGGCCTGAGAGAGAGAGTGACAGGAAATGTGCCTGAATCAATCTACTCTAGGATGAATTCCTCCTCACTTAAGGTTATGGGCCATAATCTGCCACCTCAGGGCCCAGGGCAAGTCAATAGATGTTTTTCAACTTCCCAGTCTAGGGCTGAGGCAGAATGACAGGCCCAAAGCACCCAACCAACTTATGCACTTCAGGGAGGAATAGAATTTTGGTCTCCCTATTTTCTCCCTATGTCGACTCCTAAAGAGGAAGAGAGACAGGCAGGCAGATATAGGTTAGATCAAGGGTCGGAAATTGCGGCTCGCGAGCCACATGTGGCTCTTTGGGTCCCCTGCTGCGGCTCCCTGTCCCATCACTGGCTGGCCTCGCCCCCTCCCTCACCTGGCCTGAGAGGGTACGGGAGACGGCGGGAATGGAGAAGCGGCGGGGCTGTTTCTCTGGCGCTGGTTGAGGAACATAGCTACCCCCAGCGGAGACTTCCCTTCAGGCGACGCTCCTCCCCCTCTCACGACTCCCTGACTGGCTGTGGCGGGGCCAGTAGGGTGTGCATGCACGGGGAGACCCTCTTGGAAGCCGCGGAGAAGTGAGAACCTTCCTTCTGGAAGCGAGAAACTGCAGAGGGTGGACGGTTTCTCGCTTAAGGAGGGTATTTGGATATGGCTTCTCTCCTTCCCTAAGGATCCGGCCATTGCCTTGTCGTGTCCACCCCCCCGATCTTCCGCCGAGCAGGGAGGACGTGAGCTCCAGCCTGAAGCGGCAGGAAGAGAAGAGCTGTGGGGGGGTGACGGGACGGGACACGGCAAGGCAATGGCCGGATTCTTAGGGCAGGACAGAAGGGGTCTGTCCTGTCCAAAGACCCTCCTTAAGCAAGCAGCCACCCGCCCTCCGTGTGCGCTTTTGCGAGGGTCTCCCCGCGCACGACACAGCCAGCCAGGGAGTCGCGAGAAGGGGAGGAGGGTCGCCTGAAGAGAAGCTGGGGGTGGCGATCGTACAGAGAGAGAAGGGGAGAGAGAGGGAGAAATAGAGAGATGAGAGAAAGAGAGATGGGAGAAAGAGAGAGATAAGGGAGGGAAAAGAGAGAGAGATACCTTTTTCTCATAGAAAAGAAAACAGCCACAAAACCTGGGTAGGCGTAGCTGGGGGCAGGGTCAGTGGGAGTGACATTGAGTTGGCCACGCCCACCCAGGTTTTGTGGCTTCGGGTGTTTTGTTTTCTCTGGGAAATGGGTCCAAATGGCTCTTTGAGTTTTTAAGATTGCCGACCCCTGGGTTAGACCAGTGTTTTTCAACGATTTCCACTTTAAGACTTGTGGACTTCAACTCCCTAAATTCCAACTCCCTAAAACATGGCTGCCTGTGGAATTCTGGGAGTTGAAATTCACATAGCTTAAATTTATTGAGATTAAGAAGCCTAGACCGGGAAAGTAATCAAGGAGAGAAGCAACCTAGAACTAAGGAGAAATTTCCTGACAGTTAGCACAATTAACCAGTGGAACAATTTGCCTCCAGAAGTTGTGAATGCTCCAACACTGGAAGTTTTAAAGAAGAGATTGGACAACCATTTGTAATGGTATAGGTTTCCTGCCTGAGCGGGAGGTTTATTTATTTACTTCCAAGGTCCCATCCAACTCTGTAATTCTGTCATTTTGACTTCAACTCTCAGAATTCCTCAGCCAGCATGGACAGTTGGGGAATTCTGGGAGTTGAAGTCCACACGTCTTAAAGTGAACAAGGTTGAGAAACACTGGGTTAGATTGAGTTGTGTTCTCAACCTGCCTAAAACGAGGTTGCAGAAAACTGTAATAAAGCATGGAGCTCAGTAGTTAGTCTAGAAGTGACTCCTTAATAACGCTATGTCAGTACAAGATCCCTGCTGGATCATTAGACAATCTGATTCCTCCTCAGAACCTAGATCATTTGTCAGTAGCCTAATTCAGCTAATGATCAGGTTTTCAAACTATTTCCCAATAATGCATATTTTACATTTTTTTTCTGAACAGGTGAATTTTTGTATCAACATTTATTTTATCTACACTTGGTTCAGCGTGACAAGCTTTATTGCAAAATTTGGAAAAGTGGACATTTTAAATGATAGCTGCATTTCCATTTGAGTATTGAGCGCAAAAGAGTGATGTTAGCGAAGTTTCGTGTGAACGAAGCAACTTTCTTCCCATCTCTGTCTAATTCCCGTCTCATCAAGCATTATTTGTTTCCCACTTCCAGGCGGAAGATTGCAAAAGTAACGGTGCTTCACCCTTCGTTCCTTCCTGCTCTTGTCTCGCCAGCCTAAGTCATTATTATCAAAGACATCTGAATCTGCAAATCAAATACTGACAGCACAGGAACAGATGCTACAGGCTGATAAATTGCTGCACATTCTGCAAAGCCAGCTGTACCATATAAAAATGGTGTTTTAGTACCACGTTCTGAGTTTTCTGCATCTGTAGGCTGATGCCAATCCATCTCATGCCCTTTACTGAGGACTGTCATCCTGGTAATAAAGAAATGGCAGCCTGCATTAATTGCTCTTCCCGTCAGCTATTGCATGCAGGTGGAGTGACAATTAATGCCACAAACTGGAGGGTTTAGAATAGCAACCAAAGTTTGAGTTTCTGCAGAAGAACTATGCAGATAAACCCTTCAATAGTTTCCATTTTAATAAGATCATAGTTTTTCAAAGCTATGAAAATGCCAGCCTTCTTCTTCTTCTTCTTCTTCTTCTTCTTCTTCTTCTTCTTCTTCTTCTTCTTCTTCTTCTTCTTCTTCTTCTTCTTCTTCTTCTTCTTCTTCTTCTTCTTCTTCTTCTTCTTCTTCTTCTTCTTCTTCTTCTTCTTCTTCTTCTTCTTCTTCCCCTCCTCCTCCTCCTCCTCCTCCTCCTCCTCCTCCTCCTCCTCCTCCTCTCCCCCCATCCCCATCGTCATCTTCGGTGAGCTTGGCTCAGGGGTGGGTTCCTACCGGTGGGGTCTAGTGCTCCATTCTGGTAGGGACCCGCTGATTATGCAATTTGCGTGCGACAACTCCGATGCCGTCTTCGCCGGTCCGTCGCATGCCGCCATCTTTTTCCACAATTTTTCCGCTTTTTTTGCTTCTTGCGCATGTGCGGAAGCAAAATCTCACCGAAATCTCACGAGGGGATGCGTGTGCGTGAGATTTTGGCAAGATTTCATTTCCGTGCATGCGCGGAAGCAAAAAATCACCGAAATTGCATGCGTGCGCGTGCGTCCCCTCACAAGATTTCAGCGAGATTTTGCTTCCACGCATGCACAAAAGCAAAATCGTGCGAGGGGGCATGTGCACATAGCGAGCGTGCACACACAACATGGCGATGTGCGCGCAGCGCACTGGTAGCGAGGTAAGAGCAACCCGCCCCTGGCTTGGCTATATATAAGAAGGAGTGAAGAGACTCTGTCTCTCAAACAGACACAAAAAAAATACCTGTCAAAAATGTGCTCTAGGTACCAGCTCTTGAAAAGAACTTGTTCTCTGTGAAGAAGCTAGCTAAACAAGGGATTATGGCTCTATTCCAGTGTTTCCCAAAGTGTGGTACGCATACCCCCAGGGGTACGGGAAGAGTTTGGTGGGGGTATGCGTTGCACCGGAGTTTGGTGGGGATCACGTGGGAATATCCACTGCACCGTGCTTAGCTGCGCCCACAGAACAAGGAAAGAAATAGGCGCGTATCACAGTTTTTACATGGGAACTGGGGCCATCGTGCATCGTACCGCAACTCATTATGGCGGGAACTTCTGCGCATCCTTCGCCCAGCTCGGGTTCGGCCATTTTTAAACTGCGGGAACATTAACAGTTGACGTTGAGCCGCGGAGCTGTTTAAACGCCGGAGAACTGCAGTGTTATCTAACGGTTAGACAGTCTTGTGAGGCGTGACACGGCGTGAATATACTGCACTTCGTTACAGAGACAACTTACTTCTTTAATAGTTAGTTCCGGGCGCCTGTTATCGTGCTTTAGTAAGTTCCACTGATTTTGATTATTTTTATAAAATACAATTTTTATCCCTAACAGAGATTATGGATCGCTGGAAAGAAAAAATAAATATATTTTGATTTTTATTAAAGCATATGTTTTTTATGAGGGGTACTCAGCGTTACAAAAATTATAGAAGGGGTACACATATGTCAAAAGTTTGGGAAACACTGCTCTATTCAGATGTGTCAGCTGCAAGAATAGAATAGAATAGAATAGAATAGAATAGAATAGAATAGAATAGAATAGAATAGAATAGAATAGAATAGAATAGAATAGAATAGAATAGAATAGAAGCTGGAAGAGACCTTGGAGGTCTTCTAGTCCAGCCCCCTGCTCAAGCAGGAGACCCTATACCATCTCAGACAAGTGACTGTCCAGCCACTTAAAAACCTCCAGTGATGGCGCGCCCACAATTTCTGAAGGCGAGCTGTTCCACTGGTTAATTGTCCTCACTGTTAGAAAGTTTCTCCTTAATTTCTGATTGCTTCCCTCTTTCATTAGTTTTCAACCGTTGTTTCTTGTCCTGCTCTCTGGTGCTTTGGAGAATAATTTGGCCCTGTCTTCTTTATGGTAGCCTCTCAAATACTGAAATACTGCTAGCATGATCACCAAAGGGAGTCACTTGCAAAAGGGAGAATCATGGATGCACTGTATCAGCTGCACTGCAATGAAATGGTTAAGGCTGCCACAGAGAAAAGACGTACAAACTGTGTTCGCACATGGCATTGTCAGCTTGGGCACAGAAATCCTGAAGCAACAAAAAGGCTAATGCAAGATCAGCATGCTAGTGGCATAAAAATGGACCCGTGCAGTCAGATAACGAAATGCACCAGTTGTATAAAAGCAAAAAGACAAAGACACACTTTCCAAAAACCAACAACAGTAGAACTCAACAGCCTTTGGACCTAATTCACATTGATGTACGGTGACCAATGGCAACTCAGACTCCAGGAATAGAAAGAATAGAATAGAAAACTGTGGAATAGAAAAATACCTGATTTGAAAGAAGTTAAGAGTTTTGGAAGTAAAGCCTGTGGACATATTTCCCAAAGAAACATATGAAGTGGGAAACTTGATAAGAAAGGCATCCTAGTTGGCTGCAGTGAAACTCAGAAAGGATACAGAATCCTTGCACCAATAAAATAGCCTTCAGTCGGAGTGTGTTTATGGATGAAAGCTCTGACAGTCTAAAGTGTCATGAACAGAGGTAGGTTCCTGCCGGTTCGGACCGGTTCTATAGAACCGGTAGTGGGCATTTCCCCCCGCTCGCCGAACCGGCAGCAATGGCCAGCTGGCCACACCTCCAAACCAGCTCTCTTGGTGGCACCATAGATGCCGCCATCTTGTTTTTCGCTTCTGTGCACGTGCAGAAGCAGGGTTTTTAGCACTGTGCATGCACGCGTGCGCCCATGCAGCGCGTGAGGAAGCGAACCGGCAGCGAGGTAAGTTAGAACCAACCCCTGGTCGTGAAGTGAGATCAGCTGCCTGTTCTGAAGAGGAGTCCCAACCAGTGGAACAAAGCACAGAGATTGAAATCAACACAAGTGAGGAAACGGCTGGAAAAGAAATAAGCAAATTATTTGCAATTTCAATCAGAAAATCAACAAGATCAATTAAGGACATCCCAGCCAGACACTTGTCCTATATGGTCTTACAACACTGCAGCCTGAACCAGCATCAAGGGAGAAAAAAAATAGAATAGAATAGAATAGAATAGAATAGAATAGAATAGAATAGAATAGAATAGAATAGAATAGAATAGAATAGAATAGAATAGAATGCAATGCAATGCAATGCAATGCAATGCAATGCAATGCAATGCAATGCAATGCAATGCAATGCAATGCAATGCAATTCTGCTGGCACTCTGCCAGTCAAAACGGGATGCGGCACGGCTGTGTGCAGCCCCCCCGTGCCCCATTTTGGCCAGCAGGGTGCTGTAGGAGGTGTCCATCCCATCTCCCCCCACCTACCCCACCCCGGCCGGCCGCGAAGGAGAACTACAATGCTGATCTGGCTCTTGAAGAAATCCAGTTTGACACCCCTGGAATAGAATATTTGGCTAAATGTGATTAGACAGGAATTTGTTTTTGTTGCAAAAGCTCTCAGTATACATTAAGAACAACAGAGTAATAGTAATCATAATAATGATACCAATAATAGAAGATAGTAGAACAGATGAGAAGGATAAGAGTAATACAGCCATACTACATGGGTAAGTATACTTAGACATAATGCAGTACAGTGAGAATTAGATGTTCGGCAGAGAGATGGCATGAAGGGAAAAAAACAGTCTTTGTGTCTAGTTGTTTTGGCATGTAGTGCTCTATAGCGACATCCAAAGGGGAGGAGGTGAACCAGTTTATGTCCAGGATATGAGGGGTCTGGAGATACTTTCTCAGCCCTCCTTCTGACCCTTGCAGTATACAAGTCCTCAATGGTTGCAATTGTTTCTTATGCAGTCCTAACTATCCATTGAAGTCTGTACTTGTCCTGTTTGGTTGCTGTACCAAGCCAGACAGTTATAGAAGGACAAATGACAGATTCAACAATTCTGAATTTCTGCAGGAAATGCAGAAGTTCCTTGGTCATACAAACCAGATGTGGACAACAGCTGCAGGTCAGTGGTGGGTTCCTACCGGTGCGGTCCACTCTATAGCACCGGTAGCGGCCCGCTGGTGATGTCACAGTACCGGTGCGGTCGGTTGCCAGTGCCTGGGTGCCGCCATTTTTTTTAAAAAAAGTTTTTTAATTTTTTTAAAAAAATTCTTCTGCGCATGCATGCCCAGAAGTTGAGCTTCCAGCACTGCGCTACCTACCCTACAGTGAGTCCAAGCAGGGGAGGATGGCTGAGGGAGTGCGTGAGATGCTGAAAGAATGGGCGGCAGGACCTATCTCAGTTCCCTTCCCTTCAGCAGTCCGAGAAGCCATGAACGCGTGGTGATGATCCCAGGCATTTTCGCACATTCGAGGCTTCTCAAGCTGTTGAGGGGAGGGGGAACGGGCAGCAGGAGCCTAGGATCATCAAATGGGGAGAAGCATTCAGGCCGGACGGAGCCTCCTAGAAGAACCGCTGCCGTGGTCTTGCTGCTCCCGCTGCGAGGGGCTGCGTTGTGGGTGGGCAATGCCCCCCCCGCTTCTCCGGCCGCTGCCAAGCTCCCAAGGCCCACGCCCACCCGGTCACATGGCTGGCAAGCCACACCCACAAAATAAGCCACGCCCACAGAGTGGCAGTAAAAAAAATAGGAACCCGCCCCTGCTGCAGGTGCTATGACAAAGCCATACCTTACATTTGAAGCACTCAGAATAAAAACAGGACCTAAGTGAGAAGCATTTGTTGTGCATGGTCTGTGTGTGTCATATAAGCAACAAATAACATCTCACAAATCTACTGTGTTCTGTAGTATGTCGTATACAGAATAAAGTGTCAGCCATGTTTGAAGTCTCATCCTGACTGGAAAGTGTCACTGATGGAAGCAGCAGTCTCCAGATATCAAAACACTCTGCTAACAGTCTGCCAGCAATTCTTTTTGAAGCTGAAAGTAATTGTCTAGCTCTGGCTCACATGTGTTAATCTGGGCTCTGCAAGGAGGGAAGACTCCTATTTAGCATTTTCCTACTGTCTCTGAATTGTACTGGTGCCTAAACCAATATAGAAGCAACATAGGATGCAGCGTGGATATATCACTAATTCTAAGCGTGGCCACGTTGCTTCCATTAGATTGGCAAGAGAGGAAAGGAGAAGAAGGAAGATCCTAAGAGATCTCCCTGGCTTTGGCTTACCTCCCACATGGCAGATCCAGTTCAAATAATGAGCACAGAATAGTGCTTTATGCTGTGGTTATTGCAATACTGTCTGCTTGGGAAGCCAACTGCTTGTCTGATGCTCTTGCCAATGGCATCCAGATGAAGGCAAATGGGAAACCTGCCAAGGAACTGGCCCAGAAATTTCAGCCGGGCTGTGTGGTTCGGAGACTGCAGCAGCTCCCTGGCGCTGCTGTTTGAATTTATATTGCACACAAATGAATGAAGTCCTCTGTTTCACCTTCACCAGAGGCAGAGAGAGAGAGAAAAAAAAAACAGGGGAGATGCCGATCGCTGATTCCTGCTTTCTTTTCAACCGCAGCTCGCTGGCTTGTCACATCCGGCGGGGTGGGAGGGTGGCGAGGTAGTAGAAGAATCAATGCTACCTGATCAGCAAGTTAATTTTGCTCTTTGCGGCCTGATATAAGAATGTGTCATTAAGCAGAATGCTTTTATGGTGGTGTGAAGGCATTTGGACCGAGGCTTGCTTCTCCAGTGATGCAATGATTAAAGCAATTTCCCAGCATATGTTTCTCGACAAAGGGATGCTTTCAGCAGAACTTACAAAGCTTAGGCTGGGGAATCTACAGAGTACAAGTAGTCCTCGATCTTACAACCATTCATTTAACAACCGTTGAAGTTATAACGGCACTGAAAAAAGTAACTTACAACTGGTCCTTGTGCCTACAACCGTTGCAGCATCCCCATGTGTCACGATGTGAATATTGTCAGTTGTGAGTCTATGCAGGGTGATGCACCCCTATCCTAATATGATGGTACATTCCAATACAAGCAGAACACGTGATATGATGTTTTGCGCATGTCTACATTCCTAATCCACCATTAATTTCCTTCTGCCTTGGCTCTTGACCTGAACGGTCGTGTTTCTTAGCAAAGATGTAATTATTCAGGATTTATTGTTTTTGTACTGAAATAAATATTTTCTATTAGACAGTTAATCTCGGGTTTATTTCTAACTGTCTGAATTCCAAGTAAAAGATCCAATCTCGCCTCTACGGGGATATATTTCCCTTGACATGGTAGCAATCGGACGGACCGAACTTTATCTTAAGTTAACACCATGGTCATATGATCCAAATTTGGCAACCAGCATGCATTTACAATAGTTGCAGGGACCTGGGGTCATGTGACTGTCATTTGCGACCTTCCTAGCCAACTTCCTACAAGCCAAGCCAATGACTTGGGTTGGATTCACTTAATGATCACACCATTCACTTAACAATTGCAGCGATTTGCTTAACCAAGATGCAAAAAGGTCATAAAATTGGGTGCATCTCGTTTAACAGACATCTTGCTTAGCAATGGAAATTTGGGTCCAGATTGTGATTATAAGCTGTATTTTTTTCTATCTGCCTGGGTTGTTTGGGCTAGTGTTTTTAAGGCATTTCAAAAGCATCTCTTTATGAGTTTGCTCAGTGGAAGAGAGCATTATTGTATCTTCTTGCGGCCCATGGGCTGTATGTGTCACACGCTGGCCACGCCCACCCCCAGTTTAGCAAAGGGGGGGAAGTCGCAATACGTCACGTGATGACGTGACGCTGCAAGTTTGACCCCCATGTTCTATTGAGTCTTAATAAAGTGTGTCTTTCCCAGCAGGAGTGGTTGTTCAAATTACAGCAATTTAGCTGGGACCTGACCAACTTCCCTCTATAGGGAGAAGAGGTATCAAAAGAGCCAAGGAAGCAGTAGTGCCTGAACAATTGAAGCCCCCCCCCACTTTTTTAAACATCAGTCACATGGTTGCAGTCACCATTTTAAACAACAACAACAGAGTTGGAAGGGACCTTGGAGGTCTTCTAGTCCAACCCCCTGCTTACGCAGGAAACCCTACACTACTTCAGACAGATGGTTATCCAACATCTTCTTAAAAACGTCTAGTGTTGGAGCATTCACAAGTTCTGGAGGCAAGCTGTTCCACTGATTAATTGTTCTAACTGTCAGGAAATTTCTCCTTAGTTCTAAGTTGCTTCTCTCCTTGTTTAGTTTCCACCCATTGCTTCTTGTTCTACCCCCAGGTGCCTTGGAGAATAGTTTGACTCCCTCTTCTTTGTGACAACCCCTGAGATATTGGAACATTGCTATCATGTCACCCCTGGTCCTTCTTTTCATTAAACTAGACATACCCAGTTCCTGCAACCGTTCTTCATATGTTTTAGCCTCCAGTCCCCTAATCATTTTTGTTGCTCTTCTCTGCACTCTTTCCAGAGTCTCAACATCCTTTCTACATCGTGGCGACCAAAACTGAATGCAGTATTCCAAGTGTGGCCTTACCAAGGCATTATAAAGTGGTATTATTGCTTCACGTGATCTTGATTCTATCCCTCTGTTAATGCAGCTTAGAACTGTGTTGGCTTTTTTGGCAGCTGCTGCACACTGCTGACTCATATTTAAATGATTGTGTTTTGTTTTTTACCCCTACAGATGTTACCTGTCAGCTGAGTATCAGCACTTAGCCAATCTGGGCTGATCTTCAAAAGCTAAACCAATGTTTAGATTGTTAGACCACACCTAGAGTACTGTATCCAGTTTTGGTCACCACACTACAAAAAAGACGTCGAGACTCTAGAAAAAGTGCAGAGGAGAGCAACCAGGATGATTAGGGGACTGGAGACTAAAACGTATGAAGGACAGTTACAAGAATTGGGCATGGCTAGTCTAGCGAAGAGAAGGTCCAGGGGAGACACGATAGCAGAGTTTCAATATTTGAGGGGCTGCCACAGAGACGAGGGGGTCAAGCTATTTTCCAAAGTACCTGAAGGCCAGACAAGGAATAATGGATAGAAACTGAACAAGGAGAGATTCAACCTGGAGATAAGAAGAAATATTCTGACAGTGAGAGCAATCAACCAATGGAACAGCTTGCCTTCGGAGGTTATGAGAGCCCCAACACTTGAGACTTTCAAGAAGAGATTGGACTGCCATTTGTCAGAAATGGTGTAGGGTCTCCTGCTTGAGCGGGGGGTTGGACTAGATGACCTACAAGGTCCCTTCCAATTCTGTTAATCGGTTAATTGTCTGTTAAGTTTCTCAACCTTGGCAACTTTAAGATGTGTGGACTTCAACTCTCAGAATTGCTGGCTTTTTTGCGCAGAAGCAAAAAAGCTGAAAAATTCTTTAAAAAAGATGGCGATGCGCGCGACTGTCCGGTGAAGACGGTACCGGAGCAGTCGCACACAAATTGCGTAATCGGTGGGTCCCTACCAGAGCTGCGTACTGGACTGCACCGGTAGGAACCCACCCCTGTTCTTATCACAACAACTATCTTCAAAAACAAAGGAAAACCTACCGCTTGGTCCCCTCTGCCTTTGCTTTAAGCCAGGCTTCAAAAAAGAAAAACTTCTGGCCTTCCTTTGTTTTAAAATAACTTGTGAGCCCCATGAATGAACTCACGAACTTCTTAGCTTTCCTTCCTCTACTCTCACCTACTTCCTGTTTATTCCAACCTTCTGATATTAAATCTTTTGTTTTTCATTATAGTCAAAGCAGCAGAAGAGATTTAAATTCCAACCATAGTTTGAGAAAATTAGAGAGAAAGGGAATGATCAATCAAAAGATCCTAGGGTTTTTAAATTTTGGAAAGGTTCTAGTTGATATATTATAAGCCAGTGGTCTTTATTGAATTAGCCTTAGGCCTTAGCAATTTTCAGACTGCAAAAATATGCAGAGATGCACAATATTTATGGCACTTAAAGCAAAGTTTATATGATGTACATCATGTCTTGAGTTTAGCATTATTGTGAATATTATTTTGCAGTTAGCTTTAATTTTTTAATATCTATACACTGGTTAGCATCTGTTTAGCCTGTGGTGGTAAATAAATCATCCATTTATTTATTTATCTTGCTTTCTAAGCAAAGAGAAAAATTGTTGCTTAAAGAACATACTAGAATGTAGAAAGTCAGCTTACTATGATCAACATGCATTCAGTTATACATAAATAATGTCTGTCTCAGGTGTGTTTAATCTCATGTGCTCTTATAGGATGAACATGCACCATGTCCCCTCTTTGGAGAAATATCATCTCGTAAGATCTGGAATATGTATCATTTCTGTTCCAATAAGCAGTGTTCCAATATTTGAAGGGCTGTCACAAGGAAGAGTGGGGTCAACCTATTCTCCAAAGCACCTAAAAGGCAGGACAAGAAGCAATGGATGGAAAGTAATCAAGGACGGAACCAACCTAGAACTAAAGAGAAATTTCCTGACAGTTAGAACAATTAATCAGTGGAACAACTTGCCTCCAGAAGTTGTGAAAGCTCCAACACTGGAAGTTTTAAAGAAGAGATTTGTCTGAAATAGTATAGGGCAGTGATGGCGAAGCTTTTAGACACTGAGTGCCCAAACTGCGCCCGTGAGCATGCCCAAACTGAAAGGTGTGCACGTGTGCAAACACGTGCATGCACAGACAAACCAGCACGTGCATGCACAGCCACCGGCAGCACAGCAAGAGGTAAGATTTTTTTTCTTTCGTGAGCTTGTTTCGTCATTTGCAGGGAAACAGAAGCTCACGAAAGAAACACCACGGAGATCTAACCTGGGGCGACGGCGCGCATGCCAGCAGAGAGGGCTCTGCGTGCCACCTCTGGCACATGTGCCATAGGTTTGCCATTACGGATATAATGTTTCCTTCCTAAGCAGGGGGTTGGACTAGAAGACCTCCAAGGTCCCTTCCAACTCTGTTATTATGTTATTCTTCTCACCCCAGTATGCAGATGAACCTGCCTTGAGAGACTCCAGAAAAGCTTGAAAAATGTGGGGTTTTTTCCCTTGAGAACTAGGCCACAATGATAGATGAGACCCATCTTCTGAAGGTGGAATGTATGATTGGTGAGCCCCAGCTGTATGTTGTTTTATTCAGCAATTTTTCTTTGACCTTGTATGGTTTTATTTTTTTGACTTTTACTTCCTGTCCACCTCCCAGAGTCACAATTGTAGGAGTTTCTGTGGCTGTATAAAACTTCTGGATAAATAAATAAATCTGAATCTAATGAGCTTTTGCCCATCTGAATTTCAGCTATGGCCAGTATTATGGTTAGGCAAACATCCATCCATGTGAAAGTGTGTGTGTTTTGGGGAGTGCTCACAAACACTCATGGCTACTCATAATGACATCAAGCAGCTGCCTTTGGTGTTTCTTATTGGCACTATCCTGCCAGGAGTCCTCACTGAATTGGTCAGTCTGTTTCCAAAATTCTATGACTCCAGAATTTAATAGGCAAAGAAGAATGGGCAGCAGAGCAGCTGGACCTCAACTTTCAGACCTTGCAGACAATAGTAGGTCCACATGATTAACTAGGGCTGAAGATATTGGCTTCAGCCATAATGCATCCAGTTGAATCCAGGCTGCTCACTAAAGCTTTTAGCAATAGCAATAGCACTTAGATTTATATACCGCTGCACAGTGCTTTACAGTCCTCTCTAAGCGGTTTACAGAGTCAGCATAATTGCCCCCAACAATCTGGGTCCTCATTTTACCGACCTTGGAAGGATGAAAGGCTGAGTCAACCTTGAGCCTGGTGAGATTTGAACCGCCAAATTGCAGGCAGCTGGCAGTCAGCAGAAGTAGCGTGCAGTACTGCATTCTAACCACTGCGCCACTGTGTCTGAGTTTAGATTTGATAACCATTCTAAGGGATGGGTGAAACTGTGGGTTATTGTGGGCTTATGATCCTGCACTGGTTGGGGTTGTTGACTTTTTTTTAGGGCAGGGGTGTCCAACCTTGGCACCTTGAAGACTTGTGGACTAACTCCAGAACTCCCCAGCCAGCCACGGAGCTGAAGTCCACAAGCCTTTAAGTTGCCAAGGTTGGACACGCCTAACTTTAGGACAAACGACTCTCTGGTAAGGCTGCCAAAAGAGCTGCTATCCACAAGTAATCTACAATTAATCCATAACGAAGGATCTGTGCAGTTTACAATCTAAATTTGTAATTTATAATCTAAGTCTGCTAAATTTGAACTAGGTAACTGGCAAATGATAAATACCTCTCCTTGGTTAAAATGTAAGGCGTGTTTTACAAGGATGTGCCCAAAGTACCTTGGGCAACTGAAGCATTTTCCAGGCAATAGGGGCTTCTTTCATCCCTTCATTTTATCACGTGAACATTTCTTTGGACAGGGCGATCTAAAGCAATTGCAATTGTTGTCATTAATTACTGTAGAAGAATTTCAGGGAATTGCTTGAGGATCCTGGACTGAAAACCTTGACTGAAAACCCCTTTTCTAACGGCATCAAGTTTAATTAGACCCCATTTTCTAATACAGTCAAGATATCTTCAATGTCCTCCATAGTTTGGGAACTGTTTGGGGCCTGTCTGAAAAATTGCTTCCCCCCCCCATCCAGAGGTGGGTTCCTGCCGGTTCGGACCGGTTCTATAGAACCGGTAGTAACTTGGCGGCCTGGGTCGCTAGAATTGGCAGCAACCCAGGCCTGCCACGCCCCCCTCTCCCGGCAGCTCCATAGGCGGCACCATTTTGTTTTTTGCTTCTGCGCACACGCAAAAGCTGATGTTTAGCAGTGCGCATGCGTGCGGCGCGTCAGGAAGCGAACCAGCAGCAAGGTAAGCCAGAACCCAGGGGGAGAGCCTTCTCTGTGGCTGGCCCCGTGCTCTGGAACCAACTACCCCCAGAGACCCGGACTATCCCCACTCTGCTGGCTTTCCGTAAAGCCATTAAGACATGGCTTTTCCTGCAGGTGGGGGGGACAACTTAATTCCACCTGAGCCTACCCCCCAAGTATGTATGTGTCGAATGGATGTTGCTGTTTTAAATAATTGTTTTAAATTTTTGTACTTGTTTTTAAATTTTATGCAATTTCTTTGTTTATTCTTGTATTTCTCCTTGTTGTAAGCCGCCCCGAGTCCCTCGGGAGTTGGGCGGCATATAAGAATAACAAAATAAATAAATAAATAAATAAATAGAACCCATCCCTGCCCCTGCCCCTGTCTGATCTTTTCAAATTCTTCTACAACTGATCTCACTAAATAAGAGGGAAAATAATAATGGTGGCTACACCATTAAGAATACCCCCCTTACCCCCATCCCCATTGCTGAATACCCTCCTGTGTGTAATTTTAGCACCAAGGGAGAACTTTCTAAAAACATTTACCCAGGACTTTTCTGTTGCAAATCCTTAGCCAACAATGCTTCAACTCGATCGATTTTGCTCCTTTGCTCTCTTTTTCTATCTTGTATTATATTTTGGATTTACTATTCAGTTTTACCAGTTACTTCCTTGTTTGTTTGAAGGTGGGGTTTTTTTTTTTGTAATTCTGTTTTGTATAATTTTGTTTTGCACCATAAGCTACTTACAGATTCTTGCTGTAAATGATCTCCGTTTAAAATCTGATGTGGCCATTAAATCCACTCTATGCTTAGCTCCGTTCCTCTGAAACTCAATTTATTCCATTGAAAGATTCCACGTGATTACAAAGCTATACAATTCACATTCGGCCTTCTAAAGGCATTTTCTGTCACCAGATTATTCCCATCTTCCTTCTCCTCTAAAGACAGCTGTTGTAAAAGAAAAAAGGGAGACTGGCAAGCAAGGAACAAATCTGAAAGTGCAAGTGGGTCTCCTGCTTGGGCAGGGGGTTGGACTAGATGACCTGCAAGGTCCCTTCAAACTCTGTTAAATCTGTTAATCTGTTCAGTCATCCCTTACACGAAGAATGCCATGATCTGATTCATTGAAACAATTCATTGCCTTGCTGCTATTCTTAAGAGTTGCTTTAAATGGACAAAACTTTGTTTCTTTTTATGTAGTTGAGAAGTGACTACTGGTAGTTCTGTTTGCTGCAATTTTGGAACATTGCACTAAGTGGAAAAATTATGAAAATATGGAAATGGAAAGAAACGTTATTCAATTACAAAATTAAAAAATATCAATATGCTACGATGGAAAAGCTGCTGTCTGTGGCCAACGTCTGCCTTGTTGAGCATAAACTGTGACCCACAAAAACATAGGAAGTTTTATCCTTGAAACTGCTCTATGTAATCCAGTAGATGGCAGGAAAGAGATTTCTGATTTTCTGTTGCTCTTAGTAAGGGGAAATCAACAACCTAGCCTCCTCGCAGAAAAAGTATTCTATGGGCTTTGCCTGTTGGCTAGATAGTTGCCTCCAGAAGTTGTAAATGCTCCAACATTTTTAAGTTTTTAAGAAGAGATTGGTTAACCATTTGTCTGAAATGGTATAGGGTTTCCTGCCTAAGCAGGGGGTTGGACTAGAAGACCTCCAAGGTCCCTTCCAACTCTGCTATTCTATTCTATTCTATTCTATTCTATTCTATTCTATTCTATTCTATTCTATTCTATTCTATTCTATTCTATTCTATTCTTGCTTGTGGGCCAACGAGCTTTCCAATGTGTTGACAGCTATTGCTCTGCAAAGATGTGTGCGTTGTGTACACGGATTGTCATGTTTGTCTGTGGGTTGGAAATGTTGCCCTTGCTTGGTTTTGCTAAATGGCTTCACAAAATAATCCCTTTTGGCATACCGTGGGCAATGCTGCTTAAAACTGCAGTGTGAATAAGCGAAGTAGGCAAGTGAATAAAACTAAGCTCACAACCAAGCAGTCAAAATACATAAATCATGTTTTGCACCAGAAATACACAAAGAAAACTGAACTGAAAATAAGGAGGAGGCTGAAAGTTGTGCTGCTGGTGGACTAGGATGACCTGACAGAAATTGCTTTGTTGTTAGCTCTTGGCAAAGAGAGAAACTGTCTAGACAAAGTCTGGATGGATATGTTTTCCTTTCTTACTTTGATATCCCAATTGTTCTTATGGTTAGCTACCATAATTGTTTAACATTCTGTCTCCTGCCATCGGAACAACATTACAATAGCCGCTGAAATGGCTGGTATGCAAAGCTTTTAGTACAGATTGCTTTTGGTTTAATTTTAATCAGATGCCTAGATTTTTTTTTTTTACTCCATACCTAATTGCCTTTACACCCTAACCAACTTAATCTGGCTGAGTCATTGACAAAGTCACACACACAAAAAGGGCAGATCTAAAAGAAGCAGCCAAGAAAAATAAAATAAAATAAAAGTATTCACATAATGAGCAGGGAAGGAACGCGTCATTGGAGGCTGTTAGCTGCTTGTCTCTTTACAGTGTTGTGTGGTCTCATGGTCAGTCCAGGAAGCGCTGTGGGAAAGACGGCATTTTTTTATTTTATTTTATTTTATTTTATTTTATTTTATTTTATTTTATTTTATTTTATTTTATTTTATTTTATTTTATTTATTTGTCAAACATGTACAGGATAGTAGTTGTCTGTATAAACATAACATAAGTAAAAAGTTCCGATAAAAGAGGACAATAGGACAGTAGGACAGGGACAGTAGGCACAGTGGTGCGCTTATGCACGCCCCTTACAGACCTCTTAGGAATGGGGTGAGGTCGACTGTAGACAGTCTAAGGTTTAAGTTTTTGGGGTTTGGGGAAGAAACCACAGAGTCAGGTAGTGCATTCCAGGCATTGATCACTGTTGCTGAAGTCGTATTTTCTGCATTGGAGCGGTTTACATTAAGTTTGAATCTATTATGTGCTCCTGTATTGTTGCGGTTGAAGCTGGAATAATCATTGACAGGAAGGACTTTTTGATATATGATTTTATGAACTACATTTAGATCAGATCGGAGGCGACGTAGTTGTAAATTGTCTGATCCCAATATTTCAAATCTGGTGGAATAAGGTATTTTATTGTGAGCAGAGGAGTGGAGAACTCTTCTTGTGAAATATTTCTGGACTCTCTCGATTGTATTAATGTCCGATATGCAGTGCGGGTTCCAGACAGGTGAGCTGTATTCCAGAATTGGTCTAACAAATGTTTTGTATGCTCTGGTTAGCAGTGTAATATTGTCAGAGAAGAAGCTACGCAAGATTAGATTAACAACTCTTAGAGCCTTTTTGGCAATGTTGTTACAGTGGGCTCTGGCACTTAGGTCATTGGATATGAGTACTCCAAGGTCTTTGACAGAGTGAGGGTCGTCTACAAGTTCGTTTCCTTTTCTGCAAACAGACCCACAATGCTAAATGTATATATATATATATATATATATATATATATATATATATATATATATATATATATATATATATATATATATATATATATATATATATATATATATATATATATATATATGGAGGAGGAAGGTGGCAAATGTTAAAGAAGCTTTAAAAAATACAAGGAAAAACAAAGATAAAGATATTCTGGTTTCTTTAAATAAATCCAACCTAATCTTCACAATGAGGATGGATAGTGTGCAGCTCCAGGGTCAAATACAGGTTACAAATCCATTTTTGCAACCTTTAGAGTTCTCCTCAGCTACAAACTTGTAGGTTTTTTTTTAACCATTTTGAGGCATGGAGCACCCAAAAACTGTAGTTTAAGTGTTAAAATAAGCTTAATATAGTGTTAATAAAGCCATCAATATCACTCTTGCCTCTTTTAGGCTCCTCCAAGAATGTTAAGAGTGCCTTCCAACGACAATGTTTTGGAAATGTCTTAAAATCAAAGGCAGCATAAAGTCATGTCTACATAAAGGAATATTTTTCAGGCATGCTGCTTTGGTGACTTGTTAGGACTTCAAGGATTGTAATGCTTTAACCTGGTTCCATGTTGAATGAGCAGGAAAGAAATATGTAAATAATTAAACATTTGCAAGGAGTCTGAAATCAGGCATGATCTTATCCTTTAAACTATACATTATCATTTGTATCTTTTATTTTAAAAAATGTTTATGTTCTGAAGGAGTGTGCTGACTCCTTGCATA
Source organism: Diadophis punctatus similis (assembly GCA_023053685.1). NCBI lineage: Eukaryota > Metazoa > Chordata > Lepidosauria > Squamata > Dipsadidae > Diadophis > Diadophis punctatus. The sequence continues at coordinate 6,314,118 of JALIGW010000003.1, read as the reverse complement.
AGTGGGGAAAGACACCTTCAGCCCAATGTGATTGCGGGGCTCCTCGACAGACTATTCAGCATATAGTGAGGGAATGCCCTAACAGAAGATATCCAGGAGACTGTAGGGACTTCCTCTGCACAACAACGGCAGCTACTGACTGGATCTCCAAACGATATTAAGCTTTGAAATGTTATTTCTGTTTTCCTTTTTAGGTTTTTCTTACTGTTTTAACTGTTTTTAATTTGTAAAAATGAAGTGTTTTAATATTTTGTGTGACCAGCCATACGCTAAATAAATATGTTCTGAAGAAGTTTAAGGAAGTGTCCAGGGCCCCAAATTCATTGTTTCCTTACTACTCTCCATTAGGTATAAAGAAGATGACAAAGTAATTGTCTTAAAATGCAGAATACAAAATAACAGAGTTGGGAAGGACCTTGGAGGACTTCTAGTTCAACCTTTGCCTCAAGATGAGACATTTTACCATTCTGGACAAATCTCTTCTTAAAAACCTCCAGTGATGGAGCACCCACAGCTTCTGAAGTCAAGCCATTCCACAGATTAATTGTTCTCACCGATAGGGAATTTCTCCTTAGTTCTACGTAAGTTAGATCTCTCCTTGATAATCTTCCATCCATTGCTTCTTGTCCTGCCCTCAGGTGCTTTGTAGAAAAGGTTGAACCCCTCTTCTCTGTGACAACCCCTCAAATATTGGAAAACTGCTATCATTTGTTAGATTAGACATATACAAGATACAAGATTACTAGAGTTGGAAGGGACCTTGTAGGTCATCTAGTCCAACCCCCTGCTCAAGCAGGAGTCCCTACACCATTCCAGTCAAATGGCAGTCCAATCTCCTCTTGAAAGTCTCAAGTGTTGGAGCTCTCACAACCTCCGCAGGCAAGCTGTTCCACTGGTTGATCGCTCTCACTGTCAGAAAGTTTCTCCTTATTTCCAGGTTGAATCTCTCCTTGGTCAGCTTCCATCCATTATTTCTTGTCTGGCCTTCTGGTGCCTTGGAAAACAGCCTGACCCCCTCCTCTCTGTGGCAGCCCCTCAAGTATTGGAACGCTGCTATCATGTCTCCCTATTCAGTTGAATTTAAGAATATTCAGTTTCTACAACCATTTATCATACTGTTTGGCATCCAGTTCCCTAGTCATCTTTGTTGTTCTTCTCTGCATTCTTTCTAGAGTCTCAACGTCATTTTTGATATTGTGGTGACCAGAACTGGGCATGGTATTCCAAGTGTGGACTTATCAGTGCAGTATAAAGCAATACTAACACTTCATGTGATCTTGATTCTATCTCTCTGTTGATGCAAGTCTAGGACTGCATTGGCTTTTCGGGCAGCTGCAGCACACTGCAGGCTCATATTTAAGGAGTTGTCCACTAGGACACCTATATCCCTCTCACAGATACTGCCATTGAAGCAGTTTCGACTTATTCTATACCTGGTTTGGTATGGAATAAGTGGAAACATTTGGTTTTTCTTGACTAAGTGTAAGACCTTACTTTTCTCACTGTTGAATTGTGAACTATTCACAATTCTGTTTGTGAACTGTTCACTGTTGAACTGTTTTGTTCAAAAAGCTCCTTATCTGAGCAAGAATTTGAATCTCCCCAAACTTTTAGATTATCCTAACTACACCACAGGGCCACAGTTCCCTTGAATCTTGAAGAAGTCCATGGGAATGTTGGAAGATCAGAAGGATTTAGCAATACATGTGCTTAAATATTTCCATCTGGAAGAAGTCATCGGATCCTTGGAAATAATAGGCATGTGTTATTGGAATGCAGCTTTTTTGTCATGTTCTACACTTTGGATGGCAAGAAGGACATTGAACACAGCAAGGGTGGACATTCCATATATGTTCTGTAGGAAGTCCTCTACTCATTGCCCCAGCAGGTAAGAAGATTCAAGGGAACCCCTGAAACAATTTGGAGGGGTAGCTTTCAAACTGGACACAGCTAGAATAACCTAAACTTTCCTTTTAGACTTTTAAAGGGCCACAGAATTTTTCTTTTCATGCTCTTTTTTCTCTTTTCCTTAAAACGTATTTCTCAAAAAGAAGAAGAAGAAGAAGAAGAAATTTCAAAAAGGTTCAATAATGCTCCCTGAATGTGACCTAAATATTCTTTCAGAAAGTGATTTATTTTTTTGCCCTTGACTGCAAGTTCCTGGTGATTTCACTTCCAGAAAATGTGTGAAATCCCTGGAGAGCTTCGTTATTTTTTTTTTTAACTCACAATGCAAGTTAAAAATGGGTTTAGCGAGAGCCAAAAGCTCTTGCTTCCATCTCTCTGAAATTGTTAACAGGATTGCTGTATAGCTTTTGAGGCCATGCCAACATTAATATCTCTGTATACTTTCATCTATTTTATCAGCTCTCTTTCTGTATTGCCAGGAGCAGAAAGGATCCATCTAACAGACTGAGTCTTAAACTAATTTCACACTGGGTTGTCAAGGACCTTGCTGTAAACAACTATGTTCTCTGTCCCATGATGCAGCTACATTGAGAAATAAATAAATAAACCAGGGGGAAGATCATTCTTGACAGCAAGTGGTGCTAAAATGCAAACTGCTTAGACTGCACATAAAAATGGGTCAGATCTTAACTATGAAGTTTTAAGTTCAAATGGAAAACCTTTAGGCAACCTTTCCTGTTAAGGTTAGGAAACCAACCCACCCTTCAAGTTGCATGTTCCCTCCAAGTTGACACTCATAAGTGAATTCAACATGTACATATAGAAGCACGAATGAGGGGTGTTTTTTTTTACAAAGGTGTAGCACACAAACATATTTTTGCCCTACATTTTAAATTCCCATAAATATAAGGGGTAATGACTGAGTGGTACAGTGGCCTAGAGGTGGAGCTCTCGCCTCACAATCAGGAGGCTGTGAGGTTGAATCCTAGGTAGAGGCAGATATTTCTCTCTCTGGGCATGATGTGAATATATCTGCTGAATATAATTCCGCATTGGCGACAGGAAGGGCATCCGGCCAGTAAACACTCAGCTCCACTCAGTTGACCAGACTCCACCCCGCAAGGGTTTATGGGGTCGTTAAAAGAAGATGATAAGGGATAATATTGGCCCAAGCAATCTTCATGGCATTGTCATGGATCCTCTCTGGACCCCTCTCCAGATGCAATTTCAGAGGAGGAGGATGAGTTTGAGTCAGCAGAGGAAAGCACTGAGCCAACGATCGAGGCTCGGAAAGTGTTAGCCTGATGGAGCAGCCTCAATTGGGTCGATCAGATGAGTGACAGGCTGAGGCTAAGAGAGGCGAGCGAGCCACAGTTGCAGCAAGTTGCAGCAAGGAGACTCCAGCCGAGGACCAGGAGCTGCTGCCACCTGTTAACAATGAGGAGGAGGTAGAATCCACACCTCCTCCTGATCCAAGGACACGTAGGGCAGAGAGGAGTCAGGCACAATGCTGGTCAGCTAAACTACTCATGAGGAGGCAACCTCACCTCTTGTGAAGGGCTGCACTGGCGTTGCTTACTTAATCCCGCTCGAGAACTTGAGCGTTGCTGGAGCAACGTGCCCAGCTTCCTGCCTTGTGTGCTCTGCCATGTATCCTGACCTGTTTGAATTGTGGACTGCTTTCCTGGACTTTGTGTGTGCCCGTTGGACTCAGTTACTCAGTGACTCTTGCTGTGCTAGACCTGCACAATGGGGGTGTTTTCTGAGGACCTGTTTGGGGGTTTGAATAAACACCTGTAGAACTCTTGCTGTACATGCATGTGTGGGGATGCATGTGTGGTGAGCAGGGGAGCATAGGCTTTGGTATAGTTTATTTATGGGTCCATCTCTTCCCAGTTGTATTTACCATCTCATGAGATCTGTCAGGAGAGTCTCACTCTGTCCATTAAAGAGATCTAATGGATCCCTGGAGAAGAATCTTTTATGTTGCTATCCTGCCCACTGGAACATAATTCCCTTGAGAGTTGACTTGATGTGATCCTACTGACCCCCAAAATCTGGTTATGTTGTTGAACCTGGGCTCAGGGTGTGTGGTTGAGTCCATATTTTGGTTATAGTGACTGTTGCTGGTCCTGTGTTATTGGTCTTGTCTCATCTTTTACATTTGGATGGGGGTGGGTTTTTTTTCTTTCGTCTATGTTGTTTTCATCTTTATTTTATTCTCTGTTAGCTTCCAAGAGCCATATGTTTGAGCTGGACAGTCATATAAATTGAATGAATGAACAAACAAAGGAATGAACAAAGGAACAAACAAACAAACGAATGAATGAATGAATGAATGAACACATGAACAAACAAACAAATGAACCAATACGTGAATATATGAATAATTAATAGAAGTGTAGTATGAATATATTCAGCCCAAGTTCAAATCCTAGAAGGGTATGGCTAGCTGATGAGGGCTAAAAAGTTTGAAATAGATCTATACTAGTCTCCCTTTATTTCTTTATCAGTTCTTTGTATATATGGAGGATTTAGTGAAAATGATGAGATATGAGAAGGATGGATTACCAATACTTTACCCATTGCATAGATTTTCCCCAAGACTTTTATGGAACCCCAGAGCCACCAAAAACCCCAGACTCTCCTTGTTTTCTATTGTCTAGGATGCCTTTTTCAGTTTGCTGTCAATTTTTGATGGAAAATCCCAAATGGCATCACTTGTGGCACACATTAAAAGTGAGATTAAATATGAAATTCCCTATAAAACGATTAAACCCACAACTTAGTGGAAGCCTTGCAACCTAAAAATTGTCCAATGCAAGACCAAACCTATTCGCTTTCTTTTAACAAGGCACGTACAACTACTTATGAGAAGCTAAAGTCAAGATGGAAGCATGACCATACAATTAAAGCCCTGCCCGATTATAGCTACAGCTATTGGAAGCAGACATTGACAAAAGTGCATAGGATTGCCAAGGATTAAAAATAAGCCTTAATCATGCTAGGATTCCCTCTACCTATTACATGATCCTTTTAAATGGAAATGCCAGATTTTTAATTGAGACCTTCCTAGGTATGTGCGCCAGAATTGGAAATGAAATGATAGAATCTATCATCTTTCTTAAGTTATATTTTACATATTATTTTTCAATTCAACATAGAAAGGAGTCCCCCACCCTTTTGCTTCTCTGTCTTTTCCCCACCCCTGAAAAATATTTCCAATTATCTAAAGGGAGAAACAGCTGAATTAAGGTGGGAGCTTGATAGAAATGATATAGTTGAAAATGGACAGGAAGGTTTTCTCAGCCTTTCTTGCATTACTTTATTTCCAAGTTGCTCGAAGAATTGGATTGACAGGGTGTTCAGGACAAATAAAATGTAGAAGTTATTTTGTTCACAAATGCAATAAAGTTAACTACCACAAGGTGCAAAAGGTGAACCTTGGCTTCTATGAGATTCAAGAAGGATGGAAAACAAGAGAGCTTGGGCCTCTTCACACTCATTCACCAGATAAGCTAGCATTCCAAAGTCTAGGCAGGTATTCCCCATCCTATACCTGCACATTTGATTTATGTTTCCCAAGATAAGAAGTTTGCATTTCTCTCTCTTAAATGCCACTCCCTTATTTTCAATCCACTTATCTAGGGTGCGGTGGCTAATAAGGTTACGATGCTGGGTTGACAATCAGCTGGCTTGCATTCAAGACCAAGTTGCTTCTGCAGGACAAGGTGAGCTCCTGTTACATGCTCTACTAGCTCCTGCCAACCCAGCAATGTGGAAAGTGGGTGATTGTGAGTAGATAAATGGGAAATCACTTCACTGGGCAACTTAAGGGGAACATGAAAGGAGCTCCCTACCGGGCAATCCCCTGGAAAGTGGTGATATCAGCGTTCAATCCTTTCAACTGGAAGTGCTTAGGTGCTCCTGACACAACTGTAGCTGTTGTGGACTGTCGGCCGCCGGCCCCTCCCGCAGCAGAATCAGATGAGGAGGCGGTGTGGGAGTCAGGGTCAGCATCAAGGCAACCTGAGGAGCTCTGAGGGGGAAGAGGGAATGGAGGAGACAGAGAGAGAGAGAGAGAGAGAGGAGAGAGAGAGGGAGCGAGAGAGAGAGAGAGAGAGCGAGAGAGAGAGAGAGAGCGCCTGGGCTGTCCGTCAGCCCTCAGAAGGAGAGTCAACAGCCACCAGGGTCTGGAGGTGGCTGATGAGGAAGAGGAGGGAATAGCTGGGTCCAGTGCCTGACGAGTGGATGCGCAGAAGGCAAAGAAGAGGAGAGCAGTGGAAATCCATGGGCCGATCCTTGGGAAGGAAGTTCACTGCTGCTAGCGAAGCCCCACCCTAGCTCTGGGGATAAAGGGCAGGGGGTGGAGATGAATAGGTGTGGCAGACAACTATTGATCTCCCTGCCGGACAGAACTTGTTAGTCTGCTGTGTGTGGTGTGTGTGTGTGTGTGTGTGTGTGTGTGTGTGTGTGTGTGTGTGTGTGTGAGAGAGAGAGAGAGAGAGAGAGAGAGAGAGAGAGAGAGAGAGAGAGAGAGAGAGAGAGAGAGAGAGAGAGAGAGAGAACACTGACTTTTTGCCGGGGCTGCTGGCGGCTCCTAATAAAGGAATCTTTGAGTTAACTTCAGAGGATTTGTCGTGTTTGGGGAGCTGGGTCAGAACAGTAGCAGTAGCAGTAATTCAACTTCTCTAGCCTATGAAGATTATGAAGAATCCTCCATGTTATCGCCATGACAGTCCAATCCTAGGGACGAAGAACACAAAAGTCCTTTGGCTTTATGCTCATTTTGTGAACTTCCCAAGGATGTATTATTTGGCTACTCAACTGGTTTGATTCAGCAGAATTTAAAATTTAAAATATAATTTTCAAACTTTTGAGATTAGGTGCATGAGAAACCAAAGCAAAATACCTAACTGAAGCATCTTAAGGAAAGGTGTTCTCAAAAGTATCTATCACTGGGCATTTTGATTTGACTCTCTTAATTCTTTAGTTTTTCCTCTCTTTATTTTTCCCACGATGGCAGAGTAGATATTTTGATGATTTGCTATGATTGATTGAAGTGTTTCAATTTTTTAAATGTATTTTTTTAAAATGTGTGTTTGATATTTTTTATATACTGATTTGTTTATATTCTGTTGTCAGCCGCCCAGAGTCCTCTGGGAGGTGGGTGGCATATAAATATAAACAAACAAACAACAAACAAACAAACAAACAAACAAACAAACAAGCAAATGCATTAACAAACAAACAAACAAACAAACAAACAAACAAACAACCAAATAAATAAATACATAAATACATAAATAAATAAATAGATTCACCAGTTACTTAGACCGAGCCACAGAACTGACATCCGAGACAACTTAGTTGTATTGATTTCAACAAGGCTAAACTTTTTCATATGGTTTGTAAATGGCCTTGTGGGTCACCCTGAGCCTTTTGATATATACAAGTCTATTCCCAGCCAGATTAATACCACACTGTGAATGATCTCCAAGGTTAAATTGCTTTTAATTTTAGCTTAATTATGTGCAGAAGCACAAATAACTAACAGCATTGATCTGAACTTGGCACCAAAGACAGGTTCCAAATGGCAAAGCATATTAAAAGATCGAACTATTAAATACGGATAATGAGCAAAATAATTATGTGTTTCCATGCCGTAAAAGGTTAGACTTTAAAGTTGTCACAGTTCATAAGCAAGGAAAGATTTAATCCCACTCTTAATAAAATATTTATAAGATAATGCACGTTAATCAAAACAGCCACAATTAATTTGGGGTTAGGGAATATATTGCTCTGGATTGCTGTCCAAGATTTTCCAGACAATTGGGGGAAGATTTTTAACAGGGCATTTGTTTTCTTACTGAATAATGGATGACTCGCAGCCAGAAGCTTTTAAAATGCAGCTTAGCTTAGGATAAATAAGCATAATTGCAAGCAGTTATGCAGAATAAATATTCTAAGGCTGGTGCTGTTTCGCATTCGATTCCAGAAAGAAGTTTTAAAGCTTTTGGATCAGGGGTGTCAAACTCAAGCCCCACCGGCCAGATCCGGCCTGCAGGGTGCTTAGATCTGGCCCGCGGGGCCACACTGGAAACAGTGAAAGACTGGCCCGCAGTGCCTCAGCCAGCGAAAACGGGCTCCCGAGCTCCGTTTTTGGCTGCGACGGCCTCCTGCAACCCTCTGCCAGTGAAAACGGAACTCCGGAGGGCCACGCACGCAAAACATGCACTTCTGTCATGATGCGAACTGGTAGGGAAGGTAAGTAGAACCCACCACTGGCATTGCTGTACTTTCAGTGCATGGTAAGGCCACACTTGGAATACTGCATCCAGTTTTGGTCGCCACGATGTAAAAAATGTGGAGACTCTAGAAAGAGTGCAGAGAAGAACAACGAGGATGATTAGGGGACTGGAGGCTAAAACATATGAAGAACGGTTGCAGGAGCTGGATATGTCTACTTTGGTGAAAAGAAGGACTAGGGGTGACATGATAGCAGTCTTCCAATATCTCAGGGGCTGCCACAAAGAAGAGGGGCAGGACAAGAAGCAATGGGTGGAAACTAATCAAGGAGAGAAGCAACTTAGAACTAAGGAGAAATTTCCTGATAGTTAGAACAATTAATCAGTGGAACAACTTGCCTCCAGAAGTTGTGAAAGCTCCAACACTGGAAGTTTTTAAGAAGAGATTGGATAACCATTCGTCTGAAGTGGTGTAGGGTTTCCTGCCTAAGTAGGGGGTTGGACTAGAAGACCTCCAAGGTCCCTTCCAAGTCTGTAACACAACACTAAAAGATGCTCATCGGTCTTTACCATGAGCAGCTGTGGGACACTCTGATCATTGCATGATTCACCTTGTACCTGCTTACAAGCAAAGACTTAAAACCAAGAAACCAACAATTAAACTGAGTGCCGAAGAAGCCCACCATCAAGGAACTGAATGACTACAGACCAATTGCTCTAACATCTGTAGTTATGAAAACGTTTGAAAAGCTAGTGCTGTCCCACTTGAAAACCATAACGGATCCGCTGTTAGACCCCCTGCAATTTACATACCAAGCAAATAGATCAACAGATGATGCTGTTAATATGGCTCTGCACTACATCCTACAACATCTTGAATCTCCAAAGACCTATGCAAGGGTCCTCTTTGTAGACTTTAGTTCAGCATTCAATATCATCATTCCGGACATTCTTCTAACTAAGCTAAATCAGCTAGCGGTACCTGAACACACTTGTAAGTGGATCATAAGCTTCCTAACAGACAGAAAGAAGCAGGTGAAGCTAAGCAGAATCACATCAGATACCTGTACAATTAGCAAAGGCCCCACCAAGGTGGTGTGCTCTCTCCACTTCTCTTCTCTCTATATACCAATGACTGCATCTCAAATGATCCATCTGTTAAACTACTGAAGTTCACAGATGACACAACAGTGATCAGTCTCATTCGAGACAATGATGATTCCGCATACAGATGGGAGGTTGAACAACTAGCCTCGTGGTACGACTGGAACAACCTGGAACTGAACACACTCAAAACCGTAGAAATGGTGATAGACTTTAGGAGAAACCCTCCCATACTTCTTACAATACTAGACAACACAGTATCAACAGTAGAGACCTTCAAATTTCTAGGTTCTACCATATCGCAAGATCTAAAATGGACACCTAACATAAAAAATGTCATCAAAAAAGCACAACAAAGAATGTTCTTTCTGCGCCAACTCAGAAAGCTCAAACTGCCCAAGGAGCTGATGATACAGTTCTACAGAGGAATTATTGAGTCTATCATCTGCACCTCTATAACTGTCTGGTTCGGTTCTGCAACCCAACAAGACAGACACAGACTTCAGAGGATAATCAGAACTGCAGAAAAAACAATTACTGCCAACCTGCCTTCTATTGAGGACCTGTATACTGCATGAGTCAACAAGAGGGCTGTGAAAATATTTACAGACACCTCGCATCCTGGACATAAATTGTTTCAACTCCTACCCTCAAAACGTCGCTATAGAGCACTGTACACCAAGACAACTGGACACAAGAACAGTTTTTTCCCAAACGCCATCATTCTGCTAAACAAATAATTCCCTCAACACTGTCAAACTACTAAGTCTGCACTACTGTTAATCTTCTCACAATTCCCATCACCCATCTCCTCCCACTTATGACTGCATGACTATAACTTTGTTGCTTGTATTCTTACGATTTATATTGACTGTTTCCTGATGTGATTTGATTGCTTATTTATACCCTATGACTATCATCAATTGTTGTACCTTATGATTCTTGACGAACGTATCTTTTCTTTATGTACACTGAGAGCATAAGCACCAAGACAAATTCCTTGTGTGTCCAATCACACTTGGCCAATAAAGAATTCTATTCTATTCTATTCTATTCTATTCTATTCTGTTCTGTTCTGTTCTGTTCTGTTCTGTTCCGTTCCATTCCATTCCATTCCATTCTATTCTATTCTATTATTCTGTTAATGTTTTTTTTCATTCAGATAGTCTTTTAGGTGTAGATGCTCAATTCTATAATGATACCTAAACACCTGTGATATACAGATGCATGCAAGTTGCCAAATGTTGAAATTTTGATCATGTGACCACGGGGATGCTGCAGCAGTCTTAAGTCTGCAAACCGGTCATAAGTCACTTCAGTGCTGTTGTAATTTTACGCAATCACTAAACGAATGGTTTTAAGTCGAGAACACCCTGCAATTGCTCCCTGGGAAAAAAACTTCAATGATTTCAGGGACACAGTCAAGGGACTCCATCTGTGAGAGGTCCAGAAATTCTGCACTTCATCTGTCCAAAAGGGTCATCTTTGGTTCTTTTACTTCATAAAGCTTAGGACAGAACTGGCCAGCAGATGGCGATAGAGGCTAATTTCCCCCCCAAAAAGGCACAAATCGAAAGATGCTCCAATCATTCCAAAATTGTTGGTTATGAGCAGGGGCGGGTTGCTTGTTCTTTGCGCTACCGGTGCACTACACGTGCATTGCCATGTTTCGGCGCTCGCTCGTTATGCGTGCCCCCCCCCCTCGTGCAATTTTGCTTCCTGCGCATGCAGGATGAAAAGGCGCGTGCAGAAATGGAACGGGGGTGAAAAAGTGCGCGCGCAAGAGAGCAAAGCAAACACTTCCAAACCGGTAGGAAAGGTAAGTAGATTTTACCGCTGGTCCCGGGGTCACGTGATTATTATCATTTCTTAACCTTCCCAGCTGGCTTCTGATCAGCAAAGTCAATGGAGAGGGCAGATTCGGTTAATGACCATACAATTCTCTTAATAACTGTGGCAAAAAAAAAGATTGTAAAATGGGGTGCAACTCACTTAACTCTCTTGCTTAGCCACATAAATGTTGGTCTCAATTGTAGTCGTAAGTTGAGGACTGTATGCGCTATGTAGAACAGTGTATCTGAGTGAGTATATGTAGACCCACAGGTACATACTTCTATTTCTGTATTTCATTTACAAGTGAAGTGCTGAGTTGACAGACTTCTCCCAGACTTCAGATGAAAAGCTTTTCTCTGAACCATTATTGATTGGTGTAATTTCTGCTGCTTTCAATTTAGCCAGATGTTTCACAATTAACTAAGCCCAGAATTTCCTCCAAATGAAGAGTAGCTGCTTCCTCCTCCTCCTCCTCCTCCTCCATAGGCTGGTTGGTTTTTTCTTCTTCTTGAAGTAGGGACTTTTTCTTCATTATTCAGTACAATAGTTTAAGGTGAACCATGATAAATAGCCCATTTAAATGTTGGCGTTTAAAATTTCAGTAATGGACAACTCTATCTATCTATCTATCTATCTATCTATCTATCTATCTATCTATCTATCTATCTATCTATCTATCTATCTATCTATCTATCTATCTATCTATCTATCTATCTATCTATCTATCGCAATAGCAATAGCACTTACTATTGCTTTACAGCCCTCTCTAAGCAGTTTACAGAGTTCAGCATATTGCCCCCAACAATCTGGGTCCTCATTTTACCGACCTCAGAAGGATGGAAGGCTGAGTCAACCTTGAGCCTGTGAGATTTGAACTGCTGAACTACTGAACTAGCAGTCAGCTGAAGTAGCCTGCAGTGCTGCACTTTAACCACTGCGCCACCTCGGCTCTATCTATCTATCTATCTATCTATCTATCTATCTATCTATCTATCTATCTATCTATCTATCTATCTATCTATCTATCTATCTATCTATCTATCTATCTATCCCTATATCTATATCTATATCGGTATATACTGTATTTTTCGGAGTATAAGATGCACTGGAATATAACCTTAGTTTTGGGGGAGGAAAAGAAGGAAAAAAATGTTTTCTATGCAAAGCCCATTAAAAGTCTTCTACTTACAGTGGGCAGAAATAAAACAAGCCCAAAAGTGATAAGCAAAAGGAATTTCAGCAGGTATATCCTGCTTATCATCTGGTCATCCCACATAAAAGTCATTCAAACAAGCAAAAGATTTATTTAGGATATCTTTTTCAATAAATTATGCCCAGAGATAACAAGTATGACAGGGACCTTGACAGACAAGGAAAGGAGAACTTTCCTATGGTACTTTTTTTTCACTAAAAGGAACTTCATTCTGATTAAAACTGCCATAAACATGCTGCTATTTAGATATTTAGTTGTCTAGATCTTAAAATTATCAGACACTGCAGTGGCTGCTAAAAGAAAATACTGTAAGTAGATTTGCAAATGTTGGAGAGAAGAGTTATAAACATCCATACTATCTTTTATTCTTATAAAAGGGAAATACTTCTGAGGAATATTTCTGCTTCTTTCCAGTACACTAAAGCAGATATAGGAATAATAATAATCAATAAATAAGATTGAGAAGTAGCACTCTGCTATTTAAAAGAAGATACAAAAGCACTCGGCTTCTTCAGATCAAGCATTTATTTTAAAAAGCTTCTTCATTTTGTTTTCTAGAACAATAATAAAGCAGTCTTTAAAAAATAAGTCTAATAATTTGAACATTCTACAGACATTTATAGTTATTCACTTACCCCTTTGCCTCCAGTTCAGCAGAAAATAAAAATCTGCGTGTCTCTCCCAGCTATTTGCCTCTTTACAGACTAGTTTCAGTTTCACTTTAGCTAGCACGTGGCCATGCAGCCTCTCTCAGATGTGTGTCGGGAGGCTGATAATGACCAGCTTATGCTAATCAGGCTCTGGCTGTTTGCTGCAAAGAGGTAAATTGATGGGAAGCAGAGACCAAAGGGTGAGGGTGACTGTGTGGGGCTACATTCAATGTATAAGACGCACCCAAGTTTTCACCCTCTTTTTGGGGGTAAAAAGGTGCGTCTTATACTCCGAAAAATATGGTATATATAATAGAAATAGAAAAAAAAGAAAAGCTGATAAGGAAACCAATCTTTTTGACAGTAGTTATTAATGCATCTCTCTCTCTCCCTCCCTCCCTCCCTCCCCCCCCTCTCTCCTTCCCTCACTCCCTCACTCTTTCCATTCAATCATGTCTGATTCTGCTGTTTTCTTGGCAAGATTTTTTCAAGAATGGTTTGCCATGGCCTCCATTCTAGGGCTGAGAGAGAGTGTTTAGCCCAAGATCACCCAGTAGGCTTTGTGCTGAAGGCAGGACTAGAATTCATGGACTCCCAGTTTCTAACCTGGTGATTTAACCATGACCAAGCTAGATCTCCTTCTCTCCCTCTGTCTCTATGGTTACTTTATAATTTCCTTCTTCCACAAGCTATACTTTCAAATTCCCAAACCCATAAAATCACAGGTTGTTTTTTTCCCCTTTTTTTCAGCAAAAAGTCCATAAAGGGTTTCCAGTTGCTAATAAATGTATTAATGTAGTATGTAATGTAGTATGTAAATAATCTGTGCCCCATTGGGAGATATTTCTTATCTAAATAAGAAACAGAATGACCAAGGGTGGGCAAAAAAGCAATGGGAGCAAGAATGACTAATGACTTCCTTTCGGCTTTCCCATTGAGGGAATCTGGTAGGAAGCATCAGAAATCCTTCGTTCTTTCCTTCTTTCCTTTCTCCCTCCCTCCCACCCACCCACCCACCCATCCTCCCTCCTCTTTCTGGATAAAGGAGAGACTAAGAGAGCACCACCTATAACCCAGACTGCTGTTCCTTCCATAAGATGGAAGTCATGTGGTTTTCTCATGAGTAGAGGGACAGGGGATAAAGGGAGAACCAGTTTCCTTGCACAGGCAAGGACATGTATCACTAAATTCAATAAAGGAGAATATTTGTAGCTCAGGGTTGAAATGAGGGGTCCTTGGGGTCCTCTCTGAGCTTGGTTGTTTTCTTGCAGATGCTTCGCTATCCAAACTAGATAACATCATCACTAGCATTGATGATGTTACCTAGTTTGAGTAATGAAACATCTGCAACAAAACAACCAAGCTCAGAGAACAGCATCGACCCTACACGAAGTTCAACCCAAACTCACTTTCTTAATCTCTTTTGGATGCAATGAATTTACAGTCAAAAAAAGAGATATTTGAAAAAATTGGAACAAAGAAAACAACTCTTGGCAAGTCAGACTTTCTTCTGAATTACAGAAAGTAAAACAAAGAGGAAGTTTAGATTTAAAAAATAATAATAATATCATGACAACATGCATCTTGTACTATAATGTGCAGCTTTGCACTAGAATGAATTGATCTGCGGCCGAAACAATCAGGATCTGCCAAGGCTCTTGCTGGTTCCTTATGCCAAAAAGAAAAGGAACAAGGAACAAGGATGCTTTCATCTTTTGAAAACTCTCCTTCTAGCAAAAACTATTTTATCAGTAGTTTGGTGACACGTTACTTATGAAATAAGAGCTCTCTCAAGGTCATGAATATTCAGATTAGTTCCCTCTCTTCTAATATATACTGTACACTTCAGGGTTTGGAAGCTGCTTTTTATAAGCTCCTCTTCAAAATGTAGATGTTTTCAGCACATAATTTTATAGGTTGTACTATGGCAAAGATAGAAGGGATATTAAATACTCTTTGTTTGGGACCGGAGAGTGAAATAGATCAAATGTGCCAGGCCAGATGTGCCTGTATAGTAGTCCTTATTTAGAGACTGTCTCATATCAGGTCCACCTGATACGCCAGTTGCGGCCCTTTCTGGATCGGGATTCCCTGTGCACAGTCACCCATGCCCTAGTCACGTCGCGTCTGGACTACTGTAATGCTCTCTCCATGGGGCTCCCCATGAAGAGCACCCGGAGGCTCCAACTGATCCAGAATGCAGCTGCGCGGGTGGTTTCGGGGGCAAATTGGCGCTCCCATATAACACCCCTCCTGCGCGAGCTGCACTGGCTTCCGGTGGTCTACTGGGTGCGCTTCAAGGTGCTTGTTACTACCTTTAAAGCGCTCCATGGCATTGGACCTAGGTATCTCCGAGACTGTCTGCTGCCACAAACTGCCTCCCATTGACCAGTGCGCTCCCACAGAGAGGGCCTCCTCGGGGTGCCATCAGCCAAGCAGTGTAGGCTGGTGACGCCCAGGGGGAGGGCCTTCTCTGTGGGAGCACCCACCCTCTGGAATCAGCTCCCTCCAGACTTAAGAACCATTCACGACCTGTCCACCTTCCACCATGCCCTCAAGACGTATTATTTTTATCAAGCCGGGCTGGCGTGAAAAAGTTTTTGGGGTTTTAAAGATTTTACCAAATTTTAATTGTATTAAATCAGGGCCACATCGAATATTTTCTTTTAAATGTATATAAATTTTAATGTTTATATTGTGTTTTTACTTGGCTGTTCACCGCCCTGAGTCCCCTGGAGAAGGGCGGTATATAAATTTAATTAAACTAAACTAAACTAAACTAATTTAGTGATTGTTTGGCCATTACATCAAAGTGCTAAAAACAACTTAGCAATCAGACCTTGCATTTATGAGCTTCCTAGGGACTCTTCCCTCTTATTTTCACTTACTGATTTACCCCAGAGAAAGCGTTCCAGTTTAGTCGAAGGAAGTAGCAAGACACAGAGGTAAACTGATGTAAAATTATAGCTAAGCACAGTGAAAGTCACATGCTTTTCATTTAGCAACTGCTTCACTGAATGACCGAGTTGGCGGTCCCAATTCTGGTAGCTAAAGGACTACCTGTAATGCATAGATGTATGCTAGCTCCATGAACTGACATCCACATTCTCGGTCAATATCTGAAAGTGGTTCCCGTTTGATGATGAAATCTGCACATTTGCAGTTGTGACCGTCCAGCCATTCTATCCCAGTTGTTGCACCACAGTTAAAGTTGTTGTGCCGGGGCACCAATGTGTGTATTTGTTGGAAGGGGGGGGAGAACAGTCAGAAAGTAGAGATGGTAGCCATGCCAATCCAATTGAAGCCGCTCTCCTTAAAAAAGGAACAAGTTTCCATCACATGGTCACAACTGCCATCTTTATTTTTGGACACACACATCTTGCCGATACCCCTAGTTGGGAGCAAGTAAAACCACCAGTTTTAGCCCCAATGATTTGACCATACATTTGTATTCATTTGTTGGAGACACACCTAATACACTTGGACAGAGATTGTAGGTAGTTATGGAAATTATTTTAAAACAATAACATTATACATCTTTATTTCATTTGTTTATTAAGGTATATCCTGCAATTTTTCCACTTGGTCAGCATATTACATCTAACACATAACAGAAACCCATAAGCCATAACAACAACCCAGTGAGGTAGATTGAAGTAAGAGAGAACGAGTCCAAAGTTATACAGGGAGCTTCTGTGGATGGGGGTGAACTTAAACCTACCTCTCTCAACTCCCAGTTGTATATTTTAATCACTACGCCACACTCTCTTTTCTTCCTGCTGTAAACTGGCTGGCTCTCCATTTTGAATCTGATTTCTGGCTTAGTTTTCAATTCTATTAGGAGTGGTGTCAGCTTGAAGAAGAAAACAGAAATAAATCTAACTAATGCAGCAATCAAGACTCATGGGGAAAATGTGTTCACAATGTTCACACCTTTTCCCTGCATATTTTTTAAACAATAATCACATTGTTAACCAACCATAATGAAGCAGCATGACATGAATATATGAAAGGAAAACTCAATAACAATTAAGGGGAAGAAAGAAAACAACACAGATAAAGGATAGTCCCTTCAACTAAATTGACACTTCCAGACCAATCCTTCAAAACACTTTAAACCAAACCTGCATTTGTCTGCACAGCAGCTGACCTTGAAATGCTGTGAACATCTCATGAATCGGTCCCAAAGGATCAGGAGATGGTGCAAAACATGGCATCTATCAGCACCCTGCCATCTCATCCATATCCAAATAATAAGGAGTCACATATGGCAGTTAGTACATTTTAATAGGAGGCAAAGGTGGTAAGATGCTCGCTCGGTGTGCAATCTGATGCTTCTTTAGCAATGTTAATGGAATGCTAAAGCTATTTCCAAGGGGCAGGAGAAAAACCTTTGATTTGGAAAACTCTTGTCCTTCCAAAAATGCTTACCCCCCCCCAAATCCTCCACCTGTATTCCTAGTTGTAAAACTAATTTCAGACCAGTTTCCCATGCATTGCTCTCAAGTTGGTTCACTTGCTTGCTGGAGGCATTCTAAGGGCATGGATAGGAAGCAATGCAGATGTCTGTAGAGATGTGCTGACTGCAGGAACTGGGACCACTGCGCGGGTGACCCTGAGGACACAGATAAACCTCCAAGTGCTTCAACCACCCTCTAAAAGGATGCAAATGACCAGCTGTCTGCAAGGAATATAAACAGGGGTGGGTTTTACATTATGTTACTACCGGTTCGCCGTGCGTGTGCACACTTGCTTTGTGTGCGCACGTGCCCGGTTTACACGTGCCTGGTTTGCACACACAACTGCCTTCCATGCATGTGCCTGGCCTTCCGTGCATGTGCTTTGCTCACGTGCGTGCCTTCCACGCATGCGCCCGGCCTCAAAAAGTCCCTACATAGGATGGCATGATTTCCGCTATCTGTTCGGGCAAACCGTTCTGAACCGGCTGAATACCACCTCTGAATATAAATCCTTCCATTCCCCACTACCCTGTCAGAGCTGAAGAAGCTTCTTGGATGAGAAGGGAAACGTCTTCAAAAGAAAAAACTAGGAAGTCCATTTGCCTCCTGAAAAAGCACCTTTGGGACAAGCAGTGCAGATGTTGCATGAGGAGATATCTTTAAAATGAGGGCGGTGGTGATAATATACATTTGGAGTAAGGATTCAAGTCTTCCGAATTCTTCAGGTACCTTTTATGGTTATTATCTTCACAAGAACTTTGTCAGAGAAGCCCATATGATAATTTGCTTTCCTCTCGAGGAGAAAGCATCTTTTAATTTCATGGTTGCAGACCAGAGGTGGGTTCCTACTGGTGCGGTCTAGTGCATAGCTCCGGTAGGGATCCGCCGATTGCCAAATTTGTGCGCGACGGCTCCGGTGCCGTCTTCGCCGGTACGTCGCGCGCTGCCATCTTTTTTCTGGAATTTTTCGCGTTCCCTCTCGAGATTTCGGTGAGATTTTGATTCTGTGCATGTGCAGGAAGCAAAATTGCGCAAGGGGGCATGCACGCATAGCAAGCGAGCGCATGCACGCAACATGGCAGTGCACCGGTAGCGAGGTAAGTGCAACCCGCCCCTGCTGCAGACATTGTCTGCAATGATCTTGGAGCCCAAGAAAATGAAATCTGTCACTGCTTCCATGTTTGACAAGGGGGCTAGAAGCTATGTTTTGCAAAGAGAGATAAAAGGAACTGGCAGTATTTAGCCATGGGAGGAGAAGACAAGAAACATGATAGCGCTTTTCAAATACGTGAAGGATATCGTCCAGAAAAAAAAATCAAGACCTGTTCTCTATTTTTCTACAGAATAGGATAATTTATAGTGGCTTGAAGAGATTTCAGTTCAATGTTAGGAAGAACTTTCTAACAGTACAGTGAGAACAGTTTGACCACGAAAACAATTATGCAGGGAGGTTATAATTCCCCTGACCCAGTTGTGTTCAAGGAGAGGCTGGACTGACACTGAACAGATAGTCATATTTCATGATCTACATGATCATTTTTATGATTCTATGGCAAGAGTAGGTAATTAATTTCCCCAAGAGGTCATGTGAAAAACTGGAACTATTGTGGAGGGCCAAACCAATAGCCCGAACTTAATTCTGCTCAATATTAATTCAATCGCTTTATAAAAAGCTGTAAATTGTATGGTTTGGATTAGCTGCTCCTGATAAGAATTCATGTTATGTCTTATTTACATTTGATTTGTAAATTCTGATTTACCTCACATGGGCTGGATAGAGACAGACAAAGGGCCAGATGTGGCCCAGGGGCTGTAAAATGCCCTGGTCTGTTCTTTGGGAATTTGATTGACCTTGATAATTCATATCTTGAAGTGACATTACATGAAAACAATACCTGCATTTTAGAAAGGAGAATGTGTTTCCTATCTCATTGGCTATGTCTCCCTTTTTACAACCATGTAATGCCTTAATTCGGTGTAGAATCGGAGTGAGTGGATGGAGATGAGCGTTTAGTGGCCGGATGCCCTTCCTGACACAGCAGTTATTTTTTCTGTGCGCCCTAGAATTGAATTCTCAGCCTTCCGAATGGGAGGCGAGCGTCTTCACCACTAGGCCACCACACCACTCCCATTGGCTACCTATCAACCATCATACATTTGTTCATAGTCAGCCACAAAATACATGCAACAAGAGACAGGACTACCAACGTGTTTATATCAGAATACAGATACAGATTAACAGAGTTGGAAGGGACCTTGTAGGTCATCTAGTCCAACCCCCCCCAAGCAGACCCTACACCATTTCTGACAGATGGCAGTCCAGTCTCTTCTTGAAAGATTCCAGTGATGAAGCTCCCACAACTTCTGAAGGCAACTTCTGTTCCATTGGTTGATTGTTCTCACTGTCAGAAAATTTCTCCTTATTTCCAGGTTGAATCTCTCCTTGTTCAGTTTCCATCCATTATTCCTTGTCTGGCCTTCAGGTGCTTTGGAAAACAGCTTGACCCCCTCATCTCTGTGGCAGCCCCTCAGATATTGGAACACTGCTATCATGTCTCCCCTGGACCTTCTCTTCAGTAGACTAGCCATGCCCAGTTCCTGCAACCGTTCATCATATGTTTTAGCCTCCAGTCCCCTAATCATTTTATAATATAACTAGCTGATTACCTGGCATTGCCCGGGTATTTATTTATCCCAATCTTGTATTATCCCAATCTTGTATTACACAGGAAAAGGAATGAATTTGTTCTGTCCGTGAATGAAGGGGTTACACAAACTGAGACGAGACAGGATAAAAACCATCAGAAGCCTTTATTTGGCTTAACTAGCTAATGGCAACAACGAACGACTCAAACGGCTCCGTGTCAGCAACAACTCTCTTCGTGTCTGACAGCTCTTTTATAGCTGGTTGTCAGACACGGCAGCCAATGGCGGGGCTCTAACTCTCCCGCCTTAGAGCAGCTTCAGTTTTGGCCAATCAGGGACGCTCCCACGAATAGCAAGCGTCTGTGAGGACGTTGCAGAATTATATCTATACTGTCAAATCAAAGCAATTTTATTTACAGGGTTTTAAAAGTATAAGGACCTTGTTCAAATCCCAGCTACGGAACTTGTGGACAGCTGGGGGATTTAGAAGCGCCACCTCCCTGCCTCTGCCACCACCCGTTTTACAATTTCCTCAAACTGGGCCTGGGACTGGAACATAAACCCCTGAGCTGGCCCATGCTGTGCCTCCTCCACCCCTGCTGAAATAGGCTGGATCTTCTCTCTGGCCTCCATACCTGTTTTGCCTCGGTTGGGATGGTCCCGTCCTTCGCGCGATAAGTTGGGGCAAATGGGAACATGGGCCGAAGCTGTGAGGTGGGGGTGGACGATCCACTTGGGCCGTGGCACGCTCAATCAAAGGCCACTATACTGGCCTAATCAGGTTCCCTTCGCTTTGTAGGCCTACTGTGTGAGGGAGGCCTAGGCTTGAGTTGGGGCAAAGGACGATCTTGGGAACACAGGCCGAAGCTGTTCCCTGTGAGATTGGGCTGCCGCAGTGAGGTGGGGGCGGGCAATCCGCTTAGGCCGTGGCGCACTTACTGAAAGCCCTCTGTACTGGCCTAATCAGGCTCCCTTCGCTTCGTAGGCCTACTGTGTGAGGGAAGCCTGGGCCTGAGTTGGGGCAAAGGATGATCCTGGGAACACAGGCCGAAGCTGTTCCCTGCAAGATCGGGCCACCGCAATGAGGTGGGGGCGGGCGATCCGCTTACGCCATGCCATGCTCAATCAAAGCCCTCTGTACTGGCCTAAGCAGGCTCCCTTCATAGGCCTACTGTGTGAGGGAGGCCTAAGCCTCTTCAGAAAAACGCTGAGTTAGGCTCAGTGTACAGAACACGACCGTTGTTCCAAAAGGCCACCCCTAGGGATGCTAGGGGTGTCTTATCCCCACAGTATTTTTCACCAGATAGTAAGTCATATGTGTACCAAGTTTGGTTGAGATTGCTCGAAGCGTTCCAGAGTTATGCTGGAACATACATACATAAATACATACAGCCATTTTTATATAGATAGATAGATAGAAGAAGATAGATATCAGAAATATATTATATTGCTACTGTCCCCACTGCTGAGTTGAACTACTTGTAAGCCATCCTTGGTTTGATAAAAGACTAGGCTAGATTGAAATTTGCTGTCCCTGCTGACAATCTGATCACATCTCTATTGCTTTTGAACTTGATTTCTCTTCAACCTGACCGACTGTACACGCTATGAGGCTATACTTTCATGTCAGGAAAGCTGAGGACAATTTAAGCTTGTCTCAGTCATGAGCTGAGGATTGGGATGAAAGCAACATCATGGAGACACAACAGGAAACATTGTTGCTAGGTCTTGTCTAGCACTTGGTTAGGTTCAAGTGCAGAAAAGGTTTGCAACTGTGAATCATTGATTAGAAATCAACACCTAGCTAGACATGTAGATGTAAATATAGTGTGTGTGTGTTTATTTACTTAACTCTCTTAAGTTTGACTCTCAGTTACCTTGTCACATATCTTTCAGAAAACAATAGCTAATGACAACAGCAAAATAGGTATCGCAGGATCCAATCTGGGTTGGTCACCAGGACCAGAGATTTTGTCTTCTGAGCTTTTGGACTGGTGCTGGTAGCACATCCTCAGGGAACTTCTCCCTAGCACAGTGTGATTCAATCTTATTTTCTCTAGCAGACATACTCTGCTAGAGAGAAGTTCCCTAAGGATGGGCTACCAGCACGAGTCCAAAAGCTCAGAAGACAAAATCTCTGGTCCTGGTGACTGACCCAGATTGGATCCTGAAACTTTATCCTGGGACTCCCAAGAGGGGAGTCTTTCTTTCAAGAGACAACTGGACTTTCTGTCAGTCCAGAAAGTTCCAAGAACAGTTCCAAGAAGGCTCCACACCCATTTGCACCACTCAGGTGACCCTGATAACACAAATAAACCTTCAGTTGACCTTAACAACTAACTAAAAAACTGCAAATGACCAGTTGTCTGCAAGAAATATAAATCCTTCCATTCCCCACCATCCAGTCAGAGCTGAAGAAGCTTCTTGGATTGTTACGTAGTGAATATTGTCAGTTGTGAGTCTATGCAGGGTGATGCACCCCTATCCTAAATATCATGGTACTTTCCAATACAAGCAGAACATGTCTACGCATGTCCACATTCCTAATCCACCATTAGTCACTTCTGACTTGGCTCCTGACCTGAACGGTCGTGTTAATTAGCAAAGATGTAGATTTATTGTTTTATATTGTTTTGTACTGAAATAAATATTTTCTATTAGACATTTAATCTCGGTTTTATTTCTAAATGATTGAATTCCAAGTAAAAGATCCAATCTCGCTTCTATGAGATATTCTTCCCTTAACATGGTAGCAATCAGATGGCTTGAAGTTTATCTCAACTTAACATGGATGGGAAGTGAAAGTTCTTCACAGAAAAACCAGAAAGTCCAATTGCCTCTTGGAAAAAAAGCACCTTTGGGACAACCATGACCTGGATGTCTGAGACTCTCCATAGACATTTATCTTGGGACATGTATATTGGCCCGCATTTGTAAAAATAGATATTCTTTCTTATTCAAGCACTAGGATAGAAAATCTTCCAGTTAGCTGGTGCAAAATGCTTGAGATGGCACCTGTTTTAATGTTTTGTGTTTCTTTGTGGCTGAAGTCAACCTTTAGTTATCTCCTTCACTACTCACTAAATATTACAACAGGAATGCACACAAAAACACTCCTGCAGCCATTTCTGATTGCTTTTTCCCCTCTCTATTGGACTAAACAGCGAGGTTCTCAAAATAACTGAGGTCAAAAAGGTAGCAGTTTCTAAGCCATTAGAGCAGAGTGTCTCTATGACCTGGAAAATGAATCCATTGCCAGATGCTTCCAGTATCAAAGGTTATAGCAGAATTTATATTTCCTCGTAAACATTTATCCATTCCTGGCTCAGGTGGTTTGCACAAATATTATATCTTTCCATATTAACTGTTCAAACACTCCATACCAATGTTTTCTTTCCTTCCTTTCCATTTTCTTTGTCATCCCAATCCTTTTATGATTATCTTCATAGGAATTCAAAGTTCTAAAAGATGGGATGAATGTATAGTATCTGCCTTTCAATATTGGCTTTCAGGATGGTGGCTTGACTCATAAGCTTTTAGGATGGAAGGCAGGAACACAACTGCAGTTAAGTACGAGGGTGAGTCAAAAAGTAAATCCATTTTCTTTGTTTCAGGTGAAGTTTTTGATAAAAATACCTGAAATTTCTTCCAGTTATAAATGATTATATCATTTACGTTCTGAAATATTTTGTTTCTTACTTTTCAAGTTTGTAGACTCGCAAAGAAAATTCAAAATGGCTGCCCCCTTAGAGTTGTATCAAAAACAAAGAGCAGTGATTGAATTCCTTGTTGCTGAGGGGGAAACCCCTGTGAACATTCACAGATGATTACAAAATGTGTTTGAGGACAATACTTTAGATTATAGAGGGTTTGAAAGAGGGTTTGAGAGGCAAACATTATTCCAGTGACGAGGAAGTGAAAACTGCAGGGAAGAAGTGGCTCAAAGAACAGTCAACAAAATTTTACGAGACAGGGATACATGCTCTCATTCAAAGGTGGAACATTGCTATTGAGAGAAACGGTGACTATGTTGAGAAGTAGGGATGTGATCCACAGAGGACCAGCTTCATTTTGATGTATGCTACATGTTCCTGTGTTGGTAATTATACCTGTCCTAAAGAAAATGGGATTACTTTTTGACTCACCCTCGTACTATTAAGCCCAGTATTTATTTTAAAGATGGTGGATTACAAATGAACTGAATGGTATGTTTGTTGTTATACAGTTTTTGTTTCAGGCAAGTTTATGTCCTTACCTTTCATTTTCTGTGTGCATCCATCCATCCATCCATCCATCCATCCATCCATCCATCCATCCATCCATCCATCCATCTATCATCATCTATCATCTCAGAATAACAGAATTGGAATGTCTTCTAGTCCAACCCCTTGCTCAAGCAGGAGACTCTATACCAGTGGTGGTGAACCTTTTTAGGCTCGCATGCCAAAAAGGGGGGGTGCACGTGCTAGCGCTCGCTCGCATGCCCACACCCATTCCCTCCCCCCCACGCATGTGCATAACACCCCCCCCATGCTGCCCCCTGCCCATGCGCACACACCCCCACCCCCGCGCAAAGGCTTACCGGAGCCTGGGACGCCAAAATGGGCAAACCGGAAGTGCGGAAAAACGCACTTCCGGTTTGCCGGTGAGCTGTTTTTTGCACTCCGGAGGGTTCAGGGAAGCTCCCTGAAGCTCCGGAATGCAAAAAACTACAAAACGGACAAACCGGAAGTGCGGAAAAATGCACTTCCGGTTTGTCCGTTTTGTAGTTTTTTGCATTCCGGAGCTTCAGGGAGCTTCCCTGAACCCTCCGGAGTGCAAAAAAAACAGCTCACCAGCAAACCGGAAGTGCGTTTTTCCGCACTTCCGGTTTGCCAGTGGGCAACGCTCGCGTGCCGTCGTCTATGGCTCCGCGTGCCACCTGTGGCACGCGTGCCATAGGTTCGCCACCACGGCTCTATACCATTCCAGACAAGTGGCTGTCCAGTCTCTTCTTTAAAGCCCTCCAGTGATGGAGCAACCACAACTTCTGAAGGCAAGCCATTCCACTGGTTGTTTATTTTCATTGTTAGGAAATTTCTCCTTAGTTGTAGGTTGCTTCTCTTCTTGATTAGTTTCCATCCATTGTTTCTTGTTCTACCCTCAGGCGCTTTGAAAAATCGGTTGACTCCCCCTCTTCTTTATGACAGCCTCTCAAATATTGGAACATTGCTATCATGTCACCCATTTCTCCTTTTTAATAGACTAGACATATCCAATTCCTGCAACTGTTCTTCATGTGTTTTAGCCTCCAGTCCCCTAATCATCTTGTTGCTCTTTTCTGCACTCTTTCCAGAGTCTCTACATCTTTTTATAATATGGTGATCAAACCTGGATGCAATACTCTAAGTGTGGTCTTATTACGGATTTATAAAGTGTCTTCTCTCTCTCTCTCTCTCTCTCTCTCTCTCTCTCTCTCTCTCTCTCTCTCTCTCTCTCTCTCTCTCTCTCTCTCTCTCTCTCTCTCCCCTCCCTCCCTCCCTCCCTCCCTCCCTCTTTTTCTTTTTGCATGAAATTAATCATTTCAATTCAGATTATTGGCTCATTTTATCCACACTGGTCCACCGTGACTGATAGGTCTTAGGCAATCATCTGTAGATCTTTAAGTGGCGATGCTTCAGGTTGAACATGAAATCTGATAGTTACACATATTCATTCATATAGCTCATGCTCTGCTGCAGAAAATTCCAAATTCAATCTTAATCATTTCCCATAGGCCTGTCAGAGAGTAGATGCTAAGACTTAAATTCAGAATCATGCATTTCTCCCCATTAGGGAGAGGGAAATAGCTAAAGAGTTTTATAGGGAAAAAGAGAGAAACAAATGAAACCAATTAATCCCCCCCACACACACATCCACCTTCCTAAATTAATAATAGCAAGTTTCAGAAGGTGGATTTAAATTGCTTTCCCCATAAAAGGGATGACTCACAAAGAATTACATGCAATGTGAAGATTGGCCTTTACCCTTTATGCTCAATATTGCAAAAACTTTGCGTTCATTTGGGACAAATGTGTAAATAAAAGATAAAATTAATAGAAAGCCTAAAGGTTGATTATTTGAACAGGAACTTTTCGGTTTCCTTCAAAATGCTGCTGCAGCTATGAAACCCTATTAGGAATAGGAAATCCCTTAAGTGAGGGCTAATGCAATCAAGACATTGAAACATCTCAGATAGAATAATTTTGCTGTCACTAAGACCTATAAGCAGGGTATGCAGCCCAATGTTATAATCCAAGAAGACTTTCAATCAACTCTTTAGCAATGGCATTAATTACTGCAAGCTCTTGACAACCAATATCACTGACACCGAGGAGGTGGAATAAAAGAAAGTGGGGGAAAAATCATTTTTTTTGTAGACATTTTAAAAAGTTACCCCAGAAGTTTCTTAGGAACATCAAGTACAGGTTGTCCTCGAGTTACGACTGCAACTTTAAAGCCCTACATGGCTCAGGGCCAGGTTACCTTCGGGACCGCATCCTACCACATACCTCCCTACGACCAGTTAGGTCCCACAGAGTGGGCCTCCTCTGGGTCCCATCGGCCAAACAATGTCAGTTGGTGGGGCCGCGAGGGAGGGCCTTCTCTGTGGGAGCCCTGTCCCTCTGGAACCAACTCCCACCAGAGATCCGGACTATCCCCACCCTACTGGCCTTCCGTAAAACCATAAAAACATGGCTCTTCCGGCAGGCGGGGTGAAAAAGAAGATCAGATTCCCCCATGAATGAATGTTTTTTAAAATAATGTTTTTATTTTTTAAACTGCTATTACTGTTTTTATTGTACTGTTCTTATCTATGCTGTACGCCGCCCTGAGTCCTACGGGATTGGGCGGCCTATAAGAACGTTTATTAAATTTATTAAATTAAACTGAGCCCAAACATTTAGGTTGCTGAGTGAAACATTTGTTAAGTGAGCTTGCCCCATTGTACAACTTTTCTTGCCACAGTTGTTAAGCGATTCGTTGCGTTTGTTAAGTTAGTAACATGGTTGTTAAGTGAATCTGGGATTTCTCATTGATTTGGCTTGTCAGAAGGTAGCAAAAGCTGATCACGTGACCCTAGGACACCACAGCCGTCATAAATAGGAACCAGTTGCCAAGCATTTGAATTTTGATCATGTGGTCATGCTGCAATGGTCGTAAGTGTGAAAAACGGTCATAAGTCCATTTTTTTCAGTCCTGTTGCAACTTTGAATAGTCACTAAACGTAACCTTTCCCAGAAAAAGTTGTGGGGGGGGGGAGGGAGACAGGAAAAGTTGGAGGTTTTGGGTATCTTTGTGAGTCAGACCTAAATCTGACTTCTAAATCTTTTAATCATTTGAAATGATTAAAAAAGCCCAATTAGCTATTGATGAATATACAGGTCAAGCCAGCATGGCAAATTCCATGAAATTAGCATCCTGCAGATTACATGAACTTCAAGGCAATGTCTGTCTGTCCCACACCTATTCATTTGGCTACAAGCCAAATCAGAGTCAGGAACACAACAAATGTGCAGCTTCTCAGAGTGTTATTTATCATTCAACATGAACCAAGGGTCTCGCCTGTCCTCAATGAGTTTTTCCAGCATCATTGATCCTTGTCTATTCTCGGACTGTGTTCACACAATGTACTTATTGATGGTTTGATGTGTTGTGAAAACAAGAAAACTGGCCGACTCAATAGCGGTTCGGTTAAGCGTGGAGAAGCCACATTGTGCCTCAAAGTCAAGATAAAAATCTCTTCTGGAAGGCAGAGTTTCCTGCTAAGGCATGTAAATCTGGCCAAATTTTTGATGATCTGGGATAGGAAGTTCATTCATTGTCAGCCATTCACTGAACCTGAACAGATTTAGGTCTGACTCACAATGCAGTGCAACTTTGCAAAGTAGGAGACCTCTGTCTCCATTCTTACATGAGAGAATTAACTCCTCCTCCAGTGAAAAACCAAGATTGAGGAGTGCATAAGGGGATTGTTCTCTCATTCATCCAATGTTTGCCTTGACTTTTTATATTGGATTACTAGAGACTTGCCAGAAACTGCTTGATCAGAGCATCCAGTGTAAGCAAAGTAGTGAGGTAAGGATCAGAATGTTAGTAGACACAGCACACTAATCTATATATATATAAAAGCCAAATACCACTCTATTTATTTATTTTTATTTTTATTTTATTTTTATTTTGTTTTGTTTGTCGAACATGTACAAGATAGCAGGTATTTATATCTCTCATCACGAAATCTCCAGAACCGTAAAGCTTACAAACTTGAAACTTGGCACGTATGTTCCTTTTGGCTTCTAGTTGCTCGCTAAGAAAGGATTTTTCGAAATGACCATCAGATCATTAGTATTTCTTATACAGTATTATATTAACACACTCTGATGCTAAGGAGTTAGATGTTCTACTCCCCCTCCCCACCTGAAAAGAACTCTGTTCCAACTGCCAGTTGCCTTATATTAACATGCTCCGATGCTAAGGAGTTACACATTCTACATAAATTTTCAAGCTTTAAGTGTCAATGTATCAAGCCCGATCATAACTACTCATTAATTTTCAAGCTTTAACTGTCAATTTATCAAGCCCGGTCACATAGTTTTGTAGCGAAGCACGGGTATCCAGCTACTAGTATAATATATACTATTCTTGCCTATAAGGATCTTCAGGCAGTTCTAGAAAATAATGGCTCGCTAGAGCTCCCTACCACAAATCAGAATTCTACACATGATCATCCTGAACAGATGGACCACCATATCCCCATTTTTCATATTCGGTGGTATAAACCACCTGCTAGAAACAGGAGAACTGGCAGTTATCTATGGGTGATTTTTGAACATGTACAGTACATCTCATGTTATTGTAAAATCTGGGAAAGAAAGCCATTAATTTCTGAACACATCAGTTGGGAAGAGATACATTAGTTCAGAAACATTAATTTTGGACAAATGTTTACAATTAGCATGTAGTTTCATTTCTAATTGAGTCAAATATGAGTGCACCATATCTAATCTTATCCAGAAAATAGTAGAATATTACGCTGACAGGGTAAACTAGGCTACAGAAGAATAGAATAAAGATTAAAACACTTTTTTTTTGCACAGCGCTTAGGTGTCTCTCCGTTTGTCCAAAATGGCTGTGTTCTATGGAAGGTATCCAAAACAACTGTAACTCACATTGGCAAGAAGCTTAGGATAAACCCATAGGTGTTACTGCTTGTATATGTGCACAGGAGTGCAACCTCAGTATGCTGTGGTCATTGTTATTGTTGCTATTAAAATCATCCTGTACATGGCTTTATACAGAACACAAAATGACTAATTCCTGACCCAAATAATCTAAAACTGAAAACAGTAGAAACAATAAGATAGGGAAAGAAGCAGGGGTGAAATCCAGCAGGTTCTAACAGGTTCTAGAGAACCGGTAGCAGATATTTTGAGTACTTCGGAGAACCAGTAGCGGAAATTTTGAGTAGTTCAGAGAACCGGCAAATACCACCTCTGGCTGGCCCCAGAATGGGGTGGGAATGGAGATTTTGCAATATCCTTCCCCCAGGAGTGGGGAGGGAATGGGGATTTTGCAGTATCCTTCCCCTGGAGTGGGGTAGGAATGGAGATTTTGCGGTATCCTTCCCCTGCCACGCCCACCAAGCCACACCATGCCCACCACACCACGCCCACAGAACCGGTGGTAAAAAAATTGGATTTCACCACTGGAAAGAAGGACACGTTTCAAGTTTAGAGCTTGGTTACAGGCCGTGAGAATTAGGGAGTTGTGCAATAGGTGGGTTTAATGTAGGATTTAGAAGAGTGTGACAGTAAGTGAGGAATACAGCCATCCTTTGAAAAATCTATGGCCAACTGAAGATAATGGAGCTGGAAGTGCAGAAATCACAGGCAATGAAAATCAGAGAGGAAACAGCCATGAAGGATTTTGAATGGAAGATGATGAAGACTCTCTTGGATCCAAACAATAACAGAACAGCCAAGAGCTAACATTATTTAAAGAAGGCCATACCATCAGAAAAGTGGAAAAGCTAGTGATTTGGGAAGAGAGAAGCTGAGAGCTAATAGTTCTCAAGGCAGAGATGTCAGTTATGTCAACAAATCAATAACCACTCAGCTTTAAAGGCACACGGGACAAAAATGTTCTTTTGAATATGGGAAAGAGAGAAGGAAGAAGACATGGGTTTAAACCATCTCTCGCTGACAGAAGGCAATCTGGTGTCTAATGTGATTTCAGTCTGATTGCAATGAAAATTGTCACTGTGCTGTGCCATGTTGAATATCTGAGCGACTTTGGTCAAGAGTTTGAGCCTAGTAGGAATGTAAGGTTTGCAAAGTTAGAGACTGGAGATTTACAGCTGAATCTTGGTCCAGAGATCCTGGCAGCAGGAGGGAAGTGAAGACACCAAGAAGATCAGAAAAGGCTGAAGTTGTTTAGTTGAGAGATGATTGCCCCATGGAGGGCTCAAAAAGTCAGGATTGGTGGCCATGCATCAGTGGTGGGTTGTAAATTATTTTGCCACCGGTTCACATATGTGCTCACGCGTGCGCGTGATGCTTCTGCGCCAGGGGCGGGTTACTCGCTTACCTTGCTGCCGGAGCTATGCGTGCGCATCTCCACACTTTGAGGGCATGCGCGCTCGCTACGCGCCCCCCCCCCCCACGCAATTTTGCTTCTGCGCATGCGCGGAAGCAAAATTGCCCGAAAATCACTGAAGAAAAATGGCGACGTGCCGGTTGGACCAGCAGAGAGGGCTCCGGAGCGGTTGCGAAATCCGCCGCTCCCTACCGGAGCTGCGTACCGGGGAGATCCGCTAGGAACCCACCTCTGTTCTGCGCATGTGCAGACGCGTCCCAGGTGGGTGGGCGGAGCCTCCCGTTGCCTGCGCTACCGGTTCTAAGAACCGGTCCAAACCGGGAGCAACCCACCACTGCCATGCCTGCAACTGAAGTCATCAGCTTGACTTTTTGGATTCTTCTGCAGAGGTGTTTAAGTACACTGATCCTTCATCAGACCTTCACCTCTGTATTAAATGATGGGGAACACAAGTAAATGGGAATTATTGCTGCATGTATATTTCCCATTATTGTTCCAGAATGGCATATGGGAAGCCTGCTGCCCAATTTCCAACAACAGGTATGAGAATCCTCCAAATGCCAGGCAGCTTCTATTTGTTTTATTCACTCAAGCCTCCAGGAATCTGGTCAGTTATTTTTCCCCCCCTCTTTAGCCAGCACTTCTCAAGTCTGATCTTGATTAATGAGAGTCTCTTCTGAAGTCCGAGTATTTTCCTTCGATGGATGCAGTTGTGCTGAGCGAGCACAGAATCCGTGAATAAAATAGACCTTCTGACTTAAGGCTTTTCACACTGCGTCTCTGTGGATTTTCCTCAAAAGAAAATCCTTCAGAGCCAAGTCACGTTGTTAGTCAAGTCAGACTGTAGAAGAATTTTGGTCCCTGCAGGGGACAAAACATGTTCACACTGGCAGGAAAAGGATGATGCTCCTTGTACCAAGTGACACAATCGATGTGTTTCTGCCAACTGAGAGTGTACGTTCTCTGTTAGCCACAGAAAGAGAACAAACTTGCAGTGACATTCAATGGGACGTGAGAAAAAGTGATCTTCTCCTATGTGGTAAGATCATTGTAGACCCACTGTAATCAGGACAGGCCAACCATGTGAATAGGAGTTCAAGTGATACTTGACAGATGTTCTACTAAAGGCAGAATGCAAGTTCATAGCAATCAAACTGGACAATTACCTCACTGGCTTTTATGATTTGCAATTTTATATAAAGTAAAGGAGAGAAAATTTAGTCCACCCACCCTTTAGTTAGTGTGGACTCCATACAGAAAGGGACAAAGTTCTGAAAATGTGGTCAAATCCATGGCATATACAACAGCTCTTACCCCCAAAGAAGGAGAGCTGGAGAGACAAATAGTACAAAAATTAGGTAGAATGGGGGGTCTTCAAATCTTGGCCGCTTTTTGTGGACTTCAACTCCCAGAATTCCTTAGCTAGCATGGCTGGCTGGGGAATTCTGGGAGTTGAAGTCCACAAGTCTTAAAGTAGCCAAGGTTGGAGATCCCTGAGGTAGGATATGTCTCTGTTCATCTTTTTAATCCATTCTTCAGTCCTTCTGAAGGAAGTGGGTGGGTGGGGGGAAAGCAGTAAGATTAACCTGTGATTATTTGGTTCAAAAAAAAACCCTAACTTTTTTTCTCCTGTAGTACCTGATTGACCTTGGCTCCATCATACTCCATTTAAAATAGTGGCATGCTTAATTAGCTCTTTTTTTCACGCATCGTGAAAGTGTTTGTCATCCCCCTCTTCGGGACCACATTCTTCCTCATACTTCCCTCTGACCGGTTAGGGCCCACAGAGTTGGCCTCCTCCAGGTCCTGTCGGCCAAGCAATGCCGGCTGGCGGGCCCTAGGGGGAGAGCCTTCTCTGTGGCCGGCCCCGTGCTCTGGAACCAACTACCCCCAGAGACCCGGACCATCCCCACTCTGCTGGCCTTCCGAAAAGCCGTTAAGACATGGCTTTTCCTGCAGGTGGGGGGGACAGCTTAAATCCACCCGAGCTCACCCCCCAAGTATGTATGGTGCTGAATGGATGTTGTTGTTTTAAAACTGTTTTTAAATTTTGTACTTTTTTTTTTTAATTATATGTAATTTTGATTATTCTTGTATTTCTCCCTGTTGTACGCCGCCCTGAGTCCTTCGGGAGTTGGGCGGCATATAAGAATAACAAAATAAATAAATAAATAAATAAATCTCTGGCATTCTAATGTGTGGGAACTCAGTTTTTAAAACACAAGCAAATAATTTGAGGCAATGAACCTACCCAATTGCGATACTTGACAGCTCAGTATTCAGGAAGGGCCTTTTTCTGTGTGGTTCCTACGTTATAAGGAGCCGAGGTGGCGCAGTGGTTAAAAGCAGCACTGCAACCACTACTTCAGTTGATTGCTAGTTCAGCAGTTCAGCTGTTCAAATCTCACCAGGCTCAAGGTTGACTCAGCCTTCCATCCTTCCGAGGTGGGTAAAATGAGGACCCAGATTGTTGGGGGCCATATGCTGACTCTGTAAACCACTTAGAGAGGGCTGTAAAGCACTATGAAGTGGTATATAAGTCTAAGTGCTATTGCTATTGCTATTATAAGAAGAGTTCGGCCCCTTCTATTACGATAAGCATCTCTCCTTTATCAAATTCTAACTGCTAACTGTTGAAGCGACTGATTTGCATTTTGATTTTAACTATTACTTTTATTCTCTGTTTCATCCTTGATATATTTTATTGTTATAAACTACTTTGAACAGTGGAATAAACAGAAGGATGGAGTCTCAATTTAATAATTGATATCCAGAAATCCAGATGGCCCCAATTCTGCTGGCCTATCGTAAGGCACCAAATTTATCCTGGTGGATCGGTTTACGGTTGATCAATTGTTTTGTTGATTGTAAGACAGAATGGTCTTTTTGGACCTCAGGCACATGATATACTGGTCAACTGTGGATTAAATTTCATCTTAATTGATTTGTTCTGTTGTTTTCTAGTTTTAATTTCTCATTCGCTACCCAGAGTTACAATAGTGAAATGGGAAGCCAGATAAATTGTTTAAACAGGCAAACGAAAAAAGAAGAAGAAAAGAAATAACTTGAATTATTTCTAATCCAAATAATTGGGAGCCTGGATTTAGTAGCCTAATGAGGATAAACCTCCCTCCCCAGATTTTTTTAAAAATAGCATTAATATGATTTCACTTATTTCAAAACTTGGTAAGCTAGCAACATTGGAAGACTGAGACATATCCTGCACCTAATTTTTGCCTTAGCGCAATGTCTAAATCAGGGGTGTCAAACTCACGTCATCACGGCGGCGTCATGTGATGTATCGCGACTTCCCCCCTTCGCTAAACCGGGCATGGGCGTGGCCAGCACATGACACATTCGGCCCATGGGCCACGAGTTTGACAACCTTGGTCTAAATTTTGTGCTGTGAAGTGGTAGTTCTTGCAAACATTCAAACATGGAGATCAATCAAAACTTTGAATGCTCTACTATATTTATTACAGTTTGAGCTCCCCTGTTCTGCAAGCAACTTACGCACTAGATCCAGAGGCATACTAGGGAGGCAAAGAAGGGTTCAAGGGAGGTCACGTAATTGTGCGTATGACACAAATTGTGCCATTTACATCAATTGTGTATGAATTATGCAGATTACATAATTACATAATTCACATCTATTTTGGCATCACATTCAGATCACATTTATGAAATGGTGTCCTGATGCATCTGACATCCCTGTAGCTCATATCAGATACTTGTCATGATTTCTGTCCTATCAGTTTATGGTCTTGAATTTATATTACCCTAGAAAATGTTAGGGAAAAAGTTGCTAGTAGAGAAATGACATAGAACTATACATGGCCCTCCCTACCTGACATTCTGGATATCATTCTGGATAGAATAGAATAGAATAGAATAGAATAGAATAGAATAGAATAGAATAGAATAGAATAGAATAGAATAGAATAGAATAGAATAGAATAACAGAGTTGGAAGGGACCTTGGAGGTCTTCTAATCCAACCCCCTGCTTAGGTAGGAAACCCTATACCAGAGGGTATCAAACTCGATTTCATTGAGGGCCGCATCAGGGTTGTGTTTGACCTTGGGGGGAGGGTGGAGTGGGCATGGCCAGGGTGGGCATGGCCAGCTCAATGTCACTCATGTCGGGGGCGACTGTGGGACCTCAGTGCTCTGGTAGAGAAAATGGGTGCCTGAGCTCTGTTTTCGGCTGTAACAGCCTCCTGCAACCCTCTGCCAGCGAAAACGGAGCTCGCAGCCCTCCTGAGCTTCGTTTTTGCTGGCAGAGGCATTGCGGGCAGGTCCTTTGCTGTTTCCAGGGCAGCCCATAGACCAGATCTAAGCACCTCATGAGCTGGATCTGGCCCCCGGGCCTTGAGTTTGACACCCCTGCCCTATACCTTTTGAGACAAATTGTTATCCAATCACTTCCAGTGTTGGAGCATTTACAACTTCTGTAGGCAAGTTGTTCCATTGATTAATTGCTTTAACTGTCAGGAAATTTCTCTTTAGTTCTAAATTGCTTCTCTCTTTGATTAGTTTCCACCCATTGCGTCTTTAACAGTAACAGAGTTGGAAGGGACCTTGGAGGTCATCTAGTCCAACCCCCTGCTTACGCAGGAGACCCTACACCACTTCTGACAACATCTTCTTAAAAACTTCCAGTGTTGGAGCATTCATAACTTATGGAGGCAAGCTGTTCCACTGGTTAATTGTTCTCACAGTCAGGAAATTTCTCCTTAGTTCTAAGTTGTTTCTCTCCTTGATTAGTTTCCACCCATTGCTTCTTGTTCTGCCTTCAGGTGCTTTGGAAAATAGTTTGACTCCCTCTTCTTTGTGGCAACCCCTGAGATATTGGAACACTGCTACCATGTCACCCCTAGTCCTTCTTTTCATCAAACTAGACATACCCTATTCCAGCAACCGTTCTTCATATGTTTTATCCTCCAGTCCCCAGAGTTATCCTGTGAGGCCAATTATGCCAATAAATAAAATGTAGGTTCACAGATTGTGCTAAATGAAAACATAGGTTCCTTAATCATGGTCTAGGATGCAGGAAGAACTCAGCCACCAGCATGGAGACACAATGTACAACCCTCCACATTTTGGCAAATATTACCCTGGGTCTCCCTGCCATGTCTATCCTCTAGTTAGAGAAACAGAGAGAGTTACGCAGAATGTTGTCAAGAGGTTTTGGAAACAAGAAGGACCAAGTTTAGACCCAGGGAGAAAGCTGCAGAAATGGAAATTATGCCCAACGACAGGAATATATACTGTGTGTGTGTGTGTGTGTGTGTGTGTGTGTGTGTGTGTGTGTGTGTGTGTGTGTGTGAGACGAGAGCTAAGTAGCTCGAAATAGATCTATAATAGTCTCCCTTTATTTTCATTTATCAGCAAAAAATCCTACACACACACACACACACACACACACACACACACACACACACACACACACACACACACACATATATATCAGAACTAAAAGGCAATTCTAAGTAACAATCAAACCTGGGAATTGTAATTGCTTTCAAGTGAAAGAATGCACCTTCCAGCCAATGCCAAGCAGTGGGAACAAGTGCAATTCGTTCAATTATAAGGAACCTTCAGCATCTTTGAAACTTCGGGAACTTTATAATGGCCTATGATTTTGCAAGGAAGCAACTGAGTTGGCCATCTTTCAAGTGCAAAACTTTTGAGGGCTCCCCAGAATTTGTTGCTTTCATCAGAAGGATAAAAGTAGCATGGCTGTATCACGTTGCAAGCCCCAGCCTACGTTTGTGCAATGATTGGTGTTGAAAAGGGCTTGAGCTGCAATCCTTGAACAGGTATTTTTTTGTCATGCTGACCCTCTTCCATCTCTGAAGGCCACCAGGCTAGTCCCCTTCTTCACCTGACCAGAAACAGGCAGAAAAGGAAAATTATCCACACTAGGCAGCTGCCAGTCATAACAAATGTTACTATATTTATTGGTATCTGATGGGTGCTCTGTTTTTGAAAGAAAAAAAAAAGTTGATGTAAATCCCAAGCCCATTTGCCTTCCCTGTAAAGTGCGACATTGCGTACCTTTTTGAATCACTGATGGGGATCACAATTTTGTGTGATAGCCAGGTCAACATTTATGAAATTCTTCATTTCCCTTGCTGTAGCCTGAAATGCTTGTGTTTGTATGTGTGTGGATATATGCACACCCACGTATGTATGAATGTGTGCGTATACACACAAACATACGTGGGTGTGCATGTGTTTGTTACATTTATAACATTTCTCTGATTCTATATTATAAATTATGGATGGCACAAATTGTATTAAGTAAATAATGAATCAATAATTTCGGGTATCTAGGAACAAGTTTAAAAGCTCCTGAGCCAATATAAGCCCTCAAGAGAAACAAAGCATATTCTTATTCTCTGCTTAACCACTTAAAGAATTTAACTGTTAGACCATCTCAGTGCGGAATGGGACAATTTGCCACAGCCAACTTGCCGTGGCCAACTCACTGCAGCCAACTCACTATGGTCAACTTGCTGATGGACAACTTGCCATGGACAACTTGCCATGGACAACTCACTGCAGCCAACTCACTATGGTCAACTTGCTGATGGACAACTTGCCATGGACAACTTGCTGCAGGACAACTCAACAATTCTATTTCATTATTTAAAATAAATAAAAATATTTTAATTTTTGCCATTCATATTTTATTCTGTCCTTCCTTTTGCATTCTTTCTTTAATTCTATTCAGCCATTTCTTTGATATTAGTGTAACTCTTGTCGTACAGTGAGTTGTCCTGTGGGAAGTTGGCTGTGGCAAGCTGACCTTGGCGAGTTGGCCATGGTAGGTTGACCATGGAGAGTTGACCATGGCAAATTGTCATAGACCCATCACAGTGGTGGTGCCCTTTCCGGTTACCAAAAGAAGCAGATACAATCCAGTTGTAGACTTCCTTGTTATTAGTTTTCACTGTAAATTTCCACATTACGGTACATCAACTTGGCCAAAATGAATTTTCTCTGGTATTATGAAGTCAGCTTGCAGACACAGCAGATGTGAGAGTCAATGTCCATTTGCTGATTTTCTCAAACACTCAATGACCAAAGCAAAAAGTTGCCCTCTTAGGAAAGGTTGTCTGAATGGACAAATTTTCCTGTGTTGAGAGCTACATCTTGTTTCTCTAATGGAATCTAAAGTGGCAATGAATGACCATGAAAATTTTCAAGGACAATGGGTAGCTCTGGTAAAAAAAAAATGGCATCCATTGAATTATATGGAATGGAACTGAAAATAAAACATCCATATTCTAATGTTTTGAGATAAATATACTATACCGTATGATGTGGGAACACTTGGAATATTGTACACTCTGGAAGAAGACAAAGAGCAAATCAGATAGGACATAAGAAGAGCTCATTCAAGGCTTTCTTTTTAAAGCCTTGGGCCTTCACCACCACACCAAATTAGCTCTCTGTTTCAAGTTGATAGTAAGGATAGTAAAATGTCTGTATTTCTCTTTTCTTCTTGCATCTGTAAAACACTGTCCTTTTAAAAATGATTGGGAACAGGAGTCCCCAAATCACCTATTTCAATGGGAACAATGGGAACTTTTTTGACCAGTTCCCAACCATGTCTTGTCAGTGTATCTGGGATGAGTTTTAGCTGCTATGTCAGGCCTATCAAATGGACCAGATGCATCACTTGCAGGCCATGGCCACCCCAGCTCCGCAAAGGCAAAAAATGTCACAATACATCACGATACGTCACACGACGTGATCAAGTTTGACACCGGTGTGCTAGCTTCTGAGGTTGTCTATGGCATCTGCTGTCGCAGAAATGATAATGAGGTCAAGAAGTGACAAAGAGGGTCATCCAAAAATCAGTAAAAGGCAAGAGTAGCTCCTGTTAAAGAAATGTTACACTGTGTATGGGTCCTGTTTGAAGTGGAGACAAATAAGGGAAATTTATCAGGGGTATGTTTCTTCCCCGAAAAATATAGATGAGAAGTTTCTCTGCTTCCCTCACAATGTTGGAACTGGGCTCATTCATTAAAACAAAAGGTGGGGAGATGTAGGATCAATGAAATGAAGGGAATGCTGCCAATTTAGTTGGCCTTAAAAGGTGACTGGTCAAATTCATGGAGGACATGGCTATTATTCTTGATGGCTATATATCTGAATTATATGCAACCTGCAATAAATAATAACTGCTAAGTGGCAACCCTTGGCCAACCTTTTCATGGACTTGGAAGCTAAGCAGGTTGGACATTATTCATACTGGGATGGGACACTGCCATGAAATATCAAAGATTTGGATGAAACTGATGGCCAGCACTTTCATACTGCTACCAACTACTTCATGGTTGTGTCCATGAAGTCACCAGAAGCTTGATTTATGAGTGTTTTCACCATACCATATAAAGGATAGTGGATGAAGCCAGTTCTCCTTAGATCCGGGATGGGCAACTATGGGCAACTAATTCCTTGCTGGCTCAGGAATTCTGGGAATTGAAGTCCACAGGTCATAAAGTTGTCATAGTATCCCACCCATGCCTTGAATCCTTCTAGCTGGTTGACCAACATGGGTCATGAAATACAGGACTAGAAGGGCTATTAGCCTGATCCAATGAGACTCTTCTTATGTTCTCATTGTATAAATAATGTTGGAGGTCCAAATCCAATGGCACTGATTTTCAACACCTTATGACCTTAGAACTACAATGCAGCAGAAGACTTCAGGATTTATTCCCATCTTTGCCCAACACTCTTTGCTAAACTGAGGTGATTTTTTTTTTTTTGGCCTTTATTTCCAGCCCCTAGTACACAAAGCTACTGCTCATTAACTTTCTTCTGGTAGGATGTAGGTAAGACGTATTTTCTGTCAATCTTTCTGTAGGAAACAGGTAGAATGCATTTTCTGTTAATAAATCTCATTTCTGTTATAAGTATAAAACTTTGTTATTCATTGCTCGGATTAGATTCCTGTGCTCAAGAATGTGTCACATCAGAGGTGGGTTCGTACCGGTGCGGTCTGGTGCACAGCTCCGGTAGGGAGCCGCCGATTGCGCAATTTGTGCATGACGGCTCCGGTGCGGTCTTTGTTGGTCCGCCATCTTTTTTTTGGCAATTTTTCTCCTTTTTTTGCTTCCTGCGCATGTGTGGAAGCAAAATCTCACCAAAATCTTGCGAGGGGCCGCGCGTGCGCCCCCTCACACGATTTTGCTTTCGCGCATGCACAGGAAGCAAAAAATCGCTGAAATCACACGCGTGATCACAAGATTTCAGTGAGATTTTGCTTCCACGCATGTGCGGAAGCAAAATCGCATGAGGGGGCACACACGTGTAGCAAGCGTGCACGCGCCAGCAACATGGCGATGCGCGCGCAGCGCACTGGTAGTGATGGAGGAGCAACCTGCCCCTGGCTCATATGTACACATTTCAGAGTTCAACAAGCAGGGTTTTTTTTTAAAGGAATCTGAGGAGTTCTACAGGAAATTATTTATTTATCGGCTCTATGAGCATTATGAGAGGAACACATTTGTATCTTGAAATAACATAATTTTGAATGCGCTACATCTTTGCTTATCATTAACTGTTAAAAAAAAAATCCCTTTTCCAGGGTGAAAGCAAATCCATTTAGAGTTCTCCATTTCTGTTGTATGATGCAACATTATTGTGTCTGCGTGTTTGCGTAATAAATCCAGATTATAATATGTTCCTGCAACAGGGCAATACATTCATTTGCCTATAAAGTGCTTTGAAAACCTGGAGGGCTATATAAAAAAGTAATATAAAAATAGTTATGAACTGTTAAAAATAATTCCTTAGGAAACATAAAAGCATACACCTCCAGCAGGAGTAGCAATTCTTACATTTCTTCTCCCACTTTAAAGCTGTACTTGTGGGTTAATTGGAAGAGTTCTAAGTGTAAAACAGAAAAGCATAATCCCCAAATATGAGCATCCCTCACGCACACATTATATTTAATATATCCAGAGGAAAGTTATTGGGATGGTAATAAGGGCTGCAAAGCTAAACAGTATCGTCAAATAGTTGTTTATATTAATAACGGTGAAATAATAAAAGGAATAGAAATAGAAATAATAGAAATAGAAATAGAAATAGCACTTGGACTTATATACTGCTTTACAGTGCTTTATAGCCCTCTCTAAGCAGTTTACAGAGTCAGCCTATTGCCCCCAACAATTTGGGTCCTCATTTTACCCACCTTGGAAGGATGGAAGGCTGAGTCAACCTTAAGCTTGGTGAGATTTGAATTGCCAAATTGCAGGCAGCCGGCAGGCAGCAGAAGTCACCTGCAGTACTGCACTCTGATCACTGTGCCACTGAGGCTCATGTAGAATAGAATAGAATAGAATAGAATAGAATAGAATAGAATAGAATAGAATAATAACAGATTTGGAAGGGACCTTGGAGGTCTTCTAGTCCAACCCCCTGCTCAGGCAGGAAACCTTATACAATTGCAGACAAATGGTTGTCCTATATCTTCTTAAAAATGTCCCGTGTTAGGGAATTCATAACTTCTGGAATCAAGAGTTTCCACTGATTAATTGTTCTAACTGTCAGAAAATTTCTCCTTAGATTAGGTTGCTTCTCTCCTTGATTAGTTTCCATCCATTCCTTTTTGTTTGGCTTTCAGGTGCTTTGGAGAATAGCTTGACTCCCCTCTTCTTTGTTGCAGCCCCTCAAATACTGGAATACTGCTATTGTGTCACCCCTAGTCCTTCTTTTCTGTAGACCGGCCATACCCAGTTCCTGCAACCGTTCTTCATATGTTTTTGCCTTCAGTCCCCTAATCATCTTTGTTGGATTTTGATTACCCCCCCCCCCAGTACTTTCAATATTTAAAATTATGTCATTTTGTCCTGTAAAGCAAATTTGTGCTTGAGGAGCAACTGCAATTTCTCTAGAAAAGAGTGGCAAAGAATGGAAAGTCTCGTCATGACATCATAGGTCCACACAACAGGACTCTTTGTAGAAATTCAGGCTAATAAAAAGTTTGGCTGTCTTCCAAGGCAGTTATCTCCTCCTCCTCCTCCTCCTCCTCCTCCTCCTCCTCCTCCTCTTCCCCCCCTCCTCCCTGATACTGGTAAATGGATATGAATCTTAAAATAACAAAGGGATAAAACTAAAAAAGATCAACCGTTAAACCTAGGTTGTGAGGAAAAGAATTTTTTAAAAAAGATTTTTTAAAGATGTGATCTCAATTTCACCGAGAATGCATTTCAGAGATCAGGGAATCTCTGAACTCACCAAATAAGTTCACAGCATTTACCTGGTAGTCCCATTGAGTGAAAAAGGGGATCATATATAAATCATCATTGATTTAATAACCTGGGCCCAAACTGGTGAACACTTCTTTGTATCTCATTGGGTTGGCAGCCAGAGCAATCTTTTGAGTACAGGTACAGAGGTGGGTTCCTACCGGAGCTCCCCAGTACACAGCTCCGGTAGGGAGCGGCGGATTTCGCAACTGCTCCGGAGCCCTCTCTGCCGGTCCAACCGGCACGTCGCCATTTTTTTCAGTGATTTTCGGGCGATTTTGCTTCTGCGCATGCGCGGAAGCAAAAACACACTGAAATCTCACGAGGGGACACACGCGCGCGCAAGATTTCAGTGAGATTTTGCCTCCGCGCATGCACGGAAGCAAAATTGCGCCAAAATCTCTCTTTCACGCGCGTCCCCTCGTGAGATTTTGGCGCAATTTTGCTTCCGCGCATGCGCAGAAGCAAAATCGTGCGAAGAGCGCACGCGCATAGCAAGCGCCCCCCCGAAGCATGGAGATGCGCGCGCATAGCTCCAGCAGCAAGGTAAGTGAGCAACCCACCCCTGTACAGGTAGTCCTTGCTTAATGACCAATCATTTTACAACTGTTCAAAGTTGTGACAGTCACAGAACACAGGTAGTCCTTGACTTACAACAGTTTGTTTAGCGACTGTTCAAAGTTACAACGGCACTGAAAAGAGCGACTTATGACCATTTTTCACAGTTATGACCTTCGCAGCATCCTCATGATCATGTGATCCAAATTCAGATGCTTGGCAACTGGTTCATATATACGACCATTGTTGTGTCCCAAGGTCATGTGATCACATTTGTGACCTTCTGACAAGCCAAGTCAATGGGGAAACCAGATTCACTTAAACAACCGGGTTACTAATTTATCAACTGCAGTGACTCGCTTAATAACTGTGGCAAGAAAACTCCTAAAATGGGACAAAACTCACTTAACAAATGTCTCACTTCACAACAGAAATATTGGGCTTAACTGTGGTCATACTTTGAGGACAACCTGTATGTGTTTATAGCCTGTAAAACTGTCCTAAATGATTGTGTTGCCTCCCCTGTGATAACATGATTGCATATCAGGTGTGTCAGTTTTACAACCTGTTGCAGCATTCCACAACTATGTGACTGCAATGTTTCTTGCTGGTTTCTGGTAAAAATACCCTATTCCACGGGTGTCAAACTTGATCGCGACGTCTCTCTGTTATTCTATTCTATTCTATTCTATTCTATTCTATTCTATTCTATTCTATTCTATTCTTGCCTTTGTAGAGCCAGGGTGGGCGTGGCCTGCGCATGATGCATCTGGCTTGCAGGCGGCCAGTTTGACATCCCTGCCCTATTCTATTGAATGGGTTTGTTTAATGACTTTAGCAATTGCTTAACAACCTCCATAAAAAGCCATAAATTTACTTCTAATCATGTTGGTACTTTGACTTACAACCATAATGACATACAATGTTTGGGCTCATTTATGGTCATAAAGACTAGTCTGGTCCAGGGATGAAATCCAGCAGGTTCTGACAGGTTCTGGAGGACCGGTAGTGGAAATTTTGAGTAGTTCGGAGAACCGGTAGCAGAAATTTTGAGTAGTTTGGAGAACCGGCAAATACCATCTCTGGCTGGCCCCAGAGTGGGGTGGGAATGGGGATTTTGCAATATTCTTCCCCCAGGAGTGGGGAGGGAATGGGGATTTTGCAGTATCCTTCCCCCAGGAGTGGGGAGGGAATGGGGATTTTGCAGTATCCTTCCCCTGCCATGCCCACCAAGCCACGCCCACCAAGCCACACCACACCCACCAAGTCACGCCCACAGAACCGGTAGTAAAAAAAATTTGGATTTCACCACTGGCTCTGGTCCCTGAATTCTATACTAATTAAAGTTTATGGGCTAGATTTTTTTTAAATCTAGCAAATGATTGCATTTTCTTCCAAAAGATCAAGTCTAGAAGC
Organism: Diadophis punctatus similis; assembly: GCA_023053685.1. Lineage (NCBI taxonomy): Eukaryota > Metazoa > Chordata > Lepidosauria > Squamata > Dipsadidae > Diadophis > Diadophis punctatus. Next base: position 6,270,197 of record JALIGW010000003.1, on the reverse strand, counting down.
TACCAGAAGCTATTTTTCCCCCTCTAAAAAATCTGTTGAGGTTGACCTGTTCCTGCCTTACGAGAAACCACAGAAAAATCTGGAAAAACTCCAAGAATGCATGTCTGCGTCTTTTTGGGGGAACGTAAACTAATCCAGATCTGGAAGGCCTATGATTTTAATAGATGAGCTCCTCTATCTTGATTGAATTCCACTTCAGCAATTTATTGTCCTTTTTCCAGCTCATCACCAAATATGGGAGTGCTGTCATGGGAACCACCCCATTATGGGAGATTTTGCCCACATCTCTATTGCTTTATAATATATGTATAAAGACAGAAGGGAGTCCTAAGAGACACCCTGTAATGACTTCTGTTTCGAGGAGCAACTGTTTCCAAGCAACACCATCTGAAATCTACCTGGAGATAGAGTTGAATTGCTGCAAATAGTGCTTCTTATTCCTAAATATTCTAGGTAGATGGATTGAATGCCATTAAGAGGTTGAGAAAAGCTAATACAGTTGCTGCCTCTGTTGATCCTCAGACAAAGATCATCCTTCAGGCCTATTGTAACAAACTCAACCCCTGAAGCCAGTTTTAAGTAGATCAAAAATGTTTACTTCCTCTATGACTGCCAATGCTTGGGATTGTAATCGCGTAGTCCAGTGATGGCGAACCTATGGCACGTGTGCCACAGGTGGCACGTGGAGCCATATCTGCCGGCACGCGAGCCGTTGCCCTAGCTCAGCTCCAGTGCGCATGTGCGTGCCGGCCAGCTGATTTCTGACTCACCCAGAGGCTCTGGGAGGGCATTTTAGGCTTCCGGAGGGCCTCCGGGGGGCAGGGGAGTGTTTTCGCCCTCCCCAGGCTCCAGGGAAGCCTCTGGAGCCTGGGGAGGGTGAAAAACGGGCCTACCGGGCCCACCGGAAGTCAGGAAACGGGTCATTTCAGGCCTCCAGAGGACCTCTGCGGGGGCGGGGGAGGCCGTTTTCACCCTGCCCAGGCATTGAATTATGGGTGTGGGCACTCACACATGCCTGATCGTGCACACACACGCGCTTTCGGAACCCGAGGCAAAAGAGGTTCGCCATCACTGCCGTAGTCTATGTAAGATAAGTGACTGACCCATAATTTTCTATTTTCCAATTAGATTCAAAAGAGGTTTCTTAGGAAGAGGCATTATGGAACACAGAGGCATTCTACTATTCTACAGAGCTGTTTATTAACTAAGATATTTCAAATAACTTCATGGTTAGAGTTTACAAACCAGGCTCAGGAAACATCAAGAGGACAAGGGTGTGGAACACACCTCTCCCAATGACCTGTCCATATTTTGGGGTGTCAAAACTTGAATTCATCCATTGATGTGTGGTCATTAAGTGCTCTTGCCTATCCTGTTTTATGTTTCGGTAATAATTAAGGATAATCTGAAGAGGTGAAGAGATGGAGATGCTGTGGATTGTCGAGAGGCAAAGAGAAAATAAGAAACCTTGAAAGGAACTATCTCAGGGGTGTCAAACTCGATTTCACTGAGGGCCGCATCAGAGTTGTGTTTTACCTGGGTGGCCGTGGGGTGTGTGTCTGGGGGGCGTCCCCAGGGTGGGTATGGCCAGCTTGATGTTACTCGTTGAGGCTCCGTTTTTGGCAGCGACGGCCTCCTGCAGCCTCTGCCAGCAAAAATGGAGCTTGGGGAGGCAACACGCAGCCTCTCCGGGCTCCGTTTTCATTGACGGAGGGCTGAAGGAGGCCATCCCGGCTGAAAATGGAGCCTGGGCGGACTGAGCGCAGCCCTCCCAAGCTCCATTTTCACAGGCAGAGGCACCGTGGGCTGGTCTTTTGCTGTTTCCAGGGCAGCCCCGTGGGCCAGATCTAAGCACCCCACAGGCCAGATTCAGCCCCCGGACTTTGAGTTTGACACCCCTGATCTATCTTAATACAATACTTTGCTTATAATAAACCAAGTTTTGCTTTGCTGATTACCAGTGCTATGAAATATCTGCAATGAGAGGTCAAGAATTGGAAGCCAATGACAAAATGTTTCCCTTCGATTTATCATACAAATGCTGTTCCTGATTTACTTGTATCAGGTACATCATTGTCATGTGGGCGTGTTGTCATTGTGGTTTGCCGCAGAATCCGCTGTGAAATGCTATTATCTATGACAGCTGGATAGGATGGAATCTGTACAGTATTCAGATATCTTTCAAAAAGCCAGTTTGGTCTAGTGGCTAAGGCACCAGTCAGGAAATCTGGAGACCATGAGTTCTAATCCCGCCATGAAAGCCATCTGGGGGGATTTTGGGCCAGTCATTCTATCTCAGCCCAATTCACCTCACAGGGTTTATTTATTTATTAAAAGTTCTTATAGGCCGCCCAATCCCGTAGGACTTAGGGCGGCGTACAATGAGAATAAGAACAATACAGTAAAAAAGACATGACAATATAAAACACAACAACATTCATTCAGGAGGAATCCGATCTTCTACTTCTTCACCCCGCCTGCCGGTTGTGGTTGTGGGGAAAATAGGAGGAGGAAAGTGTTCACTGCCTTGCGTTATTTGTAAAAATAACAAAGGTGGGAATAAACAAACAAACAAACAAACATATAAATAAATAAATAAAAACAAGGCACTGTTTTCTGGAGAAGACAGAAAGCAGAAAGTTTCAACTGAAATGGAATCATACATTTTCTGAGCAAACCTCTCTCCACAACTTTGTTTTAGCTAAAATCTTGGCCTTGGTTGTATTCCAGATGACTTCCCATGCAGATATTATGGTCTCTTATTTATCACACAGAATTATTACCTCAATAATTTAATATAAGAAGGAACATTCCAGGCAAACCAAGGTTTAATAAAGCAGAAATACAAATAAAAGCATCAAGATTAATACCCATGAGGTAGCAAATGAATCGTCTTTACAATAAAAAGCATGCTACTGAATCCCAGAGACGTATAAAAAAATATTGAGAGAAGCCAAGTAGCTACAACCTTTTAATATATCTTACTCATATATACCACATGTACCAAAAGTTATTCCTGTCTTGTGTTGCTAGCCTAAACTGTATGAATAATTTGCTGCATTTTAAGTAACACTAAGTCTACTTTTTTCCCAATCTTATGCAAAATGCTTTTTGCTAACTTTATTATTCTTCATACCATCTTGTTTGCAGTCTCTAGCACACATTGGCCAGTTGGTCGGTCTTCTCTGGCTGTTTTCTATGACAATGAAGGGTAGAAGACTATCTCATCTGGTGGGTGTTTAAACATGTGGAGACCTTTTTTTGGTAGAAAGTACCACTTTTTCTGCCACAAGATAAGGTAGCACATAGTTGATCATAGCTGAACATTGGGCCTTATGAGTACAGGTAGTCCTCGACTTACAATGGTTCATTTAGTGCCCATTCAAAGTTACAACAGCCCTGAAAATAGCACTTTATAGCACTTTACTTATATACCGCTTCATAGTGCTTTACAGCCCTCTCTAAGCGGTTTACAGAGTTCAGCATATTGCCCCCAACAATCTGGGTCCTCATTTTACCCACCTCGGAAGGATGGAAGGCTGAGTCAACCTTGAGCCTAGTGAGATTTGAACAACTGAACTGCTGAACTAGCAGTCAGCCTGCAGTCGCAGCATTTAACCACTGCACCACTTCAGCTCTTAGAGTGACTTATAACTGTTTTTCACACTTACGACCATTGCAACATCAAAATGGTCAAAATTCAGGTGCTTGGCAACTGACTCATTTTTATGACCATTGCGGTGTCCCAAGGTTATGCGATCACCTTTGCCGACCTTAGCAATAGCAATAGCACTTAGACTTATATACTGCTTCATAGTGCTTTACAGCCCTCTCTAAGCAGTTTACAGAGTTCAGCCTATTGCCCCCATCAATCTGGGTCCTCATTTTACCGACCTCAGAAGGATGGAAGGCTGAGTCAACCTTGAGCCGGTGAGATTTGAACAGCTGAACTGCTGAACTAGCAGCCTGCAGTGCTGCATTTAACCACTGCACCCTCGGCTCTTCTGACCTTCTGACAAGCAAAGTCAATGGGGAAGGCAGATTCACTTAACAACCATGTTATTAACTTAACAACTGTGGCAGGGATTAACTTAACAAGTGGGGCAAGACAGGTTGTAAAATGGGGTAAGTATCATTTGACTGTCTCATTTAGCAACAGAAATTTTGAGGTCAACTGTGGTCACATGTGGAGGACTACCTGTAGTTGGATGGCTAAATGCCAGGATATCCCCAAGCTGGAGATTAAAGTGGAAAACTGAAGAAAAATGTCCTCTATTGTTGGCAAGAAAGTTTTGATGAATCAATGGAGTCCCTCCAAAGGTTATCTTGACTTGATGGCACTTTATATCATGTTCTCTGATAGCTGGTTTTCTAGAACAGTGGTTCTCAATCTTTTCTTCACCACGCCCCCCCCCCCCTTTAAATACTTTTTATGACCACGGACTATGGCCACGGTCCACGGACCACTGAGACTTAACTCAAGATTTAAATCATAACCTTCACAAACTCCCTGTGACGACATTGGGGTCCTCCAGAGGTCCACAGATCACATTGCTGAGAACCACTGTTCTAGAAGAATCTATTTGTCCAACAGGAACATTTGAGGGTGTGGGGGGGAACTGCGAAATTAAGATTGAACTTCCTATTTTATGCATGGTCGCAGGTGCTGCCTTGATAGCTCCTGCTGTCCAGATTGGTTTTCAAAATTGCTGTCCAATTTTCCTACCTATTGAAACCAGGACATATTCTACTAGGGTTGTCCTGTGACAGAATGTGTGAACCGGAGACCAAGAGTTTAGAAGAGAAGGAAATGCTTATTGTTGGAAAACGAACAAGGGATATATTTTATCTTGACTCAAGTACAGGTAATCCTGTCTTAACGATTGCCCTTTTTAGGAAATATTCATAGATACAACAGTGATGACTAAGTAATTTTGTGGCCAATCATCGTATTTCCAATCTTTACAGGTTGGTAATGCAAAGGAAAGTTGAAGTAAGATCATAAGCAAAGCTTTGGTTTCGCTTAGTACTTGCTTCACTTAACGGCCAAGTTGCTGATCCCAATTGTGGTTGCTAAACTTACTTGTAATGATGCAGCGGAGGGTTCCAGTTATTTTCACTACCGGTGCACATCGTGAGCATGCGCAGAAGTGAACTCGCGTTCCATCCGGCGATTTCACTTCTGCGCATGCTTAGGACGACATTACAAGCCGAAACACAGCTGAGGAGCTTCTCAGCTGTGCTTCGGAGGAAGAATAAAGGTCGGTATTAAAACAAGGGTGGGTGGGAAGCTTTTTCCTGACAGCTCAGGACGCAGAGAAGCGCCAGAAAATGACATCATCGCCGGGCTCCTACCGGAGCTGCACTCCACACAGCACCGGTAGGAACCCACCACTGTAATGATGTCTGCTGAAAGAGAAATTGCAAGTACATGACATCTCAAGGAAGAAGGTGTTCTTCTCACTCCTTTGAACGGCCACAAATGATAATTGCTCGTATTCCAATGATGCCCCACTGTTCGCACCAATTAATTCTAGAACTGGGAATGAGAATTTACTTCTAGCACCTACCTGGCAAGGAGACATTCAAGACAGTGGTGGGTTGCTGCCGGTTCAGACAGGTTCGCCCGAACCGGTGGCAGAAATTTGCCCCCCGCTCGCCAAACCGGCAGCGATGGCCAGCTGGCCACGCCCCCAAACCGGTCCCCCGGTCGCCGCTCCTTGAAAGAGGCTGGCAAAGAATCCTCTGCGCATGCGCAAAGGCTTCTGCGAATGGGCAGAGGGTCATTTCCCCGATGTGGCGTAGCAAAACACGCACTGCCGACGCGATGCGAACTGATAGGGAAGGTAAGTGGAGCACACCCCTGATTCAAGATCACAAGACGAGAAAGAACATCTTTTTATTTCTTCTTTTTAACATGACTTCCTGCTCCCTCCTTCCTTTGTATCACTTAGATTGATGAAAAGTTCAGGGACCTCAAAAGCTTGCATGCTCTTTTCTTGATTGGTTATAGTACAGTATAGGATTTCTTCAGATGTGCCAGTTTGCTAAAACACTTTATGGATTCAGCACAGCTATTTTTGTTTTCTGTTGGGCTGGTTTTTTTGTTTTTTTTGAAGGTGGAATATTAAACCGTATTTTATTGGTGATTTTATCCTCCCTGGAAACGGAGTGCTACCTTCTCCATCAGACAGTTGGATGCATTGATTTCATTTTAATTTAGTTGGTGTACACGCACTGTTATACTGCAGGTGGGAAAAAGGCATTTCCCCCCCTCTTTGAAACCGGCAGCTGACAGTATCCTTAAAGAAATTATTCTGAAATGCGTTGAGCAAAACAGAATGGAAATTGGACAGACATTGCAAAGTATCCTTGTAAGTTGTGCCTTTGAGTCAGTTCTTCATTCCTGGTGACTGCCTGGACTAGCCTCTGAAGTTGGCAAGGTTTCCAGAAGTGGTTTGCCATTTTGACTTCTGGGGAAGAAATGGTGGACTGAAGAGGCCTCTGTGAAAAATGGAGTTGATGACCGTGGGTGGAATGAAGAGCCAGGGAGTGCACCGACCCTTTGGTAATTCCTCTCTAGATAAGGAGAGGAGTTGAGATTGCCCACAAGTGCTCCAGACAGCTGCTCTTCGCAAGTAGATGGCAAGAGAGTCCAGTGGTGAAATCCAATTTTTTTTACTACCAGTTCTGTGGGCATGGCTTGGTGGGCGTGGCTTGGTGGGCGTGGCAGGGGAAGGATACTGCAAAATCTCCATTCCCACCCCACTCCTGGGGGAAGGATACTGCAAAATCCCCATTCCCTCCCCACTCTTGGGGGAAGGATATTGCAAAATCTCCATTCCCTCCCCACTCCTGGGGGAAGGATACTGCAAAATCCCCATTCCCTCCCCACTCCTGGGGGAAGGATACTGCAAAATCCCCATTCCCTCCCCACTCCTGGGGGAAGGATACTGCAAAATCCCCATTCCCTCCCCACTCCTGAGGGAAGGATATTGCAAAATCTCCATTCCCTCCCCACTCCTGAGGGAAGGATACTGCAAAATCTCCATTCCCTCCCCACTCCTGGGGAAGGATATTGCAAAATCTCCATTCCCTCCCCACTCCTGGGGGAAGGATACTGCAAAATCTCCATTCCCTCCCCACTCCTGGGGGAAGGATATTGCAAAATCTCCATTCCCTCCCCACTCCTGGGAGAAGGATACTGCAAAATCTCCATTCCCTCCCCACTCCTGGGGAAGGATATTGCAAAATCTCCATTCCCTCCCCACTCCTGGGGGAAGGATACTGCAAAATCCCCATTCCCTCCCCACTCCTGGGGGAAGGATACTGCAAAATCCCCATTCCCTCCCCACTCCTGGAGGAAGGATACTGCAAAATCCCCATTCCCTCCCCACTCCTGAGGGAAGGATATTGCAAAATCTCCATTCCCTCCCCACTCCTGAGGGAAGGATACTGCAAAATCTCCATTCCCTCCCCACTCCTGGGGAAGGATATTGCAAAATCTCCATTCCCTCCCCACTCCTGGGGGAAGGATACTGCAAAATCTCCATTCCCTCCCCACTCCTGGGGGAAGGATATTGCAAAATCTCCATTCCCTCCCCACTCCTGGGGGAAGGATACTGCAAAATCTCCATTCCCTCCCCACTCCTGGGGAAGGATATTGCAAAATCTCCATTCCCTCCCCACTCCTGGGGGAAGGATACTGCAAAATCCCCATTCCCTCCCCACTCCTGGGGGAAGGATACTGCAAAATCCCCATTCCCACCCCACTCTGGGGCCAGCCAAAGGTAGTATTTGCTGGTTCTCCAAACTACTCAAATTTCCGCTATTGGTTCTCTGAACTACTCAGAATTTCTGCTACCGGTTCTCCAGAACCTGTTAGAACCTGCTGGATTTCACCCCTGCAAGAGACTGTTCTTCAGTGGGCTTAGAGCTCTTGGAGATGAGGGGATAGCCATCTTGGTCAAATTACAGTTGGTGCTTTTGAAAGAACATTAAGTTTGCATAATTCCTTTTCTAATCATATTTGGAAATTACTTGTAAAACTGCTTTTCAGCTATTAAAAAGTGTTGGATTGACAAGTTTTATAGCACTGGGTTAATTTCTCTCAATCCTTAGTTGAAAGAAGTTTTGGCTAGAAGTTTAAGAACTCATTTTTTTTCTTTTGGAATAAACGGCAAAAGGGTGATTAAAACTTTGATTTTAGAAAGTTAGAATGGACTAAGGGCCCAAATACATTTGAAATAAGATTTTGGAATTAACTATAAAGAATCATTGCTATGAGAAAATGCCTTTGCTTTGATTTAAAAAAATAATAAAATAATAATAAGACTTTAAAAATTGGACACTAAATGAAACTAGAGAGAATTAAACATTGTAATTAAAGAAGAATATCCAAACTTGACTCACAATGACAGAATGAAGTAAACTATTTTAATATTGGGCAGATACTGAAGCATAGTTTTGAACAATGAACCCAGAAATTAATTGTAATAGTGTCTGCAAGATTTTAAATAAGTTTTATAAGTGAAGGTTATTAAGGAAGAGGAACAAGTTCTACCTGAAAGATTCAGACTGATCTGAAAGTGGATTTAAAAGTTTCAAGCTACAAGAATTATGAGGAACAAGTTATTACTCTGCACATACTAAAGAAACCATCTGATATTGTAATAATTAAAAGGGATATACAAATAATAAACCAAAAGAATAACCTAGATAATTTTCCCATATTGAATTTACAAAAGAGACTTGTTTTGAAGAATTTTGTGAGAAGGAACAAAGAAAAAATGGAAAACAAATCAAATTCTAGGACATTGTTTGAAGAGACTACACATCAAGATTATCAAAAGTAAAAGAAAGGAGTATAAAGTTGGTCAATTTGATCACAATTAAATATGCTATCTCTAGTAACACTTAAAGGACTTTAGCTGATAACAGGATTAAAATAATTAGGTTTTGTGGATTTGTTTATAGATAAGAGAGAGAATATTGGAGGATGGGATCATTTGTGGCATTTTAGGTGAATGTGATAAGTTATTAAAAATTAATTTTATATTTGTTCTGTTTAAGTGGGAAGTTAGTTCTTTTATGTTTCTTTTCTTTTTCTTTACTATGTTCCTATTTTTTCTCTTTTCCACTTGTTTTTTTCCTTTGCTCTTCCTTTTCTGCACCTTCCACTTTTTCTTTTTATTCTGTTATTATTTTTAGTTTGTATTAGGTTTTATTTTGTAATTGCACTGTTTAATCAAATTTCTTTTTTCTTTTTTCTTTTTAAAAAGTAGTTTGCCATTTCCTTCTTCCTAGGGCTAAGAAAAAGTGATTGGCCCTTGTGCCTAAGGCAGGAGTCTCCCAGTTGCCTAAGGCAGGAGTCTCCCAGTCCATGGTTTCCCAGTTGTTTTAACCTCTACACCCAACTGGGTCTCACTGTTTGTAAAAAAAAAAACTTTATTATAAAACTTTCATGCTCAGATTATATGAAATGAAAATAATGATTGTGTGGAATTGATGAAAAGGTCAGATCTTATTGGCTTGGAAACTGATTTTCCTTTATGCAATATAAGAAAAATAATGACAATGTCACATACTGCATGCCTGTATATTTTGCACACTCTATTCTCTATTACTTCCATAGTGCTTTCATAACTTAGTTCGGTACAATCTACAATTGTAAAATAGCAATAGCTCTAGCAATACTGCTTCATAGTGCTTTACAGCCCTTTCCAAATGATTTACAGAGTCAGCATCTTGCCCCCAAACAATCTGAGTCCTCATTTTACCAACCTCGGAAGGATGGAAGGCTGAGTCAACCGTGAGACGGTCAGGATTGAACTCCACACTGTAGGCAGAGTTTGCCTGCAGTGCTGCTTTCTAACCACTGTACCACCATGGTTCACAATTCAGTATAGTATTTCAGTATTATGTACCCTCAGGGCAGGGGTGAAATGCTCCTGGTTCGCTCTTACCTGTCGGTCGTCGCAGAGCCAATGGAGCCAGTGATGGTCGCGGCATGGGGCTTTCCCCGCCCGCCTGGATACCGCCATTTGAGTTCTTTTGCCCTCTGAGCATGCAGAACGCTTTGCGCATGCGCAGAGGGCAAAAGAACTCAAATGGCGGTGTCCAGGTGGGCGGGGGAAGCCCCGCACCGCAACCGCCACCGGCTCTGCGACGACCGACAGGTAAGAGTGAACCGGGAGCATTTCACCCCTGCCTCAGGGCCCAAATCTGGAAAAAGCTGTAATGCTGATCTTTCACATTAGCCAGATGTGATGGATTTTCAAGATGGTATCCTTAAATGTCTTCTATCAATGATAGTTTATGGAAAATGTTAATTCAAAATTGCAAATATTGTGTAAAAGAAGGGAAAATAAAATAAAAAATAATAGAAAATAGAACATACACAGAGAATAGAAAAGAAATAATCTTCCAGTTCGAGATTGATAATTTGAAATTAATTTTCCAGTTTGCTTGAACTGGAATTATTGATTATATGGATTATTGAACTGGAGGCTGAATTAGAGTATTAATCAATGTAACTGTTTTCCGCCTTTTCCTAAATCTTGTTTAAGCTCTTGCAAATTTGAGAATATTTATCAAATAACTGAATTAACAACATCAGCCTTTGTAGCCCAGATAGGTATTGGGAAAAGGCAGTGTGCATTTATAACAACTTTAGGAGGAAATTCCTAGTTTATACTTAATTGTCTTTTACTCATCTCCTAGGATTCTAATAGGAAAAAAAATGATTTCTATCAGCCAATTGTTGAAGGAGAGATAAAAGGGCTTGTCTCCGTTTTCATTCACTTATACTATGTTGATTGTGGAATGATAGATGCAGAGTTGACTGTAAGATGGGCACCCATTTATAGATAAGCTGAATGAATGAATGAATGAATGAATGAATGAATGAATGAATGAATGAATGAATGAATGAATGAATGAATGAATGTCTACTTTCTTCCTTTGATAATGTGAAATCCAAATGGACTGGTGGAAGAGTAATTCCTTCTCCTCACTTGGTTGTGTGAAATTGAAATTCTTAGGCTACTTTGAGGGGTCCTTGGTGTTTTCTGAGCTTGCTTGTTTTCTTGTAGACGTTTCATTCTTAGGTTTATTTGTTTGTTTATACAAATAATTCGTGGCAAACATACCAACATAGATTTCTCCCCTCTACTTTCCCGACAACAACAATCTTGTGAGGTGGGTTGGGCTGAGAGAGAGAGAGACTGGCCTAAAGTCACCCAGCTGACTTTCATGGCTAAGGTGGGACTTGAACTCATGGTCTCCTGCTTTCTTCCCTGGTGCTTTAACCATTGGACGAAGCTGACTCTCATTGAATGAAATTCTTAGTTTTAAATTCATCATTGATTTATAATCAGATATATTTTTACATATGTTCTGAGATTAATTTACATATGTTCTGAGATTAATTAAAAAAGCCAATTCAATCCTAAATTGCATTAACAGAGGGATACAATCCAGGGGCGGGTTCCTAATTTTTTTACTACCACTCTGTGGGCGTGGCTTATTTTGTGGGTGTGGCTTGCCAGTCATGTGACCGGGTGGGCGTGGCTTCTCAGACTGCTGAAGGGAGGGGAACTGAGATAGGTCCTGCCACCCATTCCCCCTCCCCTCAGCAGCTCGAGAAGCCTCAAACGTGCGAAAATGCCTAGGATCATCACCGCGCATTCGTGGCTTCTCGGACTGCTGAAGGGAGGGGAATGGAGATAGCTCCTGCCGCCCATTCTTGCAGCGTCTCATGCGCTCCCTCAGCCATCCTCCCCTGCTTGGACTCACTGTGGGGTAGGAAGGCAGCGCATGCGCAGTGCCGGAAGCTCGGCTTCTGGGCATGCGCAGAAGAAAATTTTTTAAAAAATGTAAATTTTTTTTAACCGCACCGGTACTGTACTTTTGACCACACCGGTACTGTGATGTCACCAGCGGGCCGCTACCGGTGCTATAGAGTGGACCGCACTGGTAGGAACCCACCACTGAAACAATCAAGATCAAGGGAGGTACTAATACCACTTTATAAAGCCTTAGTAAGACGACATCTAGAGTACTGCATCCAGTTTTGGTCACCACACTATAAAAAAGATGTTGAGATTCTAGAAAGAGTGCAGAGAAGAGCAACAAAGATGATTACGGGACTGGAGGCTAAAACATATGAAGAGCAGTTGCAGGAACTGGGCATGGCTAGTCTAGTGAAGAGAAGGACCAGGGGAGACATGATAGCAGTGTTCCAATATTTGAGGGGCTGCCACAGAGAGGAGGGGGTCAGGCTATTTTCCAAAGTACCTAAAGGCCAGACAAGGAATAATGGATGGAAACTGAACAAGGAGAGATTCAACCTGGAAATAAGGAGACATTTTCTGACAGTGAGAGCAATCAACCAATGGAACAGCTTGCCTTCAGAAGTTGTGGGAACTTCATCACTGGAAGCTTTCTAGAAGAGACTGGACTGCCATCTGTCAGAAATGGTGTAGTGCAGTGATGGCGAACTTATGGCACGTGGAGCCATATCTGAGGGCACACAAGGCATTGCCCTATGTAGCTCCAGTGTGCATGCGTGCGCTGGCCAGCTGATTTTTGGGCTTCTTTGCAGCTGTTTTTGCTCTCCCCAGGGTTCAGGAAAGCCTCCTGAAGCCTGGGGATAGCGAAAACGGGCCAATGGGCCAACCAGAAGTTCACTTGTGTGCTCACCCCCAGCCTCCTTTTCACTGTCAGAGGTCTTCAGGAACTTCTTCGGCTTTAGACAGTTGCAGCCAGGTCTCCCACACCTCGGCCCATTTCTTCTACAGCCGGGAAGGCTTTTCCTTTTCTGAAGGCCTCTGCAGCCTATAACAGAGCTCAAGATCGATCCGGAGCTCTGTTATCGGCTAGAGAGGCCTTCAGGAAAGCCTTCCCGGCTGCAGAAGAAATGGGCTGAGGTGTGCGAGGCCTGGTTGCAACTATCTGAAGGTAAGTAGTAGGGCAGCTCCATTTCCGTTTCATTTCTGAACTTCCGATTGGCCCATTGGGCCATTTTTTTTGCCATCCCCAGGCTTCAGGAGGCTTTCCTGAACCCTGGGGAGAGTGGAAAACAGCCCAACAGGCCTTCAGTGATGCCTGTGCGCATGCGTGGGGGGGGCAGCATGGGGGTTGTGCAAATGCACTGGGGGGAGGGCATTGCATTATGGGTGTGGGCACCCGCGTGCACACTATCGCGTGCTCGCGCACCCTTTTGGCATCCAAGCCAAAAAAGGTTCATCATCACTGGTGTAGGGTCTCCTGTTTGGGCAGGGGGTTGGACTAAATGACCTACAAGGTCTCTTCCAACTCTGTTAATCTGTATCTAAAACTATACTCCCCCTGCAAACCCAGCCCACTGAGAAATGGGTAGAAATAATGGCGAGGAAAGGAATATCCTGAGAATTTAGGTGAAGAGAATGGAATGAAATCCCTGGAAAGATGGGCTATCGGGTCACTTGGAATTTTTTAGCAACAGCACCCTTTGTAATTTGTAAATCTTATATTTTTTATTATGATAATTGCAAATACTATTGGATAAGGGCTGTGATCTCTTGTCTGTGTTCTGCCACAGATGGCCCAGATAGCAAATTTGGAGAGCCCAGTTTAGTTTGATCCAGGAGGATTTGCATAGCCAGCTGTTTTTGAACTGCTTTACAATAAAATTGTTTGCGTTTGTGCTCGGTGGCTGCAGATTGTCTTAATGAATTTCATTATTGCACCAGCTTTACTTTTTGTAAAAGTATTTTCTATACTGAATCTCATACCATATTCTTTAATAATAAGAATATGAGATTTCCTCTCTGCTTTTTCCAGACAATGCAGAATTCAAATATGTTCCAGATATTTTAGTCTTTCCTTGTTCCAGCCCCTAAACATTTGCGGCTGGCTAGTTATGCCATTTTAAAAATATTTTTTGCAATCACTAACATTTTTTTTATTAACTATGTTACCTAGTTTGGGTAATGAAATGTCTGCAAAAAAACCAACAAATCTCAGAGAGCACAAAGGACCTCTCTCTCTTTTTTATTAATAGACACTTTGTGGATAATGTTCCCTCTAAATTGCACGGCTGTGTGGCTGCGCGGCCGCGCGGCTGTGCACGTAACGGGAGAACGGTGCGTGGCAGTTGGAAACTGCCGTGTGCTGTTTTCTAATATCAGAGGCTACACGACTGCGCGCCCGCGCACATGACTAGAGAACGGTGCGCAGCAGTTTCCAATTGCTGCGTGCCGTTTTCTAATGTTAGAGGGACCATTGTTTGTGGGCTAAAGTTGTCTTCATTAGAAGCCCTCTAAGAATTGACTTTAAAGCAGTGGTGAAATACAGCAGATTCTGACAGGTTCTGGAGAACCAGTAGTGGAAATTTTGAGTAGTTCGGAGAACTGGCAAATACCACCTCTGGCTGGCCCCAGAGTGGGGTGGGAATGGAGATTTTGCAATATCTTTCCCCCAGGAGTGGGGAGGGATTTTGCAGTATCCTTCCCCTGGAGTGGGGTGGGAATGGAGATTTTGCAGTATCCTTCCCCTGCCACGCCCACCAAACCAAGCCCACAGAACCGGTAGGGAAAATTTTTGAATTTCATCCCTGCTTTAAAGGTTCCTCAAGACTAGTTATTATATTTAATAATTAATTTAACCCTTTTATATCTTAAGTATGATATGAAAACTATGCATATTTCAAACATGGTCGCATCACAGATCTGTATGGAGACTTTGTATTACTGGCAGTTTTATTCTCAAATGATAAATGAGAATAAATAAATGAGAAATGAGAATAAATGGCCAGGATAGAACTAGTCATTTTAAAATCAGTCACTAGGCTACAGATAATGCCCACCTTGTCTTTTTAATAAATAAACAAAGACATCAATAAAAGCCTGCAAACATTTGAATTTTCCAGTAATAATTTTAATGTGATCACTCTGAGTTGATCACAATAGGAAGAAGACAGGGAAGTGGAAGGAGAAAGCTAAAAATCCTCAGATGAACTAGAATTAGAATAAATAAATAAATTGAAAGTGAACAAAAAAAAAAAGGTTAGGTTCAGTGGATACCGGGTCATTTTTTGCTGTCAATTTTCTGTGTTTATATGTTTCTAACTGGAAGTGTGTCAGGCACAAAGAATCAGGACCATCTGTTAGATTGCAGCATACAACATTTATTCAAGCCTACACATAATAATTGAGTCAACTAAGGCTCAGCACTAAATTGGCACTACATAATGGTCAAAGGAATTCAAGGGGTGAGGGGCTGCATTTGGATAGTTTGAGGCAATGTAAGGATTCTAAGCTGATGACATATTTAACTCCGTTCCCCAGCTCTGCCTGTTCTTCTCCTACAAGTGTTGACAGTGAACAAAAGTTATGGACTTCTGACCATCAAAAATTATCTTCTCAGGAAAAGAGCTGTCATCTCCACGAATACCATAATGTAAACCAGGAATGTTTGTTTTAAAAAAAGACAATCCTTCAAATGCACATATACTGGCATACACAACATATCCTAACCTAGCATGCATATATTCCAGAGAGTGGATTAGTTTATTTGAAGAGGACAAATATCACGTAATCCATAATATATCACTCCACTGAGTAATATATTACTGATCCACTGAGATGCTTAGTTATTTTTTTAATGCAAAAATCATAACCGGGTTCTTCTTTTAATTTGTTCAAAACATAGATGGTGCATCTTTGAGCCGTGGTGGCGCAGTGGTTAGAATGCAGTATTGCAGGCTACTTATGCGGAGTGCCGGCTACCAGCAGTTGAGCAGTTCGAGTCTCACCGACTCAAGGTTGACTCAGTCTTCCATCCATCCGTAAAATGAGGACCCAGATTGTTGGGGGCAATATGCCGACTCTGTAACCACTTAGAGAGGGCTGTAAACCACTGTCAAGCGGTATATAAGTGCTATTGCTATTTTGAAGAGAAAACAGGTTTAGGTGAAACAAACCCAAAAAAAGGGATGGCAAGCAATCCAAAGTATTGTAAAATTTATTGTTTTTAAGTATTGCAGCTTTTTAAGGATAGAATGACATATCATTGCCACTATTGGTTACTGTTACACAAGAAGCATTTTACAAGATTTGTGGAAATTGGCATCAGAGTACATATTCATACAAAAACAGCTAAGTATAGATAAGTACTGCATTGCATGTGCTGTCTTTTGTTTACATAAGGTTTTTTTTTAAAGTTGAACAAAAATTCAGGATACAGGACTGCATATAATAAACTTCAAAGCCAAAAGCAATGCAACTGGAAATTGAAGAAAATATTAAAATACAATGAAATGTGACTATAAGGCAGGCAAATCAGGACTTTTAACGTAGTACTCCATGAGCTTCTATATTACAGCAAAATAATCTGAAAGCACAATTTATGGAAAAGTTTAGTTTTTCTTCCCCAATCCTTTTAGTTTGTGTATCGTATACGGGGGAAATTGTGTGCATGTATGTTTGTGTGTATAGTGTTGCACAGATCATACTAGAGAATACAGATTCTCATCTTGGCTAGAAATTTTATGCTACATATCTAGCTTTTTTAATTCGATTCTTAAAGAAGGAAAGTTGTGGATTTTTTCCCCATTAAAGGTATCATTTCATGCATGTTTTTTCCCCCAAGATTCAGCTGTAAGTAAAAAGATATTCTCAAGGGTAATATTTTTATTTTTCTAATCACGTATGACCAATTTTCACATCCTACCTTAATAAATCCAATTTCTAAATCTTAAGATTTACAAATGTAGAATCTGTGAATCTTGTATAATTTTAAGAACCTGCTCAAACCTACCACTATTATTTCCAAATCCATATTCTCCATCACAAGAGTTGTTTTCCACTGGATTTGGTCTTAATAATGCTTTTTGGCTTTCTTATGTACCAGGAAATATTGATCTTTTTTCTAAAATACAACCTGATCTGACCATTACATATTTTAACAAATAAGCAGGTAGCTTACAGGTTGATAAATATAAACTAAGCCTATTTTCTCCACCATTCAACTTCGCTAATTTGACCTCTTTCTGAGCTGTCAGCCTCCATTCTGTAGTCAAAGGTTAACATCTTACCGGTATTATCATTCTGGCTTGTTGGTCAAGAAAGAGCTAGATTCATACAGCTTAATGAGCCCCCCCTCCCCCCTCCCCGGCTTGGTTTTCAATTTCATGGGAAAGAAGATAATTTCATAATATTCTTCCATTTTTGATGAAAAAAGTCTACTCTGTAAAGTACACACAAAAGAATTCTTAATATAATTTCTGTCAGGAGTGAAAGAGGGTTGGGATCATGTTTGCAGGACTGAAAAAAAAATACAGAAGTTTAAAAAGCAAGGTTACCGGCTTATTAGTGCTGCGGACTTCATCATAAAATTATTTGCAACAGATGCAGAGATAAAAAATGGCAGAGGAAGGTGAACTGATTTGGGAACCCTTAAAGGAGGTGTGAAAAAAGGAAGCCCAATAGAGAGGGACTCCTTGTTCAAGTGAGTTCAGGTTTCTGAATTCCTATGGTCACACTTCTATTAAGTGTGAGGGACCCAGCAGAATTTCTAGAGTTGATTCATGATTGGTCAAAAACCAAACAATTGCAGAATTACCCTGGCATGGGAACACAATTATTTTCGGTTATCGAATGTCTTCTTTCCATGTAGCAATGCTTGTCAGAAGAGGCAATGGCTTAACAACAACCAGTGAAGTTGCATTTGTGTTATGTTAAAATGCACACTCAGCTTCCCAGTTTTTTTAGTGAAAGGACAAATGGGGTAATAGGTACTTTCATGGCTGAGGCCAAAATACCTTGAATGGGGAGAACAAGTCCACCTAAATAAACTATTTTTAAGAGAGCTCTCACTGCATAAGGATACACTGGGGCCTTCTTAACCCAAGACTGGTGTTGAAAGCCCAAACGGGCAAGTCAATGGATGGATTTGCAACAATCATGGATATTAACAATGTGCTTGGTTGAGTCAACTAAATATTCCCATGGGAAGTATGGACACAAGGGGAAGAAGAGAAGATAATTAGCAGCTCAGAAAAAATAAGCAAAGTTGGACATTTCATTTTGTCCTGGTTTAATAAATCCTATTCGTTTTCTTTGTTGGAAAAGAGGCCATCTTTTTTCTCCCTCTGATCCTGCTCTTGTCCAGTTAATAGAAGCTGACACAGAGAAGTGGAACTAAGTATCCCCCCCCCCCCCGGTACTACTTCATCCCAATGATAGAAAAATCACTTCTTTTCTTCACTGCTATGTATCAGGTCTTCTGATAAACATAGAGAAGAGACAGGAACGAAGTTGGCAGCTGAGTTTTAGAATATCAGAAACACTTGTGCACACCACTCCCTCCACCTCATTACGGTTCCTATGATCAATTTCTTTCTCCTCCACTGTAGTGTTTCGTTTGGCCAACCTCACAAGGCAAGTGAGGAAAGTTTGCTTCCATCATATTATGGTGGGCCACTGCTGGCAAACTTAGAAAGGCTCTGGGCAACCTGTCATGCCCCCCCCCATGCCATTGCACGGCCGTGATCTTAACATGCACCCAACGATGCCAACTCAACACCAGTCCCAAATTTTGGTTCATTTTGTACAAGGCACTCCTGTGACTTAGTATCTTGCAGCCATGCTGATGGTTCTTCAATTATGGTAGAGAATTTAGGCATTGTATTTATGTATACAGGTGTCTAGTAAAAACCTCAGATCAAAGAAGGGGAAAAAAAATAAGAAGAAAAACGTTTTTTAAAAACCCACAAAAAAGGACTGTTTACTAATTTTGGCTCAAGAGGGCAGTAGATATGTTTCAGTTGCTTTCAGTTGACACTCTTGATTATATTCTCTACCACAATTTTACTACCTACTAGGGTAGGATATGTGCATAGCAGGTATTTATGCTACCTAGCAAGCACATGGCAAAAGATGAGCAAAGAGTGCTTCATGTAAATAAATACATTAGACTGGATGTAAAGGAGTCAAGTGTACAGACTTAAAAAAAGAAAATTTGAAATCCAAGGATTGATCTAAAACAGTGTTTCTCAACCTTGGCAGTTTGAAGATGTGTGGACTTCAACTCCCAGAATTCCCTAGCCAGCGTTGCTGGCTGTGGAATTCTGGGAGTTGAAGTCCACACATCTTCAAACTGCCAAGGTTGAGAAACACTGATCTAAAAGAAAAGTGCCCATACTATGGAAGTTCCTATCACTACCAATGATAGAATCTCCCCCTCTTTTATTTATTTTTGCAAAAGAAAAAAAAGGGAGACTTAATGTTTCTTTTAATAAGGCACTAAATAGACATGTTACATAAAGGAAAGATACATTTTTAAAAAGTCTATAAATTCTTTGACTTTCACAGGAAGATAAAGAGTTATTCCTTGTTTTTATCTTTAAAAAAAACTGCAAATTGGAGTTGTTGTAAAGCTATTATTAAGGAGCTATATAGAGGGAGGTTGAGGTTGTCTATTCCTAGGCCTCCCACAAAAGGTGGCATTTTCTTAAAATGTTCATTTCTATATTTTCATTACGATCCCTTTAATATATATATATATATTTATATTTATATATATAAATAGCATCCCAGATTATTTAAAACTTTAAAACTCGTCAGGTTGCTCTCAAGACTTTCTTCTTCAAGTAATACAAAAATCGCATAAAAACAAGAGTTATTGCCTTTATATCTTTCATTTATGTTACCTTCCTAGTTAGCATCTGGCAAAAACCAAATTACACCTCCTTGTACACACATACAGTTCCCCCTGCTAATTAGTTCTGGAACTGTGTAGCCATAAAGATTGCCAACTTCTCAACTGGCCCTGATAGCTGTTCCTTTATCACAGGGGTTCCAAACCAGGGGTGCGAGACGATATTCCAGGGCGCAGGAAAACTTGGGTTTGGAAGTTTCAAAATTATGGTGTATATGCATAATTATGTGCATATAATTATCTACTTTTGTAAAAAGGTTGGGAACCCCTGCTTTATCAGCAGCTAAAAATGTCCAGTGAGCTCAATTGCCTCTTTTTCATCGTTTTGATCAAAGGCTGATGATATAATTAGAAACAGGAATATTGATACCCTTCAGTGATCAGCAAAGATCGAGATAGTAATTCTGAACTCGAGACACTGATTGGCTTGTTCTCCTCAGTCTGTGCAAATATGGTGAGATCAAGTTTCTAATCTCCACTCTGTCCAAAGCTCTGTTGTCTGCCTAGGATGGCTTGTTTTTGGAAAAACCAACTACCTTCCTAGTTAGAACTTAAAATGTTGTGCATACTCTAGAGCAGTGTTTCCCAAGCTTGGCAACTTGAAGATATCTGGACTTCAACTCCCAGAATTCCCCAGCCAGCATTCGTTGGCTGGGGAATTCTGGGAGTTGAAGTCCAGATATCTTCCAAGTTGCCAAGGTTGGGAAACACTGCTCTAGAGAGATCCAGAGATTGATCTGGAAATGTTTAAACAATTTCTTCCTCTTCCTCTTTGTCATTTATGCCTTTCACTCTCTGTTACTCAAATCATATATGAATTAACCATGTGGATTAAAAACAACCAAGCAGACTTTTATACCTTAAAAAGTGTGTGTGTGTGTGTGTGTGTGTGTGTGTGAGAGAGAGAGAGAGAGAGAGAGAGAGAGAGAGAGAGAGAGAGAGAGAGAGAGAGAGAGAGAGAGAGAGAGAGAGAGAGAGAGAGAGAGAGAGAGAGAGAGAACGCTTTAAACAAGTGGATGACATGAGCTGATTTACTGCACTGAGCTGGTTAGATGCACCCTTGATCCAGAAGGATCTAAAAGGTAGGTGCACCCTTGATCCAGAAGGATCCTGATAGCAGATGGCAAACACAGATCAACATTGCTAAGAGGTTATGGATTTGCTTCTAAAACCTGAACATGACTCTTTTGCCTTGAAAACATCATAGTAGCTGAAATATTTCCATCTACATGCCTCCCCTATTCCCCAGCTGAAATAAATAAAACACGGTTAACAATCAAAGGCAGCAGTCAAGAGAGGAAGGTAATTCAGCAAGGGTGGTCTTCAGGACCCCGTCCTTTTCTTTCAGGATGGAGTGACATACGAAGGTAGATGGAACTTCGGACCATGAAGCACAGAGCTGCCTGCAATTTCCTTAACCCAACTATTTGGCCCAAGTGCCCGGCACTACTGTGAACAGCTAAGTGGAATGCTGATTTAGTGGGGGATTAATATATCTTCCCTATTCTTTTTTTTAAACCCTGCTTTTTAGTTTGAACCTGAAATTTGGGATGAGTGGTTTCTTTCCTCCACTTAGCAGGATGCAAGGTAGAACTAGCAAACTGCATTTGGCTTTCAGGAGAAACCTGCAGACTCAGATTAGCACAGGGGTCCCCAAACTTGACAACTGTCAAACTTGTGGACTTCAACTCCCAGAATTCTCCAGCCAGCTATGCTGGCTGGAGAATTCTGGGAATTGAAGTCCACAAGTCTGAAAGTTGCCAAGTTTGAAGACCTCTAGATTAGCAGATGTAAAGAAGGACAAGGCCCATCTTCCTTTAACCGTGGGATAAACAAAAAGTATTTTAGAGTAAACTCCATTTGTGGACCCAATAGGACAAGCATATGCTTGTCACTGGTCCCTCCTCCTACTTTAAAAATAAAATAAAATTAAAGCAGCACAGGGACCATGGCTTTGGCATGTGAGCAACCTTCACTGATAAAACTTATTTAAAATCTTGCAAAAAGCAGGGTGCCTGAACCATGTTGCCGGAAGCGCTATTAATCTCAAAGGCAGGACTTCTGAATCTTGATGTTCCTTCACTCCTTTTATTATCTTAACCAGAGAGAGCGCCAAATTATTTTGTTATTAAAAAAAAAAGATGACAATTAGAAGCCATCACCCGGTCATTAAAAAAGAAAATAATTTAATGACCGCGTACACTTTTATGGCCTTCCTGAAATTAACAAGACAATAAAAATAGAACAGCCATTCCAATTTGCCTTTTGGAGGGCTTGATTTTGCAAAATATAAAAAACACCTAGGTGCTTCAAAGCTCTGGAGCAGAAAAGTAGTTTATCTAAGCAAGAGATCGCCTTTGGCTTCAACTCTGAGACGAATTCTACTTTTACAGAAGGAGAACAAGCGGTAGAGATGTCAAGGGGAAAAGGTCTTGCTTAGGCATTGTTCTAACTGCACATAAGTTCAGGATGAACAGCACTCCGGCCCAACCGGGATAACACGCGGTGCTAACGTTTTGCACAATTAAGCTCTTCATTTTTGAATCATTATTGTTTCATGTTTTTAATAGCCATAAATCAATTTCACATGTTAAATGTTCCCTTTATTAAACAAAAACCGTAATGATTTCATAGGGAATGTAGGATTACGTAAGCATTATGCTGCTTGACAAGACTGGGAATGAACCCCCAAGTGCAAAAAAAAAAGAAAGAAAAAACCCAGTACAAAGAAAATACATAGGCATCAGATCAATGGAGAAACATATACTCACAGGTGTAGAAAATGGCCTCTTCCCCTTTTGAAGCACACCCTCAAGCACAGAGGGGGAAACTGTGGGGCTTGGGCGCAATTACCTTGTTCATTTCTTTAAAGGGGCAATTTTTATACATGCTCGGGCCCCTTCACAGTTAATGAAATACATGTACATGGTGGGTTCTGGTCTCTTTTATAGGCATCCGTCTGTACTTGTCGATAGGTGTCAAGGAACTACCAGAGGTCTAAAAGAGGGTCATGTGACTCTGAAGAATTAAAAAAAGAAAATTTTGCACAAGATGCAGTCCTTCTTCCCCCCTCCCCGGCTCCCATGACTCTGTTCAGACCTCAACATACTTTCCTCAACAGTTTTATGGTAGACAGATTAAGAGATTTCTAACCAACACAAGCACTGACACATTTATATTAAAAAATAGTGCAAAATTTCAACATTTATATAAATAATTCTAAACCCCTGCTTTTATTTTTTTTCTTTTTTTTTCCTAGTGTTTTTCACTTTCTCACTTTTTTACAACGTCATACATGCTTTCTTGAGATGGCTCTCAAAAGTTGCCATGTTTTATATTCTAAGTTCAGAAAAAAAACAACAACAAATCATTTCCTTCCCCCCCCTCAATAGGCCTCTTCTAATATAAAAATACTCCTGCTTCCCACCCACCCCACACACATACAGTTTCTCTTATTTTTTTTAATATATATATTTATATATATATTGCAGATTTTTAAACAAATGTTTTTGTGCAAATATTTTTTTTTCAATCTTTAAAGTTAAGTGAAATAAAACAAAAAAAAAGTTGTAGCATCCACACACGCGCGATTCAACTAGATACAAAACTGGGGAAGGGGAAATGGAGGAGGAGGAGGAGGAGGGGGCAGGAAAGGACTGCTATAGATTTATTTAGAAAGGGGGAAAAAATCAAAATATTCCTAACAGAGCTCAACAAAGAAATGTTTTTGCAAGTTTTGTTGGCTTGTGCATTCAGACCAAACATAACATGTAAATATTTATACTACACAGAGGTGGAGAAGGGTGTTCGGTTTCACCTCCCTCCCCATCTCCATATACTACCCCCCTCCTATTTATCAAGAAGTGCAGAGTGTTTCCTTTCCTTTCTTTTCTTTTAAAAAGGGTGCCCTTTCTGTTTGTCCTTCTCTTTGTTCCACATCGTTGTGCTCTCAAGATTGCTGATGGGCGAAGGCGAAGGGAACGAAGGCACCCCACTGTTGTTCTGCTGGTGCTGGTAAAACGTAGATCCCGGGAAATGGCCAATGACCTCATTGTACGTGGGAGGAGGCCCTTCCATCCGGCTGTTGCTTCCGTAGCAGGCCGCACTGATGCCCGAGTTGCTGCTCGGAGGGCAGGGCCCCCCGTAGACTGAATGATCTATCAGGTCACTGTCAAAGATGGTTCTGTTGGGAGGAGCTCGGACCGACTCCCTGTTGAGTTCCATTTGCTGCTCGGGGTCTCGGAGCTGCAGGGTGCAGGGCCCCTGATAAGGAGGCGGCTCTTCTCCATCCGACAGGGAGATGGTAGGGGGAAGGTCAATTTCGTGCTGCATATAAGGGTAGGTTGGCTGGAATCTGTTGAAGCGGTCTCTCTGCAAAAAGGATGGGACTGCTAGTCTGTCGGTAGGCCTTGGTGTGTAGACTTGCTGCTGGAGAGAAGGAAGAGGAAAAACCATGAGGTTGCCATGCAAACCAAGGAGCTGGGCTTTATCCTCTACTTCATGTCCGTTTCTTACCTCTGTTACACCATTTCCTGACACTGTGCTTTCCGAAGGCCATAAGCTGCCATCCTAAAAAGTGGAAAGACGACAGCACGTTTTTAGAATAGAATAGAATAGAATAGAATAGAATAATAACTTTATTGTCACTTTGAATGTACACTAATCGGCATACATTAAAATGAAATTTCGTTGCATACAGCTCACAAAGGGTCACCACCTTTTTATTTGTTTGTTTGTTTGTTTTGTTTTGTCATATTTATGTAGTGTATATTGGAGGTGGTGACCCTTTGAGAGCTGTATGCAACGACATTTCATTTTAATGTACAGTCCGCCTTTTCTTAAACCCAACACATTACGGTAGTATAGAGGTTTGAAAGCACCTGCTCCTGTGTGGCTGAGGAGTCTACCCACCAAGCAGGTGATGTGTTAATAAAGAAGGTCTCCAGATGTGAATGCCCTCCATGTTAGGGAAGCTAAATGGCAGAGAACCTGTTTGACATGCTGAAGGTCCTGAGCCCCATGGCTGCATGCAGATACAAGTAATGCCTGGAACCCTGTAGAGCAGAAGAGCCACACTAAACTGGCATTTTGAGGACCTCTCTCAAAAGTAAGCAGAGCTAGGAATTAGTGAGTGGAGGTTGTTGGGGGAATCAAGAGGTTTCAAATGTATTACAATCCTACCCAAGGCTTAAACTCCCAATTCTATCTTTTAACATTCCCCTCTCCCTTGCAAAATGGCCCTGCCTATTGTGGAGAAGTTTGGGGATCACATCTGTCCCATTTTGCACTCTGAAGAAAAAGTTGTTGTAAAATCAATGATATTGAGCGTAATGGGCCAAGAGACCGTAGTTGTCTTAAGAGTTGAAGCTGGCAGAACAGATTCTTGTCTAATGATATTTCAGAAGGTTTGGAATGTGACAAAATTCAAACTGTGTTTTTCATAGGTTTAAGATCTCTCTGAGTTGCAAAGGAGGGGTATCACATTAATCTCTACAGCCTACAAGAGTATTACAAATGATAAGCATTCATTAGTAGTGTGTAGCTTTCAAATCCAAATGCTGATTTAGGGGAAATTAAGGAAAGCGAGTGAGTGATTATTTATTTATTTATTGAACTCTTCTTGGAAAACTACTCCTTTTCAAAATACACTTTGATCTGCAACATACCATTTGAGGGCATTGTTAAAAAAATAAGAAAATAACCACTTATTGGAATATCTAAGTATTTAATCTTGTTCTTCTTCAAGGACTTCAAGGTGACATCCCTGTATTTTCTCTATTCAATCCTCATAGCAACCCTATAAAGTTGATTAAGCTCAGCCAAAGGGAAACAAATAGTCATTGAAGACAAAAAAAAATCAACACAATTCCATATTCATGTTGCTGGTTTTTTTCAATATATTGGTTAAGTAATCAGGCCTTTATGGCAAGCTATGTTTCTATCATGATTGTTTATTGGTGGAAGCCGGATTTCAGCAAGACAGCTCAATCCATGGCTTTTATTGAGAATAATGAGTATCAAGTATCCTTTGTTCTTAACCTCTAGTTAATTAGCAGTAGAAAGACACAAAAAGAAATGAGTGTGATTTCCTTCTAAAGTCTCCATTTCCCTATTATTTCTGTGTCTTCTTTCACTGAAATGCACTTAATGGTTTTTTTTTTGTCAGGGACTGGGAAATTCCTGTTGCAATTTTTCTCCCCCCAAAATAAGAACTTTTATAAGACAAAGCAAGCATCTATGCGCATATTTAAAAGCTTAATCTGTATTGTTTCACCTTGCTCCTCATGAATGTCTAAAACAGTTCTTCCCAGCTGAGCCTCGCGTTAGCTGGGAGTTGCAATTGAAATGTATTTATTGGTCATTAAATTTAAGAGGACTGTCTAGAACAGAGGTCTTCAAACTTGGCAACTTTAAGACTTGTGGACTTCATCTCCCAGAATTCCCCAGCCAGTCATGCTGGCTGGAGAATTTTGGGAGTTTATTTTATTTATTTTTATTTTATTTTATTTTATTAATGGTTCTTATAGGCCGCCCAACTCCCATAGGACTCAGTTGAAATCCACAAGTCTTAAAGTTGTCAAGTTTGAGGACCCCTGGTCTAGAAAGTTGTAAATCACAAGAGAGACTCTTATCAGGAGAACTGGTTAAAATGGGAGATGTGGAATACAGTAAGGACAATTAGCTTTAGAACTTGCAAAGCTCAAATGCACTGGAATCTAATCATTTATAGTCCTTTAAGCTGTGACATTTGCTTGGAATTTTCATATTCTAGCTCTATGGGATTGTAAACATTAGATGTGGAATTTCCCTTTATCCAAATCTGAACTTCCTCAGGGGTATTTCATCAATGAGTTCTCCGCTTCTTCATTCAGGCTTCAGGATCTACAGCATATTGAATCAAGTATTGCATGGCCATGCATGCCTTTAAAAGAAAATTAGCAAAAACGAAAATTGTACCACCAGTTGAAACCAGAAGAGGGGGGGTGACAAATTTATTGGTGTGCATCTAAACCAAACTACCTGATAATTGGCAATTATCACGCAATCAGGGAGTTATACAAACTTTGCATAATGAATGCAAATTGGATAGAAACTCCCAAAGTTATAAGTAGCAAGAGACAGGATGCTAGTCTGTTCAGATCAGTAGAAAAAAAAAGAATGTTATATTATATCCTGTTCCTGTGTACATGACTTCCCCCAAACCAACATCAACTCTGGAGGGATGAAAAAAAATCCTCTATTTTTGCACTGTGATGTGCCTCATGCAGGCAAAATAAGTTAAAATTAAGATGGCTTCAAAGGTGAAAGTATGCCGTGAAATAGACAGGGTACAGTACCAGCCTGTCTTGCAGTATATTTAGGCATCAAATGCCTATTGAATGCATTCTGTTCCATTGTGTTTTAAAACTCTGCTCTGCACTCATAAGCCCCAAGGCAGTGCTGCTACTCTAAGAAGGGAAAAGAAGTGATTTATATGGAAATGAACCACTCCAGATGTTTCCCCCTTCCTTCTATTTTATAGCAAATCTTGTCACAAAAATGCCTCTGTATAAGATAAGGGACTCCTTTGAAGTGAAAGATAACGGATTGCCAGCGCTGATTTCGTACGGCGTATTAATCCAGTTGCCTCATTCGACTGGTGTAACTAATAAAAAAAATCTGTATTTCAGAAAGCTGTTGTGAGCCGCTGCGGAATTACAGATTCAGGTGGGACCCGAAATTTGGTTTCTCTTTTTAATTTAACATAAACAATAACCAGTGTACCAAAAATTAGAGGATGCACCTCCAGATGGCAAGAAATAACTGTGTCTGTTTCACCAGGTGAAGATTTCATTAAAAAAAGAAAAGCAAACAAGCAATGCATTAATATATGAAAATTTCCAGCAAAATTATTCCATTAACTTCTTATTCAGGTTAGGGTTCCAGCGAAGTCATTCTACACTTATATGTCTCATTTGTTTATTAATTCATATCCTGACTTCCATAGCCTTCCAGAAACTGAAGGCAGCCTAAGTAGCATTTCTTGCAATTTTCTCCCAAAACAACAAGCCTACCGGGTAGGCTACACTGAGAGGCAGTGATTGGCTCAAAACTACCCAATAAGTGCACTGCACACCAAAACAACTAGACACAATGAGTTTTTCCCAGAATGCCATCACTCTGCTTAACAACTAATTCCCACAACACTGTCAAATAATTTACTAAGACTGTATTACTATTATTCTTCTCTTCCTTACTAGTATCTATCTCTTCCCACTTATTACTATAACCATGTTGCTTGTATCTTTCAATTATATTGCTTTTATTTGTTTCCTAGTATGATTTGATAGCTTATTAGTAACCTTATTAGTAACTATCACTAAGTGTTGTATCTTTTTATTCTTGATGAATGTATTTTATTCTCCTTATGTACACTGAGAGCATATACACCTAAGACAAATTCCTTGTGTGTCCAATCACACTTGGCCAATAAAGAATTTATTCTATTCTATTCTATTCTATTCTATTCTATTCTATTCTATTCTATTCTATTCTATTCTATTCTATTCTATTCTATTCTATTCTATTCTATTCTATTCTATTCTTAGCTTTCATAGCTCAGGGTAGAGTTCAATTTGGATTTCCCAAATCTTAGTTCAAAATCCTAACTAGGATAACTGCAACTTTGTGAAACTCACAGCAGAGATACAAACTGAATCAGAGCTCTTCTGCCCCATACTTCATGTTTGTCCTATTATAATTCTAGAGTGGATTTCTAGATTCCAGCCAATTCTAGATTCTCTGAAGAGTAGCCCAATGAAAGTATGTGGCCCTTACTTTCATGAAGACAGGCATAAAAACTCACGATGTCTCAAACAATATGTAATAGTAGCTTTCAAAAGGTTTTCATGCTCAGACCAATCTTGGTCTGGATCTTGGGTTTGGATGAGACATCACAGGCTGAGTTAAAAGTGTGATCCTCCATCCTCCTTGAATTGGACAAAAATGATTATTTGCTCTTCCCATCGCTGCTCCCTGAATTGCTGCTGATTATGTGTATCCTGATTATGTGTGTGCTGTACATAATTCAGAAATGGATTGGTTGAATAACCTGGCTTTGTTAACCTTCCTCTTCAGCACATCACCAGCTGACAGGACAAACATCTGTTCCTTGTTTTTTTTAAATATATATTAATGTTTTATAGTTTTTATGGTTTGCAGCCCAGAGTCACTTTTTTGTGAGACGGATAGCCATATAAATTGGATGGATGGATGGATGGATGGATCTGTCAATCATGGCACTGCAACAGGTATAGAGTGGGTCTGATTGCAGGTATGTCTGTTATCTCAAAACTCTAGCTGGGTTCTTATCTTACATCTATTGTATCTTCACTGTACTTCAATAAGGTTAAACCATAGATTGAAAAGGAGCTGAACCAAAGGCACCATTTTTATTTAAGATTTTCCTCTCTTTCCCTTCCCCTCTCTATAAAGGCTTCCTTTATAATGATTTCCAGATTCTTTGGGGTTATATTTTGGAAGCAATGGGGTAGGGTTTGAACTGGTCCATTCAATGGTTACACTATTATCACAATGTCCTTCCTGTCAATGATTTCTTCTGCTTCAACCGCAACAATACACGAGCACGCAATAGGTACAAACTTAATGTCAACCGCTCCAAACTCGACTGCAGAAAATACGACTTCAGCAACAGAGTGATCAATGCCTGGAATGCACTACCTGACTCTGTGGTTTCTTCCCCAAACCCCAAAAACTTTAACCTTAGACTGTCTACAGTAGACCTCTCCCCGTTTCTAAGAGGTCTGTAAGGGGTGTGCATAAGCGCACCCTGTCTTACTGTCCTATTGTCCTCTTTTATCTGTACTTCTTTGCTTATGTTATGTTTATACAAACACCTACTATCCTGTACATGTTTGACAAATAAATAAATAAATAAAATAAATAAATAAATAAAATAAATATTTCAGCCTTGCGCTAAACTAGCAAGGAGCCAAGCCAGCAAAGCTTTTTAACACTACGGAGCAATTCTGATACACCCCCGCTTAAATTTACTACCTACTGATTGTTCCCACCATTCCACAGGGGATGTAAAATCGTCACATCTATCCATCATATTCAACTACCGCTGATAGACAAGGATTTGCTGGAGGGAACTGTTTGCATGAAGCTACAGGAGGGTGGCCAAAGAAATACGAAGGGAACACTTGTTTGCTCTATCACCCTCATGAAAATCTAAAGAGTTATTGTGTTTACAACAGCACAATGACAGCAAACAGGGCTGATCAGAGGCTGCACCAGAGGCCCCAAAACAGCGAATAAATGCCTCATTGACCCCAGTCACAACTGGTCACCCAACATGCTATCTGGTATAATGGTGGCAAAAGTAGGCTTGATGCACCTTGCAGTTGCCATTGGATGCAGCCACCTTAAAGGGGAAGACAATTATTTTAGCAAGGGTACAGCAGGGAATAATTTAAGCCTGCCTCATTCAAGAGTTGAGGTTGAGATGAAGGCAATGTC
The DNA here is from genome assembly GCA_023053685.1 of Diadophis punctatus similis. Lineage (NCBI taxonomy): Eukaryota > Metazoa > Chordata > Lepidosauria > Squamata > Dipsadidae > Diadophis > Diadophis punctatus. Next base: position 6,239,975 of record JALIGW010000003.1, on the reverse strand, counting down.
ATGCAGATCTGGGCATGAGAAAAGAGGGATCCAAGGGTATGGAGACCCAGACTGTTGGGGGCAATATGCTGACTTCAAGAGCCGAGGTGGCGCAGTGGTTAAAGTGCAGCACTGCAGTTCAGCAGTTCAGCAGTTCAAATCTCACCGGCTCAAGGTTGACTCATCCATCCTTCTGAGGTCGGTAAAATGAGGACCCAGATTGTTGGGGGCAATATGCTGAACTCTGTAAACCACTTAGAGAGGGCTGTAAAGCACTATGAAGCGGTATATAAGTCTAAGTGCTATTGCTATTGCTATTGACTCTGTAAACCGCTTAGAGAGGGCTGTAAAGCACTGTGAAGTGGTATATAAGTCTAAGTGCTATTGCTATTGCTATTGCCTCTGTAAACCGCTTAGAGAGGGCTGTAAAGCACTGTGAAGCGGTATATAAGTCTAAGTGCTATTGCTATTGACTCTGTAAACCGCTTAGAGAGGGCTGTAAAGCACTGTGAAGTGGTATATAAGTCTAAGTGCTATTGCTATTGCTATTGCCTCTGTAAACCGCTTAGAGAGGGCTGTAAAGCACTGTGAAGCGGTATATATAAGTCTAAGGGCTGTTGCTATTGCTATGTTTGAGCCCTGATTAGGCGCAAGGAGGAAAAGGTCCTTTGATGTACGTCAAGAAAAACCTTGTTGGGTTTACTAGCCTTGAAACAACATCAGGAACTCTCCTTGATGTCTAGGTCTTCTCATCATATCAGGTAGACAAGAAGACATGCTGGTCAAGATTAGCATGTAAGGAGGACCATAAAGAGTTTCCTCAAATGGAAAGCGACACGTGGAATTCAACAAAAGGTTTAGTTCTGAATCGTTTCAGGCATATAAATTCATGAACCCTGATGTCCCTTGGATCAAACCACACTGCCGGAATGCACAAAAAAAAAAAGGCTGTTTCGAGCATTTTGGCTATGTTTTTGCATGTGAAACAGCTCTGTTTCTAGTGTGAAACACACTGTTTGGGGCTTGAATTTCTTCCCAAATGCTCAAAGCAGTCGATTTTGCATTCAGAACGGTAGTTTCTCTCCTCTCCCATAAAATTCAAGTTGCGTGGGTTAAAGATCTGCCTGATAACAGTCACACACCTACTAGCCAGAGAGGACAGAATCACAGTTAAACATAAAAATGTTTATATTTCATCATCCCATGGCAGATTTATTAAGTGGGTTAGTATATCATTGCCTTATGCTCCCTGGTGTCTATTTAATTTAGCAGTGAGGAAAGCTATTGCATTATTCTATCTGCTTCTACAGTTCTTTAGGCTGATGTCAAGCTGACGGTCTTGTGTGATGAAGGCAGTTAAAGGCTGCCACTGAGTTGACAAGCTGAGCCTTTTTGAGCTTCTCTTTTTCCTTTCCATTTTTAAAGAGCTTTGTGCCTCCTCTACACAGGGGCGGGTTCCTAATTTTTTTACTACCACTCTGTGGGCATGACTTATTTTGTGGGTGTGGCTTGCCAGCCATGTGACCGGGTGGGCGTGGCTTCTCGGACTGCTGAAGGGAGAGGAACTGAGATAGGTCCTGCCGCCCATTCCCCCTCCCCTCAGCAGCTCGAGAAGCCTCAAACGTGCGAAAATGCCTAGAATCATCACCGCGCGTTCGTGGCTTCTCGGACTGCTGAAGGGAGGGGAATGGAGATAGCTCCTGCCGCTTGTTCTTTCAGCGTCTCATGCGCTCCCTCAGCCATCCTCCCCTGCTTGGACTCACTGTGGGGTAGGAAGGCAGCGCATGAGCAGTGCCAGAAACTCGGCTTCTGGGCATGCGCAGAAGAATTTTTTTTTTTAAAAAAAGAATTTTTTTTAAAAAAATGGCGGCACTCAGGCACCGGCAACTGACCGCACCGGTACTGTGACATCACCAGCGGGCCGCTACCGGTGCTATAGAGTGGACTGCACTGGTAGGAACCCACCACTGCCTCTACATATGAGAAGCCTGCACTGCTTTTGATCTGGATGAAGTAATCCAGATTAAAAATTCTAGAATCAACCTTACACTTGTTCACATCCTAAGTCAACATCAAAACAATAGGTCCCACTCCATTGTAACATAAAATTAAATCATCATCATCATCATCTTTTAAAGACCCCCTAATCCCTTGCAAGGTAGTCTCTTGGGCAACTGAATGGAGCTGAGTGTTTACTGGCCGGATGCCCTTCCTGTCTCCAATGCGGAGATTGTTTCAGCAGATATATTCTCATTGTGCCCAAAGAGAGAAATATCTGCCTCTACCTAGGATTGAACTCACAGCCTCTTGATTGTGAGGCGAGACCTCCACCTCTAGGCCACCACACCACTCTCTCACAAAAAATTAAATATAAATTGAAATCACATACAGGAGAATAGCACCCTTTGGGCTCCGATGGATTCCTCCATTGCTCTGTTGTATAGTTTAACCTAGTTTATTTCAATTCATTATTAAGAACTTATTTGGTTAGTAGGAGTGGGTGTTTTTTTTTGTAGAAATCTATGTGGAGGAGGGATGATCCACAAAAGAAACCCACTAAAAATAAACATTCTAAAAGAATGTTTTTTCTAAAAGAAAAAAAAACATAGTAAGATTTGGGATAATTATAATTAGCTTTTAATACATGTCATCTTTATAAAATTGTAAAGTAAAAAACCACCTCTTTGAATGTAAATATGCAAAACAGAAAATACAAAATTAAAAGGGCTATAGAGGGAAATTCCTGGTGAAAACGAAACAAAGCAAAATGAAGCAGTAGAAGAATTTTATCGTTCAAAACCCCTTCTGTCTTAGAAGTGAGGGAGCCGTGCCGTTTTGCAAAGCAGCTTTCTAGGGGTGCTTAAAAGATAAGTGCCCTTATAAACACTCCAGGGATAACAGTTCTTGCTCATTCTTCCCTCACCCATATCAATGTGTGGGACATGTAACATAGGAAGCTAAAGCTTTGTTCAGAGAAGTAATTCAGTCCACAGTCCACAGAGATAACCTATTTGCCACCAAGCAAATATTCACAAGTTGGGGCTCTGGCGTATTCTGCCTGAAAGGCACAACTGAGTAAATAATACTTTTTTTTCTGTTTAGACATCCAAACAAACCCTTAGCTGTATCAAGTATAGGGGGTCCTTGGTTAACGACAACTCATTCATTGACTGCTCGAACTAATGACAGCACTGCACAAGGTCCAGCTGTCGTCGGACCTTGTAGTCATCTGAATGCTATCCTGGCATCTGCCAACCAGCTTGGATTTCTGACCATTACAACACCCCACAGTTGTGATTTGCAACCTTCCCTACAGTCTTCCCACAAGCAAAATCAATGGGGAAGTCAGCAGGAAGTCAGCAGTTGTGGTTACATGAAGTCTTCACTTAATGACGTATGGAAATTTGCTTAGTTGATGGTAACTGAGGATTGCTAGAACTGCCAGCGCTAGGCGCCAACATCATAAGACATCATGCAATTGCAACAACCATTAATGGTTGTTAAGCAAGGGTGCCTGTTATGTGATCTTGGGTTAAGACGGATGTCGGCAACCCGCGGCCCGAGAGCCGCATTTGACCCCTCTCCTGCGGCTCCCTGCCGACCCGGTCGCACAATCTGCTCTCTGCCCTGAGAAGGCACGAGCCTCTCCGCAGAGCTGCGCGGCTGAAGCGCCCCTAACATTTTCTCCGCACTGCCCATGACTAGCTGCTTTTTGTGATTCCATGTCCTTCGCAGACAGCTCAGCACCAGCCGCTGTCCCCTTCATGTCAGCTAAGAAAGGAGGGGAATGGGGAGGAGCAGCAGCCACCATCGCTGGATGCAGGGAGGGAAGAGCTCCAGCTCTCCTGCGCAGCGTGGCTCTCTTGCACTGCGTGGCTCTCCTGCACGTGTGCGAGAAGAAGATGAGAGAGAGAAAAGGGGAGAAAAAGAGAGATAAATGAGAAAATGATAGAGGGAGAGAATAAGAGCAGAAAAAGAGAGAGAAACAATTGAGAGAGAGAAGGGGAGAGAGAGAGGGAGAGAGAAATGAAAGAGAGATGGAGGGAGAGAAAGGGAAAAGAGAGGGAAACAAATGAGAGAGAGAAGGGGAGAAAAAGGAAGAGAAAGAAAGAAAGAAAGAAAGAAAGAAAGAAAGAAAGAAAGAAAGAAAAAGAAAGAAAGAAAGAAAGAAAAAGAAAGAAAGAAAGAAAGAAAGAAAGAGAAAGAAAGAAAGAAAGAAAGAACTCTCTCAGACCTATGATGAAAGCACTGGCAAGCTAGATCTCTTGCCAAGAAAACTGCAGTTGGCCAGAAGGCACAAATTGGAAACAAGTCTGATTTTTTTTAAAGGAAATAACAGAGATGGCAAAAATGCATCTGAAAATAAGGTTATTTATAATTTTGGATAATGTATTATATTGCCAAACTCAAAAGAAATCAAAATATATATGCTATTAGTACAATCTTGCCAGCTTCCATCAACTTAGAGTTCACTATGAAAAGATTACAGAGAAGCAATTTCCCACAATTAATAACTTTATTTTGGATTTGCTATCGTATTCAATGAGAAAGAAAGAAAAAGAAAGAGGGAAAGGGAAAGGGAAGGAAGGAAGGAAGAGAAGAGAAAGAAAGAAAGAAAGAAAGAGAAAGAAAGAAGAGAGAGGGAGAGGAAAAAGAGAGAAAAACAGAAATGAGAGGGAAGGGGAGGGGAGAGGGAGAGAGAGACCCATTTCCCACAGAAAACACCGAGAGCCATGAAACCTGGGTAGGCGTGGCTGTGGGGGTCATGTGACTGGGTGGGAGTGACGTTGAGTTGGCCATGCCCACCCAGGTTTTGTGGCTCCCAGTGTTTTCTTTTCTGTGGGAAATGGGTCCAAATGGCTCTTTGAGTGTTTACGGTTGCAGACCCCCTAAGAAATAGGTACAATAGAATAAACAAAACAGAACGGAAAAGGTAGGGATTGTTTCCAACCCACAGAACATAATCATTCCACTTTATTCAGATTCTCTTCGGATTGCTATGTCCAGAATTTTAATAAACAATTTGGAACACTTTCTACAAAGGCCTGTGAAGATCGTCAATGGTATGGAAAGCATCCAAAACAATAAAATACTCTTTATCTTGAGAAAGGGGAAATGATACAACAAGCATCATCAAACACAAGTTGGATTTAGATTTATTATTAGAGTTGGAAGGGACCTTGTAGGTCATCTAGTCCAACCCCCTGCTCAAGCAGGAGTTCCTACACCATTTGAGACAGATGGCAGTCCAGTCTCTCATACAATGCTCTTTGGTGCTCCAGAGGCCAGATTAAAAGTGGAGAGTAGATTATATTTGGTGAAGCTTCTTAAAAGGAAGAGTTGTTTGCAATGGCACTTGTTTGCTGGGGTTTTTAACTCAAAGTTATATTACTGGGGAGTCTTTAGCTTAAATTTACTGGATCCAGCAGGAAACAGAACTAAGTACTTTACCTGAGACCTTCACCTCTATAATATATGAGTTTATATGTCTATGGAGATTCTCAGTCATACAGGTCATGGTTGTCCCAAAGGTGCTTTGTTCAAGAGGCAACTGGTTTTTCTTTGAAGACATTTCATTTCTCATCCAAGAAGCTTCTTCAGCTCTTCAGCTTCTTCCAAAGCTGAAGAAGCTTCTTGGATGAGAAGCGAAACGTCTTAAAAGAAAAACCAGAATGTCCAGTTGCCTCTTGAATAAAGCACCTTTGGAACACATGAGTCTATAATTGTAACCTGCAGGCTGCATATTTTTGATTTTCCACACTAGGGGGCACTCTGAGGTTCTTGGTAAGAAGGCACCCAGCTTAACCATTTTGGAGACCAACAGCTTGGAATTGAAGCAGTGACTCTTTTATTCCTTTTCTTTAACAGAGCCATGCAAATATCTGTGGATCTGCTTTGTGTCGACACGTTTGAATGATGAACTCCCTGGAGGTTGCTTTGCAAAACAAGATTGCTCCCTACTTCCAAGGGAAGAGTCAGGAAAGGCCTCGGATGAAAGCCGCTTCCAAGTGAGCATCCGAGGAGACTGCAAGGTGTGCAAATCCAAAACCATCCTACCAGGGGTGGGTTCTAACTTACTTCACCGCCGGTTTGTTTCCTCCCACGCAGCATGGCTGCACGCGCATTGCGCACCCCGCACGATTGTGCAGTGCCAAAAAACAAGCAAAAAAAGCCCCCCAAAAAGCCAAAAACAAGATGGTGGCGCAATGCCGTGCCCAAAACTTGGCTTCTGCACATGCGCAGAAGCAAAAACCAGAAAAAAATTCCAAGAAAAAAAATTCCCCCCAAAAAGAAAAATCCCCCCCCCCAAAAGAGATGGCAGCGTCCACGGACTGGCACCCACAGAACTGGCTCTGTGATGTCACCAGCGGTTTACTACCGGTTCTATAGAACCGGTGCGAACCGGGAGGAACCCACCTCTGCATCCTACATGGACATAGTGAAGTTTCCTCTTGCCAAGAGTCATTATTTATAGGAGACCAATCTCCACTGTTGTTCCCAGGGCTATATATCATTCAAAACATAGCCTTGGAGGAGTGCTGAACTGTGGACAGGGAGACGAATTAAAATTCCCCAAGCACAGGATGCCCTGGTGGCACAGGAATTAGAAAGTAGTATTGCAGGCAAACTCTGCCCACAGCCTGGAATTCGACCCTGACCAGCTCAAGATTGACTCAGCCTTCTACCCTTCCAAGGTCAGTAAAATGAAGACCCAGACTCTTGGGGGCAATATGCTGACATTGTAAACCACTCAGAGAGTGTTGTAAAAGCACTATGGGGCGGAATATAAATCTAAGTGCTATTGCTATAGGGCAGGGCCTGCCAGAGACAAGTAAGTAATGACTTATCAAGGTTGAATCTATCCACCTGGGAAGGTTACCTCAAGTGGAACTGCTGAGAGTAATTGTTGTGGTCCGCCAGTGGCCTGCGGAGCTGGCAGCAGAGTCGGACAGCGAGGAGGCTGGGGAGGAACAGGGGGAGCCTGTTCTCAATGTGCGCATGTGCAGAGCTGCCAGAAGGCAAGAACAGAGGAGAAGGACTACTCGGGAGTAAGGCTTGGAGATATAGGCTATATAAATGGAGCACAAGGGAGGGCTCGTCGCAGGAAGCAACTTCGTTCAACTCGTTTCATTCTAGCATGGACTCTGTTTTCCGTTTGGCCTTGCCAGGTTTCTTGCTAATTGGTCTTTGGCAGCTTGTCAAGGAAGATTAAGGTTCGTGTGCTTATCTGCTTTCCCCGAAAGACTGTTGTCGGACTGTTGGGACTTATTACGGCTGGGAATGAAAATAATTACCAGCCGTTAAAATAAAAGAGGTTTTTGGAACGCCGTTTGTGCTGTATTATTGATCAGGAAGCCTAGGTCAGAACAGTAATCCCCCAACAATATCTATAGACTCGTTGGCAGCCTATCCATTGAGGGTCTCAAGTGCTGGGTTCACCACCAGCACAGGTTTGTGAAGACCTTCCCGTCCAGATGCTCCATAAAGCAATTGAAACAAATGGCTCTTCCTGGCTTTTAACCTGTTTTTGTTGCACCCACTGGGGTTGTTCATGTTGTTTTATATGTTTGTTCTACTGTACACTGCCCAGGGTTTCAAAATTGGGGCAGGCCACAGAAAATTTAAATCAATCAATCATTAGTGGGAAGTTCAATGATAGCAGGATGCATTCGAATATCTGAGACACCTGAAATCGAGATGCTGTGAAGAAACGTGGAGAACCTATCACTTCCCCACACACTCTGCAGAGTGTGTGTGTGTTACTGTGTGCGCGCACGCAGCATTGGTATAAAAAAGGGTTACTATCTTTCACCTTTAATATTTTAAAGGTATCATGCATTGGAGCAGAGGTGGGTTTCAGCAGGTTCTGACCAGTTCTGGAGAACCGGTAGCGGAAATTTTGAGTAGTTCGGAGAACCGGTAAATACCACCTAAGACTGGCCCCACCCCCATCTATTCTCTGCCTCCCGAGTCCCAGCTGATCGGGAGGAAATGGGGATTTTGCAGTAACCTTCCCCTGCCATGCCCACCAAGCCAAGCCACAGCCACCAAGCCACGCCCACAGAACCGGTAGTAAAAAAATTGAATCCCACCACTGAATTGGAGGAACCAGGAGATGAAAGGCAAGATGGCAAATGCCGCTTCAAGATGCTGTGCTTGCCATTTTGCCTTTCCGGACATCTCCTTCATCCCATCCTCGTGAACACTATCGGTTGGATTGGCTGACCAATAGGAAAGTCTTAACTGGTAACAAAATGAATTGGCCCTCCAAACCTCCTTACCGATGATAGGTTTTCTTCTCTTCTCCGTCCTTGGCTGGGCCGATTGATGAAGGACCTTGCAGAAAGTTTGTAGTGATTCAGCAGGCACGTGATGACAACCACCATAACCATCATTACCACCACAATTATGATTATCTGTACAAACTCTAATTCCGCTATAAAAGAGAGACAAAGAGAGAAAGATTGCATTTTAACACGGCTCGATACAAACCAGAAACAGATAAATAATAGCAAAGCAAAAATCCTGAGGACAACAGTAGATGTTGACAACAATTAGTCATAAGAACTAGCACCTCACTATTATTTCCCCTTTGTGTGGCATGCCTTTTTTCAAGGGTAAGCTTGATAATCAGGGAAAATCTCTTTACTGTCCATTAACTATTCAGGGAAGACACCTGAGTGAAGAGCGAGAGGTAGATGCTTTATATAAGGGACAAAGCAATAATTTCTTTGTGTTGCCACAAAATGAAAGAAGAAGCATGACTTAAAAAGGGTTTGCAGTATTCTGAACAGAAAGGATTTGAAAATGGCTTTTATACACGTAACTTTCTCTACCTCTCCTTAAGAGATCTTAAGCAAAAGGAACACGAGACAATATTCATGTTCAAAGACACCCACGGATCATTTGAATCTTCCAAAGTATGAAAGACTAATCAAGTAAGACAACTCCTTCTGGGAAAATAATATTAATAAATGATGATGATGATGATGATGATGATGATGATGATGATGATGATGATAATAATAATAATAATAATAATAATAATAATAATAATAATAATAATAATAATAATAATAATAATAATAATAATAATAATAATAATAATAATAATAATAATAATAATGCTTACATACTATGACAATACTATCAAACGGCCATATCTGCCTATCCTAAAGGACTCGATAAGTGGATAAAAATTCCAAATCCAGTCTAAACACCTGGCTGACTGTTTGATGAATCATCATTATCATCCTAAGACAAAATGCCAGCAAGAAAAAGCACTACATAGTCAATTTCTGCAAAGACTGAAGGGAAAGTGGATAAAGATAAAACCTGGCAATGACCTACAACTGGAACATTAAAAAAAAAAGAAACTGAAGGCTTGATTTTGACTGTTCAACAGCAAACTATGGCAAAGTATTGCAATCAAGGCCAGAACTGAAAAATCATCAAATGATTCAAAGTACATATTGTGTAAAGCAGAAGAAACAGTAAATCATATACTCAGCTTGTGCAAGAAGATTGCACAAACTGATTATAAACAACAACATAACACAATTGCTAAATTAATCACTGGGACAGCTGTGAAAACTATCATGTGCCAGTAAGGAACAATTGATGGGAACACAGAGTTTAAAAAGTAGTTAAAATCAACTGAAAGTGTGGCTAATTGATGTGGCAATACGAGAGGATAGTAGAAGACAAAGAACCAGAAAAGATCACAAAGTTTCAAAATCTGAAAATTGAAGTTGAAATATTATGGCATAAACTGGCCATGGGAGCCCATGGCCAGTTATCAGTTATTAGCAAATTATCAGTTATCAGAAAACTGTATGGCATATAAACAAAATTTATAAGTGGTATAAAGTAAGTGGACAGCATTTACAAAATCTGCGCATTGACAAAATTTTCATCTGTCAATTACAAGAGACCCCACTGCTTGGATCTGCACTATACTACAGCGATGAATCATGACAACCTAGATCAGTGATGGCGAACCTTTTTTGGTTCGCGTGCCAAAAAGGGGGGGGGATGTGGGGGATCACGTGTGTGCGTGCCCACACCCATAATTCCATGCACCCCCGCGCATGCGCGCATGACCCCCCCTACTCCCAGCATGCAATGGCACGCCCATTTTTTGCTCTCTCCAGGCTCCAGAGCCTTTCTAGGAGCCTGGGAAGGGTGAAAACAGCCTTCCCCACCCCCTCTGGAGGCTGGAAACAGCCTGTTTCCTGACTCCCAGTGGGCCCAGAAGGCCCAAAAATCAGCCGGCCGGTGCACACATGCGCGCCGGACCTGAGCTCGTGTGCCCACCAATATGGCTCCACGTGCCACTTGTGGCACCCGTGCCATAGGTTCGCCATCACGGACCTAGATTCTTGGGAAAAACTTGATGCGTTTGAAACCACATCAGCTAAAGAACTGATCGGTGTGGTTTCACATGTTGTGTATATAATAATAATCCGCATTGACAAATTCACCACCAGTCAATTGCAAAAGGCAGTTTTACTAGTATCACTAGATTGTGATATCTGTAACACAATCAAACATCCACTTTTGCATATCCCAAGTCAATTGGAAGGACTCGATAGGCGGACAAAAGTGCAAAATCCAGTTTGAACATCTGGCTATTATTAATATTATAGGTAGTCCTTGACTTATGACTACAGCTGGGAACAAATTTCATAAGTTGTTGTGGTCCTAAGTTGAGGCACCACATGACCCCACTTTTTTTAATAGTGATCATTATGCAAATCACACAGTTGTTAAGTGAACCATATGGTTGTGTGAACCCATTTTATCCACCAAACATTTTTGCAGGCTTTTGCTAGAAAATGGCAAAAACCAGTGCAAAGCATGATCACATGATTGCAGATGCTGCAACCAGTCCTGAGTGGGAGCCAGTTGCCAAATCTTCATCATGGGATCACAGGGTTGATGTGGCAGTCATCGCTTCAAGAACGAGTCATAGATAACTTTTTTTTTAGTCCATCATAAGTCTCAAAGCTCATTAAACAAGCTGTCATAAGTTGAGGACTACTTGTAATACAAAATCACCATCAGTCATTGCAAAAGCTACTTTTATTTGGAACAGCTTACATCTTGTGATGAAAAAACTTTCATATTATTAAAAAGCAACATCTGCCTATTTCTCTTTGGGAAGGACTCAATACATCAAGGGTGTCAAACTCGCTGTGTCACGTTTCCGTCACATGTCGCATTGTGATGTTTTTTCCCTTCGTGTAGCTGGGGTGTGCATGACACGTGACACATCCAGCCCATGGGCCGCCAGTTTGACACCCCTGCAATACATAGACAAAAATGCCAAATCCAGTCTAAATATCTAGCTGACTGTGTGAGCAACCATAACAACAACCACAACCTATATGCCAAAAATCATCACCGCAATTTTCGATCACTGATTCTCAACCAGAAAACAAACAATCTAACATGTAACACTAAACATACAGTGTTTAAAAAGTACTACCTGGAATATCAACTACAAATCAGCAATATTAAGGAGCTGAGATAGCGCAGTGGTTAAAAGCAGCATTGTGACCTTCAGCTGATTGCTAGTTCGGCACTTCAGCTGTTCAAATCTCACTAGGCTCAAGGTTGACTCAGCCTTCCATCCTTCTGAGGTGGGTAAAATGAGGACCCAGATTGTTGGGGGCAATATGCTGAACTCTGTAAACCGCTTAGAGAGGGCTGTAAAGCACTATGAAGCGGTATATAAGTAAAGTGCTAAGTGCTAATTAAAAAAAATACCTCCCCCTTCCCCCACCCCCCAAAATATCACAGTCACTTTTGCAGTGAATAAATCAAGGCAACCTAGTGGAAGTGAGTAAGGTAGAAGTTGGAAGTGTGAGAATTTTTGAATTTACCAAACAAAAGGTGTCATCTATTACTAAAAGGGAAGTCCAGAGTTTAATCTGAAAGTGAAAGGGAGGCTAATCCCCTCCCAACCCCTCTCAAATTGATTACAGGATTGTCTAAAATGCAGGGGAGGAGGTTGTTTTAATTCTGACATTCTCCCTTTGGGATAGATACAGCATTATCCTCTCACCTATTCAAAGACAGCCTTAAAAATGCATGGGCATTTGACTCTTTTTTTTAACCCAACTGTGGCCGACCGTCCATTGCACCCACCTTCTTTTCTCTATGCTTCAAGAGATTCCTTCCAGATAGTCAACTGCAGCATTTACATGGCACCAATCCACTGAGTGACAACAGCCTGGCCAATGGAAAGCCCCCTCCCTCCCTCCCCTGCATTTGCCCACCACTGAAACCGCAGCCGCCCGCTTCCAAGCTGATCCCCAGGGGTCTCCACATGCCAGACTGCCAGACGTAATTTAATTCAAGGCTCAGTTCAGCCAGCTGGCAGAGGCAGCTTAAATGACCTGAGCTAGCACAGAAGTGTCTCGCAAAGGGAGGCAGGAGGAGAGGAAGATGTACAAAGCTGTCAAGGAAACAAGAGCAATCAACAACAGACTACTCGGAGAGTTTGAGGGAGAAGAGAAGACACACAACCTTACACAGAAATAAGTTCCTGAGTTTTCCATTACAAGTGCAGAAGGGCAGAAGCAGATGCCAGAGATATCCATATCTGGCAGGTTTAGTCCAGGGAGGAAGCTGCCCCAGTCACGCTCTCTGTCCTTCTAAGGACCAAGACTATGTGAAACCCAACGGATGCTTTATGGTCCTCCAAGTGGAATGGAGCAATTGCTCTTTCCCTTGTAGATGGCAGGTTGAAGGGAGCTAATAAGGGTCCATATCTTAATTGGCCTCATGTTTGGTGCAGATCAATATTTCTCAAAATTGGCAACAAGGTCAGCTGGCTGGCCGTGGAATTTCTTCAACTGCACACCTCTTAAGTTGCCAAATTTGAGGAGCACTGGTGTAGATGAAGTGTAATAGGAAAGCGGTACATATTTTGATTACATGGTTCCTTTAAAACAGTGATTACATTTTCGGAGTTGTTATCCGATGAGCAGCGTGTGGCTTTTGTAGTCTGTACTCGAGATCGGTGGAGGAAGGTTCATGCTACATACATGTTACATACAGCTAGTGAGAGTTCATATTGTACACATGGCACAGATAGCTCTAGCTTAAATAAATGCTTCCATGTGCACTGTGTGAGCCAGACTTGGCATATGATCGTGAGTGCTTGCAATGAGTGTCTTTAAACTTTTATCCTTGCCTGTTCTGTTCCAGCTCCATACCCCTGGACGATGACCTCCCCTATGATCAGCAGGCTGGCTATTTTAAGATTGGGCGTAGACTTCAGCCCTGCTAGCCTCCCTTTTCCGGGGGTCTCTCCTCGTATCAACAAAAAAGCAGGCTACTTCTCCTCCTATCACCTGGCTGAGTGCAGGGTTTCCCCTGGCTGCTGCATTCCTCACAACAGCTGCCACAATTAGCAAGGTTGAGCAACTGACATTTCACTCCCCTGCATTTAGAAGGCCTGTGAACGTGTTGTGACATCACTGCCTTCCCTCAAGGCCTGGGAGGGCAACATTATTTCTCTATCCTGGAAATGGCACAGAACTTGCACTGAAGTTTACTGGGTTGGTCTGTGGACAAACTGCTTTCAGCCACCCTAGTTCCCAGCCTAGTTTATCTCCAAGAATAAACAATGTTGAAAATTGCTTCTAAAATCCTAGAGGTTCAAGGCCAATAAAAGCAAAGGAGAGGCTGGGCAAATAGTCTACACCTGCTTGTAACTGTGGAGCAGCCAGCCCTGCCAGTTTAAAGCATCTACAGATCTACAGCAAGCATCCCAAATAATTGTGAACCGTATATTCAGCAGCGATGGCGTTAGGATACAAAACGTCAAGATGGCAAGCACGGCTGTGCAATTTAAGCCCCACCCTTTTTTAAAAAATGCATGATGTGCATGATACATGCGGAAAAAGAAGCGAGGCTTCAATCATGTCCTTGTGGCAGCCATCTTGACTTTTTGGACATCCCTCCTTAGCTCTCTAAAAACTTTTATCTAACACTGCATTCATTAATTGGGATTCAAACGTCACTGATTCTCTTCCGGCAAACTAGCTGAAAACAGAACATGAAAAGGGATCTACGATGTTTTCAGTGTTTCAATTTATTTTGAAAGCGAGTACTCTGCTCTCTCTTTTTGTGATCATGAGATATGTCTCAAAGCAGTTCAGAATGAAAACAATAAAACGACCGTCATGCAAAAATTATCACCTCCCATAAGATATTGTACAATACATCTCCTACGCCACAAAACACACACACACACACACACCAGAGGTGGGTTCCTGCCGGTGCGGTTAATAGCTGTTGTTCGGCGCAGAGCCGAAGACGCTGCTGCCGTTCGCGGCGTGGGGGCTTTCCCCGGACGCTGCCGCTGCCCGCATGGCCGCCGCCGTTTGCATTCTTTTGCCCTCTGCGCATGTGCAAAACGTTCTGCATGCGCAGAGGGCAAAAGAACGCAATTGGCGACGTCCATGCGGGCGGGGAAAGCGCCCAGGGAAAGCTCCCGCGCCGCGAACGGCAGCAACGTCTTCGGCTCTGTGCCGAACAACAGCTATTAACCGCACCGGCAAAAACAGGCAGGAACCCACCTCTGACACACACACACGGATGACACACATTGCAGATAAATGTAAATCCATGGGATTAAACGATCTAGTTATGTGAATCTGTTTTAAAAAAAATTGCAACCCAAAAAAACAACACTGAAAACCATCTCCATATTCATATCGTACCCGAAAGAGGAAAGGCAAGCTATACTTTGTGAAGTGGGGTTTAAAATTGTAGGTTGCTCCTGTAGGTTGCTTCTACAATTTCTCCTGTGCTTTAGTTCCCATCTCTCTCTCTCTCTCTCTCTCTCCCTCTCTCTCTCTCCCTCTCTCTTTTTAAATTTCAGACAGATGCTCCCTGTAGCTCAGATCAACTCATTGACATCATCTGTTAATTCTTAAATATTCCACTGCTTTCCTTCATATCTCCAGCTTTGGAACAAACCGCAAGCCTACCCAGGTGGCATGCGGCAGACATATCGTGGACTGGGGAAAGTTAAACTTTCTCTTTCCCCATCCGCTCTGCTTGGGGGGTAGCAGGGGAGCCACCCAGTGCCCATGAGAGCCTGAAGGAAGCCTAATTTGTCACGGTCCAAGGAACGAGGGAAATCTACCCAGCAACAGTATAAAACAATTTGCCATTCGGTGATGCTTCCCAAGTTTTAAGCGAGGGTATTAGCCCCCCCTCCCCGCCTACTTCAGCCGAGAATCATGCTGTGTGCGCATTGTTCCCCACCCTTTCCATCCACAACATAAACTCTCACAGCGGACTGTCTGGAAGGTTTGTATATAAACAGAGCCACTCCAAAAATGGGGTGCGGCAGAGTGGGGGGGAGGAGGGTTGGGCACTCTTTTTGTCCTGCAATGAGATATATGTCCAAAAAGGGTGGTTGCGTTTGGCATTCAGGACTGAGCAGCACGGCTAGGCTGAGTGACAACAAAGCCAGGTCACACACACAGGGCTGTTGTTCCATTCAAATGTTTAGCCCCTTGAGAAGGGATTGGGGGTGGTAGGGTGGGGCTCAATGGCTCCTTTTGTAAGCAGCCTAGTAGCAGCACTGCCTTGCCAAAAGACCCCAGGTTAATGTCTTTCGGCCTTTTGTTTCAGATTCAGCCAGGAGGAGGTCAAAGGTCACAGGAACCCAACAAGGGGAGGGGGGGGAGAACGACAATCTCCTTGTGTTAGCTGTTTTCACCCCTTCCCAGCTGGCTAAGTGCTAGACAGGTTTAGGCGCTCTAGCAGATAGACAGTGCATCTTCTAGCCCACAGCTTTTCAGAGACACACTACACACTCGGTACTGCAGAACACTTGGGACCCTCTGCCTGGTGCCCGAGACGGAGGGGGGTGAGAGGGGGAGGGGGCAGGATAAATTCTCTGAGTAAACCATGGAATGGGTTCTTTGTGCCTTCTCTTCAACTCACCCATTTTACAACTCAAAGACTAAGATCCATTTACCCAACCCACTTAAACCAGGTCACCTAAAACAGCTGCATTGCCCTACATACTAAGCATAGTTACTGTTAATCTTGGTTAATGGAGGAGTGGCTTAGCTTGATGTGCAAATCCAGCCCTTTGGGTATTTCAAAGTATTGTTTATATGCAGAAGATATGTTAATATGGAAAAGAGTGAAACATGTTTGGTGAATCACATCCATTTGTGTTTGTTTGTTTGTTTGTATGTTTGTGTATCTCCCTCCTTGAGTAAATATACACCAGTCACATACTCTGCTCTCTCCTTCAAGTCCTGCTATTTATATACACAGAACGATTGTCAAGAACGATTTTCAAGGGATTCCCCTTCCCCATTTGGAAAAGCTCATGCTTTACATATATAAAAAGCATGTCTAGAATTGCCTGATTAATATTGTGATCACATCTTTTTTTCATTATGCAAAAAGGAAAGGAAAGGAAAGAAAAAGACACCACGACCCGTAATTTCCACTGGGTATTCTTAGACAACTTAGATTATGTACCCTCCAAACATTTGTCAGCATTAGCAGAAGGAACGGCACTGTGTTGCAAGGAAAACAAACACGGTTGGTTTACATTAAGTAAATGATATACAGAATAAGTAGTAGAAGTAAATAGGTTCCATTAGAATCAACAGCCGGCAAGCCTCACAAATTAAATTCCAAATGTACACCTCTGTCATTGCAGTTACACTCGATATGGGGCTCCCTTTAAAGACTGCAGCTGGTGTAAAATGCAGTGGCCTGTTCATGCATGGGTGAGAACTGGCAGTAATGTATGACACCAGTTTCGTAGAAACTGTACAGCATGGATGTCCAACCTTGGCAACTTTTAAGACTTGTCCTGTGGACTTCAACTCCCAGAATTCCTCAGCCAGCCATGTTGCCTGAGGAATTCTGAGAGTTGAAGTGTACACGTTTTAAAGACATCACTTTTGTTCACCCCGGCTGTGCAATATTGCATTAACTTCCCGTAGTCTTTGGGGACAGTGCAAAGATCTGTTTTTAAGTCTGGGTGCTCGGGAACCTGCAAGATCACCTCCTCTAGGCAGAACCAACCTGTCCAGTTTGTTTGTTTCAAATGGGTATATGAAATCAGGAGGCAGAATTAGGAAACCTAGTTTTCTGGGAATGCCCCATTGCTATATAATTCCTCACCTCTGAAGAGGTGAATGGCACCCAGACAGCACTTCAGAGGGCAGTCAAAATTGAGGATTTTTCTGCAGAGGATAAAGTTTATGTAAAGTGATGGGGGAATCCGCTTATTTGGATACTAGGTCATGCAGTGAATTTGCAGTTTTCATCCATTTTATATTGCAGACCTCCAAGAGTCTTTGCAGAGGCAGCAGTAGATATATGCTGTTATTTCATGCATAGTAAATAATCATTTTCCTTGTTTGATTTTTTTAATTATTTATTTTACCTATGTCCCATATTAAATCCCTTCACTTCCAGACCGCTGTCCGGTTGTCACAATTGCAGCCATTCTTAAAAGTCCAAAAAGTCTAAAAATCCCAAATGAGACATTGGCTAACTATGCATAAAAAGGCGTGCTGCTTTTCCTTCAATACTGTGATCTAAACCACAACTTCTGTGGTTTGGGATCTGTAAAAATTGCTGTGTTTATAAAAATGGGCAAGAGTCGTATTCCTCTGCTCACAATTAAAGATCAGAGTGAAATAATAGCATCCTGATCAGAGGTGGGTTTCAGCAGGTTCGGACCAGTTCTGGAGAACCGGTAGTGGAAATTTTGAGTAGTTCGGAGAACTGGTGAATACCACCCGTGACTGACCCCCCCCCCCATTCTCTGCCTCCCGAGTCCCAGCTGATCGGGAGGAAATGGAGATTTTGCAGTAACCTTCCCCTGGTGTGGGGAGGAAATGGGGATTTTCAAGTATCCTTCCCCTGGAGTGGGATGGGAATGGAGATTTTACCGTATCCTTCCCCTGCCACGCCCACCAAGCCACGTCCACAGAACCGGTAGTAAAAAAAATTGAACCTCACCACTTATCCTGATATGACTTGCACCATAGATTGACCTTTTCTGGAATAGCCTAAGGCAGTGATGGCGAAACTTTTTTTCCTCGAGTGCTGAAAGCATGTAAGCGCGCACTACCGCGTGCCTGCCCGTGCCCACACCCATAATTCAATGACCCCCATGTGCCCACCCCCCTGCGCATACACGCGCGACACCCCCTGTGCTGCCCTGCCCCCTGCAGATGTGCACATGCCCCTCACCTGCTCCCCGACTTCCAGTGGGCCTGGTAAGCCCATTTTTCGCCCTCCCCAAGCTCCAGAGGCTTCCCTGGAGCATGGGGAGGGTGAAAACGGCCTCCCCTGCCCTCCGGAGGCCGAAAACGCCCTCCCGGAGCCTCCGTGCAAGCTGAAAATTGGCGCTGCAGCTGAGCTAGGGCAACGGCTCGCGTGCCGCCAGATATGGCTCTGCGTGCCACAGGTGGCACACGTGCCATAGGTTCTCCATCACGGGCCTAAGGCCTTTTAAGTATCTCTATCCAGAAGCTTAACAGGCCTCCAGGATTTAAAATGAAAAATAACTTGCAATGTTTTTGGAATCACAGGAGTTGAAGCGGAAATAAGTTGGCTCATGTGCTAAAAAGAGATATCACAGGATGACAGATGTGAAGCACACTTTTGTGAGGGGTGGAAAGAGCATTTGAGGAAACACGCATGGTATGACATCCTTCTTTTCACTCCCACCAGAGCAGTGTTTCTCAACCTGGGCAACTTGAAGATGTGCGGATGTCAGTTCCTAGAATTCCTCAGCCAGCTTTGCTGGGTGGGGAATTCTGGGAACTGACATCCATACATCTTCAAGCTGGTGAGGTTGAGAAACACTGGACTGGAGTGATTTTTCAGTGACAGTGCCCTATGTATTGACTGTGCTGTTCTGCATATAGGTTCACATTAGGCTGAATGGAATGTTTGAATTCCAACTAAAAAACTATGTATATTAATTATTCTGTCACCGCTTAAGCTTACTGGTGTGTTCCATAAAGTGATTTTAATAGTGCCTCTACATGAAGTTGTGTAATCTTATTGTTTTAAAGAGATGCTGCTTTCAAATTGTTGATTTTAATGGCTGTCCTACACTCAAAATGTCAAAAGGTTCAAAAAAGCAGAGAAGAGGAAAAAAATGATGAAAAACTGCACTTTCAAATAAGTTCTGGAATTTTATACTCTGAATGTGATATAAAAGTTACTGGATTCCAGAATAAAGATATGAAAAGCCAATAACCTTCTAAATTGTTGTTTTTAATGTTTTTAATGTTTTTAATAATTACTGTTTTTAATGTCTTTTTTCTATATTTATTGTTTGCATGTAGATTTATTGTTGTGAGCCGCCCAGAGTCTCTGTGGAGTGGGCGGCATACAAGTGCAAATAAATAAATAAATAAATAAATAAATAAATAAATAAATAAATAAATAAATAAATAAATAAATGAATGAATGAATGAATGAATGAATGAATGAATGAATAAATAAATAAATAACCAATTGACTACTTGATTAAAAAAATAACTGATATTTTAACAATTCTACTAGTTCTAGAACTAAATTATCATCAGATCAATGATATTGTCCTATACTGTAATCTGAGACATAATGCTGAAGAAGACTTTTCTTGACCTCCCCATTCAGACACCATCCAATTGTATTCGTCTGAATGCATTATGAAGTTTACAAAAAGGGTGAGGAGTTAAGAGTATAAGCGAGCATCCTTAGATGAAACCTCTTTCAACATTTTGTTTTAGTAAAACATTGCCAATCAGTTTCTGGTCTTAACATATTTCTATACATGGCTGTGTTTCTATATACACGCCCACTTAGAATAAAAGGCGAGGCACAAGAGATCAACATTAAAAAAAGAAAACCCCAGAAATTACAAACTCCAAGTTTAGTTTTGAAATATAAACAATCTGTTAAAATCAAACCAAATCAATGATTTCAGACCTGTGATTCATGGCAGCTTCTCACATCATGTTTTAGTTTTTAAAGCTCTTACTAGAATATTTTATATCTTACTTTAAATATTTGTAAAACGAAAGGACAATAAAAGCAAAAAGAGAAAAACTGACACAACAACCACACTTGAGGATGTGTCACACTAATGCAATGCAGAACATTCTCCTCTCATTCTGACCTCATCCTATCCCAGCGCCTGGGGGAAGACCCAGGTCTTATGTGTTTTCCAGAAGGAGGAGACAATTGGGACCTGTTGAATTTCCAGGAGAAGATTGTTCCGTAGGGCAGGGCTGGTGAACAAATGAATAGCCTTCAGATGATCATAGTCTTAAGCCCCAAGACTACCACTGTAAATTTTGCTTCTTTGGAAGGAGAAGAAGAAGAAGATTGATATACATTGCCCATGGTGCAGACAATGTCAATCATCCCACAGGGTCACATTTGGTGGCTCCTTGCCAAGTTAGGTAGATTTAGCAGGGTAGTCCAAGTCAATGAATGTTTCCCTCAAGGCAAGTGCATTATATTCAAGCCTGGCTAACTTGTTTTGACAGCTGAGGAAGAAAAATCTCGCAAAATCCTGTCCCTGTAAGTAAATACAATAATAATGTAATAACTAATAATTTGCTGCTCTTTCATGACAAATGCCTGGATAACTGCTGAGGGACTATATCCACAGACTCTCCCTGTTATTATTTAGCTTCAATCCTCTTTTCACTGTTTTCTTCCATGATGAATTGATCTCATGTTACACAATCGTGGTAGCTTCACTCTCTATTTAAAAAAAATTCAACAACTTATTGTTATCTTCTATCTTACACCGATAGGTGAATCTTTTTCAAAAGCAAAGAACTCACAACAGGAGAGATAACAGCACTCCCAACACACATATACAAAGACCCCTTTGGGCTATAATTTACAGGCAGTGAAAAGACAGAACTGATTTCTTGACAGTTCCATTTCATTTTCATTAATTATATTTTCCACAAGGTTTTCGGCATACCAAGGGCCAAATCCACCTGGTCAATGGTTAATGTGGACCACTAGTTAAACACGAATGGGGAGAAATAATGCCCTCCCCGCAAAATCAACCTAGTAGCATTTTGCAACATTTACTGTATAAAAAAGCAAATTTCTGAGAAATGAAACAAACTACATGAATTTGTCATTCTATTCATTCATATTATGTGTGCTTCTGTGTGTGTGTGTGTGTGTGTGTGTGTGAGTGTGTGTGTACGCACACGCATGTTTGAGAGATATAGGCATACATGCACACACACCACCCACACACCTTTTTGTAAAAAGACACATTATGTTTTTGGGTTCCTAATCATTGTCACTTTTCAATTAGAGAAGACCTCATTCCATTTTCCCCTGCAATTTTCCCCAGGGAAAGATGATGAAACAAGCTTTATGAGACAGGCAAATGTGGCTTCGAAATGCAAAGTAAGGTCACGCTAATTTAATTTAGCATAATTTTTAACTCCTGAATATATTGCAGGCCCAGGTTCAGATACTGCGTGGAAGTGACACAACCTGCTTCTTTGTATTTTCTGTCTAGACAAACACAGACACGCTGGGAATCTAGACAAGCGGGAAAAGGGAGCAATGCATAGATTTGCTTTGGTAAATAAAATATTTTTTTCCGCACATTCCTATAAGCGTTATCAGTTTCAAGAACCAAAATGAAAACACTCATCTATCACTAAAGGGGCTGCCAGCACTGATATAATTGTCTCAGGAGTTTGTGCAACAGCCAGTTTTCTTCAATTATGGCTGTAAACCTCAAACCACTTTGCTCCAGTGAGACATAATGAGGCTTTCACAGAAATTGTGGTTCTTTACTGCCTAACACGGCAACCAATTGCAACTCTTTACTGCTGCAACAGACAGCCTGAAAAAGAAGAGCTGTATGTTGCATCAAGGGGCCATCACCGTTCTGGACAAGGGGGTATAAAAACTCAGCTCCTCAAAAACTATTTATCTGCTTTCAAGATTCTTCTCTAATTTCTGCTGGAATGAATTTGCTTTCCAAAACACTCGCAATAGTTTTAGAGGTGTTTGAAGGGGGAGACAAATAATAAAAATCACCAGCATGCTGCAAGCTCAGCTCCCTTTCTATGCCACGTCACCCACGTGGCATAGAAAGGGATGAAACTTGTCCTAGTCTGCTAGGAATGAATGAAATTAAAAAGGAATGAAACATCTCACTAGTTTAATGAAAAGAAGGACCTGGGGTGACATGATAGCAGTGTTCCAATATCTTAGGGGCTGCCACAAAGAAGAGGGAGTCAAACTATTCTCCAAAGTACCTGAGAGTAGAACAAGAAGCAATGGGTGGAAACTAAACAAGGAGAGAAGCAACTTAGAACTAAGGAGAAATTTCCTGACAGTTAGAACAATTAATCCATGGAACAGCTTGCCTCCAGAAGTTGTGAATGCTCCAACACTGGAAGTTTTTAAGAAGATGTTGGATAACCATTTGTCTGAAATGGTGTAGGGTTTCCTGCCTAAGCAGGGGGTTGGACTAGAAGACTCCAAGGTCCCTTCCAACTGTCATTCTATTCTGTTCTGTTCTGTTCAATTACTACCAACCTGACTTCCATTGAGGACCTGTATACTGCACGAGTCAAAAAGAGGGCTGTGAAAATATTTACAGACCCCTCGCATCCTGGACATACTGTAAATTGTTTTAACTCCTACCCTCAAAACGACGCTATAGAACACTGCACACCAGAACAACTAGACACAAGAACATTTCCTCCCAAACGCCATCACTTTGCTAAACAAATAATTCCCTCAACACTGTCAAACTATTCACTAAGTCTGCATTACTATTACTATTACTATTAATCTTCTCATCGTTCCTATCACCCATCTCCTCCCACTTATGACTGCATGACTGCAACTTTGTTGCTTGTATCCTTATGGTTTATATTGATTGTTTCCCAGTATGATTCGATTGCTTATTTGTACCCTATGACTATCATTAAGTATTGTACCTTATGATTCTTGGCGAATGTATCTTGTCTTTTTATCTACACTGACAGCATATGCACCAAAGACAAATTCCTTGTGTGTCCAATCACACTTGGCCAATAAAGAATTCTATCCTATTTTATTCTGTTCTGTTCTACTCTATTCTATATAATATACTTCTGGATTGTCTGAAGGCAAATATCTAAATATTGTATGGTTTCTGGGCATTTGAAGCTTCTAGACCAACATTATTATCAACCAATACCCAAAAGTCTGAAGATGATTTACTAGTAGTCAACATTTGATGGTTTCAAAGATGCAGTCAACATTTGACAGGGTCTGACAGGTTAACAATCAGTATTTGACACTACTCATCAGCAGAGTTGCAGTAACAGCCAATATGGCATGTCACAGTATCTGACATGTTTCAATCAGCTTCTCTTTGCCTTCCAGCAGATGTATAGGCACACTGAACGCTTTTCATTTTAACACAATTTTATTAATCAGGAAGCGTCCCTTGAAGAAGAACGAGAAAAGTACAAAGTGCTGAAATGAAAACATCTGATGACAACTTCCTGCTTTCAACTTCAAACGGTGATTCAATGTAAAATGTTGAAATGGAGTCATAAATATTTGTACAGCTAGCAAATTCTATTTAAACTTTGGAATGTGTTTGGATAAAAGTGTTAATGACTTGTTTTGAGATGTTAAACATTACTAGCATTAGTATCTTCACTGAATGATAAATGGGCACTGATCATGGTTTGGTGGAGAAAAATGACATAAAAATACATATCTAAGGATGAAAAAAAGGAACCACTGTTAATGACTTATCTTAGCTATGTGCTTTGTGTGACTGTACAATAATATGGTACATATTACAATATGGAAGAAAGTAGTTGTATCTGGGGTGAATTTTAAGGAGATCGTCTATGACAGAGGTGTTAAACTCAAGGCCCGCGGGCCGGATTCTGCCCACTGGATACTTAGATCTGGCCTGCGGGGCTGCCCTGGAACTAGCGAAGGACTGGCCTGTGGTGCTTCTACCAGCAAAAACTGAGCTTGGGAGGGCTGCATTCGGCCCTCCCGAGCTCTGTTTTCGCTGGCAGAGGGTTGCAGGAGGCCGTGGCAGTCGAAAACGGAACTCAGGAGACTGTTTTCGCTGGCAGAGTGCTCGGGCCACCACAGGTGCCCCCAACACAAGTGAGTGACGTTGAGCTGACCACGCCTACCCTCGCCATGCTCACCCCGGCCCCCGGAGATCAAACACAAACCTGATATGACCCTCAATGAAATCGAGTTTGACACCCCTGGTCTATGAGAATAGGCTGAAGGAACTTGGGGTGTTTAGTCTGGAGAAAAGAAGACTGAGGGAAGACATTGAAGATGTTCTCAGGTATATAAAGAAGGTTGTGGGTTCTATATCTCTGGAGGTTTTTAAGAAGTGGCTGGATAGCTATCACTTAAAGTTAACTGATTTTGCAGAAGATTGGATGAGCCTTATTCCTTTGTAACTCTACAGTTCTTTGATTCTATGAAAACACAGAAAACAAACATGTGTCTGAGGTTCACACTCCAGAACAGTTTTACACTAAGACAATGATAGCCAAGTGGGTGGGTTGAACATATTAAAGTAGGAGTTATGGAGGCTAGCTGAGCCTAAAATACTGGTATTTATCCAAAATGCAATACATTCTGTTCTACCCTATTGCTCACAACACAGGCAGTTTACACAATAAAAACAAAACACCATACAATATGCAATAACTTTACAGATGCAACCCAGGTCCATTGTCCATCATAAAAGCCCATTACAATAAGATGATTTTTACCGCTTTGTGAAATTTTAGAATCCTATCATTCTAGAATAATATAATATTTGGAAAGTCTGGGGAAGATTTAGATTTAGACTCCGGGGTATCAAACTGGCGGCACATGCAAGCCACGCCCACCCCAGCTCCACGAATAGAAAAAACATAGTGAAACATCACGTGATGGCAATGTGGCGCGGCAAGTTTGACACCCATGATTTAGAAGTATTTGGGCTCAATGTGTTAAAAACTTAATGATCTTACAGTGGGATATTAATTCCCCACCCCCCCCCCCAGAGCTAGGTACAATCCCAAGTCATGGTTTCTGTAACTATGGTTCATTCATTAAGCCACAAGTATCTAGATTCACATATCATGCTAAATTAAAGCTCAGGACTTATGTCAATGTTTTGCAACGTTGGCCATTTTTAAAATGTGCAGACTGAGAGTTGAAATCCCCGCATCTTAAAGTTGCCAAGGTTGAGAAATACTGGCTTATGCTGATGACTTCCCAGAATAATAAAATCCACAACTAATCAATTAATTAGTGATTTCCAGAGGGCTGCAGGAGTCTATCACACACACACACACAAAAAAGGTTGCAGCAGATTTTGTTGAAAAAACTGTAGGGACTTGTCCAGGCAGTCATTGGAGTCAAAAATGACTGAAGGACACCAAAAATAAACAGTAGGGACCCACCAACACCCTTTATCCACTGTAATTTCAGGCTGGGGAGTGAGTTTCAAGATTGGGAATCGAAGCAAGAGATGTTGGAGATATTTCAGTACAATGAAATACACATAAATTGTGTCACAGAACTTTAGCCTCTTGATGACAGATTTCGCTTGCACAATTGCAAAATGCTAGAAGGTGTCAATGGTTGGGCGGGATGGCTAGACTGTCTTCACCACCCTCATAGTTTCACTAAATCATGCACTTACATCCTGAGTACATCCTGAGCCCTGGATTTCATTTTCACCATCCTTTCATGGAAAGGCTGCATTCATCCATACTGATAAACCAAGTTTTACCTAACTATGGCTTATGAAATAAATTACAATTGGCTGGATTTGAAGTCAAAATTGGGTATTATAATTTAAAGTGATATAACCTTAGCTCCAAATTTTTTCCTAGATGTCTTCATTTCAGCAGCTAATTCAGATGGGAATTCCCTAATGTGCTCTTACTACAGTTAAAAGCTTTGCAATCAGAATTCCTATCAACTTACTGCAAGTGATTCAGAACAACTGACATATCACAAGGTATCTTCTTAACCACTTTTGCTCTAAACTGAACCACGCTGCCCATTTCCTGGTCCTCTGGATAATTAAAACAAACTACAGGATGCTAGTTGAATTGGAAATCTTTGCCATGTTTTTATTTTCAGTTCCCAATCCAGTTGCTCTGTTTTGTGTCAGTGTTTCCATTACACTTTTGAAAAATAATTCCAGCCAATTCTAGAAACCATTACAAAACCAGCTTTGGTTACAAACCTGTGTATGCTTTGATGCTGCAACTTTGTATTGCTAAATAAGAGCAAAATCTATTTCCTCCATCAATACAAAACTGGTCTACTAAATCATTCCTCCTCCTCCTCACCCAGGCACATATATTTGAATAGAATAGAATAGAATTGTATTGGCCAAGTGTGATTGGACACACAAGGAATTTGTCTTTGGTGCATATGGTCTCAGTGTACATAAAAGAAAAGTTCATCAAGAATCATAAGGTACAACACTTAATGATAGTCTGGGTACAAATAAGCAATCAAATCATATTAGGAACCAGTCAATATGAGCCGAGGTGGCGCAGCAGTTAGAGTGCAGTACTGCAGGTTACTTTAGCTGACTGTGATCAGCAGTTCAGCTGTTCAAATCTCACCGGCTCAGGGTTGACTCAGCCTTCCATCCTTCCGAGGTAGGTAAAATGAGGACCCAGATTGTTGGGGGCAATATAAATATACATTGCTTACTGGTGTAAACCGCTTAGAGAGTGCTTGCACTATGAGGCAGTATATAAGTCTCACTAATAAATAATAAATAATAAAATATAAATCGTAAGGATACAAGCAACAAAGTTACAGTCATTTGTGGGAGGAGATGGGTGATGGGAATGATAAGAAGATTAATAGTAGTGCAGACTTAGTAAATAGTTTGACAGTGTTGAGGGAATTATTTGCTTAGCAGAGTGATGGCGTTCGGGAAAAAACTGTTCTTGTGTCTAGTTGTTCTGGTGTGCAGTGCTCTTTAGCGTCATTTTGAGGGTAAGAGTTGAAGCAGTTTGTGTCCAGGATGTGAGGTGTCTGTAAATATTTTCATAGCCCTCTTTTTGACTCGTGCAGTATACAGGTCCTCAATGGAAGGCAGGTTGGTAGCAATTGTTTTTTCTGCAGTTCTAATTATCCTCTGAAGTCTGTGTCTGTCTTGTTGGGTTGCAGAACCAAACCAGACAGTTATAGCGGTGCAGATGACAGACTCAATAATTCCTCTGTTGAACTGTATCAACAGCTCCTTGGGCAGTTTGTGCTTTCTGAGTTGGTGCAGAAAGAACATTCTTTGTTGTGCTTTTTTGATGATGTTTTTTTTTGTTAAAAAGTTTTTGATGTTAGGTGTCCATTTTAGATCTTGCGATATGATAGAACCTAGAAATTTGAAGGTCTCTACTGTTGATACTGTGTTGTCTAGTATTGTAAGAGGTGGAAGTATGGGCAGGTTTCTCCTAAAGTCTACCACCATTTCTACAGTTTTGAGTGCATTTAGTTCCAGATTGTTCTGGTTGCACC
The DNA here is from genome assembly GCA_023053685.1 of Diadophis punctatus similis. Lineage (NCBI taxonomy): Eukaryota > Metazoa > Chordata > Lepidosauria > Squamata > Dipsadidae > Diadophis > Diadophis punctatus. The sequence continues at coordinate 6,212,420 of JALIGW010000003.1, read as the reverse complement.
ACAAGGTTAGTTGTTCAACTTCCCATCTGTATCCGGATTCATCATTGTCTCGAATGAGTCTGATCACTGTTGTGTCATCTGTGAACTTCAGTAGTTTAACAGATGGATCATTAGGGATGCAGTCATTGGTATAGAGCAGTGATGGCGAACCTTTTTTGGTTCTCGTGCCAAAGGGGGGGGGGAATGCAGGGGATCACGTGTGTGCGTGCCCACACACATAATTCCATGCACCCCCCGCACATGCACGCATGGCCCCCCTGCTCCCAGCATGCAATGGCACGCCCATTTTTCACTCTCCCCAGGCTCCAGAGCCTTTCTAGGAGCCTGGGGAGGGCGAAAACGGCCTTCCCCACCCCCTCTGGAGGCTGGAAACAGCCTGTTTCCCAACTCCCAGTGGGCCCAGAAGGCCCGAAAATCAGCCGGCTGGTGCACACATGCACGCTGGACCTGAGCTCGCGTGCCCACCGATATGGCTCCGCGTGCCACTTGTGGCACCTGTGCCATAGGTTCGCCATCACGGGTATAGAGAGAGAAGTTGAGAGAGCACACCGCCTTGGGGGGGGCCCTGTGCTAATTGTACAGGTATCTGATGTGATTCTGCTTAGCTTCACCTGCTGCTTCCTGTTCGTTAGGAAGCTTATGATCCACTTACAAGTGTATTCAGGTACCGCTAGCTGGTTTAGCTTAGTTAGAAGAGTGTCTGGAATGATGGTATTGAATACTGAACTAAAGTCTACAAAGAGGACCCTTGCATAGGTCTTTGGAGATTCAAAATGTTGTAGGATGTAGTGCAGAGCCATATTAACAGCATCATCTGTTGATCTGTTTGCTCGGTATGCAAATTGCAGGAGGTCTAACAGTGGATCCATGATGGTTTTCAAGTGGGACATCACTAGCCTTTCAAAGGTTTTCATAACTACAGATGTTAGAGCAACTGGTCTGTAGTCGTTCAGTTCCTCAATGGTGGGCTTCTTCGGCACTGGGATGATAGTGGAGCGTTTGAAGCAAGAAGGAACATAGCACATCTCTAGCGATTTATTGAAGTTTCGGGTGAAAATGGGGGCCAATTGGTCAGCACAGACTTTTAAGCAAGAAGGAGTTATCTTGTCTGGGCCTGGAGCTTTTCCTGGCTTTTCCTGGCTAACAACCAAGTATGTGCAAGATCCAGTCATGTCTGGACTCCTGGCTGCCCACAAAGGCATGAGGGCGGGGGACTGTCTCAAATTTATGAAAATCTAATCTTGTTACCCAAAGCAATCTGGGTGATAAGCCGGGAGTGATTCATTGTCATTCCTACCATCAGGTCCCATGTGACTGATTTGCAATGGGCATACAATTTCATTTATCTCGGGGCCAAGCAAGGTTTCTTCCTAATTGGAATGAAGACTTGCTGCTTTATAAATGTAGGCGAGAAAGGAACCACTTTGAAACTGGAGGCCAGTTCCTTCAAGTGGCTTAGCTGGGACCATTTTCAGCTGAAAGAAAAACAGACAAAATTTGTTTCCCCCACCTTCCAAAGTATCTATTTGTTTTCAAAGTAAAGAGTAATCTCAGTTGCTGCTTCTCCATCCATCCAAGAATACTGTTCTTACTATTCAGATGAAAATATGCTCCTTGTAAGAGCAAAGGACAGCCAATTTGATTTAGTGATGAAGGCTGTGAGTTCTAGTCCTGCCTAAGGCATGAAAGGTGGCTGGGTGACTTTGGGCCAGCCACTCTCTCTCAGCCCAACCCATCTCCCAGGTTGTTGTTATTGAAAATAAGAGGAGGAAGGCGTATTAGATATGTTTGCCACGTTATTTATAAAGTTAGAGCTCTATTTATAAATATTTATAAAAATGGGGGTTAAAAATATCTTTAAAAATTATAAAAATATTCAAAGTCAGAGTCATTCATTGCAAGTCCCTAATACGAAGCTTTACATGCAATTTACATGCCATATGTAATGTAAATGCAACCTAGATTGATATATTTTTTACCTTTCCATTTAAAAAGCTCTGAATGATGTGGAAGTATATTCACATTGCACTCCAACATAGACACCCCAAGAGTTGATAAGGCTACTGGATTCATGCATCATCTCAGTGGTGGGTTGCTCCTGGTTTGCACTGGTGGCGGGACGCTCCGCCCGCCAGCCCAGGATGCATCTGCGCATGCGCAGAAGCGTTGCACACACACACGCACGAACTGGTAGTAAAGGGTTTTAGAACCCACTACTGCATCACATGAAACAGTGGAATATTGAACTAAGCCTTGTTATGTTAGTTTTACATTATTGTGACCTGCAGCAGACACTGCTGCCAAACTGTGCCATGGTTTAATAACCATAATGGCTGAATCCACATATCCATATTGTAGTTTTGTGTGATGTGAGAATCTAGTTGGTAGCTAACCTAGGTTCACAGAATGAAACACACACACACACACACACACACACACACACACACAGTATAGAAAACAAAAAAGAAAATAAAAGAGAAAGAGAATTTTTTAAAAAAGAAAATAAATACAATGATGTCTTCTGCCATTCTTTCTATTGAGCCAATTATCATCTTTTCCCCATCCTCTTTGTCCGGGTTTAATCCCCAACTCATCAATTCGATCTTTTCTTCTTTTAACAAAATAGTCTATATAAGGTTTCCAGCCTTTCAGGAAAAAACAATTCCAACTTTGTTGTTGTTTTTTTCTCTGACCAAACTTGTCAACTTCACCATTTCTGCAAGTTCAGTTAATTTTATAATCCATTGCATAGACAGAGTGAACTTTCCCCAACTTGGCACCCTCATGCTGGCCTGTGACTCTCATCATCCCCACCCAGTGGGGGCCCTTGGGAATTTCAGATCAACACATCTAGATAGTCTTCAGAGCAGAACGTTGGCTTCCATGAAGCTCTTGCTTGTTACTAAGTTGGATCAAATTCAAGCAAAACATTTGTCATAAGTTTTCCAGGTCAGATGGGAGTTTCATAGTTCTTCAGCGTGTAGGAAATTAGCACCCACCCCTCTCCTAGAAGAATGAAATATTCTAGGAAATATTAAAAAGGCAGAATATTATACCTCCCTGGATGAGAAAAGGAGAAACATGCTCTTGGAAAGCAACCCCCACCTTTGTTAATAGCCCCAGAAAGGCTGGGCCAGCTTATCTACAAAACAAAAGATCTTCACCCTCAGGACGTAATAGGATTAGCCCTCTACCCAACTTACCACATGGCACCTGGGGAGATTACAACACCCAGCAAGATTCAACCAAGCCTGGGACTCAAGACACTACAAAGTTACTTCTGCATGGCCCCATGGAAATCTGACAACCAAACAGAATACATTTCTTTCACAGGAACAGGAAGCTCCAAGGCAGGGCCCAAGGGTATACATCTCTCTCTCTCTCTCTCTCTCTCTCTCTCTCTCTCTCTCTCTCTCTCTCTCTCTCTCTCTCTCTCTCTCTCTCTCTCTCTCTCTCTCTCTCGTGGTCATTTTTGCCCAGGACCTCAAACCATGTGGTCCTGTCTACCATTAAACCATCTTTCCAAATAGCCTCCATGTTTCCAGTGTCTTTCTCCCCACTTGGAACTGAACCCAGATGGACATTTCTTCCAACAAATGGAAGAACTGAACCAGAGAATATCTACACCCAAATTAAGAACAATATTCTCCCAGTTTGGGTGCTCAAACTGGAAGAATGAAACTGTGTGAGATACATGTAGTTGAAGACCAAGGCAGAATTTTAATAGCAACTTTCCCCCAAAACTACTGAATACAGCCTGACTCAGGAATGTGTTCATCTTTAATTTATCAGTTACCTGAGAAATTTAATCTCTTGCTGCTCTTTGGATGATTTCCCCCCACCCTGAAGAAACAGTTTACAATTAAGATCTGTTCCTATCGTCCACAGTGAGAACTAATACAGGAAAATCATTTCAATTTTTTGTAAATTCTATGTTCTCTTCACAAATCCTTTCAGTTAGCTAGCTGCTTGTGTCACTGATTTATAAGTCTCACTTCAGAAAGATCCAGTAATATGTTGTTGTTTTCTTTCTAAACTTTGGGGAAAATAAATCCTTTGCTTATTTTTACATATCTGGCAATGAATTCCTCACATTCTTCTACCTGCTCTATTATCAATATATATTTGCTTTATTGGAATTTTTTCCCCCTTCTTCCCTTTTAATCTCATTTGTGTAAGACTTGCATTACTTTTGTGGTTTCCTTCACTCAGCTAATGAGCCATGCTGGCATCTGGTGGATGAGTACAGTGCTCCCTTCCCCTGATGCAGCCTCAAAAGTGTCCCCACTTTGCTGAAGTGATTGTGTTGTGGTCCTTCATAGTGGATTCTCTGCTATTCTCCCTTTCCCCCCCTCTAATGTACAGGAAGTCCACTTTTAATCTGGCAAAACATTGCTAAAAATCAGGAAATGAGTCACTAGAACAAGGAAGGTGTTTGCCTGTTATATCTTGGAAATTTGTAGTAATTCCCTGTGTTTGGATGGACGTAGCTCAGCAACTGGGCACATGGAATGGAAACTGCATTGCAGAAGTTGCTCCATTATTATATAACCAGCAAACCAGAACAATTGGCCAAAGAAAGTGCAGGAGGAAAGATGCCAATAAGTAAAAAGGATGGAAATAGCAAGGACTAGAGGGACCAGGGAACCCTGCTTCAAATGGACAGAGGGTTGAGCTATGTGCTAACATTCCCCCACAGAAAGTATCTCTCCTCTGTCCATATAAAAAGAGTTCCTTTAAGCAATAACATCTGATGTGGTGTGAAATTATGTGCCTGCTGTATGTACATTAGTTAAAAGATTTGGGGTGGGGGAATTAAGAACAAATGAGGGGAAATGGTTTACTGGCTATCCCAATGCAAACTGGGTTTTTTATTTATTTATTTTTGTCAAGTACATGTTGGTAATATACATAGATATAACATTGTTTATATACATAAGATGGGTACTGGTAAGCGGGAACATTAGGACAGGGACGGTAGGCACGCTGGTGCACTTATGCATGCCCTTACTGACCTCTTAGGAATCGGGTGAGGTCAACAGTGGACAGTCTAAGGGTAAAGTTTTGGGGGTTTGGTGACGAAACCACAGAGTCAGGTAGTGAGTTCCAGGCATTTACCACTCTGTTGCTAAAGTCATATTTTCTACAGTCAAGTTTGGAGCGGTTCACTTTGAGTTTGTATCTGTTATGTGCTTGTGTATTGTTGTAATTGAAGCTGAAGTGGTCATTGACAGGAAGGACGTTGTAGCAGATAATTTTATGAGCTATGCTTAGGTCGTGCCGAAGGCGACGTAGTTCTAAGCTTTCTAAACCCAGGATTTCAAGTCTGGTTGCGTATGGTATTCTGTTGCGAGTAGAGGAGTGGAGGACTCTTTTTGTAAAGTATCTCTGGACACTTTCTAATGTATTTATGTCCGATATGCGGTTTTGCACAATGTTGCCTGACATCCCACAAAAGGCCTTGAAGAAATCCAGTGCCTTTCGGCTAAATAAATACACTAGATGGGTAGGCAATAGAATGCAATTTTAAATCAGTACCAGCGTTGATTATTCCAGTACACCCCAACACTGGCGGATGGTTGCTTGAGCAGAACAACTCCTGGGTTAAGCACCAACACCTGTGTGGAATTCCAGAGATTATACTAGATAGAACTAGGAAAGAAAAGCAGAGGGATAAAAGGATTACAAAGGATTCACAAAATCTACATGAATTGTAGAATTGGAAGATAAATGGGAGCTTCCTATAGTTTAGGGAGATGAGTAACTGATAACCCAGCTGAAGTTCCCTAAAGAAGTGTTTCTTAACCACAGCAGTTTTAACTTGTATGGACTTGAACTTCAAGAATTCCCCAGCTGGAATGCTGGGAATTGAAGTCCATACATCTTTTTTTAAAAAAAAATAATCTTTATTAAAGAAGTCCATACATCTTAAAGTTGTTAAAGTTGAGAAATGGTGCCCTGGAGAATACATCTTTCAGTTTTCCAGCAGGAAAATGGGGGAGGTGAGCAAAACACTCTCTCTCTCTCTCTCTCTCTCTCTCTCTCTCTCTCTCTCTCTCTCTCTCTCTCTCTGTGTGTGTGTGTGTGTGTACATTTTAGAGATACATGTAAAACAATGAAAAGCAGACCTAGGGACATCTGTCAAGGTTCTACCAATCTACTAATGCCTGCCACATTTATACACACGTTTGTGGGTTCAAAATAATGTATTACTCAGTATAAGCTTGCAAAAAAGAAATTCAAAAGTACCCATGACAATGGTTTCCAAATTCTTTAGCTTTAACAGAAATTTTTGACTCACTCTGTCTTACTTTGCAGCTGGACAATGTGTAGTTGTCTAGAAATTATTAATCTATGGCATCGAACATTGTTCACCATTACTAAATTAATGCTACAGGAAATTGTGGTTCACCACCATCTCTGAGAATCAGAGATTCTGACACGGGTGATATAACAATTCCTTCTCTAAGAGGGGAAGCAAATAAACAGGTACAAAAGACAGTAGTGTTAAACTAAGTATTAAGATGCTTCTGGTAATGGAAGCTGTTTAATAGTAGAACAAACTGCATCAAAAAGTGCTGGACCCTTGTTCATTTGAGATTTTAAATAGAAGCTGGATGGTAAGGATGCTGAAGCAGTAGATTTTCTGCACCAGTAAAGATAGAATTGGAATTATTTCTATGGGTCTATAAATTCTCTACCAGAAAACATCTCCATGTCTAGTTCCACACCACTATGTCTACCATTGTATGTGAATATCTTTGGCTATGATGACTACGGTAGAAATTATAAGACTTGCTGTCTAAACATACATGAAAAACACAATTACTGAAGAATTTAATTTCATGTTGTAGGAATTCTGAATAAAAGTCACCTCCCGAGGCAGCTGATACAATCGTAGCTCATATTTTGAATAAACTTGCAGCCCTGAATTAGGATTTATTTGGGTTTATTTCAAATACCTAATCTCAAGCCTAGAGATAACTTGGGTAGATCTTTATGAGCAAAAAAACAGTAATACAGTAAAGTTATGAGGTGATAAAATTGAAAATATGAACCTGAAGGATGTTCCTGGAAAAAATGCTACTTGAAAATTGAAAATTACCAAAAGTGGCATAAGGCTAAACAAGAGTATTCTAGGCTACTTTGAAGTAAGACTACTTTAAAATTCAAGAGATTCTTTGTGATACATCCCACCTGCTGTGTGATTTTTGCAGATCTTGGAATTGATAGCGCAAAGTTCAGAAATCCATAACAAACGCCTATAGTAGGAAGCTAAAACTGGTTTTTCTAGAAATTGCTTACTATCACCCTGCCACCCAAAATAAGGACTCCACTATCCTTAGAGATGTACTCGCAGAGTAATCCAGGAAGAGAAAATAAACACTACTGGAGTGATGGCGAACCTATGGCACGCGTGCCACAAGTGGCACGCGGAGCCATATCTGCCGGCACGTGAGCCGTTGCCCTAGCTTAGCTCCAACGCGCATGTGCACGCCGGCCAGCTGATTTTCGGCTCACGCGGAGGCTCTGGGATGGCGTTTTCAGCTTCCGGAGAGCCTCCAGGGAGGCGGGAGAGGGCGTTTTCGCCCTCCCCAGGCTCCAGGGAAGCCTACTGGGCCCACCGGAAGTCAGGAAACGGGCCATTTCCAGCCTCCAAAGGGTTTCCTTGGGGGCAGGGGAGGCCATTTTCACCCTCTCCAGACATTGAATTATGGGTGTGGGTACTCGCGTATGCGAGATAGCACACGTGCACGCGCTTTCAGCACCCGAGGAAAAAAAGGTTCGCCATCATTGTACTACTGTGAACTGTCCCAGATTCCCAAATCCACATTCTAATATACATTTTCCATTCTTGTCCCCCCCACCCTCCTCCTTCACATGAAACAACTCTCAGATGAGCCGTTGGCAATGATTGTCACTGAATCCTCTAGGGCATGTATTGTTTGTAAGCGACAAAGACCAGGGTTTTAAAAAGTAAACAAAGCACCTTCTGACAAAATGTGAAGAAAAGAAATAAAACTAGTAAAATTACCAGTCCTCCCCAACTTGGATAGTGAAATTCAAAGGGTTTTGCAACTGAGTGTTGTGTCTAACCACTTCTGTTCCGCATTATTTATGCCCCTTAATATTCTGGTTTCCCATTTACTAATTTTGTTCCTATAACAGACAGAGTGTAGACGATAAAACAGCTGTTGAATTTGCCCTCTAGCCTTTTCTTATGCCAGAAAATCTATCAATTATATATGCTGAGTGATAAGAAAAGCCACAGAAGAAGGGGAAAAAGAACTGCAAGTCCAGAAATACCTTCTTCTTTTTCCTTTTCCAAGAATCCCTGCTTTGTTGTCCTTACCTACCCTAAAGTTGACTCAAGGTCAAGTCCCTCAGGTTATAATGCTTGAAGTCCTTATTTAACAGGGGCACCTCTACATCAATAGGACTACTTCAAAGCATAGGATGCTTTGAGGATTATAATGATCACAAGCTTCTTTGGCTTCAAAAATGTTAAATAGCAATGGGAATCATACACCTCAGTCAACTTTTCTATGGACCTTAAGGGTATTGAAAGATTATTTGCAGTGAGATCTATCAGAGCCAGTTCCTTTACATATAGTGTGTATATTTTTTAAATTAAATATTGCTTTTCAAAAAGGAAGATAGAATTATTGTATTTTTCGGAGTATAAGACGCACCTTTTTACCCCCCAAAACAGGGTGAAAACTTGGGTGCGTCTTATACACCGAATGTAGCCCCACCCACCCTTTGGCCTCTGCCTTCCAGCAATTTACCTCCTTGCAGTAAACAGGGAAGAGCCTTTTAAGCCAAACAAGTCATTAGCAGCTTCCCGATCCTCAGCTGATTTGCCATGTGCTAAAATGAAACTAGTTGCAAAGAGGCAAATAGCTGGGAGAGACACACAGATTTTTATTTTCTGCTGAACTGGATGCAAGGGGGTAAGTGAATAACTATAAATATCTGTAGAATGTTCAAATTATTAGACTTATTTTTTAAAGACTGCTTTATTATTGTTCTAGACAACTTAACAAAATGAAGAAGATTTTTAAAATAAATGCTTGCTCTGAAGAGGCCCAGTGCTATTGTATCTTCTTTTAAATAATAGAGAATAATGTATACTTCCAGAAATTTTAATTAATTCTAACAGCTCTGTACAAGTATAGTCTGAAATGTAACAGTGTCCTGTTTAGTATTAAGATAAAGCAGCTGAGTTAAATCCTGACTTACCGGTAGTCATGTTTGGAGTAGATCTATTTAAATAATTGGGAGGAGTTAGTATGACTACATTTAAGAAAACTTTCTGGCATTAATATACTGCCATAAAAGGATTCTCCAATTCTTTGCTATTTCTATGGGTCAGGCACACATGCACAGAAATACACAGCAAACAGTGTATATCATCTGTGCTGTTTGCTGTTTGGCAAATTGCTGGGAGGCAGAGGCCTTTTTTCCTTGTTTTCCTCCCCCAAAACTAAGGTGCATCTTATACTCTGAAAAATACGGTATTCTGTTAATACAAACTAATATAAAGTAAGAAAAGGAAAAGAAAAGAAAAAAGAAAAGAAAAAAGGAAGCTAAAAGTGCAAAGAAAAAAGTAAAAGAAGAGGGGGGAAAAGATGTAATGTAGCTTCAATCTTTACAGCAGTTGTAAGTACAATTATAAATATACCTCTTACTCTATGGTTAGAACATAACTCTCTTCTGTCTAGGATAGATTATACTTACTTACTGTAAGCTGTAAATTCATTTTTTTCTCTTTTTCACAAAAAGTTTATAAGGGGTTTCCAATTGGCAGTACACATACTGTCTTTTCTCTGATTAAAAAAGTCAATTTAGTCTTCTTAGCAAGTTCTATCATCTTCACCAACCATTCCTCCACTTGGGGTAATGTCAGATCTTTCTATTTTTATCCATATAATAATCTCACTGCAGTTATCATGTACAACAACAAAGTTCCACAACTTTTTTTCCAATTGTTTGTCCATCAATTCCAAACGAAAAACCTCTGGTGTCAAATGTATATTAATCTTTAAAATCCTTCAAATCAATGTGTATATTTCAACCCATAATTTTCTAGTTTTTGACATGTCCACCAAACATGATAAAATGTTCCTTCTTGTTGTTCATATTTCCAACGTAAATTTAGAATGACTTTATAGATAGTCCTTGACTTATGACCATTCAAAGTTATGAGGGACCTCCAAAAGCTACTTTTACAACCTGGTTTTGAAGTTATGGCCGCTGCAGCACTCTTATAATCGGGGATTATAAGGGATGCAGGGATGCTACAGTGCCCTCGCCTATCTCCCCCTTCATCTTGATCCACTAGGTCCCTGCAGGCCTTTGGACTGCTCTTCCTCCCCACTGAGTCCCTGCAGGCCTTCTATTTCAAGTGAGTCTTAAAATATTCAAAACCGTAAATTCTTTTGTCTACTTTAAATTTTTCTAATAATGGTAAATAAGAGAACCATTGAGAGCTATATCCCTCTGCTACCAATTCTTCTCTTGATTTTATTTTTACATTCCCCTTGACAAAATTCCAGTATCTTACAATAAGTTAGCCATTTGGTTTGCATATTATTTTTCATTTATAAAATGCTTCTTGTGTGGAGATCCACAAAGGTACTTTTGGGCACAATCTGAGTATGTATCTAGTCCATATTCTCATTTTGGCACATCCAACATAATAATGACTTTTAAAATGCACATCAACCTTGAGTTTATCCTATCACACATATCAACCAGTTCAGTGGTGAGTTGCTCCCGGTTCGGAACGGTTCTTAGAACCGGTAGCATTGGTGGTGGGAGGCTCCACCCACCCACGCGCACAGAAGCATCGCGCACACACGCAAACTGGTGGCAAAATAATTTACAACCCATCACTGAACCAGTTCCTGATGTAAATATAATCCACATGAGAAGCTTAACAGAGGAATTCTAAGTCTACCTAGATTTTTGTAGGACTTACTTATATGTAGGTCCAATATCCTATTTGTGGATCACACGTTCAAAAATCCAAGCCCCAATAAATCAAAGTGAAAAGGTAGGATTGCTCCTAAATAGATTGGATCAGAAGTTAATATATCTTTTAAGTGATTACTCTACAGGACTACAGTGTGAGATATAATTAGACCCAAAGATGCTTTCCTACTGGTGCAAAATTTAGCACAACTTGTAAAGCTCCTTGTGCACATAAGAATGACTTCAGAACTACTACACTGCATTACTATTTCAGGAACTTTCATTCTTATACATCTTCCATTCTTATAAAACTGTCCAGTTTGCCAATTTTTTTCTTTCTACCTGTACTTATTCTGATCTAAAGCAATATAATTTAAAGGAACTAGAGAGGAACAATTTTCTTTGGGAAGGCAAAGACAGAAAAACTTACTTGGATCTTATCTCTGTAGCAAATACATACTGTAAGTTGTTGGAATGATTCCGAGCTCTCATAGCATTTGCAAGACCTATTAATTATTATCTTGTGCATCAGGTCTTCCAAACCAAACTCCATCCTGGTTAAGTTGAGACTGGTAGCAGTCCATAACACAAACATTCTATCATTTCTGACCAGTGTCAATTCCTATCTAGAGACACCAATTTAATTTTAAGAACCAAAACTAAATTACTTCTCAGACCTTCTGTAACAATGTTGTTACACACAATCCCATTACCAAACAACTACTACGCCCAAAACTTCTTTGAAAATTACCTAGTCCAACCTAGTGAAATGCAAGATTGAAACACAGCTGAAAGGCAACCAGGCGAACTCTGCTTAAGTATCTTTAATGAAATAGAGTTTGTCATTTTCCAAGGCATTTTGCTGTTCCACTGGACATCACAAATCCACAAGAATAACGTTCTAACAACTTTATTTGAAATCTCCTATCTTGTAATTGGAGCTCAGAGGTTTGAATCCAACCTTATGGAAAAATCATGCTCCATAATCCATGCCAATTTATCACCATTTAAACCATCAGAAGGCACATAAATTTATATCTAACTCAATCCAATTTGATTATTTTTATGCCTTCGCTATTAAGGTTAGCAGAACATCTAATTACTCTAGCAAACACCAAGAGAGGCTATCAGGCAGGCTTTCTGTATATCTTCCTTATATAAAGGACACTAATAGAAAGCAGGTAGAAAAAGATGCTGCTTCCATTCGTTGGTCCACTGCTAAAATACTGTATTACCAACATTGCCTACTTCTATACTTGTACCCCAAATGGGGTTTGCGAGTCTTTGTAATATTGACTTTGAAGCATCCAAGATGATCTAATTGTGGATTTTTCTCTACAGAGGAAAGAAGTGCATAGAAAATTTATGCTGCCATCAAGAGAATGGTTTATATTTTGTTCACTTGATCCATGTATCTGCACTGCCATTAACAGTATATGGAATATACTCAATTATACAATTCTGCCTCCAGGAGTTTTTAAGGAGTGATGAACATCCCATAGCCCACATCATATTTGTTTCTTAATCATAATGTCTAATTAGAGAAATATATTAATTTTACAAAGCATAAACATTTGTTTTCTTAAGGATAATCTAATCAGATGGGCATTTTTAAATTGGCATGACCTGAAAGTCAAGTAGACCTTTTAATTTTCTGTCTATCTGAATAAAATTAATTTGCATACCTCCTTTTTTATTTAAACTACCAATTTTGTGGCTGACAATTTTCAGCTTTAACTAAGGGTGGGTTCTAACTTACCTCACCACCAGTTCGCTTCCTCCCTCGCCATGTGGCCGCACCTCTCAAAAATTCCCCCCAAAAAGCAAAAAACAAAAAAAGCCGAAAACAAGATGGCCATGCATGCACAGTGCCAGAAACTCAGTTTCTGCGCATGCGCAGAAGAAAAAAATCAGAAAAAAATTCCCAAACTGCCCTCCCCCCAAAAAACATGGCGGCGTCCACAGACTGGCACTGACCGAACCGGTTCCGTGACATCACCAGCGGTTTGCTACTGGTTCGGGCGAACCGGTCTGAACCAGGAAAAACTCACCTCTGGCTTTAACCTAATATTTTTATACACACACAAGTCTGAACTCTCCATAACTGAAAGAAATTTTATTATATCAAGCGGTCACAAACTGCAAATTCAGCCTTCTAAATTGCTTTCTCTGCAAAATCAGAGAACTGGGAAGTGGAGAAAACAATTAACCACTTGTAATTGATAGTGACTCTCAATCCTTCGTGCCATGTAACATTTATAATGAAAGAGAATATTTTAAAATATCATGGGATACAATCAAGTACAATTGAAACTAATGAGATTTTAAAAGGTAGGAAAAAAGATGTGAACCATTTCAACTATTTATAACAGGACTGGGAGATAGGTAGACCTGTAGATTTTATTATAATACAACTTACAGGATTCCTTAACATTGGCTGTGCTACCTGGGGTTCCTGGGAGGTATAGTTCAACAATACAAAACAGCTTTCTAAAACCAAATGCTTGAGCAAACAGCTCCCTTAATTTTCTAAAAAGTCAAATAGCGGGCATAACTATAATACTGTTGAACACTTTACTAGCAGGAGAAACTTCTGGAATTAATGAGCTAAGTTATGTTGGAGTTAACCAAGTTATGCTGGAATAATTTGCCTTTTCCGCCTTGTTGCTAGGGAACAAACACTTTATACTTCGGAGTTTAAGTCTTATCTTGCAGATTGTGTAATCTCCTGTCATCGCTGCCACGGCATCTATGGTAGCATAGCATAAGCTCATGCATCTCTTGTTTGTCCTTCTTCCTTGGATTGTAAAACAGGTGATTGCCAAACTTCTGGAGTCTGTATCAACTATTTGGTGGATCATCTGGCTACAAGGTAGAGTCTCCTTTGCAACTCAGAGTGGCACAAGACAGGTGCTCTTTGAATGTGTTTCACTTATACCAGGAGGGTGGGATACACTTATTACCTTTGTCTTTCCCCATTCCTTGTAATTCTCCAGCAAAAGTTAAACGCCTATCCTAAAAATCAGACTGAACCTCTTCTCCCTGCTGTGTGGACTTAAATCTAGAGGCAATAAATCTCATAGAAACTCAGTGAGATTTAGAAGAATCCTAAAGGGCTTAAAAGACTTCAGGAATATCCATGGGCATAAATGGCTACCTGCTTCGGTGGTTATCTTGATAGTAAGAAGGGATAAGAGGCAAACTGCAATATAAACTATAAACCAATTGCATGTTGCACTGTTTCTTATTATTTATTTCTACAAATAAATAAGTGGCTTGAGTCTTAAGCTGGGTTATTTCTTCCAAGAGAATTGAGTCTCATGCATAGGAAAAGCAAAACAATCTATGCCTAACAATCTGCATAAAATATTCTGTGATAAAAAAAGACAATAAAAAACATACTATAGAATGGAGTCCTTGGTGCTCTCCAAGCTTGGTTGTTTGCTTGCATATGTTTCATTACCTAGATAGGTAATATCAGGGCTAGTGAGTGTGGGGTTTACTCCCTGATTATATGCAGTGTTTTGCCCTGCTAGTTTTGGTGAGGGTGTGGTTTCCTCCTTAATGGTTTTAGTACTGCCACTGAATATGGTAATTAATTGCAGTAATTCAGTCATGAGTTATAGAGACAATATATGGGCTTGTGCATGAAACATACGTGACTTATAATTCCAACAGAAGAAATTGAACTGTGGCATCTTTAGTACTCACTGAGTTTGGTTATTCGCTTGCAGATATTTCATTATCCAACTAAGTCACATCGTCAGTGCCTGTAAGTAATCATTAGTAACTGATGATATTATCTAGTTGAGTAATGAAATGTCTGCCAGCAAACAACCAAGGTCAGAGAGCACCAAGGACACTACATGACATTTAATTGAAAGGCATATATCTCTATACTATTGAAATACCTGAAAGATCAGGTTAGGGCTAGATTGTCATGGAGAAAATCTACATGGTTGCTAGGAGTCAACAATGACTTGATGACACATAATCATATATTTATATACTGGGGTGTGGTGAGGACTTTCAATTAAAAATATTTAAAAATCTAGAAAAGACTCAGAATATGTTTTTCCCTGTCTCTAAATCACTCAGAATCCCAGAGAACGGAACTGTGCCTCATTATTCATTAGCAATAGATATTTGTAGTAACTACCATTTAGGAATTTCATTTCCTGCTTGATCAAGTACTACTGAAAGAGGCAATTACTAAATTTGTTTCTAGTTATGAAAATAGATGTTTGTTGTTGCCCAACCACATCTGTCTCGCCAGCAAACTGTCTGCTTCGGGTTCCCTAAATAATAAAGAAAAGGAAACAAATTCATCTCTTGGAGATCTTTGCTCCTGCTGCGAAAAGTTAAGTCAGATGGATGACACATATTTTTTAAACAAAGTGAAAACTTCATATAACTTTTTTTTAAAGAGCACCTCTATACTGGGGGAAAGACTTTTACATCAATGTAACCGCCTTCAACGCAAAGAGAAAGCATCTGGTAGCATTTTTTCTTTTACAGTTATATGACATTTGCGATTCCCTGCACTATGATACAATAGTACAGCTCAAACTCAGGTTTAGTATTAGTGAATCAAAATATTCCAAAAGCCATGGTATCCAATGCAGGATTTAAGGTTATAAAAGCTCCTTGGTAAAGCTTGGGCCTTGGGGAGCGTATGCTAAATGTATCTTTATCTCTTTCTGGACATCATGATTTTTCTCCTCTTTTGGCCAGCTTTCTAGGTTCCCTGTGTACTAAATACTTAACAGCAGCTGCTCCATGAATTTATTCTTGTGCTTTGGGCATGCAAGTAGACCTCTGTTAATGACTGGTCACCTAGTGCAGGGATCCCTAAACTTGGCAACTTTAAGACTTGTGGACTTCAACTCCCAGAATTCTCCAGCCAGCTATGCTGGCTGGAGAATTCTGGGAGTTGAAGTCCACAAGTCTTAAAGTTGCCAAGTTTGAAGACCTCTGACCTAGTGAATATTCCAAGTTATGACAGCCCACTCAAATTACAATCCAGTTGTGAAGTTTTGACAGTGGAAGGTAAGGAGCGCAGGTCCCTCAGGCGTGCAGCATAGGCCACACGTGACTTGTGGGGGGGGATGCTGCACTGCAGCACAAAACTGCCACAGCCCAGGAGTCTTGGCCTGCTCCCTGGCCCATCAGCATTTGCAAATCTGCCACGGCCCAGAAGGCCTTGGCCTGCTCTCCAGCCTACCAGATCTGGAAGTCTTGGCCTGCTCCCCAGGTCCCCAGCAAATGCAATCCTGCCTTGGCCTGAGAGGCCTCACATATTCCCTGGCTCACAAAGCCTTGGGAGCCTCAACCTGCTCCCCAACTCATAAAACTTAGGAAACCTCGGCCTGCTCCCCAACCCACAAGGCCCTGGAAGCCTCGGCCTGTTCTCCCGACTCAGAATGCTCAGGAAGTCTCAGCCTGTTTCCCAACCCACAAGGCCCAGGAAGTCTCTGCCTGCTCCCTAGCCTACAAGGCCCAGGAAGCCTCGGCCTGTTCCCCAACTCACAAGGCCCAGGAAGCCTCAGCCTGCTCCCCAGCCCACAAGGCCCAGTAAGCCTCGGCCTGTTCCCCAGCCCACAAGGCCCAGTAAGCCTCGGCCTGTTCCCCAACTCACAAGGCCTAGAAAGCCTCAGCCTGCTCCCCAGCCCACAAGGCCCAGGAAGTCTTGGCCAGTCTGGCGAAGAGAAGGACCAGGGGTGACATGATAGCAGTGTTCCAATACTTGAGGGGATGCCACAGAGAGGAGGGGAGCAGGCTGTTCTCTATAGCACCAGAAAGACAAACAAGGAATAATGGATGGAAGCTGACCAAGGAGAGATTCAACCTGGAAGTGAGGAGAAACTTTCTGACGGTGAGAGCGATCAACCAGTGGAACAGCTTGCCAGCAGAGGTTGTGAGAGCCCCAACATTTGCGACCTTCAAGAGGAGACTGGACTGCCATCTGTCTCAAATGGTGTAGGAACTCCTGCTTGAGCAGGGGGTTGGACTAGATGACCTACAAGGTCCCTTCCAACTCTAATAATAAATCTAATAAAAAAAAAAGTCTCGGCCGTCTCCCTAGCCCACAAGGCCCAAGAATCTGGAATTTTTCACTGGTTCACCATGCCTAGGACATCTAGGACTGCTCCCTGTCCTACCAGTGCACACAAAGCACCCCAATTTACCTTCACTGTTTTTCTCCAGCTACTGACAGATGTGCCCAGCCTATGGAAGGGATGACCTTCTTACCCTCATACCACTCTCCAAGAGGGCTCCATTCTTGCGGTGTTTCAGAAGCCTCTTTGTTCACTTTATACAAGGCTTAGAGAATGAGGTTTCTGAAGCACGGCGGTTCTTTTTGCCTCACCTGCCCCAGACCAACCACTTAGAGATGCCAAGCACTAAAGAACAAGCCTAGAAAAAAAACGTTTTAAGCCTTTTTCTACTTCCCCACATTCTCTCTACAGTTGTGTCTATCCAGAAGGGATTTAAATCTAGAGTCGCCTTTTGGTGGCATATAACTTTAATCAATAAATATGTTTAATAAAATTATCATTTTTCAAAATCCAAGTATGTTTGTATGAAGGTAGGAAAAAGGGATTGTGTAGCTGGAAAGAACTGAACACCTTAATTGTCCTTTAGAAACACTCGCCCAGTTTACATTTATTTGAATGACAATTTAGGCAGCTTCCATTTGACAGGAGCCTCTGTGGCAATTAAGCTACTTGGTTGAAGCAGAAAGGTGCTGATTAAAGGTTATTTTTAAAAAATGCATTAAGAGCAATCACCCATCAGATATGTCTGTTGCAGAAGGACTGATGTTTAATAGTCTATTGCCAACTTTTGGCTCAGTGAGGTATTAAGAAACCTGCTTACAATCTGTGCTTGTTAAACACAAGTGCAGGGTACAAATCACTGTGTTTTTGGATTGCTTGACTTAATCCCCAACTACTTGAGATCTCAATCTGCACAAGAACTAAAGAGTAAGTATTGGGGGGGTGGAGGTGGAGTTTGTGTAGAGGCAAATATTTATGGCTCCTTTAGCAAGGTCAACACCAACAATGACTCCCCCCCCTCTCTTGCCCACAAGGAGTGAAAGGAAACAAAACAGATGAACTTTCTTTTTTAATTGCAGAGGAAAGCGTGGCTCGTCTTCAATCTCTCCCCAATCCCTACCAGCCTTCACAGATGTAATTTTAGCTTTCCTGAGCTGCTAATATTTCTCCCCTTTCTCTTTCCCTCCCTGTTACTCTCCTTCTCCTCCTAATGACTGCATATGAATGAAAAAAGTTTCTGCCTCTTCTTTTACCCTTATTTCAAGGCAGGGGAGGAGAAAAATCACAACATGCTTAGACTGGGTGACTTTATTGTGATGAAAGGTGGAAATAAGGAGGAGACATGCTTGAAAGAGGTGGGGAAGGGAGGAGAAGACGAACAGAGGGGATACAAGCCTGTGCAGAGCCTGATTCCTCCCCCCCCCTTTCTCTTTTAACAATAAAGAAGCAGCTATGGCAACAGGGTTAATTAATGCATCTCATTTGAATAACTAAAACCTTTCCAAACCCATTCAGAGAGACTTGTCTCCATTCTTAAAATCTGGCGGAGGGAAGCTGCATTCTTCTTGCCAGCAACTCAAAATGCAAACACATCGGAGAAGGGGGAAAGATTTCAAAGAAGTGGCTATATATCAGATTAGAAATGTAGGCTTAGAAATGTGATCTGCTTAAGTAACTTTAAGTGAGAGTTTTCCCCTGACTCCCTTTCAGAGGGAAGAGGTGGGGGTGGAGATCAAGTGAGGGGGGGGGATCCCGTGAAGGAGAATACAAAGAATTTGTGTGTGTGTGTATTGTGGGGGGAAGAAGATGGAAAGTTATAGTAAGATAAAATAAAAAAAACAGGATAGCATTGAAGCTAAAAATGTTCTTGTAAAAAAATCAGGTGACGATTTCAAACAGAAGGCATGAAAATACTCGGACTCTCATATAACCAGAGGGGGAAATGTCTTTTCACTGCAAACACGTATCTGAATGTCTAGACAGTCATAAAAAGGGCAATTAAAGTGAAGCTAACTGGAGTAGGCTAATGTCTCCTTCTGAGAAATGGAGCATTTAAAAAAAAAATACAGTATTAGGTTTTCATTCCCCCAAACCCTTTAAAAAAAGGAAAGGGGGGAGCAGATAAAGGAGTAGGAGAATTAAAAAAAAAGCACCAATTTAGGGCAGTAAAATTCATCTAACCATTTCCCCCCTCTACCTTACACTGTTTCCGATATTCTCCCTGCGTCCTGTCTA
This sequence comes from Diadophis punctatus similis, assembly GCA_023053685.1. NCBI lineage: Eukaryota > Metazoa > Chordata > Lepidosauria > Squamata > Dipsadidae > Diadophis > Diadophis punctatus. Next base: position 6,193,149 of record JALIGW010000003.1, on the reverse strand, counting down.
GACGGTCATAACAATGGGCATTAACCCCCACAAGATGCACAGTGGTCATTTAAAGGGACAGCAGTGTTTCTCAGTTGCGCACCATTTGTCTGATTTGAGAGGATATCAGCAGTTTGTTGTTCAAAATCATATTTGTTTCTTCTTCATCCCTTCCGTGTAAAACTTCATTGAACCAAACTGTTGCCTGAAAGAGCCACATTTGCTAGACATTATTTAAAACACATGAACAGACACTAAAATTTAATTTAAACAAGGGAGAGATTTGTATAGATTCTGCTCTACTCCTTTTTAATGGATCCAAGATAGTTTGCAATTTAGAAAGAGCTGTAATTTAAAACAAAAATAATACATTGCTCTTTGCAGTCCATAATTGCATAATTTTATTATATTACTTCTAGCAACAATTCATTTACAGCTCTTCATGGCCTTTTCACTCTGCCTTACAAACACATTTCTATTTTTTCTTTTCTGTCCCTTGTCACCTGCTATCAACAAGACTGCCAACAGATCAAGAAATACTGTTTATTTATTGCAAGTTCCATGTGCAGAAATTAGCAAGTGGATCATATTAGCATTAACTGTTGATAGCTGTAGAGCAAGCAGTCTTTACAGAAGACATTTACAGGGATTGCTAATTATTTATATCATAATAAATATCTATACCATATTTCTCAACCTTGAGAAATTTAAGAGATAGGCACTTCAACTCCCAGAATTCCCTAGCCAGCAAGATGGTGACCTCTTAAATGCTATTTTTTAAATCATATTCTGAAAATCCTATATTTTCTATGAATCATTCATTATTCCTCCTCTTCGCCTTCTCAAAAATCATTCTGTACCTTCATTGTGAATGTGGCTCTGTATTTCTAATGGCACATGATTTAGAATTTGCCCTAGCTTGTAGCATGCTAATTAAAGTATCTGCCCTACTCTAACTCTTATATATATATATATATATATATATATATATATATATATATATATATATATATATATATATATATATATATATATATATATATATATATATATATATATATATATATATATTCATTTATATTCTTGTATTTATATAAATGCCATATGAACTCTTGTGTTTATATACATGCCATAAAACAATCATTGTACTAAAAATCAGTAATTTATAAAGGTTTTGACAAAAATAAATCATGCAATGGAGCCAATGTGACAGTATATCACAAAACGATGCCTCTCGACAAGGGTGAATTTTTGTGATATTCCAGTTCAGATATAATTATCTCCCTCCCATAAACTGTGGACTCCTGTGTTGAAAATATATTGGCCATGCAGTACATGCAGTGTTTATGAAAACACTGTTTTTCATGTTTTCTAAACTGGTAACTGAGTATACAATAACAGGAAGCCTACTTCAAGACAAGGTCAACTCCCAATAAGGAGTTCCCTGTAGTTACCTTGACAAAAATAAGTGGTTTGCCAATTCCATCTTCTGGATAGTGTGTTTTTGTTGTTGTTTATTTTTCAGACTAGCCTAAGGCTTTGGGTTTTCCTGATGTCCTGATGCTGATTAGCTTCCAAACCCTATTGGGAAAGGAAGAGCATTTCCAAAGACAGCAATGGGTTTTATTTTCTGAGAATGCTTGTGAGGCCAAGAGGCATTCATGGAATTGAAGCTGAGGCTGGAGGTTTGTGCATGGTTTTATACCATAGAGTTTCCATTTTTCTAATAAAGAATTCAATAAATAAATAAGCAAAATTAGGGCACAGAGTCTAGCAGATGCTAAGAGGTGTTGTCCCTGGGTGCATAAGGGCCTACTGGCAATAAATTACCAGCTCCTTCAGGACTGAGTTCTGTGTTGCTAATGTTACAAACGACAGCTGTATCATCACAGCAGCGTGCCTTTGCATGTATTGGTGTCTAAGAGTACCAACAAATCAGGGGTGAAATCCTCCCGGTTCGCCCGGGCCAGTCCTTCGGCGTATAGCCGATGGAACTGGCGGCGGTCGCGGCGCGGAGCTTCTCCTGCCCGCTTTCCCGGCCCGGCTGAACACAATCACCGCTTTCCCGGCCCGGCTGACCACAATCATTCGGGTTATTTTTCCCTCTGTGCATGCGCGCGCAGGCACAGAGGGAAAAATAACCCGAATGGCGGCGTTCAGCCGGGCCGGGAAAGCGGGCGGGAGAAGCTCCGCGCCGCGACCGCCACCAGTTCCATCGGCTATACGCCGAAGGACGGGCCAGAGCGAACCGGGAGGATTTCCCCCCTGCAACAAATACCTCATATATACCACACAGGTCTGGCTTCCATATTATCAGCCCATTTTGATGCAGCTGATAACTTTAGACTAAAACCCAGTTTCCAATAATTAGCATTCCACATGCCTGATTCCATCATTAAGATTCTTATAAAGATGCTAAACCTAATTCTGATTAAGCCAGATTCTGTGTCTTGTTCAAAATCTTCCAACAGTTCATAAACATGATGATGATATACATATGGCTGGTACTATCTTTTTTTCCAAAGGCTTTCTTTTCTAGCTACTCTCTAAGTAGGCATCTTGGAAGATTGATCTGTTTCTTAGTGATGCACTTCTTAAATGTTTTTGCACCTCTCCATTGCTGAGCAACTGAAAGGTAAAATATTTTTTAAGTCCATGCATAAGTTTCTACTAAGCAATATCATCTATGTCTTTTCTTTCCAAATATGGAAAATTCTGGTCACTGCCCATCTCACTCTCCTGTCCATTCTTGTGACTTTGCCTGAATGCATCTGGTTAATCCTATAACTGCAAAACACATTCAGGGAAAATGGGCAGAGCTATATGCTTAGGCAAACAGAAGGATGTCACTAATTAGGCCATTTCTTTTGGGTACGTATTACATTTTTTTTTTTTGCATTTTAGGAATTAGACTTGGAAATCTGTAACATAAAATTCAAACAGAGAAGCGATATTAAGACTATTCTTCCTGGACTTAAAAAATGTACATAATCAGTAGAGTGCAGCAGAGAGATAAGGGAGAAAGAAATCTAACTCCCTGCTGTCATCTAGTGGCTGTGCAGATTTTTGTAGCCTGAATAAGGTTGTTAGGGAGATAAACTTGGAACAGCTTAATGTTAGAAGTGAATTCTAGAATTGAGATCCTCCCTTCAAGGTAGAAAGATTAGCATGTGAAACATACGATACCTAACAGATACCTTGCAGCTCGCCATCTGTCCTAACGCCATCAGCACCATAAAAAGATTTCCAGTCTCTCCAACTCTTGTACAGCCTCCAGATTTGTTGGGCAACAACTTCAATATTATCTCCAGTCAGATTTTGAAAGTGCTTCCTCAACTCACATCAGCAATCCCTCTGTTTCTGCAAACCAGCATCAGCTGACATTAGATTTTATCAAGCTCTACAAGAGCTCCATCCATGGACTATCATCTATTGGGAAGTCCTAGAATCCAATGGAGCGTGGGGGAAAGCAAACCAGTCACCTATTGCTATAGCTAAATATCAAATCAGCACATTTTTTGAGCATGCAAAAATAAATAAATATGTAAAGATCCTTTGGCTGATAGAGAACACCTGGAACATAACAACACAAAGAAGTTTATGGCAAGCAAAGATGGAAGGGAGCTATTACTCCAGAGCTGGGTTCCTGCCTCTGATTGCCAGTGCGGTTAATCGCTGAGTTTGGCGCAGAGCCGAAGACGCTGTTCGAGCCTACTCCCGTTCGCGGAGCGGGAGCTTTCCCCGGGCGCTTTCCCTGCCCACATGGATGCCGCCAATTGCGTTCTTTTGCCCTCTGCGCATGCGGAACGCTTTGGGCATGCGCAGAGGGCAAAAGAACGCAATTGGCAGCATCCATGCAGGCGGGGAAAGCGCCCGGGGAAAGCTCCCGCTCCGCGAACGGGAGCAGGCTCGAGCAGCGTCTTCGGCTCTGCGCCGAACTCAGCGATTAACCGCACCGGCAATCAGAGGCAGGATCCCACCTCTGTATTACTCCCCTGTCCATGCTTGTGAATGCATCTGGTTGGCATTGTGTGACATGAATGTTGGACTTGATATGCTGTTGAACTTTCATTGCATTATGTTTAATCACCCAGGTTGGCATCCAACTGTACAAGTTGGATCATGTTGTATGTGGTACAATCCTATGCATGGGTGCTCAAAACTCAATGCAGCTTATCTCCAAAACAAGTCCTTTAATTACTTAGTTGGAAGCAAATCCAATTACACTGAATGGGAGCTAAATAAATAAGGATATATACACCTTTTTCTTCCCCACACGAAATAAGAATTCGAAACAACAAACAACGAAACAATAAGAAACACCAAAAAATCTCTTAGGATTTGTGATGCAAGCACTGATATGAATGATAAAAGGAAACCAGACAGTCTGTCATGGAAATCATAAACTACATTTGCTTCTCTTTATCACCATTTATTGTACTATCAACATCAATAATTTCACCCATACTTCTACTGCAAGTCCCTTTCCCTCCCTAACTTGTTTCTTAATTATTATTTTAATAAGACTTTGTTCTCAACCCACAATAGCCCAAGGGCTACAACTGTTATTTAGACTGAATTTCTCTTTAATCTGAACTGACACAGATGCATTAAGCTGTCTGAAAGAAATTGCTAAAAGAAGTAGTGGAGAATACACCTGGATTATTTCCCTCTCCCCTTTCAAGGATCAATAAATTATATTCTTCCAAAAACCATATTGTTTATAAGTAGCAAAACCTACAACCTTATGTAGATTATAGAATTTCCTTTAATATTGTTCCTATATCACTTGCAACTTTCTTAGAATAGAAGGCTGTTTTGGAACACAGTTAAGAATATTCCGAATGAGTTCAAACATGTGTTTAATTCACCAATCAGTCAACGACAGAATTCACCCACTTACATAAAAAAGCTAAAAAGAAGGAAGCCAATAGTAACTGTTTGCTTCTAGTATCTAGTAATCAAAGATTTGTTGCTGAGGAATTGGCAAGCACTTTGAGTAGCCACAACTTTAAACCTAAATATTTATTTAGTGGGCCAGACAGTAGATTGTTAACTCTACTGATTTTATGGGAATTACTTAAAAAAGCAAATTTAATTTCCATGGCAAAATCCACATCAAGACCACCAGATAGATTCCATGTCCCCCTCCACCACCCATCCCAACAACATGTCTGCAATGTTAGAAGAGTTCTGAATAAAGTTTGAAATTTTTAAAAATAATGATAATAAAAGGACAGAATCTACGCATGCAACAACATTGGCTGAGCTGTGTTGCCATGGGAGTATATTTGCTGAGATTCTTTGCATTTAAAGTTCTGTTAATATGTTTTAACAACACCCCCTTTCTAAAAGATTGAACATCTTGTGTGTGGAACACAAAAATAGACAGAGGAACATTCATTCTTCTGTTTCCATGAGTTTTACACTGCTCTAATCTGAGTTCAGCAATGTTAAGAGTGGCCGTTTTAAAAATTAATTATTATTATTATTATTGTCATAATTATGTTTCATCTTGATCCTCACAACGATTTGGCAGCTTGCTTGAGATGCATTGGCATAGGCTAAAAGGTTTCTGTTTAGGCAGTGTCTACTGAGAATCAGTTACATGTAAAAACTAGAGTGGGAGTAATTTTGACTACATTTCAAAAGTAGGTTTCTCTTTTGGAGAAGCCATGGTAAAGACGTGGGGGGGGGATCTTGTTTAAGAAGTGGGATTTGCTGTCTGTGGATGAATCCTCATTTTATTTCCTAACTTCTTCTTATGGGAAACTATCCACTGATCAGAAGAGAGAAAATTGGTTGGCAACATTACCATAACCTTATGACCTCTGCTAACAAAGAGAATGAAAACGTCTAGACCTGCGGTCTGAATGCAAGAGAAGGCAAGTATTGTATCCTTAAGCTACATGGCTTGCTCCAGAGAACCAGTTTTGAGGAGACAGGGAGAGAGAGAGAAATAAAACAACTTTGCAAGTAATCTGGTGCAGAGATAGGAATAAAGGATGGAGTACATATCTTTTCTAATCAGGAAGTCGGGGGGCCAATTTAACACGCAACAAGCAAATGAAAACCCAACAATAGGCCATTTCTAATTTTGGCTTGTTTGGATCTGCCTCCTTGGACTCCAGTTGTGCAATGTTTGGACTCTCCCCCCCCCTTTTTTATTTTATCCTTCAAGTTGATCTAACGAAAGCGGAAAGCATGTATATGCTTCTTGAGAGGTGTAAGTCCCGTTAAGTTCAATGGAATATATTTCTAAGCACACATGAAGAGGTTGTATTAGGTTCCACAGAGGGTGAGTTTCAGCCTGCTAACTCAGCCAAATGAAAGAAATCTGATGGAAACACGCCCCCCCTCCCCATCTGTGCCTTTTGCATGCTAGATCCTGAATTGTAACACACTGGGAATTTTTTGAATGAACAACTTGGGTTTCTTTCAAAGCAGGTTGTTACAGGGCATCCATTTTACATGCGCTCCATGTATCTTGAGCACACCCGTGTAAGGACAGGACTTTAAAGAAGTGAAATAAGCAAACCCACTTGATAAATCTACAGCGCGACCGGCCGCACGTCCACTAATTAACTTGTGTACCCCTGGATCTGATATGAAAAAATATTAATTCTGGCATTCTATTGCATTCAAGATGGCTAAATGTACACAGATCACCGAAGTCAGGCACCTCTAGAATTCTTATCCCGGCAAACAGATTTTTGTATTTGTCAAAATGCATATGACAAAAGCTGAAGCTTTCTGTCCTTATAAAGCTGGAAATCAGAGCCAGGGCAGCAAAGGGTGATGGAATCTCAAACTCTCCAAGCCTTGCTAGGAGGCAGAGTTTAGGGCAGGGGTGGGGAACCATGGGCCTTTTATGACTTGTGGAGTTCAACTCCCAGAATTCCTCAGCCATTCTGGGAGTTGAAGTCCACAAGTTATAAAAGGCCCATGGTTCCCGACCCCTGGTTTAGGGCACCAACTGTGCCACCAGTCTATGCTGCATTACAGCTGACTTCAAAGGTCAGTCCCAGGACCTATAGCTCTATAAATCCAAGCCTCAAATCTACTTCTTTGGTCTGGGGTAATTTGTTTCTGTTAGCTTTGCCTGGCTCTTGCTCACTTTATTTCTGTGATTTATATCCTATATTCGATTTATTTCCCCCATATGCCTCAGGTAACATACCGAGTCCTCTTTTCCCCAGTTTTATTTCAGTATGAATTTGGTGAGGCTGACTGAGGGACAACAGTAATCCAATGTTTCTGCTGGCTGGGGAATTCTGGGAGTTAAAGTCCACACATGTTCAACATTACTGAGTTTGAGAAACACTGGAGGAGCCCAATCTCATATTTCACCGCCTCATAAACATGGGTTTGATCATGGGGGCCCTCAGCCAATCAAATAACCTGAATAACAGTGGTGGGGCCTAAAAACCTTTACTACCGTTTTGCGCGCAGAAGCATTCCGGGCGGGTGGGCGGAGCCTCCCGCCGCCGGCGCTACTGGTTCTTAGAACCGGGCTGAACCGGGAGCAACCTACCGCTGCTGAATATCCTATCACACTAACTTGCATGTTGGATCAGATATTGCCTATTGCTCCTTGTTTGCTGCTGGACTTTACTTCCTGATTGTTTGGACTCTTCACCTTTTCTAACCCTTTGGGATAATCCACAAGTTCCTGAGACTTTGGGACTTTGACAGAGCTGGTTAAAACTTGGCGAGATCCCTCTGGAAGCAACAGTCCCATCGGTTCCTGTTTTCCCTTCCGGCTCTGATTGATACCTAGGGCTGAAAAATATATCTTTCAGTGACACCATGCCAATGTGTTTTTCCATCACTTCTTGAAGAAATGACAACCCAATGAAATGCAGAAAGGACAGGCCATCTAACACAGTGATGTCAGCTTACACATATTGTAGGCGAAATGGTACAAGGAAAAAGAATTGGAGCAGCACACCGTGGCAGACTTTGGAGATGGACTATTAATCCCTATCGCTTTGTATTACTGGCGCTGGATTTCAAGCAGGGATTTCCCAGCCCACTTGAAGGTACCTGGGACTGAAATGGGACTATTCTGCAATTAAGTATGATCTCTATCATCCCCCACAGCATGTCTCAGACAGGGGACAGCTGTTCTTTTTAGCAATATATGACCTACCATGTCTAGTTCCAGATGAAGAACTGGCAGCTCATGTCTATGAAGTCTATGATGAAAACAAATCTCCTAACTTATAACATGGAACTAGTTACTTCAAGGTTTCCTATATTTTTCTCAGAATGGTTTCTCTACTAATCACTGAGAGAAGATGCACTTCCTCTGAAGAAGTGCCCCACTGCATCACGAGTAAAAAAGAACAGAGTTATTGCTTTGTATTTTGCCATAATATATTATATTTTTGGAATGCTTTGGGGTAAAGAAAGGGGTAAAATATATTATACGTGCTAGGTCGGTGTCACCTAGCTAAACACCTACCCAAAACATTTGCTTCTCCCTCTACAGGGAGCATATTTATGTATGTGTATGTGTTAATCCTGCATCGACCAATTTTTCCTTTCATAATCGGGATCCCCCCCCCCCGAAGTCCAACTAAGATCTGCTTCTTTAAACCCATTAGTTCTCTGCTGACTTCTGGAACCATTTCTGAACAATTCTGTGCTGTATTTTGCATCCTAGTTCTTCAGATCCTTGGAGACAGCTATCCTGATGTTATCCTAATAGCAGATTAAGCAATGCAGTTAGTTCCCTGTAGGCACCAAAGGCTACATTCCCGGCACCACATGATTTTAATTTCTTTTTCATTATATATATATCTGCTATCTGACGAGAGCAAAATAAGCTCGAAATAGATCTATAATAGTCTCCCTTTATTTTCATTTATCAGCAAAAAATCCTACACATATAGATTAGTGTGTCAGCTATGTAAAAAACAGCCTGGACGGTCCCAGTGAGGGGCTGAAAGGCAAAAATGGAAGCTGTGATGCTTTCTCTCCCATATTTGGGTACACCAGGACAACACGACAGAAAAACATATATAACCCTTTCCTGGTGAAAGAGCTGATTGGGAACAGAGCCTATGGCCTAATGGTTAAATTGTTGCCCTGCAAGGCAGCCGGCCCGGGTTCAAATCCCAGTAAGGGGTATGGCTATCTGACGAGAGCAAAATAAGCTCGAAATAGATCTATAATAGTCTCCCTTTATTTTCATTTATCAGCAAAAAATCCTACACATATAGATTAGTGTGTCGGCTATATAAAAAACAGCCTGGACGGTCCCAGTGAGGGGCTGAAAGGCAAAAATGGAAGCTGTGATGCTTTCTCTCCCATATTTGGGTACACCAGAACAACACGACAGAAAAACATATAACCCTTTCCTGGTGAAAGAGCTGATTGGGAACAGAGCCTATGGCCTAATGATTAAGTTGTTGCCCTGCAAGGCAGCCGGCCCGGGTTCAAATCCCAGTAAGGGGTATGGCTATCTGATGAGAGCAAAATAAGCTTGAAATAGATCTATAATAGTCTCCCTTTATTTTCATTTATCAGCAAAAAATCTTATATATATATATATATATATATATATATATATATATATATATATATATATATATGTATGTATGTATATGTATATGTATATGTATATGTATATGTATATGTATATGTATATGTATATGTATATGTATATGTATATGTATATGTATATGTATATGTATATATATATATACACATACATACATACATACATACATACATACATACATACATACATAAATACATACATAGAAATAGCAAGCTAGCATTCCGCAAAGCAAGTCATCAGCTTCTTTCCTTGCCTTTTTAAACAAATTTCCCATGGAAAATCTTATAAAATAAGAATGGTAGATAGCTGTAATTTTTTGTTATTGGACCCTACGAGGGGGGGAGGTAAATATATCTTTGGGTTAAGCCTGATTTCTCAACTACACATCCCTCTAGCTTTTTTTTTTTTTTTTTGGCAAAGTCTGGAGGGGGTTTGTCACTGCTTTCTCCCAGGATATTTTCAGTTTAACATCCAGCCACCTGCTCTGGAATTCCTAGGGTTGTAATCACTGAGAAGGAGCAGACCACGAGCCAACAGAGACCTAGTTACAGTGCTGCTTTCCAGACATAATTTGGATGAATGCCAAGACATATTTTTCACCTGTTGCCCAGAGAAGGAGGTGCTACTGATCAGCTGAGAGCTGAGATGTTCTGGTTCACCGTATTATGGACTCCCTTCATGAGGGCCCATCTTAGGGCATCAAATGTGCTATATTAAATGAGCAGCAGGAACAAACGATGAGAAAGAAGAAGGCCAAAGCATTTGAGATCAATTACATTATATTTCCTATGGGAGAGTAAGATGTAGGTCTCATCTCAGGATTATTCCGTACTGTACCAGCACAGATTTTGACCATGTTTGCATCTGGCTGGTTTGGTCTCGTTTAAGCAGGCTTGAGCTTGGCTAGAAGTTGGATAAGTGACTTTATCACAGCTTCATTTCCCCAATGGTATTATAGTGGTCTGCTGAAAGCAACATCATCATCATCATCATCATCATCATCATCATCATCATCATCATCATCATCATCATCATCATCATCATCATCTGCTCCAGCTTGCTATAAGGACTGGAATTAAGGCAAATTAAAGTAAAATTGTTAATAATGCTGCAAATTTATGAAGTTATATCAACCTTCTGGTAGATCAACCTTCTCCCCAACCAGCTGTTTGGTTTTTCAGATGCACTGAAAGTACAGCTATATCTGAGAGTATCTCTTGCCACTCGTCAACCAACTACAGAAGTAACCTGGAACTGCCAAGTTCCACAAAGGGTTTGTGAATAACAGAGAGAAAAAGTCTGTCTTAATCCAACTTGTTCATAGTCTCAGAAGTCTGTCCTTGTTTTGTTATGCCAGACAAGCTTTCTTTTTCTTTATCATTTCATCTAAAATAAAAATGTGTCTCTCCCATTGTCGACCCTGGACACTACAAGCAAACAGAGAAAAAAGGAGAAATTATTTGCAGTAACTCTTTCCAGAAGTATTTACTTAAAAGAACTAATATGGCCACCTATGTCACACAGTGATCCTAGACTGCTCAAAACAACCAGTAAAAAAAAACACCCATAAAATGTATTATGACCTTCCCACCTAGATGTCAGAACCACCCATATTGTCAGCCTCTTGACTCATCCCATCCTATTCCAATGTTTGGAGAAGTACCCAGGTCTTTGGGATCTTCCTGAAGTCTAAGCAGGTGGTGGTGGAATCTATTTCAAAGGACTGAGGTAGCTACAGAGAAGGTCCACCTCCAAAGTCCCATCAGATGGCAATATTTAAGGAAGGAGACCTAGAGCACACACTCTCTCTCTCTAATCTAGTAGGACAAGCAAATACCCTCAAGGAGAGGTGGTCCCAGAAATAACCTGGTCCTATGTCATGTAGGGCTTTAAAGATGATAGCCAACACCTTGAATTGCACCTGGAAAGAAAGTGGAAAGCAGTGCAGCTCAAGAAACATGGTATAGCATGGGTGAACTGAGGAGCACCCAGAGCTACACATGCTGCCAGATTCTGGATCAATTGAAGCTTCTAGATGGCTTTCAAGGGCAGTTCCAAGTTCAACACATTGCAACAATCCAATAATGAAGCAACCAAGTCTCTCATTGGAGGTGGAGCTCTTTGGAAGATGCCTCTTGCTATAAAATGATTAGCACCTCATAAAACTGAGGACAAGCAAGTCCAGGTCCATGCAATAAGAGGGCATGTAGAAATGATTCTGGAAATGATTCAGAACGTAGGCTTCAGATCGTGTGTATGCACAGCACCTTTCTATTGTTCATTAAAGTAGCCCCTCTTTTCTAAAGCTCTGTCTTGATACCGAGTCAAACAAGGCAGCATCTTGAGCCTCAACTACTTATGAAAGAAAATTCCAAATTTCAAGTATGTCTGCAATATGCACTAAATCCAAGACTTTGAACACTTGAAACCCTCGGTATCAACGTGAAGAACACTTATCGTCTATGATAGGTTTCAAGCTCTTATCGGCTTTCCTAAAAAGTAGTACATGCTCATGGTATGAAAAAACATGAAAAAGAATGCCAACCCTTTCTACGAGGCTTTTCATAATAGCAGTGTAGCCCTCTGCAGGAAACCTTGCCAGAGCCTAGACATTTCTGAAATTCTCAGCTGAGTTACTTTACCTGGGAAAAGGTGGAGAGATATACAATGCCTGAAGACATCTGAATGAAAACAAACCACCTCAAACAAACTTGTCTGTCAGCATACCCATTCTTTCTCTCTCAGAAACTTCACATGTGGCAACTCTCAGGAAGAAGAGTTGCCAGAAACCACTTAGGCTTTGGGAATGCAAATTAGCAGGGCTTCAGGAACTGTACAAATGGATCCGTAGCCCCACACATGTCATTCACAGTAAATTGCTTCTCCAACCTGGCACCCTCCAGAGGCACAGAGCTTATAAACTCCTTCAGTCAATCTAGCTACAAATTCTGCGAGTGGCAGTCCCAGCATGGCAGGTGAGTAAAAAAAGGTTTACAGGTCGTCCTCGACCTACGACCACGATTGAGCCCCACATTTCTGTTGTTAAGTGAGACATTTGTTCAGTGAGTTTTGCCTCATTTTACGAACCTTCTTGCCTCCGTTGTTAAGTGAATCACTGCAGTTGGTAAGTAACCCGATTGTTAATGGGAATCTGGCTTCCCCGTTGACTTGGCTTGTCAGAAGGTCGCAAAAGGTGATCACGTGACCCTGGGACCAGTGGTGAAATGCTACCGGTTCGGCCCGGATCGGGCGTACCGGTAGCGATGGGCACCGGTGGTTCGGAGAACCGGGAGTGATGGGAGTGCAAGGCTCTGCCCACCCGCCTGGACGTTGCCATTTCCCTCTTTTTAACCCTCTGTGCATGCGCAAAGCCTTCTGCAAAATGCGCTTCCAAACTGGTAGGGAAGGTAAGTAGATTTCACCGCTGCTTGGGACACACGCAACGGGGATAATAAATATGAACCAGTTGCCAAGCATCTGAATTTTGATCTCATGATCATGGGGAGGCTGCAAAGGTCATCACTGTGAAAAACGGTCATAAGTCCCCTTTTTTCAGTGCTGCTGTAACTTGGAACAGTTACTAAATGAATTGTTGTAAGTCATGCACTACCTGTAGTATAAATCATGTTAGAATGGTGTGGGATCCGGATCCTAGGAGAAAAAGTCCCATTTCTTAACAGGCTAGGAATTTCACACTAGACATCCAGTACCTTTCCAAGCAGTTTAAGTGAACTGAGTCCATCAAATCATAATTGTTTCGTCTCTTTAAGCCCATTCAATAAACACTTGAAATGATCTCATGAATAAAATGCCAAGTGCAATGCAGCTGGTATTTTCTTCGCTAGTCCGTTTATTTTATTTATTTTTCTTTCATCATAAAACCCTAAACTGAAAATTGCATCTCCTGGCAGGGTTTATAAATATCCAAATGTTCATAAACCTCGGCATGTGTCTGCAAATATTATCAGTATATCACCTTAGAAATGTCCTTGCTATAAGTCGGTATTAAGGTCTCCCACACATTTGAGCAGTGCAGTTTTGACAACCATTCTTGCCTTCTGACATGCTAATTGTACTTTCTGTCCTGTGAATACCACTGATTTGTTTTGCACATAGGACTATCTTTGGAATTAGTCAAGGGAGAATTCTTTCTCTTCACATAAAAAAATAAAAAATCCCAGAATTAAGTGTCAAATAAACTAGGAGGTAAGTTCCTTCCCAAGTGATAGCTGCCAGGTACAGACAGAGCCACAAACTATTGGGTTATAATGAAAATGTTCATTATCACCTATTGTTCCTTGATTGTGAGTGTCTCAAAAGTAAGTGCACAAAAGAATTATTACTTCAAAATACAGGGGGTGCTCAACTTACGATTGCAACTGAGCCCAAGATTTGCATTGCTAAAGAAAGACAGTTGTTAAGTGAGTTTTGTCCCATTTTACGACCTTCCTTGTTGCAGTTGTTAAGTGAATCACTGCAAGTTTGTAACATGGCTGTTAAGTGAATCTGGCTTCCCCATTGACTTTGCTTGACAGAAGGTCGCAAAAGGGGATCACATGACCCCGGGAACCGTCATAAATACTTATCAGTTGCCAAGCGCCCAAATTTTGATCGTGTGACCACAGGGATGCTGCAACAGTAAGTGCGAAAAATGATCATCAATCACTTTTTTTTCAGTGCTGTTATAATTTTGAATGTCATTAAACGAAATAAGTCAAGGACTACTTGTATTTTGTTGAATAATATGCCTGGGTCAAAATAAGACACAGCATATCAAAGAAACTCATTACTTTCTAACTTAAAAGAATGTATAGCTCTTTGTTAAGATATTCATGAACTGGGAGAGCCATGTTAACAACGTCAGCCAATGAATAGGCATAGCAACTAAGTCAGCCAATGGGAGCTAAACACATTTGAGTCTGTGCAGAGAATCGAAACTGAAGCTAGAAGGCTAGGCATGGCTCAGCCCACTCTGTATTCTTGTCTCTCTGAATTCTGAACAAGAAGCTGCTTGTATTTTGCTTGTAACTGCTATTATGTTGAAGAAGAACTCTGCTACTGGTATTGTAAATATATAAGTTTTCCAGCTGGCTGCCAAGGCAGGACTAGAACTCACAATCTCCCATTGTCTAGCCTGGTGCCTTTAACCACTACAAGTAATCCTCGTTTACTAACTGAGCTGTTTAGTGTCCAAAGTTATGACAGTGTAAAAAAAACAGCTTTGTGAACAGTCCTCGCATTTACGACCATCATGTCCTGACCCGTGATTGTGATAATCATTTGCATCCTTCAATTGGCTTCCAAGAAGCAGAGTTAATACAAAATGCAGAAGTAAAATTGCCAGACATGGTCAAGTGATGTCTCATTTAATGACTGTGGTGTTTTGCTTAACGACTGAATGGGAGAGATGCAGTCATGTGATTTTCTGCTTAGCAACACAGTAGGCGGTCTCGATTGTGGTCGCTAAGTGAGGATTATCTACACTCCTAACTAACTATCCTTATTCCCTCCCAATCAGCTGGGACTCGGGAGGCAGAGAACAGATGGGGGCAGGGCCAGCCAGAGGTGGTATTTACTGGTTCTCTGAAATACTCAAAATTTCCACTACCTGTTCTCCGAACTATTCAAAATTTCCGCTACCGGTTCTCCAGAACTGGTCAGAACCTGCTGAATCCCACCTCTGAATTCATCCAACAGTTCCGTAGCAAACTATCCTCCTGAAATGGCTTCTTAAGGGCCAAAAAGCAGGGGTCAATTTGAGAACCATCTGTCGCTTTGCAACAACATCTGCAGCAGGGTTAAGTCAGTGACAGTAGCATCACAACTTTGTGGTGCACGCCCTACTTCTTTTCAGTGTGCTCGGTGCCATTGCACCAGGGGCGGGTTGCTTGCTTACCTTGCTGCCGGAGCTATGCGCGCGCATCTCCATGCTTTGGGGGGGCGCTTGCTATGTGCGCCCCCCCTCGCGTGATTTTGCTTCTGCGCATGCGCGGAAGCAAAATCGCGCCAAAATCTCACAAGGGGACGCGCGTATGAGATTTCAGTGCGATTTTGCTTCTGCGCATGCACAGAAGCAAAATCGCCCGAAAATCACTGAAAAAAAATGGCGACGTGCCGGTTGGACCGGCAGAGAGGGCTCCGGAGCGGTTGCGAAATCCGCCGCTCCCTATTGGAGCTGTGTACTGGGGAGCTCCGGTAGGAACCCACCTCTGCATTGCACATATGTCCTAAAGGGGTAGACTTTTTGTAGCACATCCCTTCTTTTCTCACTCTGATGAAAGCAGGAAGACCTTTGGACACCACTGACGCTTTGTTATCCGAGTGGCAAGTTTATTACTTCATTCTTTTGCAAAAAGGTGGCAAATCTTACATAAGCTGTGCTGAACCTAGGGACTAACACTTCCGAAAGGCTCCAGAAAGAGGGAACTCTTCTAGTAGATGCTCTTGCTCACTTCTGTGCAGACATGCGGAGGAAAGGGAGGGGTGTCACTCATCCCCTTGGTTGTTTCAGAAGCTTTTTCAAATTAGACTAGAAAAAGATTCTCTGCTTTTCAGACAGCCATTAAGAAGCCACCAACCAAATGCTTTGAGGCAGCGGTGAAATCCAATTTTTTTTACTACCGGTTCTGTGGCCGTGGCTTGGTGGGCGTGGTGTGGCTTGGTGGGCGTGCCAGAGGAAGGATATTGCAAAATCTCCATTCCCACCCCCCTCTGGGGCCAGCCAGAGGTGGTATTTGCCGGTTCTCCGAAATACTCAAAATTTCCGCTACCGGTTCTCCAGAATCTGTTGGAACCTGCTGGATTTCACCCCTGCTTTGAGGGATCCTTGGTGCTGTCTGAGCTTGCTTGTTTTCTTGCAGACGTTTCATTACCCTCACTAGGTAACATCATCAGTACTCGGTAATGCTTTATTGGACTGATCATCTATGAAGGTTCTCCTTTGAGGGAGAAAATCTATCTGGGCCACAGGATCCCAACAAATCATGTGTTATGCTATGAAAGGCACATTGAAATATTAAACTTCCAGTTCCTGATTTTTAAATGTTGCAGGGATGCACAGCTTGCTGGTGAGCAGTGTTTCTTAAAATGTGACCCTGCGACCCCCCCAAAGACTCAGGTATCCTAAAAACCAAAACCTATTTGCCAGCCTTTGTTAAAAATTATACAATATTAAAATCCCACAAATGATCATGAGAAGTTGTAGCGGCACCAAAGGCGTCCATTTTTAATATCATAAATATCAATAAATATAAGCCACATAAACAAAAGTCCTGTTGGGGTTCTCCACAAGTTTTAAAAGGAGGAGGGAGTCCTGAGAGAAAAAGGTGGAAGACACCCTGTTCTAGAGCAGAGGTCTTCAACCTTGGCAACTTTAAGACTTGTGGACTTCAACTCTCAGAATTCCTCAGCCAGCTGGTTTGCTCAGCCCACGACACAAAATAATACACAATATTACAACAACAACAACAACAACAACAACAACAATAATAATAATACGCAATAATACACGAACTCACAATAGATACAAACTTGATGTAAACCCCTCCAAACTTGATTGCAAAAAATTCGACTTCAACAACAGAGTGGTCAATGCCTGGAACACTTTACCTGACTCAGTAGTTTCTTCCCCTAACCCCAAAAACTTCAACCTCAGATTATCTACCATCAACCTCACCCCATTCCTAAGAGGTCGGTAAGGGGCGTGCATAAGCGCACAATCGTGCCTACCGTCCCTGTCCTAATGTACCCATATATTCATACCTCTTTTACTCTTATTCATGCTTGTAATATTACATATATATTCAATCATGTTTTACTGTTTAAACTTTGCTTATAATCTTATATGCTTGACAAATAAACAAATACAAATACAAATACAAAGTTTCATAAAATGTTGTACGCCGCCCTGAGTCCTGAGGGAGTAGGGCGGCATAGAAAAACTGCCAAATAAATAAATAAATAAATAAATAAATAAATAAATAAATAAATAAATAAATAAATAAATAAATAAATAAATAAATAAATAAATCTTGTATAAAAAAGCTGCATGAGAGAGGAAGCCTCCAAAGATGGACCACTTTGAACAACACAATATAAAAATACAACCACTCTGTTTCTTGGACAAATGGTTCATGGATGTCCAGTGAATGATAAGCCTGGGCTCCAAAAATGCTGGGTTTTGTTTTGTTTTTTGTTTCCTCTCTCAGAAAAATTGCCATCTTAAAGTCAGCCTACTTTGCATCAACAATTTGAGGACAAACTGTAAATAAGATTTCCGCATACAGAGCTCTCTTGGAGGTCACAGCACCTGAACTTTCCACTAGTCACCATGTTAACATTAGCCTGCCCTCATCTGATAAAGCTTTATTTAAATTCAACATCTCAGGCCATTTATCACGGGGAAGGAAAGAAAATTGAAAAACAGATCGCTGAGATCAATGCCAACAAGTGTATTACCATTCCTTGCCCTTGGTGACCTATTCCTCAAAGGAGAAACTTTGCAATGGCAACTTAAACTTTGCAATGGCAACAGTTACTCACACAGATTCAGTTGTAAACTGAATTAAGGGCAAAGATGGGTACCTCACCGTCTCTCTATCCAAATTATATGTGTGTTAAGAGCACAGGTTTACGGTGGAAGATAATTCTGTTATTTGTGTTTCTCAATCTTGGCAACTTTTAAGATGTGTGGACTGCAATTCCCAGAATCCTCCAACCTCCAAACATCTTACAATTGCTAAGGCTGAGAAACAATGATCTATAATGTACAGTACATTAATAGAATTACAACATAAATGTTGAAATATCTGTATGATGGCCAATCTGCTGCTGAACTCTTAGGAAATGAAAATGAGACAATTGCGATGGAACTTGGTGGGGAGTAAAGAAATAAGTCTAAACACCGTGTATTTGTTAAACTTTTTGATTAATGAGGTTTACCGATGATGATGATGTCCGTCCATTGTATTCGAAGACGACCTTGACATCTATCAATTGGGGGGATGTGCGTGAATTGGATTAAAGTGAGGGAGAGGTGCGCATAGTCAGCCTCACTCTCTCTTCCCAGATTCCATCTTGCTCCAAATAGCAGGACAAGAGTCGAGACAGTTGGAGATGGGCTGGGCGCAGTGGTTGACCAGGGTGTCTTTCATGTCTTGCCATGCTCTTAGCGTACCACATCACTTGCAGAGACTGCCTTCATGACCGTTGTCCTATTCTAGTAGGTTTCATCCGCTCAGTCCGCCAGAATCTGTCTTCACATGCTCAGGATAGACAAGTCCCTATCTCACCGAAGGTCGATGACCCAACGGCTACTCTCAACCTGGTTTGGCCAGCCCGTCGAAGCCATTGCCCGGGGTGTGGCCGCTATGCATGCTACAGCTGCTAGGAGCCACAGGTGAGAGCTGAGTGACAGGTGGGGACCAAAGGTGAACGAGCTGCCCTAAAAGCTGCCCTAAAGCAACAATTAAGCCTGTTTTAAAATGTGAAGTCTTTTGAATAAGTCAAGAAATAAGTTAAAAACTCAGTCACCCCATCCCACAGAGATCTAGGGCAGCTTCAGGGGAGCCCCAAATATAAGTCACCATGAGACAAAATCACAGCAATTGTAGGTGAAATTCAAGTCATGAAAAACCACCAGAACACAAAAGAGGTTAGATGTGTTATCAGTAGTTTATTTAAAATAGATTTAGATTGTTATCAAAAGAAATGGTAGAAAATGAAAAAGATGTAACATTTTTGTAGTGGGATCCTTAACTGGCCTTGAATCAGGTTTGGAAAATAATTAAAAGAAAATTAAGAAAATAAACATGTTATTTTCCTAACCATACGGTAGTGTCTTTGGGAGAAGAATGACTAATTACAAAAATTTGCAAAAATGTTTGTATTAGACCAAACCTAGGAAATGAGGAAAGAATAGCCACAACTGAATTACTGATATAAACTAATAGATCTGTCCAAACTGTTGGAAACTAAAAAGACAAAAGCTGGTTTAAAGTTAATGTCAAAAGTATACCTCCACTATTGAAAAAAAAACCATTTGTAAGGACTGCATGCCTGTAGTAACTACTAAATGGTGGCTGCAGACATTTTAAGTCTGAATAATTAAACAGCCGCTTAATTAATTTCCAGCTATTTTAATACTGTGTTTTGCTGATTGGCAATTGAGTAAGCCTGGCTTTCCACATGTTTTGTTGAAAGCATATCCCAATGGGTTTGACTGCGAAGTTGGCTTCTACAGAATTTGAAGCAGCCCGAGATAGCCAAGATCTAATAATTTACCTCATGTTAGATTACTCCTTTATTTGGTTCCCCCCTCCCAAAAAAAATCTTGTGGCACAGAGCATCCATGTGTTAACTAAAAAGTTAAGCAGATGTGGCCTTGTTAACACAGCTGCATGGCAGATTGCCTAAGGAACCCATAGAAATTGCTTTGGAGGGGGAAAATTCCTTTAATTTTACACTTAATTTTACACTTATAGTCTACTTAACAGCAGTGGTTGATTTATTCTTGTATGCATGTATCCTCCTGTCTCTCTTCACAGGAATATTATAAGTGGAAACCAGACTTCGCTCTCCTTTCTCAAGCAACATTTTTTTTTCTCCAGGCAACCCTACAAGGGAAGAAATTATAAGCCATCATCCTCTTTGGGCTTGCGAGCCACTGAGAGGGTTTGTGATTTTTTTAAAAATGCTAATTTAGCTTTAGGGAAAAGGTGAGTGAGTTTACATAATGCCCAGACAGGTGAAGCAGAATGAGAAACTCAGAACCAGTTTTCGGATAGGGATGGCAATTCATTTTCCCAAGGGGTCATATGAGAAACTGGGGCTGTTCTGGAGGGCCAGACCAATAGAGCTGTGAAGGTACGAGTTCTTCTGGAAGTACTAGAACCGTGATGGCGAACCTATGGCATGCGTGCCACAGGTGGCACACATAGCCCTCTCTGTGGGCATGCAAAATGTCACCCCAGCTCAGCTCCAACGCGCATGCGCGCGCGCCTCCCGCTGGCCAGCTGGTTTCCATGTCTCTGCTGTACATGCACAGGGGGCAGGGCACATGTGGGAGATACATGTGCATGCGTGGGGGTGGGGCACATGTGCAGGGGTTGCACGCACATGTGTGGGGTGCATATGCATGCACGGGGGTAGGGGAACGCGGTGTGAGGAAGCATGGGGAGGCGCGCACGCATGCGCGGGGGGCATGGAAGCGTGGGGGGAGATCGCACACACATTGCATTATGAGTGCGCGTGCGCTTTCGTCACTCGGCGACAAAAAGGTTAGCCATCACTGTACAAGAAGAAGTTGGGGCCTTCACTTGCCTCAAATGATTTACCATTTTATTTATTCTAAAGCAAGAAGACTTATTTTCCCATAATAGATCAGAAAATGTTTCATTATAAACACTATAAAGTATCCTGATTTCTAAGCTGCAAAGAGCCCTATCTTGATAAAAAATATATGGCATTTTGGCTGGCCATGGATGTTCTTCAGATGATATTTTAATGGAAAACTAAAAATAAGCATCTGGCCGCCCATGTGAAATATACTAATACAGCTAGTCCTCAATTTATTACCACAATCAAGCTCAAAATTTATGTTCTTCAGTGAGAAATTTGTTAAGGGAGTTTTGCCACATTTTACAACTTTCCTTGCCACATTTGTTAAGTGAATCTCTGCAGTTGTTAAGTCAGTATCATGGTCTGGTTTCCTCATTCTCTTTGCTTGTCTGAAGGTTGCAAAAGGGGATTACAGGACCCCGAGACACTGCAGCAATCATAAATACATATCAGTTACCAAATGCCCAAATGTTGATTGTGCTGCAACGGTCTAAGTGTGAAAAATGGTCATAAGTCACTTTTTTTCCAGTGCTGTTGTAATTTTGAAATGTCATTAAACGCAAGTTGTAAGTCAAAGACTACTTGCATTTTTTAGAATAACATGCCTGGGTCAAAATAAGGCACAGCATATCAAAGACACTCGTTACGACAACCGTCTTAAGTGAGAAAAATGATCATAAGTTAAAGGTAAAGGTTCCCCTCACACATATGTGCTAGTCATTCCCGACTCTAGGCGGTGCTCATCTCCGTTTCAAAGCCGAAGAGCCAGCGCTGTCGGAAGACGTCTCCGTGGTCATGTGGCGGCATGACTAAACTCCGAAGGCGCACGGAACGCTGTTACCTTCCCACTAAAGGTGGTCCCTATTTTTCTACTTGCATTTTTACAGGCTTTCGAACTGCTAGGTTGGCAGAAGCTGGGACAAGTAACGGGAGCTCACTCCGTTACGCGGCACTAGGGATTCGAACCGCTGAACTGCCGATCTTTTGATCGACAAGCTCAGCATCTTAGCCACTGAGCTACCGCGTCCCTCAATGATCATAAGTCACTTTTTTCAGTGCCATTGTAACTTTGAACTGTCACTAAACTGTTGTAAGTTAAGGACTACCTGTACAGCCATGAAAGTCTCAACAAAACAGCCAGAAACTGGAAGAAGTTATTATTCTGTTATTTCCTAACAGAAACCTTTTGTTATGAAGAAATTAAATTTCAGCACAAAATATTGACCACTGGGACATAATGACAGTGAAATTAAAATTTAGTATCTTATGGTATATTCTAACCTAATCTTAAATTTCATATGGATTTTTCAGAGATGCACTTATGTCTATGGAAATTCTCAGTCATCCAGGTCATGGTTATCCCAAAGGTGCTTTTCAAAGATGCAACGGTTTGCAGACTTCCTCTTCACTTTTCCCAAAGTTAGGCAACCACCTTAAAACCCAATATAGAAAAATATGTTTGAAGCAGGTGATGATGGGTTTACTCATATTTCAGTGAAACTCAAATATACACCCCCCCCCAAAGGGATCAATTTTCACTCTTTTCCCAAAAAGCCTTTCTTTTCAGTCCTAAGTGAACAATAATGACAATAATTTAATCAAAAGAACAAAATTATCTCTCTCTCCTTCAGAGACATTCAAATATGAATTCTGTTTATGCACAGAATAGACTATGCACTTTGTGGGAGACTTCAGTAAAAATTCCTAGACAGATAGTCAGGAAAAATGTAGACATCCTGACCTGCCTAAAGCAATAATGACACAAACATACTTCAAAAGCCTTTGGAAAACAAAGCAAATATGCTTTGCAAAGCAGAACAGCCTCGTCTACTGCCTTCCTGCATCCTGCTGCCCTTTTTTAAAAATCATAAATAGGGTTTTCATAATCGTCCATCTTTTAATGCAAAGACCAGTCTGCATTTTTAGCAGTGTTACAAAATGTATGCACACATTTGAAAGAAACAAGCTCAGTGAGCTGAACAGAGAGGAGGTCTTCTGGTCATGCCTTTTGAGGACCTACCGGTAGATTGTTGGGGGCAATATGCAAATAATGTTTCTACATTTTAAATTGCCCAGAGAGTGCTGCAAAGCACTATGGGGCAGTATATAATACTATGGCTATCATCTTGACCATACATCTTGATTCCTATGCTTCCACTGTAGAAATTGGCAACATGATGTCTGTGAGTGGCAAAGTCCCTCGACACCTAATCTGAGATCCACTTAGCTATTTAAAAGAGTGTGTGTGTGTGTGTGTATACATAAAGAGAGAGAGAGAGAGAGAGAGAGAGAGAGAGAGAGAGAAATAGCCATTTTGAATAATTATCCATCCATCCATCCATCCATCCATCCATCCATCCATCCATCCATCCATCCATCCATCCATCCATCCATCCATCCATCCATCCATCCATCCATCCATCCATCTATCTATCTATCTATCTATCTATCTATCTATCTATCTATCTATCTATCTATCTATCATCTATCCATCCAGTGGTGGGATTCAAAATGTTTTACTACTGGTTCTGTGGGCGTGGCAGGGGGAAGATTCTGCAAAATCCCCATTTCTTCCCGATCAGTTGGGACTTGGGAGGCAGATAATAGATGGGGGCGGGGCCAGTCAGGGGTGGTATTTACCGGTTCTCCGAACTACTCAAAATTTCTGCTACTGGTTCTCCAGAACTGGTCAGAACCTGCTGAATCCCACTTCTGTAATCTATCTATAAAGAGAGAGGCATTTTGAATAATTCTATCTCTATCTCTATCTATCTATCACCAATCCATCTATCTATCTATCTATCTATCTATCTATCTATCTATCTATCTATCTATCTATCTATCATCTATCTATCTATCTATCTATCTATCTATCTATCTATCTATCTATCTATCTATCTATCTATCCATCCATCCACACAGACAGACAGATATAATTATTTATAATAATTAGGCATTAGCCTCTAGTATCTTTTTCTACAAGATTGCTTCTGAGCCCATGTACATTTCCACAGACAGTCTCCGAAAAGGAAAGTGGTGTACAATTGCAGCCTAGTACTTTTGTTTCAGAAATGTACTGAACTGCTCAGAAAAAGAAAGGAGAAGAAAAAAATAAGTTGGAGAAATAGATAGCATCTCAGAGAAATCGTGGGGAACAAATTCATCAGGTTGCTTTCTGCTAAATTGTTTGACTCACCACAACTATCAGAGCAAGCCACGTTGTGGTAGCATTCATATAATGCTTTTGCAAATTCCAAGGGAGGTCTCCAAGCCAAAACAACCACTTCTCCAATGGCTAGAGAGAGAAACTGTGAACTAAGATGGCGGCAAGAAAAAAACTTACTTCCCCAATTTTTCCCCACCAGGAAAACCCTCCATTACTTTGAGTATAAATTTGCAGCCTTATAAAAGGGCCAGAAATCTATTTTTAGACATTCTTCAACAGAGGAAGTGCTTTATTTTAAATCGGTTTCATTTCACCCAGATCAAGTCTCTCTTGCTTAATAAGAGGAAATAAATAGTCACATTCAGAGCGCAAGGAGGCGGCTTATTTTTGCATGGTTTCACACAGCTAATGTTCTTCTCATGCCTCTAGTTCAGGGTCCCCAAACTTGGCAACTTTAAGACCTGTGGAGTCTTAAGACTCTCAGAATTCTCCAGCCAGCTATGCTGGCTGGAGAATTCTGGGAGTTGAAGTCCACAACTCTTAAAGTTGCCAAGTTTGAAGACCTCTGCATCTAGTTTATGGCGGCTATGGACACAGCATGTTCGGGATGTTTGGGTGAGATGTAACTTGTATGATAGGCTGCATTAGTCTTTTGGTTCCAACATAGACGTGCACATTACTGCTTGGAAAATGACACATCTTTACACACAAATGACTCCTAACAGTCAACAGGTATTTCTGAATTGGAACAGAATTATTATTATTTTTCCCCAATCAGCCAACATCACCAAGAGCATGCCAAAATTAAAAGGTTCAGCTACCTTAACATCAAAGAGACTTAGCCTACTTTAAGACAGATTAAAGATTAATGGACACAAAAGCATTGAGCAACGCCCAAGAGAGATGTGTTTATATAACGGTTAGCATTACCCAACTGGTTTATTCATCATGGTAAATGGCACCCGTTCCATCACCCTTCATACATCCACCTCTTTTCCCGTCACCATAAATAGATCTGAGAAGTTTCTGCAGATGAACATGACCCTGTCTGTTTGTGCACTTAGCCACGTATGATTCATTCTTGGCTAGTGGCAGCCCTGCAGAATGACTGAAAGATAACTAGTTGACAGACAGACCAATGGATGACTCATGATTTCCATAAAGTATATACCTTTGGCCTTCTATAGATACCAATTACAAAGCTGACAGGGGAGGGGGAAATGAAGAGAAGAAACTTTGCATAACGCTAAGTAAAGTTGATTCATGACCTGCAGATTTATTACTAGAAGTCCTTTGTATGTTGGGCCAGGAAGCAGTAGAACAAAACCTGAAATTTGGAAGATATAAGCAGCTGAGGAGTATAGTACAGCATTTTAGCCATCTTCTTTTGAAGGAAAAGAAAAAAGAAAATAAAGAAATCACCCAGGGGCAAGTAACTAAAATGATTTAAGATGCTGAATTAAACATTGGAGTAAACCAAAACAAAAACAAAACTTAAAGGATGAAGAACAACCAAGGTAGATTTTGCTAGAGTTTTTATAAATCTTACACAGTGTACAGAAACTAAAAAAGGGACAAAGGGCAAGCCATGAAATTGATGTGGTTGACTGAAGGTACAGTAAAAAAATAAATAAAGAATTAACCTCTGCATTACAAAATCCATTGCGATAGGATATATGGTGGATGGGGAAAAACAGTTTAAGGGAGGAGAGATCTACCAATGGTTATCAGCTATAATGGCTGTATGAACTTCCCAGGTTTTTGAGCAACAGCAGAAAAAAAGAAGG
Organism: Diadophis punctatus similis; assembly: GCA_023053685.1. NCBI lineage: Eukaryota > Metazoa > Chordata > Lepidosauria > Squamata > Dipsadidae > Diadophis > Diadophis punctatus. The sequence goes on along the minus strand of JALIGW010000003.1, from coordinate 6,167,312 downwards.
TAGTGGGGAATATTAGGGTCACATCCTCCTTGTGGGTTTCTGAAAGACATTTGGGTGGCTGCTCTGAGAAACAAGATGCTTTAGGCAGAGGACTTCGGCTCCTCTTTCATTGTGAGAATATTAGAACAGAATAACAGAGTTGGAAGGGACCTTGGAGGTCTTCTAGTCCAGGGGTAGGCAAAGTTGGCTCTTCTATGACTCATGGACTTCAACTCCCAGAATTCCTAAGCTAGCATGATTGGCTCAGAAATTCTGGGAGTTGAAGTCCATGAGTCATAGAAGAGCCAACTTTGCCTACCCCTGTTCTAGTCCAACCCCCTGCTTAGGCAGGAAACCCTACATCACTTCAGACAAGTGGTTATCCAATATCTTCTTAAAAACTTCCACTGTTGGAGCATTCACAACCTCTGAAGGCAAGTTGTTCCACTGATTAATTATTCTAACTGTCAGGAAATTTCTTGTTAGTTCTAAGTTGCTTCTCTCCTTGTTTAGTTTCCACCCATTGCTTCTTGTCCTACCCTCAGGTGCTTTGGATAATAGCTTGACTTCCTCTTCTTTGTGGCAGCCCCTGAGATATTAGAACACTGCTATCATGTCTCCCCTGGTCCTTCTTTTCATTAAACTAGACATACCCAGTTCCTGCAACTGTTCTTCATATAAGAGCCGAGGTGGCGCAGTGGTTAAATGCAGCACTGCAGGCTACTGCTAGTTCAGCAGTTCAGCTGTTCAAATCTCACCGGCTCAAGGTTGACTCAGCCTTCCATCCTTCTGAGGTTGGTAAAATGAGGATCCAGATTGTTGGGGGCAATATGCTGAACTCTGTAAACCGCTTAGAGAGGGCTGTAAAGCACTATGAAGCGGTATATAAGTCTAAGTGCTATTGCTATATATTTTAGCCTCCAGTCCCCTATTGTCAGTTCTTGCACATCACTTGCTGACTACTCAGCAAGTAGTTGAGTAGGTTGAAATACCAACCGGTGTATATTAATTGGCCTTCCGATTCAGTGTAACAGATAGTCCAATGCAGTAGGGATGTGTCACCCTTCTTACAAATACTGCCCACCAAAGTATCCATTTCATAGAGTTCTTGGGCTACTACCACCTGAATTTAAATAAAAGAAATTTATAGATGCTAACCTTCACTACATCCTTTGTCATAGACTCATTTTTCTCAGTCTCCACAGCTGCAGTCATCATGCAAAAATCATGTCATGTAAGTAACTAAGTTTAATAATGATGATGCTTAAAGAAAATGCCGAGTCAATCCATTCTAAGTGCACACTAGTCAATGATTCGTTATCCAATAAGGAAAGATCCTGTATGTAATGCCACAGTATGACCTAAGGCAATTTGTCACACAAAGCAAATTAATAATGTAACCTTCACTGGACAGTCTGCTTTTGCTTTCACAGATTAGTGCAATTTATGAGAAACCAAAACACTCTTTTAAAAAGGAAAAAAAAAACCAACTGCCATGTAAACTTGTTTACATTTAAATGTTTAAAAGTATCTGGATCTAGAAGCTTTGTTTTCTTGAAGATCTAACTTATAAAACTCTATCATTCTAATTTAACGTCTGGGAATGCAGGTAGTCCTCGACTTATGACCACAATTGAGCCCAAAATTTATGTTGCTAAGTGAAGCATTTGTTAAGTGAGCTTTGCCCCATTTTACAACCTTTCTTGTCATAGTTGTTAAGTGAATCACTGCAGTTGTTAAGTTAGCAACACGGTTGTTAAGTGACTCTGGTTTCCCCATTGACTTTGCTTGTCAGAAGATCGCAAAAGGGCATTGGCCACTGCATACAAAGAAAACCTGTACAAAATGTTCTATAGGTGGCACATCACACCAACACAACTAGCCAAAATAGATAAGAAGCTTTCAGCACAGTGTTGGAAGTGTAAAACAGCAAAGGGTTCATATTATCATATGTGGTGGCTATGCAAAAAAGCAAAGATGGTTTGGAATAAGGTTAAGACATGGTTGGAAGAAATATTAGGCAGAAACATTGAAACCAAACCAGAACTGTTTTTGCTAGGAATTACACATGAAAAATATGAAAAAGGACAGATTTATCTAATTCTACATTTAATAACGGCAGCAAGATTGATGTACGAGCAACACTGGAAAAATGAAACTACTCCAACAGAAGAAGAATTAATAGAAAAAATATTGGCATGCGCAGAAATGGACAGATTAACACTGGAAATGAAAGATAAGGATGAGACAGAATACTATGTAATATGGAATAAATTCTACCAATGGATAGAAAAGAAAAACAGTCAAAATAATTGAAAAATAAGGGGGGGGAATTAAAAAGAGAAGGTTCGGATAAAAATGAATGGTAATGAGGGATGCTCATGAAAGATCAAAAAGTAAATGTACTTTGAATAATAACGGTATTTATTGTTATGGAAATATTGAATGTTTGTTTATGTAAATAAAGAAATTATTTTTAAAAAAGAAGGTCGCAAAAGGGGATCACATCACCTTCGGATACTGCAACTGTCATAAATATGAGTCCTTTGCCAAGCATCTGAATTTTGATCATGTGACCACAGGGATGATTCAACAGTCGTAAGTGTGAAAAATGGTCATGTCACTTTTTTCAGTGCTGTTGTAACTTTGAACAGTCACTAAATGAACTGTTGTAAGTTGAGAACTAACTGTATTGGCAATTGTTATCAACACAGACAATAGAAGTCCAAGTTTTATACAGTCCCCAACAGTAGTGATGAGTGCATTGTTGGAAGAGCTGTAGGATCAGATAGTGGCAGCTCATCGTGAAGAAAAAGCCACCTATGTGATTACTAAACAGTCAACAATGACTGGATGGCATGTAATAGCAATAGCAATAGCACTTATATACTGCTTCATAGTGCTTTACAGCCCTCTCTAAGCAGTTTACAGAATCAGTATATTGCCCCCAACAATCTGGGTCCTCATTTTACAGACCTGGAAAGGATGAAAGGCTGAGTCAACCTTGAGCCGGTCAGGATCAAACTCCTGTCAGTGAGAATGCAGAGTTAGCCTGCAATACTGCATTCTAACCACTGCGACACCACAGGCTCTTAATCATCCTCCATAATCATCCTCATAATCAACCGCAATGCTTAGGATCCTCAAAGCAGGAGTTTCAATGTTTCTAACACATAAAAATATTCTTTGTGAAGCATGCTAGAAATTTCAAGCACTCTCATACAGCTTTAGCATCTTAAGTAATTATATCTGATTTACATAAATATAGGAGCCACTTTTGCTTTCTGTTGGGAAAAAAAAGAGCATAAATGAACATAGGACGATCCTTCATTTTAGAGGTTCGAGATAAATTTATGCCTTTGATGTAAGGAAAAAAGGAACCCTGGATATTGCTTTAATACCCTTTTAATTTTGGCAGTGAAAATACCCCAGTAGAGTTTAGAACAGGGGTATCAAACTCAATTTCATTGAGGGCCACCTCAGGATTGTGTTTGACCTCAGGGGGGCGGGGGGCGTGGCCAGGGGGGGCATGGCCAGCTCGATGTCACTCCTGTCAGGGGGTGACTGTGGTGGCCCGAGCTCCGTTTTCGGCTGCCATGGCCTCCTGCAACCCTCTGCCAGTGAAAACGGAGCTTGGGAGCCCATTTTCGCTGGCAGAAGCACCATGGGCCAGTCCTTCGCTGTTTCCAGGGCGGCTCTGCGGGCCAGATCTAAGTACCCCGCGGGCCGGATCCAGCCCCCGGGCCTTGAGTTTGACACCCCTGGTTTAGAAGGTGAACAAAATCGGAGCTGAAAAGGCCCATTCAAGGCTCTTGAGTCCAATCTTCTACCCAGTGGTCCAATGATCAATTCTTAACATCTTCAGAAAAAAGGATCAGGTATCCTCTGTTCAAGGATTCTTGATAATTCAGGAAGAAGATTCCTTAGTCTGGATAATAAAAACTTAATGAGGGGATGATTTAAATATTTGGGGGATAGACTTTTCCAAGGGTAGAAAGCCCTCACAAAGAAGGCTTGATTGCAAGATCACTGTAATGACATTTATTTGGTGTTGCGACCTTAAGTCTTCTCTCCTGATTTATTGGATGGGCATCTTTTGTGTAATTGTTGTTAGCTAAGGCTGATGGAAGGCACCAGACAATCTATGCCTGTTATCCGACCTCATGTAAGTCAGCTTCCTATATTCCATGCTGAAAAGTGGAGGGCATAAAAGTGTGATCATGATTTTTGGAAAGGAAACCCCAACATGAACAATGAACAGAGAACAAAGAGAGCCTCAGTAATGGGTTACTAAGTTGTGGGTTTTAGAGTCAATGCACTTCATTTCCTGAGTGGATTTGTGAAGGATTCAGGAAGACAAACGCTGCCTTGTTGGGTTAACCTTCTGAGATAATCCTATCAAAAATGCCATCTTGGTTGAGAATACAAACAACCATTTACTGGGCAATGGGTAAATTAGCTATGCTTACAATAGTGCGAGCAGCTGATTTACCAGGGCAGTGAAGATTAGCAGACCTTGCTCCTACCATTTCTAAAATCCTAAAGAAAACCACATTTTTTTTTGGTCTTGGAATACTTTTTCGGTTGCTCCTGTGCTTGGCCTCATGATCAGTTCTGGGGATCAATTAACAATAGGGATTCAACCCTGCTTATTTTGAGCTGGCCTTCAGTGTGAAGTCAGTCCCTTCCAAATGAAGGCTAGTGGCTAATTTTAGCACTGAAAGATTCAAACAAGTACAAAATATAAAGTGAAAGTTACCCTATCAATATTGGAATCAATCCACATTACAAGTTGAAGGCCCATTAAGGATCTGTATTTGTATGCGAATTTGTGGCACAGGTTGGAATCCTTCCAATTCCTGAACACAACTATTTTCAGTAACACTGAGTTATCTTTTGACTTCCACACTGCAAGTGTCTCTAACGGGATTCAGCGTTGACCCAACTGTTATCTTCCGCAATTCCCCATAGATTTCAGGGAAGTCTAAATTGCTGCCAAGTCAATATCTTTAGTTCACGTATATTTAGAAGCCCATTCAGGGAATATTCCATTCAGGGAATATTTCTAATCTTACACATATCAACAAAGGAGTTTTTAATGTACACATTCTTTCTAAAAAGCACTCAGGGCCTATTTATCTGGACAGATCACTCAGATTAATAACCTCCTAACTGGCTATTTTCTGCTAATCAACATGAGGCAGAGAGTAGCAATGTACAAAACACTGTTTGAAGTATTGAGGAGGAAATTAACATTTTTATATAGAAATGCTGCCAATTTGGAAGCTCGAGCTGTTCCAGACAGATACCTGATGATTAAATATGTTCCCTAGAGAGGAATATAAACATGATTCTATGTAGATAACCGCACTTATAAAAAGTCATTGGACTGTGAAGACCTGAATTGAAACAAACTCAACTTGGTGCAAAAACCAACAGAGTTGGTGTTAGCTGGGTTTCTTTCCGCCATGTGGAAAGGATAGGAAGCTTTCATTCCAATTTCTCCCCAACGGTACTGGAATCTTCCATCCAAGCTTTAAAAAGAAATCAGTCTGAACTATCCTTTATAGAGAATTCATTGGCACATTGCACTAAGACACAATGTGTTCTCTGGGGTTTGGCCTTTGTTTTAAATTCTTGGTAGATGAATAGGCAGCGCCTTCTCCTACAGTAAAGAAGGCCAACTTGCATTCAATTCTGTCTTCAGTATAAGATTGGCTTCATGGCTTAAGAGGAACAGAATGTTTCATTGCTCATAGAATGGACCTACATGCGGTGCAGCTTCTTCAAGTTCTGGGATAAAGTTGAAAAACCGGGCAAAGGAGTTACAAAGGAACAGGACAAAAATATGAAAGAAAAACCAGAAGTCTCTTTTGTCATTTGGACAAAAGAGCTGGGCAGAAGGAGGCTTGAAAGAGAGGGTCTCTGAAGAGAGATTAAAATAATTTAGATTGAGAGAGTCTCATGGATGATTGAGGAGAAGATTAGGAAGGCGGGATAAGTGACCAAGAGAAAGAACAACTGCATGCTAAAGATAAACATTTGAAGAATTAGACAAAGCTGTGGTATAATCACAATATGGCAATACCAAGGTAATAAGGTGCTGTCCTCATTTATGCAATCCAAAACTATAAATCCTTTGTTTACAAACTTTGGTGCCTTTTACATATCGGTTTAAATAAAAAAATAAACAATAAAATTCATATTTCAGCTTAGTATAGTGTGGGAACTATGCTTTGAATGGTGTCAACATGAAAATCAAGAGAAATTGAGATTGGGACTGTGGTTCACTGACCAATGGAAGAGCAAATAAAATCTGGGAAGTTTAGGATTGTGAGATAAAAATAGCAGAAGGCCATCTGTATCCATAATCTGTGTAGCCATGATCTGGGGCAGTTGTGGCTTCTCATATTATGCAGATCCACCGCTCAGCAACCTTAGGCAGCAATAAGTAGTAAAATGAATTGTTACTGCAAAGGACTCTTAAACAGAGCAGGTGAAAACCTAGCAATTATTGCATCCATACAACTAATTAACCAGCTACTACGGTTTCTTCATCCATCCGTGGTTAAAGGAATTATAATTCAATGTAACATGTGCATTTAACTTATATGTTATGAATCTTCTAAAAGGAGAATCTTTCATTAACAGAATCTTAATTACTTGGCTGATACCTTCAAAACCGCCTAAATGAACTGAGCAAACCACAAAGGAAATATGCAGGAAAGCAAAGTGGTTAATGAATTAAACTTTTCTACGAAAAGAATCTAACAGCTATTTTTCATGGCACATGTACCTCTCCTGAAATATAACTTCATTCAACTGAAACAACTGCCCTGTTTTAAGAAAGCTTGCACAAATAAATCCCCAGAGAAAAGGAATGGAGTCAGTACACAGAATTAATTATTCCTAGTAGGAACCATCAGAAGCCTGGCGGATGGAAGAAAGACGTGGCCTTAATCTACCATTGTGAACTATTTGTTATTTCCAGACACTGCCAATAGCATGCACTCTCTTGACCTCATTTCACTTTGTCTGACTGATTAGGACCACATCGGAGATGTCTGGCTGCCTAGGAAAGCGTCACACAATGAACATTTGTTACACTGGGTCAGAGTACTTGCCGGTCTGTACAGTAGTCAAGACTTTGAACTTGGAAAGGGAGGAGGGGGTGGAAAAGAGACTCTGTTTAAGACTCATTCAAGAAGGCAAGAGGGAAGCCGGCTGATTCCTGTCTGCAGGTGCTAAAATGACATGAAAGCCGCTAGGAACCCCACTCTTCCCAATTAACCTACATGTGGATTCAAGCACACACAAGGTTAACCCCTTAAAAAGGAGATATTTATTGGAGCATTGTAGAATCCTTTTTTCCCCACTGGTTTCCAGATTTGAAATCAGGATTTCAGCAAAATTGAAATAGATTTCCACTTCTTTCTCTATGTGTCCATGTCTATATTTGTGCCCCCTACCTTTCTCTCTCCCTCTCCCTCTCTCTTTCTCTTTCTCTCCCTCCCTCTCTCAATGTATGAATGTATGTACTGTATGTATGTATGTATGTATGTATGTATGTATGTATGTATGTATGTATGCTGATGCGGCTCAATGATCCCTTAGCATATGTATGTATGTATGTATGTATGTATGTATGTATGTATGTATGTATGTATGCTGATGCGGCTCAATGATCCCTTAGCATATGTATGTATGTATGTATGTATGTATGTATGTATGTATGCATGCATGCATGCATGCATGCATGCTGATGCGACTCAATGATCCCTTAGCATATATTACCTGAGTTCATACAAAAGATCAGGTGGTGAAAAGGATTGGACAGTTCATGCTACAACATGCTGTGAGAGACTTGCCATTATCATAGAATATTGTGGGAATCAGATTTGTTATCTTGCACCATAATTCGGGGACTGTATTTATCTCAACACAGCAACTGTGTTTTGCTCATTTGGGTTTACGGTATTCTGTGAATACCGCTATTAGATTGCAAAGTCTCCTTTCGACAGAGGTTGACTGCACCAATATGCCCATCCATTTTCCTTGGCCACAATATGGGGACTGTATGGAAGGACATGGCCATTGTCTCCTTCCAGGATGGAATTGTCTGGCACCCATCCAATGAATAGCCAGGCCTAACTCTGCTTAGCTTCAGATAAGGTCAGCCAATCCTGCCACCTGCTGAAGCCATTAGATCATATTATTGAACAAATCATAAGTGGCTTTAACGTGACCTTTCTGCCACTGTTAAAGGTAAAACAGTTATTTTAATAACCTTAGCAATTATTGATAGAATTATTGTGGAAGTAATTCTAAATTAATTAAGCTACGGGAAAATCAGTATAAAAAATAAATTCAAACATCAAACAGAACAAAGAGAAGCCTTTAAAGCTCACTGCATATTTTAAAAAGTGCCATATCAGCGTACTATTTCAGCCATAAAGACTGAAACACCAAGGTCAACATTTTAAGGGGGGGTTATTTCAAATAATGCTTAACATTTCAAATAGGGGTCATCTTAAATTACAAGGCAGTGATTTAATGCCTGGACCCAAAGCAAGCATAGGCATATCTGGTACATCGGAAATGAGTTTAATGAAACTTACTTCCGGTTAAATTTCTTTTGAGTTGCAGCCAATACTACTGAGAATAAACATGCAAAATCCAAAGCTTTTCATTAGACTTAATACGCATAATACTGTATTGTGCTCTTGCCCAAAGTCAATCTTAAACAAACTTCCAACAGTTTTCCATATTAGTTGCCAACATTAAGAGAGGATCCTGTAAACCTAATTCAAATTTCAAGCAAAAATTTGGACAAAGGACAAATGGTTCCCAATAAGAAACGCCTGCTGTCTGTCATTAGAAGACTTTGTCCTTCAATGGAAGGTTGAAGGCGGACTGATATTTTGGCATATTCTTATTCCCACCTTGCAGTGCCTATCAACTAAAAAATTAAGTTCATATCTCAGATAGAGAGAGAAGAACTCCATAAGACACGGCCACTCGTGTTCAGCTTTGATAGCTATGGTGCAACATTAGGATGACAGTCATGTACATTCTAATTTGCATATTATGTCTGGAATTGATATTTGGGTATTAATCCGTACACAGAGAGTGAAGCACTCCAGTGATATTCATTAGAACCTATTTAATATGGAGTAGTTCCACGGTGACTTTTATTGTAACCTGGGCAGTGAAAAGTGTTTTAATGCAGGCTTTCTAAATCTGATTCCTATCTTATGTCTTGGAGTACAATTCATATCAATCAACCCTCCCAGATGGAAAGTTACAATAAGCGTTATAGTTCAACATATTTGAATGGCACCAGACTATGGGAAATCGTTTCAGGGCAGGTTTCATTTTGACGGGAAATTTTGGAAAATAGATTCCAGAAATTTGAAATGGGGTTTGCTCTCAAAAAACCAACCAACCCCACTAACATGTGGAGTAGATTTTGCAATAACCTCAAATATAATGCACATGAACACACATAAGCACAAGCGCACATATTCCCCAACTCTAATTAATAGATCTAGAAGTTGCAACAGATTCAGGCAAATTTATTTGTTCAAAAGCATTTTTTAAAGAAGACTATGTCAAAATCAGCTTGCAAAAAATGAGTCCCTCTCCCATTTCACTCCTGCTGGTCTTGACAGCTAAAGAATGCATGCATTTTGTATGTATATTACATATTGAATGTTGTTCGTCTTAATGCTAACCTTGCAGGTCGAAATCCCCTGAGTATCACTTCATCAGGAGTGAGAAATGAAGTCTATTTGGAAGAGCAGACAACTAAATTAACGAGACTGCCTTGTGTCAGCCAAAACATCATTACAGCTGATTAGCTGAGAGGAAGGGACTGAAAATAAAGGTGATGAATTTGAAAGGAAAAGAAAAATATATAGACAAGCCCTGGAAAAAAAAGGGAGGCAAACATTTGGCGGTATAATACATAGCAGACAGAAGCTCCATACGTATTTTTATTAGCAAAGAAAATATTGTCGGGTGTTGGGAATCTTTGGGTAGGTAAACAGTCAAGACCTCCAGCCAGAAAAAGAGACACTCTATCTAGCAGCAAAGGGGAGAAACATCCATTTTAATCACTGCAAAATTTAGAGGAATCACATTTTCCATGGACATTGATTTTTAATTAGCTGATTTTAAAGAAGAAATAATTGTACACTAACATCTCTGACAGAGGGGAGAAGACGACACTGTTCCACAATAATTATTAGCCTGCTGTGTCTGGGAATCTGTGATGTAGTAGATACATCAAGGGCACTGGCAGGCTCATAAATAAGGAGGGTATGGCCATGTACTGCATGTATTTTTTGCATCGATTGAGTTTAAACAGCAGATCCTTTACCAGAAAAAAAAGGAGAGAACAGGCAATCTGCCAAATTCATCACAACTATGCAGTATTTTAAATATTCCAGTTCTGGGCATTTCCCCAATGCCTTACTGTGTTGGATAATTTAAAAATGGCAGGGAATAACAATTTTTGTCCATAATATTACAGGCTAGAAAGGAAGAATCAGTTTTCTGCTTACCAAGCAAAGTCAGACATGCCAACTAAATAGGAAGGTCTCACTGTAATCAACAGAGCTCAGGTCTAAGTTATGGATAGGAGGGAAAGCCTTAAAAATTGAAACGCTCTCTCCATCAACCAGAACAGCAAATGTTTAAAAAGCTCTTCTCTGATCCAATTTCTCCCACCCTCTTTTTTTCCCCTTTCCTTTTCTTTTTTGGAACAGTAGCAAAGATCCATTATGACCGCAGAACAGAATAAAATGCAAATGTGGGCAGGAAAGAGAATTGATGTTATTCCTTTAAATATCAGGAACTCTGTGACAATATATTTGCTTAGCTATCTTTACAGGCACAGACACACCGGCAAAAGGGGGGGGGGGAAGAGAGAGAGAGAGACTAACTTTGTCTGACTTAGTCTTTCCACAGGCTAGACAGAGCTGTAATCTACTTCTCAGACAGAGTGATTACTATTTATAGTCACAAATTCTGGTTTGCCGGACATAACAGTTTGCATTCTCAACACATACGCGAGACTCCTTGGTGAGATGCCTTAATGGCTAAACAATTATTCTGTCATGTCAGGATGGACTGACTGTAAAGTACACTTCTCCACAACTCTGGAGCCAGAACTGTGCTCAGAACTGGGTGACAGAGCCCAGCAAAGCTTCACAAAAAGTCCTATTGGATCAGACCAAAACTCACCATCAGCCAGCTTAGCCCTCTGTTCCCAGCACTCCTCAGCTACGCTCACAAACTCACAGCCCTAGTCTACTGTTGGTGCCCAAAGATATACTGCCTTTAGCCAAGGAGGCTTCAGCGATCACCTCCACAGAATTGTCACCTATTCAATCTAAAGCTTCAGGAACAAAAAATTAAAATAAAAATAAAAATCAAGGGCTTCTTTTTCCATAAAGCAAAGCATGAAATAATTGTAAAAGAAGAGCGGGAGGTGTATATAAATATCTGGGAAGGTTGAAAGAGTTATTAATACAAAACGGTTTAGGACAGCTGGAAGGGAAGGGTCTGGAGGGGAAGGGGACTCCGATCTGCAAAGTTCAGGAAGAGCAGCAGATTGCAGGAAGGCAATTTTGGGGGGGGGGGGGACAAAACAACCCAGAGGCAGCGACAATAAAACCCAAAAGACGGTGTGTCTCGTCTGGGGAGAAGAGATCTCCCCGGGCTCGCCGGTTGAAACCTCCAATCCAGCGCGTGCTTTAAATAGCCCGAACAGGCTGTTTTACCGTCTGGCTTGGGAACAAAGTTCCCGGGGCGATCAAAACTCACTGGGGGGGAGGATCGCGTCACACCGCCGCCCCCCCCCACCTCATCTTCGGCTCCTTTCCCTCTCCTAAAGGGGAGAGACCCAGCCGCGCAGCCCAGCCAGCCAGCCAGCCAGACCGGGAGAGCCTTCCCCGACGCGTTCCCACGGTCCTTTGGGTCTCCGGAGCGCGAACGGAACGCGCCGATCAATGGAACGACTCCGCTCGCCTCTCTCTCTCTCCCGCCATCCCCCCCTCCGCCTTCCGTCTCCCGCAGCCCCGCCGGCGAAGCTGAAGGGCAACACACACACACACACACACACACACACACACACACACACACACACACACACACAACTAAGCGGGGAGGATTTATTCGTGCTGAAATTCCCCCATTCCCGCGCGCTCCAAACCAACTCGGTTTTCCTGCTTTTGATTGCAAGCGACGGACGTTAACCCACTGCAGATACAGTACGCAACTATCTGCCGGGGAAGACGTTATCCGAGAGAGGGGGGGGGGCGTAGTAGCCCCCAGGATGGCAAGAAAGGCAACTTTTGAAGGAGCGGAAATGGAGGGGGAGAAGTAGGAGAAAAGAGGAGTGGGTTACAAGAGGGGGGGAGGCTGAAGGTTGGAAAAAGAGGGGGGACGCAATAGAACTAAACTACCCAAGTCTCAGACTCTTGGGAGAAGGACAAAACTGTTCGCCCGGAAGGTTTTCTTTGCGCGGTTAAAAGCCGCAGGGTCGGAACCCCCCTCGGACGAAACTGCAGAAGAGGGACGGCGGGGGAAAGTCTAGATCGCATTTCACACGCTTGGAAAGTCTGGATCGCATTTCCCCGGACGGAACCTACGCAAGGCGATCGGGCAGGTCACTCTGGATCCAAATTCCGCCCCCCGCTCCCCAAGGTAGGGAGAGAGAAAAATGAGAGAGAGAGAAAGAGAGGAAAAGGCAGAAAGAGAGAGAGAGAGAGAAAGAGAGAGAGAGAGAGAGAGAGAGAGAGAGAGAGAGAGAGAGAGAGAGAGAGAGAGAGAGAGAGAACTGTAAGGGTAATAAAAATAAATCGAAGAAGTACTTACTGATCTCCATACTCTGAAACAAAGACCGTTTGCAGTTGCAAGTACAGGAGACATTAGGCTGGTTAGGTCCGCCGGTATTGTTGAGACCCATCAAGTTATACATTTAAAAATCAGCCGGAGAAACAAAAGGAGCGGCGAGACCTCAAAAGGTCTCCGGGAAGCCCGACATAAAGACGGGAGCGCTGGCAGGAGGAGGGGGGCAAAGAGGCTGAGAGACGGGAGAGGAAACCGAGGCAAATATAACTGACTTTAAAAGAGAGTGTGTGAGTGTGTGAGTGAGTGAGAGAGAGAGAGAGAAACCTTTGCGGAGGAAGGAGGGAGGGGAAAAAATCTCAACATTAAAAAAAGAGCACCCTCCTCAGTTTCACGGGGCGCGGGGGGGGGGAGGAAAGAAGGAGAGATGTGTGGGTCTCTAGCTTCGGCTCAGAAGCTGGTCAGAGAAGGCTGGAGCTGTGCGAGGTGCGGCTCGGCCCCCATTTCCCCCGCCAGACCTAGAAGTTCTCACACGGAGCGGACCAGACTTGCGACTTTGTTTCTCTCTCTCTCTCTCTCTCTCCGTCTCCCCTCTCTCGCGCTCGCCTTGCCCAGGCAAGATGTGAGTTCTTCCCTCCTCCTCCTCCTCCGCCCCCGGCCCCCCCTCTCCGTCCTCTGCTCCTCATTCAAGTCCAAGGAGATTCAGTTTCAGATGAGAGAGAGAGAGAGAGAGAGAGAGACTGAAGCAGACAGACGGGGTGACGTCAACGCTAGACTGGAACTGCCCTTTCGAGAGGGAGGGAGGGAGGGCGCGCGCGCGGGAGGGGGGAGGAGGGAGGAGGGAAGGAATCTATTGGGGAAGGCGCGGTAGACGAGGAGGCGGGGGGGGGGGGAGAAGGCTCGGGAAGGACCGGCCCCCGCTGCCCAATCGCAGGCGGGAAGAGCCTGTTGGCCCCTCCCACCGCTCGGGTTGTCTGGTCTGCCTCTTAAAGACAAAAGTGCTCGGAGTCTGGCCAAAAGAAAAAAAAACCCGCAAACCAGCCGGAGTGAGGGGGGGGGGAGAGGAGAATCCTCCTGCGGGGGGGGGGGGAACGGAGGGAGAGGAAGACTCTGCCAGGCTTCCGAGGGACCGAGAGAAAGAGATGTCTTGATGGGAGGTGATGGGCATCAATCTGCTTTTCTTTATGTATGAAAGCAAAGGAACCCCCCCCCACTCTGTCTGTCTGTCTGTCTGTGTCTCTCTCTCCCTCCCTCCCTCCCTCTCCCCCCCCTTCGGTCTATAAAATGTTCCTAAATCGCCCCAGTCCCCGAGTTACGAAGAATAAGTGAGGTCCAACCGGCTTTTGTCAGGACCCGAACTTGGTAAGTGGAAGGATGCTGTTAGAAAAGGACGGGGAGAGACAGGGAAAATAGAAGCAGCCTTAAAATACTCCGCTGGCAGTTAAAAGGATCTTGACTGAGGAGATTATGGAAATTGAAGCCCTGAAAACACCTAGAAGTCATCAGTTTGGGGAGATCTTATTACTGCCCCCATCCTTCTCATTGCTAAAGCCCCGTTTATCCCCCACCCCACCCCCAATGAACAGGGGTCTTTTAACCTAATGGGAAGTCTTTACATCCTCCCCTCCAGATATACAAGAAGAACCCTGCTGTTCTAGCCTACTAATTTTTGTTTATTTGAATTTATTGGCCACTCAACTCCTCTGGACTGCCCAGTTAGAAGGTGAAGAATCCATCCTAATCTAAGATTAAGTTTCACCATAATCTAGAATTTGGGGAAACAGAGTGGGAGGATACCAGATGAAGATTCCACACTTTGCCAGATCTCAGTTCCAACCACTCAGACATCCGACAGAAAGCAGCAAAGGGATAGAGAAACGAGTAATTCTTTGCTGACATTTAGAGATCTTTGTCTGTCTGTCTGTCTGGTTGTCTGTCTGGCTGTCCTATCTATCTATCTATCTATCTATCTATCTATCTATCTATCTATCTATCTATCTATCTATCTATCATCGTCTGTCTGTCTGTCTGTCTGTCTGTCTGTCCGTCCGTCCGTCCGTCCGTCCAGAGGTGGGTTTCAGCAGGGTAGCGGAAATTTTGAGTAGTTCGGAGAACCGGTAAATACCACATTTGACTGGTCCCACCTCCATCTATTCTCTGCCTCCTGTGGGAAATGGGGATTTTGCAGTAACCTTCACCTGGAGTGGGGACGGAATGGAGATTTTGCAGTATCCTTCCCCTGCCACGCCCACCAAGCCATGCCCAAACCAAGCCATGCCCAAACTAAGCCACGCCCACAGAACCGGTAGTAAAAAAAATTGAAACCCACCACTGCACCCATCTCTATCAATGACTCTAGGCAGCTTACAATTTTGAATAAATGTTGGTTGTAGTGCATTAAACTTACATGAGATTTGTCTGATTTTGATTCAGGGTGCTTTGGAAATCCAGCCAATTGTGGTTAATTCAAAAAAATGTGTCTAACTAAATCATGGTTTGGTTTAGTGTGACATGCAAACTTAGTCTATCTTCGTAGCAACAGGCTATCAGACTGGCCTTTAAAAACTATAATTTGAGAGTGAACAAAAGGTTGAAAAATTTAGGCCAAAATATACCCAGTTACCAGGTGCTACATGACAATATTTTTTGTGCTGTGACATCTAACATAATTATTGCCTACAAGAGTTACAGTATGGTTACTGAATGCTAGCCAAATAAATAAACCAGATACTTTGTGAAATGCCCTATCTTCTCATAAAACTTACCCATGTAAACATTTCTTTATACTTTGGATCACATCGTGTATTAGGATGTTGTAAGTGTGTACTTATTTTATTGCACAGTGTCTTACTGCCAAAATGCAAATATACTTTAGTCGGTCATGTGCCAACTGTACAGGTAGAGCTAGAGTTAGCTGAAAATGTAAACTATTAATAGTTTAATGAATTGGTGTTGCCAATTAATATGGATAACATCAGCTCATATGATTCTTAACACACCAAAAGCTGCTTCTTGGTAAAAGGGCTAATAACTATTTGTGTAGCTCTTCCTTGATGAAAACAATATTATAGAGCATTACTATTATTTTGGATTTTTTTAAATTGAATTATTTTCTAAGGAAAAAGGCCAACATAGTGTATGGCATTAAGGTAAATGTATTGTCTTTCAAGGAAGTGAAAATAAAATTGGCAAAGTATTATGTCTTTCCAACATTAGAACTGTGTTGGAAAATGACTGTTAGGAGGCAGGAAAAACATTTTGCTGCATCATGTCACCTGGATTTTTGCACCCCAGATCCTACCTTAGGCACATCCATTCTGGGGTCCTAGTCAGCATACTGGAAAAAGTATATTGCAGAACACCAAGTACAACCCAAATTATTGAGGAGGGGTGGTGAGGAAGAGAGCAACTCTTTTACAAAGAAAGACTAGACCAGGGGTCGGCAACCTTAAACACTCAGAGAGCCATTTGGACCCCTTTCCCCACAGAAAACACCGGGAGCCACAAAACTCTTCCCGTGCCTGACTATTTCCTGAGCGGCCACAAAACTAGCATATATAGTTGAATTAAATATTCTGTTTTCTTCTGAAACTTTTCTTGGATTTATCCATGGTTGGCTTACCAGTGGTCGAAAAGTTCAATAAATTGTGTGCCGGTGGGTGTTGCACATTGGCAATTGTGACACATAATTTGAGCGACAGGGAGCCACAGCAGAGGGATGAAAGAGCCACATGCGGCTCTAGATCCGTGGGTTCCTGACCCCTGGACTAGAGTGACTTTTTAAATTTGGATCAAAGACAATTAATATAGCAGAGGTGCATAAAGGCATGAACAGAATAACTGATCAGTAAAAAAAAGGAGGATTTCTTTTCCTCCTATATAGTACAACATAAAACCATCCACCAAAACTCAAGAGAGAAAAAATTCAGGACTTAAAAAAAGGAAGCATATCTTTACATGACACATAAACAATTTGACGGGTCCTTGGTGCTCCCTGAGCTTGATCGTTTTCCTGCAGATGTTTCATTATCTAACTAGGTAGATCATCATCAGTGATGCCATCACACGGATGATGCTACCTAGTTTAGGGTAATGAAACGTCTGCAAGAAAACAACCAAGCTCAGAGAGCACCAGGGACCCTCTCATTTCAAACCTGAGCTACAGTATTCTCCGCTATCAATAACGTAAACAATTTGCTACTATCAGATGTGCCTATGGTTGCTAATTTATATGGTTTAAACGGGTGGGCTGCTGGGGGTTCAAGCAGAGGTGGGTTCCTCCAGGTTTGGACCAGTTCGCCCGAACCGATAGCGACCCGCTGGTGACATCACAGTGACATCATGGAACCGGTTCGGTTAGTGCCAGTCCATGGGTGCCGCCATCATTTTAAAAAAATTTTTTTAAATTTTTTTTGAATTTTTTTCTTCTTCTGAGCATGTGCAGAAGCCGAGTTTCTGGCACTGTGCATGCGGTAGCCATCTTGTTTTCGGCTTTTTTTTTAATTTTTTTGAATTTTTAAAATTTCTTCTTCTTCTTCTGAGCATGTGCAGAAGCTGAGTTTCTGGCACTGTGCTTGTGGTAGCCATCTTGTTTTTTATTTTTTTATTTTTTTCCGGCACTGCACATGCGCGTGCCCGTGAGGTGCGCCCACGAGGCGTGGGAGGAAGCGAACTGGCAGCAAGGTAAGTTAGAACCCACCCCTGGTTCGCAGGGATTCGGGAGAACCTCTAGCTAAGATTCTGTGCAGTTCGGAGAACCCCCAAATCCCACTCCTGGCTGGCCCTGCCTGCCTCGCCCCTCCCAGGCATCCCCACGCGGTCCGTTTTGGATGCAGGTAAGTGCAGGGTGCGCGCGGAGGCTCAGGGAGGGCGAAAAACAGGCCTACCGGAAGTTCAAGAAGGCTGGAAATGGGCCCGTTTCTGGCCTCCAGAGGGCCTCCGGAGCCTGGGGAGGCCATTTTCGCCCTCCCGAAAGCTCGAGGAAAGCCTCCGGAGCCTGGGGAGGGCAACAACACTGCCCCCGCCATGGTGCAGGAGGCCAAATAGGCCATTCCCACCATGGCCATGCTCACCCAGGCATAGAACCCCTTGCTAAAAATTTTGAAGCCCACCCCTGGGTTTAAAAAAGAAACTTTAAAAAAGTTAAATGGAGAACTTAACTACCCATAGCTGCTAGGCTCAGTAGCTGTAAATTCATCCCAGAACCAAAGACTGCTTGCCCTTAGTAGTAGGTGCTTAAGTATAATAGCGGAAGGAGAATTCTTGTCCTTGTCCCCCATTTATCAACTTTCCTTCCTGGACTCACCTGGACAGACACTGACTGCTGTAGGAAATGGACGTTTGGAAGGATCCATCGAAGGTTTTAGGTTCTTAAAAAGGAGACAGAGCTGCGGTGTTAGAATTCCGGATTGTAATCATTTATGAAGGCCAGAGGTAGTCATACTTTCGAAGCTACACACGTACACATTTAATATATTGGTGCATCAAAGAGAAAGGAAGGCTCTTCTTTTCTTTTGAAGGTTGCAATGCTATGCTCACTCTGCTGAACTCAGGGATATTTACTTCTGAGCAGTGATGCACAGAATTGCATATGAAAGGAGAGTGGCATAACCTGAAGTATTTTCATACCTAGTCTTAACTAGGTATGCAGAGAGTCCTCATTCGAAGGTATGACAGACTTCCCTGGGGCTGCTTATGCCCCAAATCCAAAATTCCAACGGGAACCCTCCCCACCTCCCCGGTGACTTGACCACAATTCGGGTGCTCTGCCACCAGACTGCCATTTATAGCTATTTGCAACTTTGCATGGTCATGTGACCATGTTTTATAACAGTTTTGCTAAAAACTGGCATTTACTGTTGGTATTCGGCAAAACCGACCCATAGCAATAGCACGTAGACTTATATACCACTTTACAGTGCTTTACAGCCCTCTGTAAGTGATTTTACAGAGTCAGCATATTGCCCCCAACCAGTGGTGGGTTCCTATCGGTGTGGTCCAGTGCGCCATTCCGGTAGAGACCCGCCGATTGTGCAATTTGCGCGCGATGGCTCCGGTGCCGTCTTCGCCGGTCCATCGCACGGCGCCATCTTTTTTTCTGAATTTTTGGCCTTTTTTTTGCTTCCTGCGCATGCGCGGAAGCAAAATCTTGCGAGGGGACGCTTGCGTGCACGTGATTTTGGTGATTTTTTTGCTTCCTGCGCATGCACAGAAACAAAATCGCATGAGGGGACGCGCGTGCGTAGCGAGCGTGCACGTGAAATGTGATGATGCGCACGCAGCACACCGGTAGCCAGGTAAGAGGAATCCGCCCCTGCCCCCAACAATCTGGGTCCTCATTTTTACCCAGCTCGGAAGGATGGAAGGCTGAATCAACGTTGAGCCAGTGAGACCCGAACTGCCAAACTGCTGGCAGCTGGTGATCAGCAGAAGTAGCCTGCAGTACTGCATTCTAACCACTGTGCCACCGCGGCTCTTCATTGCTTCACTTAATGGCCATGGTGTTGGCTTAACAATTGCCACAAAGCGGTCATAAAATTTATGCCTGTCACGAGTTATGGCCATGATGGGTAGGCTTTATTACCGTCATAACTCAAGGACTTAAAGTAAAATTCACCTAGTTCCAATCCACCAATATAATATGTAAATTGTACATATTTTCAATTGATCTGAAAATCAGATGGGAAATACCAACAGTACGGTTGCTGATTAGACAGCAGTATTCCCTTGCTTAGATATCCTGTTTGTTAGCCTGGAGAATGACTGGACTGTTATCCATGCTTTGATTGTTCCTTGGTTGATTAAGAACATCAACATATAAAGAAGAATATTGTTGGGTGAGGCTCAGTTTCAGTATCCCAGAGTTGTCAACCGCTTGCATTCAGGAATTCAAAATGGACAAAAAGATTGTGGCTCTTTTCCACAGGTGTTCCCCATCAGCTTATATTGAAAACATACTGCCTTTGATTTCAGAATTAGTGTGACCATGCATTTGTCTAATCCAATCTTAATATAATATAATAACATAGTTGGAAGGGACCTTGGAGGTCTTCTAGTCCAACCCCCTGCTTAGGCAGGAAACCCTACACCACTTCAGACAAATGGTTATGCAACATCTGCTTGAAAACTTAATTTTTTCTTAATTATGGTCTAGAAATACCATCTTTTTGAGGATTGAAACAGTAATTTCATTAATCAGAATAACAATAACAGAGTTGGAGGTCTTCTAATCCAACTCTTTGCTGAAGCAGAAAACCCGATAATATTTCAAACAAATGGTTGTCTAATCCCTTTTTAAAAACTTCCAGTGTTGGAGCATTCACAACTTCTGGAGGCAAGTTGTTTCACTGATTAATTGTTCTAACTGTCAGGAAATTTCTCCTTAGTTCTAAGTTGCTTCTCTCCTTAACTAGTTTCCACCCATTGCTTCTTGTCCTGCCTTCAGATGCTTTGGAAAATAGGTTGACCCCTTCTTCTTTGTGGCAGCCCCTGAGATATTGAAACACTGCTATCATGTCTCCCCTAGTCCTTGTTTTCATTAAACTAGACATACCCAGTTCCATCTTAAGTTGCATCTTAAGCCATCTAAACTCATGGCCATCCCCAGATTTGGACAACTACTTAAGTATGAGCCAACAGTGTGGGACAGCAGCCAAAAAAGCCAATGCAATCCTAGGCTGCATTAATAGTGGGATAGAATCAAGATCACGTGAAATATTAGTACTGCTTTGTAAAGCCTTAGTACAGCCACACTTGGAATACTGCATCCAGTTTTGATCACCACATTATAAAAAAGATGTTGAGACTCTGGAGAGTGTACAGAAGACCAACAAAAATGATTTAAGGGGCTGGAGGCTAAAACATATGAAGAACGGTTGCAGGAATTGGATAGTTTGTCTAGTCTAGTGAAAAGAAGGATTAGAGGTAACATGATAGCAGTGTTCCAATGTCTAAGGGGTTGCTACAAAGAAGGGGAGGGGGTCAACCTATTTTCCAAAGCACCAGCAGACAAGACAAGAACCAATAGATGGAAATCACTCCAGGAAAGAAGCAACCTAGAACTTAGGAAAATTTTCCTAACTGTGAGAACAATTACCGTATTTTTCGGAGTATAAGACGCACCTTTTTCCTCCCTAAAAGTGGCTGAAAATTTGGGTGCGTCTTATACTTCGAATGTAGCTTTTTTTTTCCCAGCCCTAACTAGGTGCTAACAGATCTTCCCAGCTCTTACTGGCTTGCAGGCTCTTTCATTGTTACTCTCTCCGAAGAATGTTTTTCCAGCCCTAAGTCTTTGCAGGTTTTTTTTCATTGCTCTACTTGCTCTGAATAAGTTTTTTTCTAGCTCTAACCAAGTGCTAATGATCTTCCCAGCTCTTACTGGCTTGCAGGCTCTTTCATTGATACGCTCTCCGAAGAAAGTTTTTTTAAGTCCTAACCAGGGGATAAAATAATGTGCTGAAGCTGACCAGACTAAGAATGCTAGCCAGATGAATACCTGATAGGCAGATTTTCCCCCCCTATTTTCCTCCCCAAAAACTAAGGTGCGTCTTATACTCTGGTGCGTCTTATACTCCGAAAAATATGGTAATCAGTGGAACAGCTTTCCTTCAGAAATTGTGGATGCCCCATCACTGGAGGCTTTCAAGAAGAGACTAGACAGCCATTTGTCTGAAATGATATTGAGTCTCCTGCTCAAATGCGGTTGGGCTAGAAGACCTCCAAGGTCCCTTCCAAATCTGTTATTCTTTGATTTCTATGATGGTGGCACCTTCCCTATTTTAACTATGTGCTGGAAAAGAGTGAATTATTTTTTACTGACCTTGATTCTGATTTTTACTGATACTGATCCCTGCCTATCTGTATGGAAAACTTAACAACGGGATTACTTGAAAGTGTGAATCTGATTTATGTTGGCTCAGCAACGGCCCAGCGATCTTTTCATGCTGATTAAAGGTGTTGTGGAAATCTATAATTTTGGAGGCTTACCAAGTTCTGATTTGGTTCTTCTAAAAGGATTATTCTTTAAAAGGACAATTGGCAACAGAAACATCCTTCCCTCTCTTATTCTCATTATCATAATAATAGCTGGACCACCTTTTAATGCTTGGGTTCACAAATCACACTTAAACAGATCTATGATTTATACTCAACGATACTAGTTTCATGATCACATTCATTACAAACTAGAGTAGCAGAGCTTACTTAGATCCAGTTACAGGTAGTCCTCGAGTTATGACCACAATTGAGGCCAAAAATTATGTTGCTAAGCAAAACATTTGTTAAGTGAGTTTGCCCCGTTTTACGACTTTTCTTGCCAGAGTTGTTAAGTGAATTGTTGCATTTGTTAAGTTAGTAACATGGTCGTTAAGCGAATCCCACATCCCCCAATGACTTTGCTTGTCAGAAGCCAGCTGGGAAGGTTACAAATGGTGATCACATGACCCCCCCGGGATGGTGTAACTGTCATAAGTACATGCCAGTTGCCAAGTATCCAAATTTTGATCACATGACCATAAGCATGCTGCAACGGTTGTAAATGTGAAAAACGGTCATAAGTCACTTTTTCCCAGTGCTGTTGTAACTTTGAACATTCCCTAAATAAACAATTGTAAGTAGAAGACTACTTGTATCATAGTTTTACACACTACAGGTAGTCCTCAATTTACAAACACAATGGAGCCCAACATTTCTGTTGTTAAGTGAGTTTTGCCCCATTTTAGGACATTTCTTGTCACAGTTGTTAAGTGAATCACTGAAGTTGTTAAGTTAGTAACACGGTTGTTAAGTGAATCTGGCTTCCCCATGGACTTTGCTGGTCAGGAGGTTGCAAAATGGGATCACATGACCCCGGGACGCTGCAACCGTCATAAATATGAACCAGTTGCCAAGCATCTGAATTTTGATCACGTGACCATGGACCAGTCATAAGTGTGAAAAAGAGTCACAACTCACTTTTTTTCAGTGCTATTTTAATTTTGAACGGTCACTAAATAAACTGTTGTAAGTCAAGGACTACTTATATATGCTAAGCCAAAGCCAAACCAAAGACTTAGTGTTATATGAATAGGGAATATTATCTTCCAAATCTTTAACAGTGATATACTGCTAAAGAAATCCAAACGACATCTTAGGCTGCCTTACAGCCTTATAATTTTTCAATAGCCTTAAGACTTGAAAACAGACTTTGATCATAGCTGTGTTTTGAACATTGATCCTTAGTTTCCTGTATTTATTAAATAGTAATGCAGTTGTAGTAATTAATGTTTCCTTTATTGCATAATTATTTATAATTCAAATCTTGTGTAGATAATCACACTGGAAAAGTATGGGCACAGAGACTGGAGTGAGATTAAAAGCACTGCTCTCGACCCAGCAATCAATCATTAACTGTGATGTCAAATATTATTTTAAATATAATTTTTATTAAACATATCAAAATATAAAATACACATGAAAATGAAAGTAATAGGAAAAAGGGGTGGGGGAGAGAAGGGTAGGATAAAGGTGGGGGGAAAGAAAAACATAAACTTCTGATTCTTTTCAATACAGTAGAATAAATACAATAACATTACAGCTTCAACTTTTGACTTTTGCATGCTTAAGATATATTAGCCATTGCTATAACAACAAACTTGTCTAATCAGCAAATCCCAAAGTCAACTTATTTTTTTTTCTATCTCAAGCAAAAAATCCAGAAGCTGTCTCCAAGTAGAAAATTGTGACATCAAGTGTTTTCCCAGTTGAGAGGGCACACAATCATGTAGCTTGTGTTATCTTGGAAAACTGATTTAAGGCCTGTGTTCAATGTTGTTGAAGGGTATAAAACCCTTGGTGGCGCAGTGGTTAGAATTTATTTATTTATTATTATTAGTGAGATTTATATACCGTCTCACAGTGCAAGCACTCTCTAAGCGGTTTACACCAGTAAGCAATTTATATTTATATTGCCCCCAACAATCTGGGTCCTCATTTTACCTACCTCGGAAGGATGGAAGGCTGAGTCAACCTTGAGCCAGTGAGATTTGAACCGCTGACCTGAGGATCACAGTCAGCTAAAGTGGCCTGCAGTGCTACACTCTAACTGCTGCGCCACCTCGGCTCTTATAATGTAATATTGTTAGGCTAACTCTGCCCTCTGCTAGGAGTTTAATCCAGACTGGCTCAAGGTTGACTCAGCCTTCCATCCTTTTGAGGTCAGTAAAATGAGGACCCAGATCGTTGGGTGCAATATGCTGAACCTCTAAACCATTTGGAGCAGTGGTGAAATGCTGCCGGTTCGGGCGGGCCAGTCGGTCGTTGCAGAGCCGATGGAGCTGGCGGCAGTCACGGTGCGGGGCTTCTCCCGACGCTTCCCCCGCCCGGCTGGACGCCGCCAAAGCATTCTGCGCATGCACAGAGCATAGAAGAACTCAAATGGTGGCATCCAGGCGGGTGGGGGAAGCGGGCGGGAGAAGCCCCGCACCGCGACCACCGCCAGCTCCATCGGCTCTGCAACGACTGACCAGCCCTCCCGAACCGGCAACATTTCACCCCTGACTTGGAGAAGACTGTAAAGCACTATGAAGTGGTATATAAGTCAAGTGTCTGTAGAAATTCTCAATCACCCAGGTCATGGTTGTCCCAAAGGTGCTTTTTCAGGAGGCAACTGGACTTTCTTGTTTTTTCTTTTGAAGACATTGCGCTTCTCATCCAAGAAGTTTCTTCAGCTCTGACAGGATAGTGGGGAATGGAAGGATTTATATTCCTTACAGGAGAAATTCTTAAATCCTTCCATTCCCCACTATCCTGTCAGAGCTGAAGAAGCTTCTTGGATGAGAAGCGAAACGTCTTCAAAGAAAAAACAAGAAAGTCCAGTTGCCTCCTGAAAAAGCACCTTTGGGATAAGTCTAAGTGCTATTGCTATATTCCTGCATGTGTCAGGCATGCAGAAACAAGATGGCAGCTCTGACCTTCTGACCTTTAAACTGTAGAGTTCTGCAACGTTTTGACCCTCTGTGTTGGGTTGTCAGCTCTTGAAAACTTTGCTAAAAACTTGCCCTTGGAGTTCTAAATGGTGACAAATGGGAATTGAGTTCTGATCGCCTCCATCCAGGGGTTTTTATTTGACTTCTCAGTCTAGCGTCACAGACCTGGGATTTCCTAGTGGTTTCCAGCCCAACTACCAATTAGCCAGGTTGATTCCTTTCAGCTTTTTCCAAGATCAACAAGGGTGTCTCTGGCACATTATTATTTACTGTGCTTTGTCCATTCAGGAGAACCTTTTACATCCACCTTGCTCAACCTGGGATGTGTTCTGAGTCCATTCCTTAAATTTCTTGGTAAGCACAATCAAAGACCAGGATTGTGGGAGCTGTAGTCATAGCACATCCCAGTTAGGCCGTAGCATGTCAAGGGGATGTCAAGGTTGCTTTTCTGTTTATTTATTCCATTCAGCAGAATGCTCTCCTTTTATTAATCCATTCCCGCATTTAAGAATGTAGGTCATCGGGGAAGAAGTCTGAAGAATATGTATGTAACCTGGCTGATACAGAGTCAAACAACTAGACTGTTTAGTCTGTTTCATTAGTCTGTGGCCTGCCAGGATCAGCTTGTTTATTTATTTATTCAATCAATTTATATAGTCTTGCCTTAGCTCTGCCAGTTAACTATGAATTTTAAGTGTATTACGGAGCCTTAGGTCATCTACATGCAAAGCATGTCTGCGGCCTTGCAGCCACCGTACTTCTGAAGGTGGATGGGCACTGAAAACCAGTTACCCGAATAACTTTCTGAAATCTGCATCCAAGACATTGTAAAATATTGGACAGGACATCCATGCACACGATGAATGTCCAATCCAATAACCTTCTTACAGTGAATTTTGGTTTCCCCCTCTGGCAAGAGTTGTGGAAAATGAAATGGAAAAATGACTCAACTCTCTCCGAATGGAGACTGCTGGGTTTATAATTCATAGCCAGTTGTCACTGTTCAAAGTTTCTGTTAGGACATTCGCTGGGATTCCTGCCAAGAAGAAAATATGTGTGTGTGTGTGTGTTTGGGTGTGTGTGTGTATGTGTGTGTAGTATGTTCCTAAGAAAGGCTTCTATGAAGGATATTGAACCCCACTGTTTTACAATCTTGAATATTTAGGTTTACAAAACATGGGTAAAATTAAAAAACCTGGCAGATCTGTGCAACGTACTAAGCTTGGTTAATATGAACGGCTGCTGCATCTGTGCCTGCTGTTATTGTTCCCCTCTTCAAAGGGAAAGATAGCAAGAGTGAATGTCGAACCTAGAGGGGGATTAATTTGTTAAATGTGTCTGAGAAAGCATTTGTCAGAATTCTGATGGAAAAAGTAGCAGAGGTGACAGTGAACATTTGAGAAATACAGTGGGCATCTCCGCTGTGCTGGGCATATATGTAGATCAGAATAACAGAATAACAGACTTGGAAGGGACCTTGGAGGTCTTCTAGTCCAACCCCCTGCTTAGGCAGAAAACCCTATACCATTTTAGACAAATGGTTGTACAACCTCTTCTTAAAAACATCCAGTGTTGTAGTATTCACAATTTCTGGAAGCCAGTTGTTCCACTGATTAATAGTTCTGTCAGGAAATTTCTTCTTAGTTCTAGGTTGCTTCTCTCCTTGGTTAGTTTCCACCCATTGCTTCTTGTCCTGCCCTCAGGTGCTTTGGAGAATAGTTCTTCTTTGTGACAGCCCCTGAGATATTGGAACACTGCTATCATGTCTCCCCTGGTCCTTCTTTTCATTAAACTAGACATACCCAGTTCCTGCAACCGTTCTTCATATGTTTTAGCCTTCAGTCCTCTAATCATCTTTGTTGCTCTTCTCTGCACTCTTTCTAGAGGCTCAACATCTTTTTTACATCGTGGTGATCAAAACTGGATCTAATATTCTAAGTGTGGTCTTACCAAGGCATTATAAAGTGGTACTAACACTTCACATGAACTTGATTTTATCCCTCTGTTAATGCAGCTATTTGTTTTCTTCAGTAGGTTATTAAGAAATGTCTGAATGTAGGAAATAAAATTTGTTTACATTTTTTCATTTAGAAAAAGTGCACGACAAAGCGAATAAGCCTGATTTATGGAATGGTTCGGGTTTTTATTTATTTCTTGCAATTTATTAGTCACCCACTTCCAGTGGATTCTGCATTGAGTCCAATGCATGAATATGCAGCTTGCTAAATGTGATACAACCCGTACATGATGGAAGCAAAGCATGAGAATAACTGTAATGGTTCAACATTGAGTAAGGAATAAGAAAGGGAAGTTGCTTCATATATTTACGGATAAATGTATGAGGAATGTTTATGGTGAGAGCAGAGATACAGTAGAGATATGTTGGTTGGAGACTTGAAGAGACTGGTATTTTTGTATGCAAATGATGCAGTGGCTGTTAGTTGAGAACCCAAATGATTTGCAGCCAGTATTAGTTTAGTCAGAAAGAGAAAATAAATTTGGGTTAAATTCTAAAACAAAACTAAGAAAATAAGAGTGATCTGTTTGAGAGAAGGAGGAAGACCAAGGAAGTGGTTGGATGGAGCCAATGAGGTTTTCAGAATGAAAAAAAAGAGAGAGAAAAGAGAACTCATCATTTTGCGTGGCTGTTTGTCCCACTGGAAGTTCCTCCTGATAGCTAGCTTGAACTTCCTTCCTTGTAGTTTCATCCCACTGGGGTCCTGCCCCCCCTTTTTTCCTCTTTCTTTCTTTCTTTCTTTCTTTCTTTCTTTCTTTCTTTCTTTCTTTCTTTCTTTCTTTCTTTCTTTCTTTCTTTCTTTCTTTCTTTCTTTCTTCTTTCTTTCTTTCCTTCCTTCTTTCTCTCTCCTTTTCTTTTCTTTCCTTTTCTTTTGCTACAGCCAGTGGCGGGTTGCTGTCTTACCGGTGCTGGTGCGCGTGCATCTCCAACTTTCGGGGGGCGTGTGCTCGCTACGCGTGCGCACCCCCTCGTGCGATTTTGCTTTTGCACATGCGCGGAAGCAAAATCACGCCGAAATCTCTCTCGTGCGTGCGTCCCCTGGTGAGATTTCGGCACGATTTTGCTTCCGTGCATGCGCAGAAGCAAAATCGCCCAAAAATTAACATAAAAAATGGCGACACGTGCGGTGGACCAGCAGAGAGGGCTCCGAAGCGGTTGCACGCAAATTACGCAATCGGCCGCTCCCTACCGGAGCTGCGCACTGGGCAGCTCCGGCAGGAACCCACCTCTGGCTACAGCCCTTCAGATATTTAAAGACTGCTCTCCTATCTTTTATCCAGATACAGAACTCAGTAACTCAGGATAATCTGGCATGACCCATTGTGATAAAATCATGTTGACTCAAGTGTAGCACACCTACCTAAATGCTCAAACCATGCTGCTTGATAATCTGTTGGAAGGTCTTGATCAGTATAGATGTCAAGGTCGGTTACTTTCCTGGTCCTCCTTCCACATTTTGAAGCTCCAGACTTCAAGGAGTTACTCTAAGGTTACTGAGAATGATTCTGAGATCACTTCCATTGGTTTCTTCAGAATCTTCAAATATACTCCATCTATCCCTGGACTCTTGAATTCATTTAAATTAGCAGGGTTCTTTTACTCTGTCCTGGTTAATTTTGCAGTAGTGGCTACTAACAGCATCTTCATAGCATCATCCAAGGTGAGATAAAGTCTGCCCAACATTACTCTAATTTTGGTACAACAATTGTTAGATGATTTTTGAAGAAATGAAGTCAACTTGCAGAAATTATCCTTTTCCATCCTAAATTTCAGTTTCCTCATTTCCCCTGAGACAAAACAGTGCCCACTAGGGTTCCATTTTATTTCAGAAGGAAGATTAACACACATAAAGAGTTAAGAAGTTGCATCTTATTATTTGTTACTGCTTCCATATTTTCTTTTTCCAATGGTTCCTACATCCTTTGGGTTTTTTTAAATTTCTAACCCAGCCACATAACTTTTGGTGCTCTTTTAGTATATCTGTCAAGCTTCACCCCATTCTGAATTTTAGACTGTAGACTTGACACAGTTCCTCCATATTATCTTGTAGGCTTGGTTACGTTCTCCTCCTTCTATGTTCTGTAAATGTCTTTTTTCTCTACAGTTTTTTATACCTCTTCACGAATCTATCCTGGCCAATGTAGCTGTTTCCCATTTTTCCTTCTTGTGAGGGTTGTTTTTGAGCCATTCATATCTCATTTTGTATAATTTTCCTTTCTTTCCGGGGTTAGGAAGGAAATTTCATATAACTATTTCTCAGGTATATTATTGCAAGAGACTTGAAAAAAAATCTGGGACTTTGTTGACTGCCTTTGAATGTACAGGATCTCTTCTTCTATCATTGCTTCCATGTTTGCCCGGATCCCAGGTGTTCAGTTCTGATTCCCCCATTGCCTGTTCATTCAAAACAACAATCTCGGCATCTGCTTTTGAAAATCTGGATGGTGCTTAACATCAATGCATTTAACATTCTTTTATAGATCAGACATTTCCCCCAGATGTCTTTGCATGCCACAAGATGAACAAATTGTCTGTAGATAAAGAAAGGAAAGATGCATTATTGTGGCTTCTGTCTATAAAATGTGGGCAATATAATCCAATGCTCACAAAACCTTAAGCCTTCACTTACAAATATAAAAACGTATAGAAAATATTTCAGAAACATTCAAGCATGCTCAGCCATAGTATTTGCTGTAGGAACTATGTTAGGTTACAACAACAGGGATATGTGGTGATAAGGTAGGCTGAAAAAGACCTGAAGATTTGGGCATTTCTAGAAATGGTTCAACTGACAAGATAATACAATTCACTAGACCAGGGGTCAGCAACCCGTGGCTCTGGAGCAGCATGTGGCTCTTTCATCCCTCTGCTGCGTCTCCCTGTCGCTCAAAATATGTGTCACAACCGCCAATGTGTGATACACACCGGCACATGATTTATTGAGCTTTTCGACCCCCGGTAGGCCAACCATGGATAAATCCAAGTAAAGAAAAGTTTCACAAGAAAACAGAATGTTTAATTCAACTACACATGCTAGTTCTGTGGCTGCTCAGGAAATAGTCAGGCACGGGAAGGGTTTTGTGGCTCCCGATGTTTTCTTTTCTGTGGGAAACGGGTCCAAATGGCTCTTTGAGTGTTTAAGGTTGCCAACCCCTGCATTAGACAATAATTATATAACAAATAGTCCTCGACTTACAACAGTTCATTTAGTGACTGTTCAAATTTACAACGGCACTGAAAAAACTGGCTTAGGACCGTTTTTCACAGTTACAATTATTCTTTTTTTTAAAAAAATATTTTTATTGAATTTATATACATTTAAAAACAGTACAGAAAAAAAAACCACAAGCAAAACAACAACATATAATCAAACAAAACAAAACAATGCTGTCTAAACTGACAGCTAAACATACCATGAGCTACATTAATTAACCTCTAAGTTTATCTTATGGCATTTAATATCGACGGTAAAAGTTAAGCTTATATGCTATATATGTTATATAAATAATGCTCACATTTCTATAATTTCCTTTCAATATTATATTTCATACTTGCTCACTTAGTTTATTAATAATGAAATCATATGTATATATTCCTATGGTTATTAGTAATGAGTAAAATATTTTAAGTTCACTATATACAGCTTTTCTTCTATTTCCTCTTTTCTAACCATTCATAGAATATATTCCAAACTTCATAGAATTTTGAGTCCTCTACAGTTACAATCATTCATATGATTGGCAATTGGTTCATACTTATAGCACTTAGACTTAGACTTAGGTTAGACTTAGACTTAGACTTAGACTTAGGTTCATACTTATAGCACTTAGACTTATGACCGTTACAGAGTCATGTGATCATCTTTCACAACCTTCTGACAAGCAAAGTCAACGGGGAAGCCAGTTTCACTTAACAACCAGGTTACTAACTTATCAACTCCAGTGATTCACTTAACAATTGTGGCAAACTGTAAAATGGGGCAAAACTCACTTAACAAATGTCTCACTGAACAACAGAAATTTGGGGCTCAATTGTGGTCGTAAGTCGAGGACTACCTATGAGACCTCTTATGCAAAAGGACCTCCTTTATTTTAAAGATTTCAGTCAGTTCAATTAGCTCCCAACTGTCGGCCTCCACAACAGTTCAAAAAGTCAATGAAACAGTCGAAAGCTTTCAGGATTAGATGCTTCTGTTCCTTGGTCTAGTTCAATATCTCTCAAACTTGGCAACTAAAATGTGTGGACTTTAACTCTCAGACTTCCTCACTGATCATGGGATTCCCGAAGCCAGTTGAAGTCCACCCATGTTAAAGTTGCCAAGGTTGAGAAATCCTTCTCTAGAGCATGCGCAGGCATGAATATAGCACCTGTTGGCAACGCCTGAAAGCAGGCACACCTTTTCTCAGGGTAATGGGGCTGCAGCATAATCCTGGGAAAAGGCATGTTTTGTTTAAGGAGTTTCCAACAGGTGCTACCTGTGCACCTACATGCACTCTGACACACCTTTTTCCTTTTGGTTCTAAAGGGCTGCACAATTCTATATTGAGTCTGTCATCTGCACCTCTATAACTGTCTGGTTCTGCAACCCAACAAGACAGACACAGACTTTAGAGGATAATCAGAACTGCAGAAAAAACAATTGCTACCAACCTGCCTTCCATTGAGGACCTGTATACTGCACGAGTCAAAAAGAGGGCCGTGAAAATATTTACTGATCCCTCGCATTCTGGACATAAATTGTTTCAACTCCTACCCTCAAAACGACGATATAGAGCACTGCATACCAAGACAACTAGACACAAGAACAGTTTTTTCCCGAACGCCATCACTCTGCTAAACAAATAATTCCCTCACCACTGTCTAACTATTCACTATGTCTGCATTACTATTACTATTAGTCTTCTCATCGTTCCTATCACCCATCTCCTCCCACTTATAACTGTATGACTGTAACTTGTTGCTTGTATCCTTATGATTTATATTAATATCGATTGTTTCCTGATTGCTTATTTGTACCCTATGACAATCATTAAGTGTTGTACCTCATGATTCTTGACAAATGTATCTTTTCTTTTATGTACACTGAGAGCATATGCACCAAAGACCAATTCCTTGTGTGTCCAATCACACTTGGCCAATAAAGAATTCTATTCTATTCTATTCTATTCTATTCTATTCTATTCTATTCTATTCTATTCTATTCTATTCTATTCTATTCTATTCTATTCTATTCTATTCTATTCTATTCTATTCTATTCTATTCTATGAAGTATGTTCCCCTATTGATAGCAACAGGACATAATCTTAATGCAAAGTCTACCTCTACATTTAGCAAATATTGTTGCTGGTAGGATAGCATCCAATTATTGTTTATAGGCACATTGTTACTTTAAGTTTGTTTGATGTTGTGGCGATCCAGCCATTGTGCTTTGTAAAACATGATTAATGACCATAGCTGCATTTGGACATTATTATTATTTTATTATTTTTATTAGAGTTGGAAGGGACCTTGTAGGTCATCTAGTCCAACCCCCTGCTCAAGCAGGAGTTCCTACACCATTTGAGACAGATGGCAGTCCAGTCTCCCCTTGAAGGTCACAAGTGTTGGGGCTCTCACAACCTCTCAAGGATACAACTAATAGATGGGTCCAAAATGTTCAAACTCTTATTTTAAGGTTTGGAGGACTTTAAGAGATGAAATAAATATATTAAGCCTTGGTTTAAGGCAACCGTTTTGCCAATAACATCCCCCTCCCAATAAACTGATTTGAAGAAAGCAAAGTGTTGGTAAAATGCTTACATGGTAATGATTTTGCTCCTTAATTATGTTTTTAAAAAGCTTAAGGCACTGGAGGCTCAGCAGATGACCAGGTGGATCATAAATTGATTCTGGGAGTCCACATTTACTTTACAAAATGCAAGTTATCCATCTTTAGCCTGGTGTAATGCTTGATTCCATTCACTGTGGCTTGTTCAGCCAGCCACAACTTAGCATAGTATATGAATTCAGTAATACAAATTGTTCTTTTCCCCCCCACAGTGTAAATTTTCCATTACAGAATGTGTTTATCACATTCCCCGTAAAGGTTAGTTCTGCAATATTCTTTTCCTCTGCAATGGCTTGAACCCTGTTATACAGGGAAGGAAGGAAGGAAGGAAGGAAGGAAGGAAGGAAGGAAGGAAGGAAGGAAGGAAGGAAGGAAGGAAGGAAGGAAGGAAGGAAGGAAGTTCATTCTGTTTAGTCTGTCAATAGTTCAATTTGCTTTTTCATAGATAAGTGCCAGGGAACAAAATAAGACCAGGAATTACATCCATCTTTGCCCCAAGATTTAATCCAAAATTAGATTCCCCCCTCTCTTTCCACCAGCAGAGAAATAAACCTGTGTGAAAGAAGGAATTTATATTTTAAAAATGCTGATGTAAGCTGAGCCATAGCGGTGTGAGCAAACTACTAAAATACTTTTGAGAATCCTGCTACTCAGAGATAAAGACAGCACTAGGTTATCTTGCAAAAAAAGGGAATGTTTTCCCCATAATTCTTGATAGGTATGATTTAGTACTTGGAGTTTGTTAAAGAGTCTTTATCTCGCTCCTTTGCTCCCTAGTGAAGGAACAATGCCAAGTGTGCTAATAGAAGCAAGGAGGGTTGGCATAATGAAATAACATGCAGAAGTAAAAAGACCTTGAACGCTTAGAAAAATCACAAAGCACAAGTCCTGGTTTTTCTTACCGGCAAATGTGAACTTTTATTACCTACCGCAGAAAATGAGATTTAAAAATAGTATTAAATAAGACTTTACAGTCAATAGAGTCTGTTTGGAAGCTCTGGCTGATGAAAAGAATTGATTATATACTGTATATATATATACCGTGTTTCCTCGAAAATAAGACCCTGTCTTATATTTTTTTGAACCCTTATTGCCATGCACTTGTTATAATAACCCGGAAATAAGCGCTTGGCCTTATTGCCATGCACTCAAAAGCCTGATTGGGCTTATTATCAGGGGATGTCTTATTTTGGGGAAAACAGGGTATATATCTCTCCCTTTATTTTCTCTTTATTTTCATTTATCAGCAAAAAATGCTACACACACACACACACACACACACACACACACACACACACACACACACACATATATATGCAAAAAATCCTACACATATAGATTAGTGTGTCGGCTATATAAAAAACAGCCTGGATGGTCCCAGTGAGGGGCTGAAAGGCAAAAAGGAAGCTGTGATGCTTTCTCTCCCATATTTGGGTACACCAGGATAACTCGACAGAAAAACATATATAACCCGTTCCTGGTGAAAGAACTTATTGGGAACAGAGCCTATGGCCTAGTGGTTAAGTTGCTGCCCTGCAAGGCAGCCAGCCCGGGTTCAAATCCCAGTAAGGGGTATGGCTATCTGACGAGAGCAAAATAAGCTTGAAATAGATCTATAATAGTCTCCCTTTATTTTCATACACACACACACACACACACACACACATATATATATATATATATGTGTGTGTGTGTGTGATATATATGTGTGTGTGTGTATGTGTATATGTGTATATGTATATGTATATGTATATGCATATGTTATATATGTATTACAGAAGATTGTTTAATCTTCACACTTTTGCCACCTGGCAATCTGTGCCTGGCTTCAACAATGCTTTTTTTTTAAATTCAGGCACTGAGAAGAAGAAAAGTCTTGTATCTGAGAGGAGAAGTAAGATTTAGAAGGGTAAGCAGCTGGAAATGTTAGACGTAGAACTGGAGATTGAAGAGGGAAAACTCACCAGGTCACAGTAACCAGTTCTCTGGCAGTGTTTCTCTTCCACTTGTCATGTCTGTGTGCAGAGAGAATAAAAAATTCTTTGTTGTTAATGCCAAAAAAAAAACCCCGAGCCACACGTGTGCCAATGCTTTTTCATTCTCAGTTTTTAACAACAAAGTTCCCAAGAAAATCACCTGAAATAAACTTCAGATGTAAAATGGTTATGGAAAAGGGGATAGTTTCAAATCTTCAAATCTCTGAGCCATTTTTTACATTTACAATTCTCTCTCCCTCCCTCCCTCCCTCCCTCCTTCCCTCTCTTTCTCTCTCTCCCTCCCTCCTTCCCTCCCTCTCTTACACACACACACGCACGCACACACGCACACACGCACACACACACACACACACACACACACACACCATATCTATACATTTTAAAGACATTAGAATTATATTTGAAAAGATGCTCTCCATAACCAGCCAGTTCCATATACCAATTTGATACATTTTCTGGAGGATTAACAAAAATATCCCTAATACTTCCCATGGGCATACATGATCTAAATAGGCAAAAGTGGAAGGTTAGGGGAAATCGAAAAGGGCACAAAGAGATTGTGAGTAAATCCTTGTAGAGGCTTTGTTTGTAGAGATGTGTGATTTATTCTGCAGGGCACTACACTTGCTTATCTGTATACTACTAAAACTAGTGTGATTGTTTGCAACCTTTAATTGGGCGAAATGTTGCAAACCGCAAATGTGTTAACTTAACAGAAAGCATCCAAAATCTGGATCTCATGATTCCCACAGGATTGAAATTTGGCAAAGTTGTGGCTGCTTCTCTGCTCCATGCCATCATGGTCAGCTGCGGTCATGTGACTGTCATTTTCAATGTGTCATGACAGTTTCCCAAACAACCTTGCAATCCCTTGCTCCTTCTGGGGAGGGGAGGGGAGGTTCTTGGATAAGAAGTGAAATATCTTCAAAGAAAAAACAAGCAAGTCCAGTTGCCTCTTCAAAAAGGGGCAACTGGACTTGCTTGTTTTGGTTGGGACAACCATCACCTGGATGACTGAGAATCTCCATATACATCTTTCTGTCTCAGTTATGTCTCTATAGATCAGTGATGGCGAACCGTTTATGGCTTTTATGGCTCGGGTGCAAAAAGGGTGCACGCGTGTACGATAGCGCACACCCATAATGCAATCCCCGCTGCGTGCATGCGCACAACCCCCATGCTGCCCCCCCACGCATGCGCACAACCCCCCTGTGTTGCCCCTCCACGCATGCGCACAGGTCTCTCTAAAGCCTCCGGACTTCCAGTAGGCCGAATGGGCCGTTTTTTGCCGTCCCCAGGCTTCAGGAGGCTTTCCTGAACCCTGGGGCGGTGAAAAGCGGCCCACGGCCCAACCGGAAGTTCGGAAACAAACTTCTGGTTGGCCCATTGGGCCATTTTTTGCCGTCTTCAGGGTTCAGGAGGCATTCCTGAAACCTGGGGAGAGCGAAAACGGCTGAAAAGAAGGCTGAAAATCAGCTGGCCATGTGCACTGGAGCTGACATAGGGCAACGCCTTGCGTGTCCTCAGTTATGGCTCCGCGTGCCACAGGTTCGCCATCACTGCTATAGACATTTAAACATGTAATTCCTGTGTGCAAATCATAGCCATTATTGCATGGTTTTCTCTCAGATTTTTCCTTCAGCATCTGGTTCTCCTCCTCTACCTATAACTTTGGCTTCTGCAATATGATCTCTAAACTAGATTCATATCTAATTTAGGTCCCTTGGGTTATAGAGAACCTGAAGCCAGAACTTTGGAAGACAAACTTTGGAACAAAATCCAAACTATATGACAGCATGTACAGTTAGTACATATCTTTACACTTATAATACAGAGAATGAATCATGAATAAATCACTGCATTTATCAAGGCACATTTGCTCATGTTTCATCTGGAACCATTAAAATATGACCTACTTATACTAATCTTACAATTAACACTCAGACACTCTAGGTCTTCTGTGTGGGCATTAGTAGCTCTTGAAATACAAGGAACATTGTTCTGATTGTAACTGCA
This sequence comes from Diadophis punctatus similis, assembly GCA_023053685.1. Classification (NCBI taxonomy): domain Eukaryota; kingdom Metazoa; phylum Chordata; class Lepidosauria; order Squamata; family Dipsadidae; genus Diadophis; species Diadophis punctatus. Next base: position 6,130,657 of record JALIGW010000003.1, on the reverse strand, counting down.
GATAAACATCAGTCTTACTACTACTTATTCTTCATCTATTTCTCTGAAAAAAAAAAAGACGGTCTAGGTAAGCGAGCCTGAAAAATAGCATTTTAGTCACCTTATCCCCAAATACTTGCTTACTGAGTCTTCTGCTGTTGGTCTTGGATTGTCTTAATAAAAGGGTGTTTACATTGTAACCTTTTTTTTTCTTATAAAGAAAATTATTGTTTGGGTAGCTAACAAGTAGAAATCTCATACAGGTTATTTAAGCAAAGATACCTTAAAAATAGAATTGTTAGATTAGCAATTTGTATTTAAAAATACAATTAAGTACATTATTCATAGTCAAGAAAGGCTACATGGCAAAAAGTGGAAAAGAAATTTCACCTTTTTTGAATTATTTTGACTATTTTAATAAACCACTGTAAGCCATGTATTAATAAAGTTTTGAGACATCTTATCTGAACACATGAACATTTTGAGTAACGCTAGTTAGGTCCAACCTACACCTTTATTTGTTGAATTTCATTTCTCTACTAAAACAAGACCAATTCAGATGAAAATAAAGGAAAAATATTAATTTGTCAATTGTTTATTTAAAACTTTAGGCCAGTTTTGAAAAATGAAAGTACTTAATGGTAATGTAAAGTATATATTATCAGTGTAAAATAAATAGCATCAGCTATTAAAAACAACTTCAGCCACTATGTCAGGTTACAAGCCAAAAGCTTGCCAGTGAAATGACTATCAAGATGAAATTTATTCTTTTCAGGTGAAGAGATTTGCAGAATTTGGGAGCATCAATTACTATGAAGTATGCCACTAATGATAGCAGGACAGAGACCAAATTCTTTTCCATGGTTTTTAAGATGTCAGAATTCTCATAGGAGATCATGTGGTCTTTCAAATAATTGTATCTCCAATTATGTAGGAATTAATAGGTTATAAGCAGCACTTTGAATTGTGCTCAGAAATGGACTTATAGCCAATTATACCTATAACAAAGGTATAGTTTGCTCCTTGTAATTAGGATGCATATAATTAGGATGACTAAACGTCTATTTCCTGCAATCCAAGCCAGCATAGCCAATTATGAGCTGGGCTAAAAATGATAATTTACCAAAATCTGGAAGGGTATAAGTACTCTCCTATAGTAGTCTCCAACTGTAATCAGTTTTGCCCAACAACGTAGTTGTATCACTGCAATAGTGGTGAATATCTGTAGCTCAGGTGCAGGATAAGGGTGAACGTTTGTTCTCCGGGTTTGTGGGTTGGTTTCTGAACGTTTCATTACCAGGCTAGGTAACATCTTCAGCGGAGATTTAAAAGAAATTAAAAGAATTTAGAATTTAAAAGAAAGAGTTTTGAAGAAGTCCTCAACCGTGGAGTGTAATTTTCTTGCATTTTTAAAAATATTATGAGATAACTAAGAGATATGGATGCCCCATCTTTCATTATGCTATCTATATAATAGCCTCTGTAGCTTCCTATACGCCGTTAGATTTTAGATTTATTATTAGAGTTGGAAGGAACCTTGTAGGTCATCTAGTCCAACCCCCTGCTCAAGCAGGAGTTCCTACACCATTTGAGACAGATGGCAGTCCAGTCTCTCCTTGAAGGTTGCAAGTATTGGGGCTCTCACAACCTCCGCTGGCAAGCTGTTCCACTGGTTGATCGCTCTCACCGTCAGAAAGTTTCTCCTCACTTCCAGGTTGAATCTCTCCTTGGTCAGCTTTCTTCCGTTATTCCTTGCTTGGCTTTCTGGTGCCATAGAGAACAGCCTGACCCCCTCCTCTCTGTGGTAGCACATCAAGTATTGGAACATTGCTATCATGTCACCAAGCTCAGTTCCTGCAACGGCTCTTTGTATGTTTTATTTTCCAGACCCTTTATCATCCTAGTTGCTCTCTTCTGCACTTTCTCTAGAGTTTCAATGTCTTTTTTGTAGTGTATTTTTTGTAGTGTATTCCTAGGTGAAGTCATAATGACCAGAGGGTTTTTTCAGAAGCGGCTCTATTGTGACCGTCTGTCCTTGAGAAATTGTTGGAACCCTTCCTCTGGAGAAATTCCTCACCCAATTTGGCAGAGGATTTCAAAAGGCTGTTTGTGCCTGGTTTTAAGACACACACGCACAAACTATATCTAGAGTATTCCCACTGAAATCAGAAAACATCACTGACTTATAAAAGATAAATGCACATCTTTTTTTTAAAGCCACTAGGAAGTGTCATCATAAAAGCAGTATTTCCTCTTCAGGTTATTTCAGAAGAAACTATAAGAGCAAAGTCTATTAGAGCAGGGGTCTCCAACCTTGGCAACTTGAAGCCTGGTGGACTTCAACTCCCAGAATTCCCCAGCCAGCTGGCTGGGGAATTCTGGGAGTTGAAGTCCTCCAGGCTTCAAGTTGCCAAGGTTGGAGACCCCTGTATTAGAGCATGCTAGGTACACCATATTAAAGATAATAAAGCTCCTATTTATGCAGATCTATAGCATAATCCTTTGTCTACTAAGATGTAGGATCTACTGTGTTCAGTTGGATGTATTTTGAGCTGAATGTAAACAGAAGTGCAAGTTTATTAACTGGTTAAAACTAATTTGATGTATGACTAGGATTTCTATAATTACGTGTCAGCCCTAGTTCAGTTTGCCTTAACCATTCTCCGGTGGCTAGGAATTGACATCAGAAGAACAGCACAGTGAGTGAGCAACTTCACATTTTATAAACAAATACATTTCTGTTTGCAGAACACAGTTTCTAGGAATATGTTTTTTGTCCCTGAAATGATTTATAACCTAAAAAGTTTAATTCAACCTTGCTTAGTCTGGGCCTTTTCCATAGGTGTGGGCTACAATTCTCAGCCAGCAGAAGAGAGCTATAATGTATGAAATTAACTTCACTGAATGTCATGGCTTAATTATTTTCAAGATTTAATGAGATCAGGGTTAAACTATGTACTCAGTCATGAACATAGTAAATACCCTTGGGACAGTGGCTATTATTGCTGCTTAACTTATTTTGTAGGCTTGTTATGAGCACCCTAAAAGAAATTGAGGACACAAATAGGGTAAACAAAGAAGATTAATATTCTAGGTACTAACACCTCCAATTTATCAGTCCCATCAATCTCTCATGAATTTACAATATAGACATTTGAGGGATATTGGTATTTCTTCCTGCCTCTCTTCAATTTCAAAATACATGTAATGCGATCTCAATTTTAGTTGGGGACGAGAGGTTTACCGTCTGGCCCACCGAGGCATCTGTACTACAAATTAAGTATGAATATTTAAAGTCACTCTAGATGCCCCATCTGAACCCATAAAGGTCATCAAAAAGATCTTGAATGATTTATAACAATCTTTGTTATATTTCTCATTTCCTGCCTTCTCAAAGCAGAACTGCAGCTATCTTGTTGAACAAAGAATTGTGATAATAACTTTGAGGGACACCATAGCATGGTGTTTTTTCTCTCTCTGCCTCCCCCATCCTGCTGTTGCCCTGGTCAAGATAGAAAGTATAAGGTGTATGTAATGATGTGTATTCATTTGTGATTGTGAATGTTTTTCCTTTCTTCTACTCTCTGGCAAAGCAGTTTTTTAAAAGTTGTCTTATATAATGATTGCAACAATAAATGTATGTATGGAGCCTGGTGCAGTTGAGAAATCCAATTAATTGCGACCCTACTTGGAGAAGGAGGCACTTCTCACAGTCACTCACGCCCTTATCACCTCACGGCTGGATTACTGCAATGCGCTCTACATGGGGCTACCCTTGAAGAGTGTCCGGCGACTGCAATTGGTGCAAAATGCAGCTGCGCGAGCTGTGGTGGGTGTACCTAGATGCACCCACGTAACACCGATCCTCTGCCAGCTGCATTGGCTGCCCATTAGTCTCCGGATCCAATTTAAGGTGTTGGTCGTTACCTTTAAAGCCCTACATGGCTCAGGGCCAGGTTACCTTCGGGACCGCATCCTGCCGCATACCTCCCTACGACCGGTCAGGGCCCACAGAGTTGGCCTCCTCCAGGTCCCATCGACCAAGCAATGTTGGTTGGCGGGGCCGAGGGGGAGGGCCTTCTCTGTGGGAGCTCCCTCCCTGTGGAACCAGCTTCCCCCGGAGATCAGGACTATCCCCACTCTACTGGCCTTCCGGAAAGCAATAAAAACTTGGCTCTTCCGGCAGGCGGGGTGAAAGTGAGATCAACTAGATTAGATATGGGTCTCCCCCCTTGTTTATGAATGCATGATTCTCTTTTTAACTTTTGTATTTTTTAATTATTATATTTTATACTTGTAATGGTTTCTAGTATGTTGTGAGCCGCCCAGAGTCCTCTGGGAGTTGGGCGGCATAGAAATCCATTCAAATAAATAAATAATAAATACGGGTCTCCCCCCTTGATTGTGAATGTGAGATACTCTTTTTAATTTTTGTACTTTTTAATTATTGTATTTTTTATACTGTGGAATGGATTCTGATATGTTGTGAGCCACCCAGAGTCCCCCGGGAGTTGGGCGGCATAGAAATCCATTTAAATAAAATAAATAAATAAATAAATAATATAGTTCTCAGGAAAAAAAACAGTTCTGAATACAGCATATTCAAAGCCAGCTCCAATTCCTCCCAAGAATTTTGCTTATTGAAAATTTAGTTTTCTTCTCTCAAAGCTGAGGACTTTTGCCATGATTGTCTTGTGTCTTCACAGGTGTGTATACTTGTGCACCCAGATATACTCTAGTGAACACTTCAGAAACATTGGGCTCTTTTACAAAGATATGGCATAACTGAAAAACAGATGCACTGCATTTAATCAAAGCAGAAAAAAATAGTTCACCAGCAGAAAATAAAATTAAATCATATGAACCCCATTGTTTTGTAAATGTTCATAGAAAACAACTGGATTTGGTTTTCTAGACCAGAAAATTCAAAACACTTGGGTAAATAATGAGAAATAAAGGTGAATGATTTCTAATAATAATAATAACAATAATAATAACAACAACAACAACAACAACAACAACAACAGAAGAGTTGGAAGGGACCTTGGAGGTCTTCTAGTCCAACCCCCTGCTTAGGCAGGAAACCCTACACTACTTCAGACAAATGGTTATCCAACATCTTCTTAAAAACGTCCAGTGTTGGAGCATTCATAACTTCTGGAGGCAAGTTGTTCCAATGATTTATTGTTCTAACTGTCAGGAAATTTCTCCTTAGTTCTAAGTTGCTTCTCTCCTTGATTAGTTTCCACCCATTGCTTCTTGTCCTGCCCTCAGGTGCTTTGAAGAATAGTTTGACTCCCTCTTCTTTGTGGCAACCCCTGAGATATTGGAACACTGCTATCATATCTCCCCTCGTCCTTCTTTTCATTAAGCTAGACATACCCAGTTGCTGCAACCGTTCTTCATGTTTTAGTCTCCAGTCCCCTAACCATCTTTGTTGCTCTTCTCTGCACTCTTTCTAGAGTCTCAACATCCTTTTTGCATCGTGGTGACCAAAAAATGAATGCAGTATTCCAAGTGTGGCCTTACCAAGGCATTATAAAGTGGTATTATTACTTCACGTGATCTTGATTCTATCCCTCTGTTAATGCAGCCTAGAACTGTGTTGGCTTTTTTGGCAGCTGCTGCACACTGCTGGCTCATATTTAAACGGTTGTCCACTAGGACTCCAAGATCCCTCTCACAGTTACTACTGTTGAGCAAGGTACCACATATGCTGTACCTGTGCATTTTGTTTTTCTTGCCTAAATGTAGAACCTTACTTTTTTCACCATTGAATTTCATTTTGTTTGATAGCGCCCAATGTTCAAGTCTGTCAAGATCCTTCTGTATCTTGAGCCTATCTTCTGGAGAGTTGGCTATTCCTGCCAGTTTGGTGTCATCTGCAAATTTGATGAGTTCTCCATCTATCCCCTATTAGATGTAGTTAAAAAAAACTGAGACAGAAAGATGTCTATGGAGATTCTCAGTCATCCAGGTCATGGTTGTCCCAAAGGTGCTTTTTCAAGAGGCAACTGGACTTTCTGGTTTTTCTATAAAGACATTTTGCTTCTCATCCAAAAAGCTTCTTCAGCTTTGACTGGATAGTGGGGAATGGAAGAATTTATGTTCCTTGTGGACAGCTGGTCATTTGCATTGTTTTAGAGAGTCGTTGAGGCCATTTGGAGCTTTATTTGTGTCCTCAGGGTCACAAATGGGTGTGGAGCAGGGGTGAAATGCTCCCGGTTCGCTTTTACCTGTCGGTCGTCGGAGAGCCAATCGTGAAGGCAGCGCGACGCTCCGCCCACGTGCCGGGACACCACCATTTGAGTTCTTGTACCCTCTGCGCATGCACAGAATGCTTTGTGCATGCGCAGAGGGTAAAAGAACTCAAATGGCGGTTTCCAGGCGGGTGTGCGGAGCGTCGCGCTGCCTTCGCGATCGGCTTTCCGACGACCGACAGGTAAAAGCGAACCGGGAGCATTTCACCGCTGGTGTGGAGCCTTCTTGGAACTGATGAAAGGACTGTGTTGTAGACTGGAGATAGATGATGTCATATACCTCCTGCACTGTTGAGAGAGGGCTGTTCAATTTTGACATAATGCCTCTTTGACCCCTCTTTCAAACCTCTGTCCTCGGTCCAAAATGTGGACTTTACTGGGAAAAGAATGCCCTTTGTAAATGCAGATGGACTGCTGAATCTTGTCCTGATGGGTTTGTTCTCCTATGTTGTGCCATGTGTTTACGAAGTGGTTGTTTTGTTTCCCCAATGTACAGATCTGCACATGTCTCACTGTATTGTACTGCATATACCACGTTGCTCATTTTGTGTCCGAGTGTTTTATCCTTGGGGTGGACAAGCTTCTGCCTTAGCGTATTCTAAGGTTTAAAGTGTGCATGTATGTTGTGTTGACTGAAGATCCTCCCGATCCTTCCCTTCCCCACCATCCAGTCAGAGCTGAAGAAGCTTCTTGGATGAGAAGCAAAATGTCTTCAAAGAAAAACAAGAAAGCCCAGTTGCCTCTTGAAAAAGCACCTCTTTGGGGATGGAAAGATGGAATACAAATAGAAAATAGAAACAGCTGCATAATTGGGAGCCAGTGTTATGGAACATATAAACCAGGGGCGGGTTGCTCTCTTACCTTGCTACTGGTGCGCTGCGTGCGCATCACGTTTTGTGCGCGCTCGCTATATGCGCGTGCCCACTCATGCGATTTTGCTTCCGTGAATGCATGGAAGCAAAATCGCGCCAAAATCTTGCGAGGGGACGCGTGCACTTGCGCAATTTTGGCTATTTTTTGTTTCAGCGCATGCACGGAAGCGAAATCTTGCTGAAATCTCGCGCGCGTGCGCGTCCCCTCGCAAGATTTCGGTGCAATTTTGCTTATGTGCGTGCGCAGAAGCAAAAAAATCGCCGAACAATTCACGAAAAAAGATGGCGGCTCCTAGGGACCGGCAACCGACCGCACTGGGTCGGTAACCTCTTGATGACATCACCAGCCCGCCGCTACCGATGCGATAGAGTGGACCGCACCGGTAGGAACCCACCACTGATACAAACAATGGTCTAACTACTGGATGTTGCAGTAATGTTCAAACACATTCTCTGGAGCAAGCTCATGTACAGCCTGTTAGGGTAGTCTGTTAGGGTTAGGGTTAGGGTTGTATCAGTTGAACAAAGTCACTTTGGGACACCAGGAGGTATGTGTTTTCTGCCATGGTGCCCGCCTTATGCAACACTATCCCCCCTCCAAAGCAAAATTGGCTTCATCCCTGTTTATTTTCCAAAAGCCCCTCAAAACTTAGTTATGCTCTTAGGGCAGGGGGCTCCAAAGGGCATGAGTTGCTGAGGTGGCTCTATTGCCGTAAGTATCCGCTGCTCTCTCTCTTTTCATCACCATTTTAAGTTCTCTAGATTTCTTAATTGTTTTATAGCTTTTACAGTACACCTCCCCTTATACTGTTTTTCATGAGATTGGTAGCCATCTAAATATGGTAAATGATTGAATCAATAACAGGCTTTGCAGTCTAGCACCTCTGGGGGAAAGTTGCTTTATAGCTTTTTTTCTTTTTAACACCGAGCAACCTCTTGCCCTCTAGAATGAGTTCCCCTCGAGATTTGAATGGGCCATCAGCGTCCTGATCTTTCAAAGGGCCCTGAAGACCTGGTTCTTGGCCCAGGCCTTTGGCAAGCGTGATTGAAGGAAGCCCTTTTTCGTTGTTGCCAACCAGGTTTGTTCTCTCTGTCATCGTCATTCTCCTTTACGTTTTGTGCATTTTCTCGTTTTTAACAATGTGTAAAACACCCAAAGTCACTGGGAGTCAGGCAGCATATAAATTTAATTAATCGATTGACTGATTATTACAGCTAACGGCATCTCATAGTTAAAGCCACCCTTTGTTTTCCCAACCGACTGTAGCTCTGTGAAAGTTCTAGGCTGCATTAACAGAGGGATAGAATCAAGATCACGCGAAGTGTTAATACCACTTTATAATGCTTTGGTAAGGCCACACTTGGAATACTGCATTTAGTTTTGGTCGCCAAGATGTAAAAAGGATGTTGAGACTCTAGAAAGAGTGCAGAGAAGAGCAACAAAGATGATTTGGGAGCTGGAGGCTAAAACATATGAAGAAAGGTTGCAGGAACTGGGTATGTCTAGTTTAATGAAAAGAAGGACTAGGGGAGACATGATAGCGGTGTTCCAATATCTCAGGGGTTGTCACAAAGAAGAGGGAGTCAAACTATTCTCCAAGGCACCTGGGGGTAGAACAAGAAGTAATGGGTGGAAACTAAACAAGAAGAGAAGCAACTTAGAACTAAGGAGAAATTTCCTGACAGTTAGAACAATAAATCATTGGAACAGCTTGCCTCCAGAACTTGTGAATGCTCCAACACTGGACGTTTTTAAGAAGATGTTGGATAACCATGTCTGAAGTAGTGTAGGGTTTCCTGCGTAAGCAGGGGGTTGGACTAGAAGACCTCCAAGGTCCCTTCCAAGTCTGTTATAATTAAAGCAGTGAACAGCACAGCACACCCGGTCAAGCCCTGAGCTCTCTTGGCTTAATCTGGCTGCCCCTGTTGCCTTGTCACTGCAGGGTGTGTTGTGCTGTGCTCCTTTCCTCCTGGTCCCTTCCTTCAAAAGGCTTGCTTCCCCCATAATGGAAACCTGCATGCAATTATTTCAGAAGGACAGAAATTGGCCAAGAGAGCAGTGAAAGTATCTCGCGGAAGACGCCCTGCTTGTCCCGTTCCTAGTTTTGAGCTCTGAGCACATGCCGTCTTAGTATATTCTCAACCCTTAGAAGTGCTCACACACGCACACGCAGAGTCTATTTTAAGTTGAGAATTTCAGGGTGCTAAATTCTGCGTTTGAGCACTTCCCTACACACACCTGTTTCACACTCCACACGAAAAGAACATCTTTGCACCATCCTAGGAGTGTCCTCGCTGATGCCACCCTTCCTTCACACAGAGCTCACCCTGAGCCCACTAGCATGCCCTCCAGCTGATTAAAGGGAGGGGGGCATTCCCTCCAGCCCCCCCCCCCCCGATTCTCGTGCTTGCTTTGCCTTGACAGTTTCCAGGGTGAGAGAAAAACAAACAAACTGCTTATCTTTAAGCCTGGTGAGCTCGGGATAGATTACCATAATGCTTAAACTTTTATTAGTTTAACAGAAGCCCAGTAAAATGGTGCCAAGCAGGGGCGGGTTGCTCATTTATCGATACTGGTGCGCTGCGCGTGCATCTCCATGTTTCGTGCATGCATGTGTGCGCTCGCTACGCACATGCACCCCCTCGCACGATTTTGCTTCTGCGCATGCTCAGAAGCAAAATCTCACCAAAATCTTGTGAGGGAACGTGCAATTGCTTGTCAGAAGGTCGCAAAAGGGGAATCACATGACCCCCTTGGGACACTGCAACCGTCATAAATATGAATCAGTTGCCAACCATCTGAATTTTGATCACACAACCATGGGGATGCTGTAACAGTCATAAAACTCTAGAGAAAGTGCAGAAGAGAGCAACCAGGATGATAAAGGGTCTGGAAAATAAAACATACGAAGAGCGGTTGCAGGAACTGAGCTTGGTCAGTCTGGCGAAGAGAAGGACCAGGGTTGACATGATAGCAATGTTCCAATACTTGAGGGGATGCCACAGAGAGGAGGGGATCAGGCTGTTCTCTATGGCACCAGAAAGCCAAACAAGGAATAATGGATGGAAGCTGACCAAGGAGAGATTCAACCTGGAAGTGAGGAGAAACTTTCTGACGGTGAGAGCGATCAACCAGTGGAACAGCTTGCCAGCGGAGGTTGTGAGAGCCCCAGCACTTGCGACCTTCAAGGGGAGACTGGACTGCCATCTGTCTCAAATGGTGTAGGAACTCCTGCTTGAGCAGGGGGTTGGACTAGATGACCTACAAGGTCCCTTCCAACTCTAATAATAAATCTAAAAATCTAAAAGGTCATAAGTCACTTTTTCCAGTGCTGTTGTAATTTCAAACGGTCACTAAATGAACTGTTGTAACTCGAGGACTACTTGTAGCAAGTGATGGGGGAAGGCTAAGACAGGAACTGTAGCCCCACATATATAGAGGATATCAGATGGGGGGGAGGGCCTTAGAAAGCAATTATTCATAAAACGAAAGCAATTCTGGACTGCTTTAAAAAGATCCAAATTTGGTATTGCTAATTGTTAAACACATTTTTTTTTAAAAAAAAAACCTGAATTATATTAAATCGGGCCGCGGCAGGGTAGTACGGAGGTGTATCTATCTATAGAAAATCTTGTCCCACAGCATTTTCAAAAGCGGCATTTCTGACTCACTCCCATTTAGTAACATACTAAAACGCGCCTTGCAACAGCTATTTTCAACAGGGCTCCATTAACACTGTAGGTAAGAGTGCTGTTCCCCGCATTCAGCTGTGAAATTCTTGCAAAAAGTGCAGTGAGTGAGAGAGAAAAAAAAGTTCCCAAATTGGCAACAGGTATTTGTTCTCACTTTCCCTTCTGCTTAATTTACCTCCCATACTTTACAACACACACACACACACACACACACACACACACACACACACACACACACACACACACACACACTCCAAATCTGGATTCCTCTCTATACTCTATCTCAGACTAGATATTTAGAGCTTGGGCAGAGGTCTCCAACCTTGGCAACTGTAAGACTTGTGGACTTCAACTCCCAGAGTTCCTCTGGCTGAGGAATTCTGGGAGTTGAAGTCCACAAGTCTTAAAGTTACCAAGGTTGGAGACCCCTGGAGACAACACGTTGACTTCTATACTTTAGAACAGTGATCCCCAAACTTTTGGGCACCAGGGACCAGAGGGGGGTTCCTGCCTGTTTTTGCCGGTGCGGTTAATAGCTGTTGTTCGGCGCAGAGCCGAAGCCGCTGCTGCTGTTCGCGGCGCGGGAGCTTTCCCCGGGCGCTTTCCCCGCCCGCATGGACGCCGCCAATTGCGTTCTTTTGCCCTCTGCGCATGCAGAATGCTTTGTGCATGCGCAGAGGGCAAAAGAACGCAAACGACGGCGTCCATGTGGGCAGCGGCAGCGCCCGGGGAAAGCCCCCGCGCCGTGAACGGCAGCAGCGTCTTTGGTTCTGCGCCGAACAACAGCTATTAACTGCACCGGCAGGAACCCACCTCTGCCAGGGACCGTTTCCATGGAGACAGGTTTTTCTGCGGACTAGAGGGCACGCGGTTTTGCAGGTTGCCTGCATCCGAAGGATGGGGCTTCGCTTGATTACGCGGCCTGGTTGCTGGCATGCCACGCCCCCGTACCGGTCCACAGCCCGGGGGTTGGTCACCCCTGCTTTAGAGCAGTGTTTCTCAATCTTGGCAACTTTAAGATATGTGGGCTTCAACTCTCAGAATTCCCCAGCCAGCCAGCATGCTAGCTAGATGATGGTTTAGCATTGCCAAATCCAGCTCATTATGATTTATTCAATACATCCAAATTGAACAGGCCATAGCTTAACATGATGTATTTTTTTAAAAAAGGCAAAATAAAAATATGTCGACTATTCCTACCAGCTTAATAGGGCCAGGTGGCTTCCTATGAAGCAAGAACAAACAAGAGCAGCCCCAAATGTAACAGCATTGACTCAGCCACCTTTTCAATTAAGGAATAAAATACATATTGGTCTTGCCGGCACTGAACCACAAACCGGCCATCTAGATTTTAAGTTTAATATTGGATTTTGTGCTGACTGCTGGTGACTGCCTGGACAACCCCTATAATTTTCTTGGCAAAATTATTAGATATACACATAATGCAGACAGTAGAGGTAGTCCCCGTTTAAGAGCCCTAATTGAGACTGGTGACTCTGTTGCTAAGGAAAGTGGTCATTAAGCAAAATATTGTGTGACTGCTCTGCTTAGAAACAGCAATTCTAGCAGTTTCAGTTGTGGTTCTTGCATAAATCACCTGTGGTCATTAAGCAAGACATGAGGTGTGACCACAATTTGTAACCTTTGGCTGGCTTCACCATTGTTGGAAACTAGCTGGGGGGGAAAATCCGCAAATGGTGATCATACGACCACACTAGATGTCTGTAACTGTTATTGATGCATGATGGTTGCCAGGTGGCTGAATCGCAATTATAAGAATGCTGTTGCGATTGTAAATCCACGGCCCACTCATATGTCCTCGTTTTCAGTGCTGTCATAACTTGTTGGTAAACAAATGATAATCAAGGATTACCTGTAGAACTGAAAAGCTCTTTTCTTCTCCCCCCCCCAAATTACAGGTAGTCCTCGACTTGCGGCCACAATTGAGCCCAAAATTTGTATTGCTAAGTGAGACGTTTGTTAAGTGAGTTTTGCCCCATTTTATGACCTTTCTCGCCGCAGTTAAGTGAATCACTGCAGTTGTTAAGTTAGTAACGTGGTTATTAACAATGATTAACACCAAGAGTGATTGGTCTCATTTGAGACAACGATAAAACCGCATAAAGACGGGAGGTTGAACTACTAGCCTCGTGGTGCGACCGGAACAATCTGGAACTAAGCACACTCAAAATCCTAGAAATGGTGGTAGACTTTAGGAGAAACCCTCCCATTCTACCACCTCTTACAATACCAGACAACACAGTATCAACAGTAGAGACCTTCAAATTTCTAGGTTCTATCATATCTCAAGACCTAAAATGGACACCTAACATCAAAAACGTCATCAAAAAAGCACAACAAACAATGTTCTTTCTGCGCCAACTCAGGAAGCTCAAACTGCCCAAGGAGCTGCTGATACAGTTCTACAGAGGAATTATTGAGTCTGTCATCTGCACCTCCATAACCGTCTGGTTCGGTTCTGCAACCCATCAAGACAGACACAGACTTCAGAGGATAATCAGAACTGCAGAAAAAACAATTACTGCCAACCTGCCTTCCATTGAGGACTTGTATACTGCACGAGTCAAAAAGAGGGCCGTGAAAATATTTACAGACACTTCACATCCTGGACGTAAACTCTTTCAACTCCTACCCTCAAAACGACGCTATAGAGCACTGCACACCAAGACAACTAGACACAAGAACAGTTTTTTCCCGAACGCCATCACTCTGCTAAACAAATAATTCCCTCACCACTGTCAAACTATTCACTAAGGCTGCATTACTATTACTATTAGTCTTCTCATTGTTCCTATCACCCATCTCCTCCCACTTATAACTTGTTGCTTGTATCCTTACGATTTATATCAATATTGATTGTTTCCTGATTGCTTATTTGTACCCTATGACAATCATTAAGTGTTGTACCTCATGATTCTTGACAAATGTATCTTTTCTTTTATGTACACTGAGAGCGTATGCACCAAAGACAAATTCCTTGTGTGTCCAATCACACTTGGCCAATAAAGAATTCTATTCTATTCTATTCTATTCTATTCTATTCTATTCTATTCTATTCTATTCTATTCTATTCTATTCTATTCTATTCTATTCTATTCTATTCCATTCCATTCCATTCCATTCCATTCCATTCCATTCCATTCCATTCTTGTCAATCTCAAATCAGAATTAAGCGAAGACAAGAGAAATCTTGAGGTTCTGTTTATAAAATGGTGAGAATTGAGGTTTATCATTCGCCACCTATTTTTACCCTGGAGGGCATTCGACATAGAGGGTTAAAGCTGCCCAGCCCCAAACCCTCAAGCCAAGCAGCGTTTCCAGACGGTACTAAAGGCGCAGCTCCCTTGCGGGTCTCCTGCAAACACCTGGAGGCAGGTTAAAAAAAAAGGCGAGGCTGTCTGCTTTTTTTTTTTTTTTTGCGCACCGTGTAATCCGGATGTTTCCCATCTCGGCGGAGTCCGCAAAGGCCTGTCACTTTAAGACGTCTCCGGAGGCAACCCCGCCCCGGCGTGGATTCCGGACGTGGTTTAGATAGCGCAAGACTAGGATTTTCCCGTCTGAATACTCGAAACGTATCCGCCTCCATTGCCCCCCTCCCTCCCTCCCGCTTTTCTCTTGGCCAATCCGAAGTTCAGCCTTCGCAGGTGGAAGCTTCCCATTGGTTGCGAGGAGAGTTAATCAGCGCCGGGGTAAAGAAGGGACTCGGCCTGTCTGTACGCGGCGGCTTTTGAAGCCACGTGGCTGGCGGAGGGAGGGGCTGTCTGGAAAGGCAGACACAATTCATTACCCGGGCAATCAGCGCTGTTAAAAAAAACCGAGAGAGCGAGAGGGGGGGGGGGGGTGGAAGGTGGGGAGGGGAGGGGGAGTTGTCTGTTAACCTCAAATTGACCTAACGCTTTCACAAAGGAATAAACAGTTTCTCCTCTCCTCTCTCCCCCGCCCCCCCCGCCCCGGTTCGTCTTCTCGACAGCCGCGAGCTGGAGCGCCGCCGCGTTAAACGCTTTGTGTCTGCTTGGGAAAGGGAGAGAAAGGGGAAAGAGTTCCTCAGATCGAGAGCGGATCCCAGCTGCCGCTCAAATCGGTCGAATTGGCTTTTGCTGGATTTAGCCTGAAAACAACAACAACAAAAACAAACTCCCGCTCATTTGCTCTTCCGCGGTTTGCTTGTCCGACTTTGCCCGAACCAAACCGTTTTGTTCAGCAGAAATGTGCAGGGTTTTTAGCCTCGGGGGGTGGGGGGTGGCAGCGCCCGCCCGGTCTGTAGATTCGGATTAGGGCGCGGCGGAGAAAGTGAGAGGCAGAGCTTGGTCGGGGAGAAGGTTTGAACCGAGGTCTTTCCAAGTCTCTCTCTTTGGAAATAGAGGAGGCGGCTGGGTCTGAAGCCCCCGGAGAGCTGCTGGTAGCAAAAGTCAACAAGCTTGGACAACTGGACTTTGCATTACACGGATTTCCCAATGCAAGAATTGAAAAGAGTTGACTTCCTCTGTGGAATAATACTGGTTTGTACTGCCCTGATTCTCAGAACTGAACTGTAAGGTGGACAGTTTGCTTTACTGTAATAGCACTTTATAGCAATAGCACTTTACTTATATACCGCTTCATAGTGCTTTACAGCCCTCTCTAAGCGGTTTACAGAGTTCAGCATATTGCCCCCAACAATCTGGGTCCTCATTTTACCAACCTCAGAAGGATGGAAGGCTGAGTCAACCTTGAGCCTAGTGAGATTTGAACTGCTGAACTAGCAGTCAGCCTGCAGTCGCAGCATTTAACCACTGCACCACTTCAGCTCTGTAGTCCCAAAGGTGCTTTCTTTCAAGAGGCACCTGGACTTTCTGGTTTTTCTTTGAAGACGTTTCGTTTCTCATCCAAGAAGCTTCTCTTCTTGGATGAGAAGCAAAACGTCTTCAAAGAAAAAATAGAAAGTCCAGTTGCCTCTTGAAAAAGCACCTTTGGGATAACCATGACCTGGATGACTGAGAATCTCCATTGACCAGGAGTCTCCAACCATGGCAACTTTAAGACTTGTGGATGTCAACTCCCAGAATTCTGGGAGTTGAAGTCCACAAGTCTTAAAGTTGCCAAGGTTGGAGATCCCTGCCATAGACAGTTGCTTTAGTGCAGACATGATGGTTCCTAGATAAATATTAGAATTCCCCACCCAGCAGTTGAAGTCTACACATCTTCCTGTTGCCAAGGTTAACATTGACTTATAGTATTATCTGAACCCTGTTGCTGATGAATCTTGCAATCTCTCTCTCTGTGTGTGTGTGTGTGTGTGTGTGTGTGTGTGTGTGTGTGTGTGTGTGTGTGTGAAACGCATATAAAATGGACAAACCTTTGTCCATTTTATATGCGTCTCACACACATCATTGGGGATGCCCATAGAGACTTTTTGGACTGTACCCTGTGAAGACTGCCATACTCTGCTTTCAAAGGTTTTTAAAAAATAAGGGCTCCCTTGAGTCAAAGTCAACCTTTGGAGACTTCTTTGTCACATCAATGTTCTTTTCTTGGCAACTATGTGGAAACCGGTACTGTTGCCATCTCCTGGGAAACGTATTGATTTCCTAGGCTAGCTTACAGTCTTGGGATTCCCAAACTAACGTCTCATCCAAGTTTCTGAAGCTGGCATGTAAGCAAGGTCAAGATGGGAGTCTTTATTGGCTCTCTTCCAAAGTAGCCTAAATACAATACATTTCAGTGAGCCTGTGTGAATACAAACAAGCTGCCTCCATCCAGATATAACTACCGTATGTCTGACTTAACGGAACTAGCTGTGATCCTCAAGAAGAGACTGGATGATCATTAAGTTTGGAGACTGTTCCTTGAGAGGGAAGGTGATCCTGTTTGGAGCAGCTACATCAGTAGTGGGTTTTAAAACCCGTTGCTACCGGTTTGCGCGCGCCTGATGCTTCTGCACATGTGCAGAAGTGTTCCAGGTGGGCCGCCGCCACCACTACCGCCTGCCGCCGCCGCCACTACCAGTTCGCAGAACCAGACCGAACCGGGAGCAACCCACCGCTGAGCTACATACTATTTTAATTTGTAAACTAATTTGTAAACTGCCCAGAATCCCTGGAAAGTTGGGCAGCATTCAAATAATAATATGTTTAATTTGCCATGTGAATCACCTCCTAGGAGAACTTCAGTTTTATTCAGACTGAAGCTTAGTTTAACTGGCACTCATCCAGACCATTATCAAGTTTGGGCACTGCTTTAGGATATTTTTCCACCCAACCTGAATTTGATAAAAGGATAAGACAGAACTGTATGTCAATTGCTCTCTTCCAGATAATTGCTCCTAGGAGCTTCATATCAGTGTTAAAAAACATAGGAGACAGAATATAGTTCAAGGCAGCGGTTACTCCAGAATCAGCCCTAAAGGCAAATGAAGTACAAAGGGAAGAAGGAAAAAAATAATAATTCAGGTACTAATTCTTAGTACTGTATTTTGTGGTTCTAATAATGCTCAGCTATGAAGAAAATTAGACGACACTTCAGCACTCTGTAACAGATAGCTTTGTGGTTCTTTCTCATGACAAATTCAGAGGATTACCACAGCAGTGAGTAGAGATGGTTGGATTCACGTAAGCTTGAGTTAACTAAACACTTGTGTTCATGGAATATGATAGACTAAACAAATAAACCATATTATGGTTTAACAACAGGGTCGTCCACACAATATATTATTAAGGCAATAAGTTGATTCTCACAACACACTGAACTACAAATGGCCCAACTCCTTTTAACCTTAGTCTATGTTGTAGGAACCCAATCACCATTATTGACTAGTGCTTCTCTTTTCGCTAGGGCAATGTTTTGATGAATTCTTGCATAGCCCATTTTAGGGAGGGCAAACATAGCTTTTCAGATCAACGTATACGACTATCCTATCCAAAGTAAAAAGAAAAAGATTTCCTCACAATACCTACTGACTACATGGACCAAGTAGTTTACTTGGTAACAAAATGGAAGCCATTTTCCTTGTCCTTCTGCAATGGTTTTTTTGACTTCCCTTGCCTAGACTGGGAATCCCCGAGTGGTTTCCTACCCAGATCTTAAAATAATTAAATAGATGTATCATTTTCATTATTGGCAATTTTCCATGTCTTTGTTTTGCCTCACCTTCTTAACTGGGCCATTGAGTGCAGCAGACAAGAGCAAAGGAGGAAAAAAAATTACATGAATCCAACATTCAGTGGAAAGAAAATAGATGTACCGTATGCAACTCAAAACAGGTGCCTCAAGGTTTTAAAATTACCCTTGTCTTCATGCTGTCAGCCTTGTGGCATAGTCTAGACAAGGTGTATACCCAAATGAAGTAATTCAACTTTATTGTAAGGTTATATTAACAGAATCCTGCAAGACTGAAAGTACATTTCTCCCCCCATTGCCACATCCACATTCCTTCTGTCAACTCAGCTGCCTCTTGTCCCTCTAGGTTCCGGCTCTTCCCCGTCTCTCAAGGTCATTCCCATATGCCATTACAATGGCATGGGGGCCTTCAGCCATGTTGCTGGGAATCTTAGGAGCAGCATCCTATCAGAATAACTCATTGGGGAAGACTGCTATAGGTAATGCAGGGGGCCTGGCTGTTGCTTAGCAACCAGAATACTCAAAATATAGACTGGCCTAGGATTTGAGAACACCAAGGCAGAAAACTGAAAACCTCATACACCACATAATTCTGATTAACGCTGAGGGAGATGTGAAGCCTGTATAAATAAACTTAATATTTTGTCTTTCAAATACTTTAAGAAGTGCTGGAATAAAGTGATGTAAGGACTTTTGCAACTATACCAAATAATTCTAAAGGCTGTGCTTTATTTAACTCCCCCCACCAAAAAAGAAGGAATGAGAGAAAAGGAAAAAGAGAAAAACGAACAAAAGACTTATTATTTGTTTTGGAATAAAACCCAATAATACTGATGGACCCCAGATTTCTTCAGCTACAGAATAATTTGCTTGAAGAACTGGAAGAAGTAATCACTGAAGCTGATTCTAACTGAACTTCTGAATTAAGACCTCAATATTTTTTGTTTCTCCTCTCTTTCTAATAAACTTTTTTTTAACAAAATGAGAAGGGCTTACAAAAGGGGGGGGGGAGTGACATTTTTGTTTCATTTGCTAAAATGAGAGAAAAAGAGTTATAGTGTTGTTTGAGACAGAAGGGTTCACTTCTGGATTTTATTTATTTATTTATTTATTTATGGTAGATTTGATACAGTTGAGACATTGCCAATGTTTCCAAGGGAACGAATATGCTTCTGCACTTTCTCAGAAAAGTAAAGGTAAAACACTTCAGAACTTAATCTCAAGTTCTATTTTTTTTAGAGTATGTTTCCTTTTACACATTTTAATTAAAGCTACATTTGTGATAATTCTTGTTTGTTTGTTTGACTACATATGCTGGAATTATACCGTTCATTTCAAGAAATAAGCCAAACCTGTTCCCAACACATTTTAATTACAAAGTGAATATATTTTCTAACCAATGTGATTGGGAGATAATGCGAAATCACAGTATTAAGTTTTCTTTTTTTCTTTTTTAAAAAGAACAGAAAATAAGGACAGCCATTTGGTCATCTTAATTCTGAAATCAGGTAAAATACAAATAAAATTTAACAGCAAGAAAAAATGCTCATTAGCTCAGTGCAACAACTGACTTTCTCTAATGAAATCTTTTCCCATTAGGAATACAGAAATAATTTTCCCCATTTTTTTCTCCTTGTAAGATAACAGTAAGGTAGCTATGTAATATTTGAGACTCCTTACAGCAAGCAGGAAGACACTTTGTACAAATTCTCAGGTCTTCAATATCAAAGCTGAATAAGCACCAAACTAGAAGAGCGAGATGTGGTTTTTTGATTAAAGAGCTGCATATTTTCTTATGTCAAAAGAGGCTCCAATTATACAAATTGCAGCTGTCAATTTGTGGTATAAAGTAGGAATACGCAAGGAAATAGCACACAGTGATACAAGCTTTGGCATTAAGGACAGAGAAATTTACAGCTCTGAGAGCAGTACTGAGGTATGCATCTTAAGACATTTCAGGAAGCCATTGCCTTGAAAATATTAGTTCCAGTGAGAGAACATTCCTAGAAGTTTACTCTAGGGAACAGCTATAAAAATGCTCTTTCCAAAACCCAGTTTCCTTTTCCTTAGGAGAGTAAAAATGGGCAGTTAGAGTAACTCTTTTAAAACCAGGTTTTGTTTTCTCTGAAAAATAAGGCAAAATCTCCTTTGACTTAAGCTGATATAGGTAGTCCTTGACTTATGACCACAACTGAGCCCAAAATTTCTGTTGCTAAGAGACATTTGTTAAGTGAGTTTTACCCCATTTTATGACATTTCTTGCCACAGTTGTTAGGTGAACCATTGAAGTTGTTAAGTTAGTAACATGGTTGTTAAGTGAATCTGACTTCCCCATTGACTTTGCTTGTCAGAAAGGTGATCACATAACCCAGGGGCACTGCAACTGTCATAAATATGAGCCAAGCGTTTGAATGTTGATCACATGACCATGAGGATGCTCCAATGGTCATAAGTGTGAAAAACAGTCATAAGTCACTTTTCCCAGTGTCTGTATAACTTTGAACGGTCACTAAATGAACTGTTGTAAGTCAAGAACTACCTGTACTATGGGAATATGTCTGAAAGACTTTCTTGCCAGGAATGTCTTCTCAATGTGACTAACTGTGTGGATTTTATAATGGTCTGTCTAAGTGTCATTGAAGCCTGATCCTGGTTATGTAGATATTTATGTATTTATTGAGCTCAGTTAAGGTTAACAAGGAGCTGCCGCCTGGTACGACTATCTGAAAGAGCTAAAACTGGAAGAAAAGTTGTAGTAACTTTGGCATCTGCACTTGGCAGCGTGAATCAGACTGTGATAGAATGGCTTCTAGCAGCTGCTTCCCTGGGAGCAGCATTGCAATGTCTGTTCCAGCTGTGAATTCAAATTCCAAAAGAGATATTCAAACGTGGAATAAAATAGGTCATATGAAAGGTGTCCTCCTCCCCACCCCTTCTTCCCCCCCAGCCTTTTGGGAATTAAATGTGTAGAATTTTTCTTAACCATCTGCCTCAACATTTCTATGTAATTTTTGGAATCTATTCCAGTCTCCTAATGAACATATAATAATAGTAGGAAGGTAAAAGAGATTTACAATAAACCTTAATAGTGAACAAGAACTATCTCTGCAGGTTTAATTGCATTTGACTCAAGTTTTGAAGTAAGGGATATTTCCTCATAGGCCAAGTGCTGTATGGAATTAATTGCAGAATTGTCTAAGGCTTATTTGAAATTTAAATATAGGGAACATCCAGAGACAAAGCCTGTGCTTAGAAGAATCTGTAGAAAGAATCCAGTTTCTGACAAGAGTGTCTTTTGGCAAAAGGGAGGGGAGAGAATCTCCTACACAGGTTTGGCCATCTTTTTGCAACTTAATCCAAAACAACTTCCTTTGTTTTCTTAAACACAGTTCTCTCTACTATCATCTTTCCCTTCAGCTGCATTCTTGTCCTAAGATAAGTGCACATGGCACACTGCTGCTTTACGATTAGTATATCATGCAGACCTACTTAATTAAGTAAACTGTTGGTGAAGATTTTGTGTGAACCCAGCCTTACTGTAGATTCGTAAGACAGCAAAAACATCTGCAGGTCAGATAAGGGTGTCTAGTAGCAGCTTAGATTGAGGGTTATTTTGTAAAGGTGCAAAGGGGCCGAGCAAGAAGGTTCAGTAGTTAAAGAAACAATCTTAAAAGGTAGAGAAGCAATTGCCCAAAAATACTTGCAGAGTTTTTGTTCTGAATTCCTTCCTTCCCAAAGGTTGAGCGTGTGAGCAATTGCAAGAAATACATGCTTAAATAGTTGCCAGATACACCACTAATGTCCACTTTGCCCTTCTTTAATTGTTGGATCCCTGTTTAGACTTAAGCAATGTATTTAATTTCTCACAAGGCCTCTAACATATCCTCCTTTTGAAGATGGGGAATCATGAGGACAGCTAAATTTAGTTGTGACACAGTTTTCGGGATACTGCGTACGGGCATTGATAATTCAAGGACCCATCTCCCAAAGGCTTCATCTGCCCTTGACTTAATCTTCAGTCACCTTCTACAAATACAACCAGATAATTAATTTTTTTTAAGGATGATGAAATGGTGTTTGATAAAAAATAGCTGCATTAAGCCTACTGGAAACTGGGCATAATGGAAAATGGCAATACTGTATTGTAACTGTTGGAAGAAAAATCCATCTGGTTGAGATCCAAACTGGGAGAAAGATGCTGGAAACAACATGGAGGCTGATTGGAAAGAAGGTCCATTTATTGGTGAACAGAACCACCAGGGTTTGTGGTTCAGAACCACAAACCCTGGTGGTTCTGTTCACCAATAAATGGACCTTCTTTCCAATCAGCCTCCAGCCTCCATTTTATTTCCAGCATCTTTCTCCCAGCTTGGAACTCAACCAGATGGATTTTCCTTCCAGCATAACCCTGTATTGGACCCTTTGGGGGAGGGTCCAAAGTCCCCAAATTCACCACTGTTCTGGAGCCTAGAATAAAGACTTTTGAATATCTTGGCTAAATTTGATTTTGAGGACACTTGTGATTTTATTCTCTTATTGATTTTTAAAATTTATTTATTTTTATTTTGTTATCCACCCAGGGAGTAGCCTGAAGGGCAGAATAGAAATCTTCTAAGTAAATAAATATGTGCTTCATGTTTCTCATAGTAAGTTCTATTTATGTGATACTATCAAAAGCACATTAGTATTCATGACATCTATCTGTTTGCTTCAGATTAAAATATAGAGATCTGAAACATTCCCTTGACTTAAGAAAAATAAGAAATAGATATAACTTCTGGCAGCGTATTTCCTCAGAAACATCTTCCGATTTTAACACTGCCTTGATTCAAAGAAATCTCTCAGCTGAGTTCAAAATAAGGAATTTTAAGAGAATAGTCTAATTTTTCGTAAAAATCTTATGGGTAGGAGACATCCCCTATATAAGCAGTGCCCAGGATGTGCTCAAACCAGCTTGCAGTGCAAGGGATTCTGGGAGTTGCAGTCCAGCATTGGGAAAAGCTGAAATAAGCATATAAGAATGGTATTAAAACTGGCAAATGTGCCCCAGAAGCTCCAAATCTGGGAGGCTGCTGGTGGTTTTCAGAACCCAATTCAAGATGTTCGCTATGGGATGGGGTACAAAGGTTTACACCACTGAACCCTAAGTTACTACTTCTTTGTAGTTTACCTCATGCTCTAAGACAGGACACTTCCTGCAGATCCCACCATCTACAATTCTATTTGTACATCAAAAATTCTGTTGTTTTTATAGTACTGTACGGTTTATATTATGGAACAAATTGCTTTTGAAATTGAAGCAGCTCTTTTTATTAATACTTAGCAGGAGGTTTATCACAGGTTTTCACCCAGCCTTTTACAGCTGTGTGTCTTCTCTGCTTTTAGTGTTTCTTTGATTTATATCCTGCCTTTTGTCAAGAGCAAAAAGCAGCAGTAAACAACATGCACTTCCCCAACATTTTTTTAAAAAACAGTCACATAAGGTAGGTTGAGTTCATAGTGAGGTTTTCATGAAAGGATGGATCTGAACTTGGATCTCCCCCGTCCTAGTTTGCTAAAATAGTTAACAAACAGCCTAATTCCAGAGTAACTATTACTCCTTTCCTTATGGATTTTAGGAAGTTTGTGACAACCTGGTTATTCCAAAAGGCTTCAGAAAACACGAGGATTAAATGTGCAATGTCCTGAATAATATTGTTAATTAGCATTGCAGTAGTGGTAGTATTAGTTCATTAGTTCAGATTGCTGCTTTTTATGATATTTATTTTGAACTGTAAATTTACTTTCAATTTGATGGAGAAACATACCAACAAATCAGAGGAACATCCACACAGGATCACCAATCTTAGGTCTCATAGCAGAAACTGTAACACAGGGTCTAGAAACTATAGCACTCCTCCATATACAACCGGAAGCATGAATCCGGTATATAGACTACACTCTCACCATAATAATAAAAAAGGAAAAACTAAAGAAGACACATGAAAAGAATTAATAACATCTTCAAAGGAATACAATTCACAAGTGAAGAAGAAACCAACATGCTACCTTTCCTGTATATCCTCATCATCAGTGGAAATGATGACAAATTAGTAAGGCAAGTCTATTGAAAAACAACCCACACTAACCAAGTGCTCCATTATCAAGGTAATGACCCATCCTCCCACAAGAGGAATTGTGTGATAACATTACGCAAACAAACACAAGCACACTACAGCAACACAGGGCACCAGAAAAAGAAAACTGACCAACTATACAACATCTTCCAGGAAAATGAATACTTTATTAAAAAGTGCCTGGCTACTCAACTCATTACAACACAACTAAGACAAGCTATGAGAAGGATAATACTGCCATACATCAAAACATCTCAGAAACAACCAACATACTATTATAACCACATGGTATCACCGCAGCACATAATTCAAGTTCTCTAAAACATCTTACGAAACCGAAAGATCCAGTAACACAAGAAAAAATAGGAATCAGCTACAACATACAGGGTAAGAACTGTAACAGCTACTAAGTAGAACAGCCAGGCTGAAGACTACCAAAGCACACCCATGAACAACAACTAGCAATCAGAAGTCATGATGAAAACTCCTTAATCTTGCAACACATGGACACATTCAACCATAGCTTCAACTGGAAAACTGTGAGCATCCTAGACCAAGCTAAATCCAAAAATACTAGGGAATTCCTGGAAACGTGGCATTCAGACAAATCAACCACCAATAGACACATAAAATTAAACCACATTTACACACCATTCAAAAGAGACATTAAAAAAGCTAACAAAACAAAAAGACCAGAATACATGCTCTCCAGCAACGTACACTCAGATAAGCAAGGATTAATCATCGTTCCTATCACCCATCTCCTCCCACTTATGACTGTATGACTGTAACTTGTTGCTTGTATCCTTACGATTTATATTAATATTGATTGTTTCCTGATTGCTTATTTGAACACTGACAATCATTAAGTGTTGTACCTCATGATTCTTGACAAATGTATCCTTTCTTTTATGTACACTGAGAGGATATGCACCAAAGACAAATTTCTTGTGTGTCCAATCACACTTGGCCAATAAAGAATTCTATTCTATTCTATTCTAATACCAGGCAAACAAGCAGAAAGCAATACCCTAATAAAGGAACCGTGCCAAGAAGAAAACCACACCACTATCAAAACTGGCAGGACAAGCTACTGTATATAAATAGGGAGCAAAGCCTACACTCACTAGCACTGATGATACTATCTAGTCAGATAATGAAATGTCCGCAAGCAAACAACCAAGTTCAGAGAGCACCAAGGACTTCGCAGGACTGTAAATCAACTGTCATTAATAATTGACTGATAAAGTAAAAATAAAAGTAAAGCGTATGCCAGTGGACCATAGTACACAAGCAAGAGCTGCACATACCCCTTTCCTAGGGGTAGAGATTAGATTCCTCCTATGTTGCTTTGTACCAAAATTTTATAAGCTAAGAAGAAGAAGAAGAAAAGGTATAATTTAGTATCCACATGGCTCCCTGAACAGGATGCTTGTAGAGAACACTGCCAATCTTTTGGATCAAAGATTTAAAACCTTCCTACCTAGAGAAAAAATGCTTTTATCAAAAAGCCAAGTGGAATCTCTAAGGATCAGAACAAAGTTTACGGTACGTCTGTTTCTGAAGCAAATGTTTGCTGTAGCGTGCAGTGGTGGATGGTGACTAAATCAATCTCCACAGAGTAATAAGGGATGTGATACATGAGCATTATTCTTTACATGCTGCTGAAGTTAAGAAAAGGAAATTCCTTGAGTTGATGACTAGACCTGCCGTAACATTCCATTTATGAAAATGGAGCAGAGCATTAAAGGACGTCAGCAAACTGTATGACCCTTTTCACATGACATACTTAACCAGGTGTTGTGGCTAGCTTCTTGCAAACAATATGAAAAGTAGGTCAAGTGGTCCATACAATTCATCCTAAGTGAGGGACATTTAAGCCCCAGAACTTTTTAGGGTCAAACTAATTTCCCTGGTCATCTAGATTATCTGATGGGTTTAACCAAGCCTTTCTCTGCCCTTTGCAGTGAAGATGTCTGCATGAAAAGTGAGCTTTTCTCATGACTCCATTCCCATCTTCTCCTGTTAAAAAAGGATGGGGTAGGTATGTTCATAGTGATGCCAAACTAATCCAACTATTTCCCTTCTCCTTTGCTTCCATAGCATCCTCCTGGGATTAAACCCCAGAAAACTAAGATTTTTAAAAAGGCAGTTTGATAGTGATAGGAAGAGTTTTATACAAAACTTCAGTTGTGAATAAAATAGGACTCTTAATTGTAGGGGAAACCATGGTAGGAAGATATTATTCAGCACATGCATAACTGAACGCTTAATTCTAATAAGCATCTCATCATCACTGTGGAAACAGATGATGGACTGCATTTTAGGGTCTAACACAAAAAATATAGGAGTCTTATTCTCAGATCACCTAAGAGCTTATTTTTTAAGACTTAACAAATTGGTTGGATTTGGACACTATCCAAGATTATGGAATCCTAGATTAGACTCAAAGGGGTTTGATAGTTGTGATTCATAAGCCATGAGTTCTTCATCCATAACATGCTATTGTGTTTAATAACTTATATTTGGGGTTTAGGGAGTTGTCTGATCTGCCCTCACTGATTGCAACATTATGGGTCACCCGGATGAAATTGGCCTTGCTGTTGTGCAAATTAACTCCTCTTAGGTTTACTGTTTAGATCTTGACATGGCATGGCTCTTCGTTAGATTCAATGAGCAGCTGGCTCTTGCAAACATGGAAAAAGACCATAGCTGCAGTGTATTTTTTGTATGAGAAAAATTTTCTTCTCAGCTCCTGGTATCTCTAGTGAACAAGATCTTTAAGTAGCAAGTCTCAAAAAAACCTCTGTCAGGCCACATAAGTAATAGCTGAATAAATGCATATGTGCATGAAGCAACCAGTGCATTTCCATGAGCATCAATCTTCCTGTATTTATCTTACCAGGTGCCTGCCAGACTCCATACCAAAATGACAACTTCTTGAAAAATGTTAATTTAAAAGAAAACGCAAAAACCATGCAGAGCATGGCTTCTGGAATTCTTCCCAAACTCTTAATAATAACATCTCTATAAGTCAAATAATGAGGAGAGAGGATGTCTTAAGAATGGAGCAATTGGCAACATTCTGAGTTGCTGCCCAATTATCTCTCCTACTGGGATATATTGGAGATGGGGTTTTTTTTTCTTTCTATTTCCTATTCAAATGGAAGAAGAACAGGTTCAGGAATGTACAGTATTATAAAGTGGGCTAAGAATTTTGGTTATAATATATAGATAGATCAATGGGAAAACGTGATCAAAAGGGTTGAAATGTATAATATGTTCTGATCTTAAAGAACATTTTTATAAAATGACATATTGTTGGTATAGGATGCCAAAGAAATTATCTAGAATGTATAAAGGGATTCCAAACATATGTTGGGAATGTAAACAATATGAAGAATAATTTTATCATGCTTGGTAGACATATAAAAAAGCTTTAAAAATTTGTTTCAAATACACACATTGATACAGAGGATTTTAAAGATCAAATTTCAGTTGAAGCCAGAACTTGTCCTTTTAGGATTGATGAATATACAACTTGAAAAGAGTCATGGAATATTATTTTGATGTGTAAATACTGCTGTAAGATTACTATAGGTGGAAAGGTTCAGCATGAACACTATGAAGGAATGATTGGGGAAATTCACAGAACTTGCTGAGATGGACAAATTGACTTCTTTGACTAAAGATAGGTCATGATTGACATTCATCAATGACTAAAAATCCTTTATGGATTTTTTGCATTAAAAGCAAATAACGGTGACTCGTGGTTTTGATGATTAGAAAGAATAGGTTATAGAAAAAAGGGAATTATGGTGTACTCTTAGAGAGAGAATTTCGATTAGAATTGTATTGGAAGTTTCATTAGAATTGTATGTATAAAGAGGAAGATTGGAAGCTATTTTTTATTTATATGTGTGTGTATATGTGTATTGATTTATTTTCATGTTTTTTGTTCTTTTAGTTTCTTTTTATTCTTTTTTCTTTGCCCCTTCTTATCTTTTTTCACATTTACATGTTTTTCTCTGATTGTTATTTATGCTCTCTCAATAAAAAATATTTTTTTAAAAAGAGATCCAGGCCATTTTTAAACTCAATCTTTCTTCTACCAGCTTCTTTCCTGGAAGCCACCATGTTTGGTCTCCTTATGTCCTCTTTTGACATAAGTGGAATTTGTTATTCTGCTGATGGACAAACAGACAAAAATCCAAGACCATTTATATAATTGCTTTCCAATACATTGTTTGGCTGGGAAAAAAAATTAAAAATGGTGGAGGGTGCTAAAAAGCTAAGTGTCAACCTCTGAAATCATCTACCTAAGGATGCCTACTTGAGCCTTATAAACATTTAGTAGAAAATTGGAACTCAATGCTTCAGTTGGTCATCTGATCACAGAAAAGGTATGCTGAGTTGCTATAGGAAACCTAAAAGGAATTACAAGGAGCTTTCAGGTAAATTCAGGTAGTCCTTGAGTTACAACTGTAATTGAGCCCCGTGATTATGATGGTAAGTCATGATGATCGTAAAATGAATCACCACGTGATCGGACCTGACTTACAATCTTTTTTTATAGTGGTTGTTAAGCAACGCCACAATCATTAAGTGGACGTTTGTTTGCTATGGGACATTTTTTTGCTGAAACTGCAAGTAAACACTTGTTTCTGTCAAAAATGTCATAAATTGTGTTTATGTAACCACGGGGCACTACAAATAGCCATAAATGATTGCCAAGCACCCAAAATGCAGTCATGTGATTGTTTGAGGTATGTGTGTGTGTGGATTTTGGCATTCCAAAACCAGGTCATAAGTCCCTTTTCTGGCATCTGTCATAACTTTGAATGGTCATTAAGCGACCGGTAATAAATCAAGAACTCTCCATATATCTTTTATCTCTGGAGAGTTGCTTGGTATTTTCTGAACAGGCAGTTAATCTCTTCCCAGCCCCAGGATCCATTTTTTGATGCTCTCAAACTTTGATTTGGTGTTGGAACAGGTGAGTTCAAACTGGAAAAGACTGAGACCTTGAATACCTGCAAATCAAAATAAACAATTGTGAACTAATTATCAATATGATCAATACTAAGTACTGATTAATACTAAAGCCTATATCAAGTGCAGGAAATTAGGAGTCAAGGCGTCAAGTCAAATGAGTATAGGTTTATTGCATGCCAAGACACTCTACAAGAATCTGAACTACTAACAGTCAAAGCAAATTGATGGTTGATAAGAGTCAACGGAATTCAAGGTGGGCTGGACTTGGATTTCTTGTGGGCATGAAGAGACTTGAGACTGATGACCCACTTGACCCCTCCCACGGTCTCAGCTTCATCATCTTCTACATCCAAATTAGTATGGATTAATTTCTGAGTTCCGATGACAGTTAAGTTTAACATCTTTGAAGAGGAGAAATTCTTAGTTTTCCTCTTTATATTTGTGTATGTAATGTGACTTTAATGTTGGCCCATCTTAAAGACGCCTGACATTTCACCAATGTGATTATGCTGTCATAGCCTTGATCGTACAAAGTAGAAGTTGCAAAACACATCTGCAATAAAGAGTGTTTTCATAAAACACAGCTTCATCCCAGCAATGACAAGCATGACTGATGAGTGTGGAGGACAAGGAGAAGGAGGACTATGTGAGGGGGGCGGGCAGTAAAGGAAGGAGCCTAGGAAAAATGTAACATATGTGGGGCAATCACAGCCTGTCATTATTAGCTAAATCTGTTCCTCAAAGAACACTGTGGCATTCTATCACATTGTCAGAATTTTATGCATTTATTCTGTACCGATCAGCAGACTGAAAACCTGAATGCTTGTAAGGAGGGGTGGGGAAATCTACCCTTTGTTGTCAAGAAAAAAAACGCAACCTTTCTCCCCTCTTGACAACTGTCAGACTAAAATAGTCTGAAGTACAACAAGACCTTTCAGGCTTTCAACTGGCTCTACCGAGTGATGACTTGTATGTGGGAGCCGGCTTATCGCAGGCACATAACATTCTCGTCTCACCTGGCACGCAGTGCGGCTTAGTGGATTCAGTTTCCATGTTCAGCTGCCTGTCACTGAATCGGTTCAAAACAGGAGGCAAGCTTGGCAAAGGCATGTCTGACCCAAGACTGCAGTTTAGAACGTCCTATTCGTGTATTTATGCATTTATTTATTTACCCATCCAAGTATTTATAGACTGCCCAGCTCCACAAAGGTTCGAAGGGGTTTACAATTAAGAGATGCATTAAAAAGTAAATCAATTCTGATGTGTTGATGCCTTTCAACCGCCGTACCTCTGTAACCAGCATAACAGCAACATTTCAAAGGTTGGAAGGAGTTTTCTAATCTCATGTGGCAGGTTTAGGTCATCCTCAAGTTATGACCATACCGGAGCCTGCCCATTATGGCTGTAAATTGTGACAAAGTGGGTCACTTAGATGACTGGATATTTTTGTTAGGATGGGAAATAAATGAAAGTGTTAAAAAACCTTTCTAGCTATGCTGCAGTTCTGGTTTTCCTTAAATAACAATGTTATTTAAAGTTATAAAGTGAAATGAGCGTAACTTAAGCCTGTAGTTTACTCCTTAAACCACATCAAATTTTAGTAGATGACATTACTGATTGCTTGAGTTCCGCAATGTTAATATCAATCCTAATCCTAATTATGCTTTTTAGATTTAGCTATTCATCTGAAGTGTTTTCATATATGCAACTATATGCTACTGACAATGCTTTTTATATTGTTTTTGGAGCATAAAGGATGGCCCGAATTTTCTTTTGTTAGAAGGCACATTTGCATCTTACCATTTTTATATAAGTTGCTTTGTGTCTTCTGTTTACAAAGAAAGGGCATTTCTGAACTGTAATCTAAGAAGCTGAAGCCTCTCTTTATATGGATTCATAGAATTTCTAAATCCGCTAAGCAGGAATGCCATTATTTTAGGGCCAGGAACTTGTGGCAACTTTCTGATAAAGGTATGACAAAAATGAGGTAATCATATTTTGAGGTGCTGGAATACATTAAGGGAATTTGAGTTATCGGTAGCTTCCTTCAATGAAAATCATTTTATGCTTGAAGGCAAACTTCTGGGAATTGTAGGACTGTGACTTTCCAGACTATGAAAAACAGAGTTACAGTATACCATGAACCAGAGGTGAAATGCTACCAGTTCGGACCGGTTCGCCTGAACCAGTAGTAAAAAATGCTACCTGTTAGAGCGAACCGGTATATCCGACTATCAGCTGTGCGACGATCAGCTGTGTCGCGTAATCTAGATTAGCTAGAAAGCAGGATTTCCTGCTTTCTAGCTAATCTAAATTGCGCAGTACAGCTGATTCCCACCCCCCGCTGTTCTACTTACCTTTGCAGACTCTGATGGCTTCAAAATGCTCCTTTTTCAGCGCTGCACAGTAGTGCGTGCAGCACACATACGTACGCGAAGCGAACCGGTAGCAGACTTCAGAGGATTTCACCCCTGCCATGAACACGTCAGGAGAGCTTACATTAGATGTGGTGGATATCTGGGGAACAAACAGATTGAAGTGGCCAGAGTGGTTAGTGCCTAAAAACAGGAAGCAGATGCAAACTGGTTGTTTTTTTAGCTCAGATCAAATAATCAGGACTGACTTGAAAGGACTTATATATGCCAGGTTTTGAGCCTTTTCTCATTTGTATATAATGGTGGCATAATAGGGCCCAATAGCTGCTTTTTTCCTGTTGTATCTTTATAAGACCTAAAATGGACACCTAACATCGAAAACGTCATCAAAAAAGCACAACAAAGAATGTTCTTTCTGCGCCAACTCAGGAAGCTCAAACTGCCCAAGGAGCTGCTGATACAGTTTTACAGAGGAATCATTGAGTCTGTCATCTGCACCTCTATAACTGTCTGGTTTGGTTCTGCAACCCAACAAGACAGACACAGACTTCAGAGGATAATCAGAACTGCAGAAAAAACAATTACTGCCAACCTGCCTTCCATTGAGGACCTGTATACTTCATGAGTCAAAATGAGGGCCGTGAAAATATTTACTGACCCCTCGCATCTTGGACATAAATTGTTTCAACTCCTACCCTCTAAACGGAGCTATAGAGCACTGCACACCAGAACAACTAGACACAAGAACAGTTTTTTCCTCAACGCCATCACTTTGCTAAACAAATAATTCCCTCAACACCGTCAAACTATTTACTAAGTCTGCACTACTATTAATCTTCTTATCGTTCCCATCACCCATCTCCTCCCACTTATGACTGTATGGCTGTAACTTGTTGCTTGTAACCTTACGATTTATACTAATATGTTTCCTGATTGCTTATTTGTACCCTATGACAATCATTAAGTGTTGTACCTCATGATTCTTGACAAAAATGTATCTTTTCTTTTATGTACACTGAGAGCATATGCACCAAAGACAAATTCCTTGTGTGTCCAATCACACTTGGCCAATAAAGAATTCTATTCTATTCTATTCTATTCTATTCTATTCTATTCTATTCTATTCTATTCTATTCTATTCTATTCTATTCTATTCTATTATTAATGTATGAACTTCAGCTCCCAGAACTCCCCAGCCAGCATGCCAAGGTTGACATGCCTTAGACCACACCTGAGGCAATCTTTAATTATCCTTGCCTATACTGGAAAGAAGGTAGTGTTTCCTCTTCTTCTGACACAGATTTTGCCATGATTACAATCTTAACACAGTCATTCTTTTGATGGTGGGATCTATTGACTATCTTAGGCACACATGGGCATGTCTCTTTCCCACCTGTCTCAAGATAATGCCTTATTCTGCTTTAGGCAATGGACACTTGGACACAATGGATACTTTTGGACACATACAATCCTCAGTCACCCAAATTGATCCTCAAAGACTTAGATTAAGGTTGACTCAGCCTTTCATCCTTCCGAGGTGGGTAAAATGAGGACCCAAATTGTTGGGGGCAATATGCTGACTCTGTAAACCACTTACAGAGGGCTGTAAAGCACTGTAAAGTGGTATATAAGTCTAAGTGCCATTGCTATTGCTATTAGCCTGAACAACAGCTGATCCATAGTGGAAGCAGAAGGATTAATTGAAGAAGCTAACTGCTATTTCACTGAGCAGTTTTCCCCTTGCAAGTAAGCTATGGTTTGGACCAGGCCTGTCAAACTGGCGGCCCACAGGCTGAATATGTCACGCGCAGGCCATGCCCATCCTGGCTTCACAAAGGCAAAAAACATCACAATACGTCACGATTTGGCCCGTGACACAATCAAGTTTGACACCCGTGATTTGGACTGTTTTATCTTTTAGCTGTCATCTGGAATAGCATTAACCCACATACAAAAAAAGCATAACTATGAACTTATATCAGTGAATAGTTGAGCTCTCAGCAAGTTTTGACAGAAAACCGAACCATATTGAGTGAATCATCTGTCAAAACTCACCTCCTTTCTGAAGCTTATCCCATGTTAAGGAAAACCATTGGTGGATGTTTTTTCATGGGCCGATGATGTTTGGTGAGAGGTGAAGCAGATAGTCAGGGAATCCATAATTTCTGTTTGTAATTATCCTGGACTCAGTAAATAAGGACAGCACCATTTGCAGTCGGTGAGATTGTGCCAATACTGTACAGTTTACTGTTGGCTCAAGGAGATGCTTTGTCACATATAAATATAATGCATGTGTGTATGTGTTGGGGGTGGGTGGGTGGGATTCAACCTATCCCTTGGCTGCAATTTAGCTAGACTGAATTCCTGGTTCCTGCTGCTTCTTATGAAGTTCCAACAATTATGGCTAACAATACCAGGGAAGGCAAATGAATCTTGCCAAGATCCCATGGGCCGGCTGATTGGGTTGAATGAGGCCTGTAAGGATGAGGTTTCCCAACCCTGATATTTAGAAATGGGGGAAAAGCAAGGTAGCTATTATTTTACTGTAAACTAACTGAATTTGCTTATCTAGAAACATCAGAAACTAATTCAGTTTTTCCCTTCACTGAATTTTGTGGTGTTGTCCTCCATCCAAAAGATACTTCAAGGAGATTGGAATGTTAAGGGAAACAGCTTAGAACGAATAGTAATTTTAATTTTTTTTAACAGGAATTGTTAGAAATCTGCATAAGAAAATGCACATACCAGTCAGGGCAAATTTCCACGTGGACTTAAACGATGGATGGGAGGTGGAAAAAAAAGAATTTGTGGCTTGGAGGAAAAAAGTTGATGAGCTGGATCATCTGGACTGCTTTCCTAATTCGGAAGCAAGCATAGCCTTCTGGAGAACACTAGGATCACCCTGATTAATCTGTTCCTATAGCTCCAGATTCAGAACTTCAGTGGATCTAAATGCCTTTTCAGCATGGCCTTGATAACCACCACACTCAGGGATAATGAATGGACTGTAATACAATTTGTGATGGTTCATGGAAATATATTTGGGGATTTACTACCTAAGTATCATATAACTTCACTTAATTTGCTTACGGTTCACTGAAGGCAGCAAGGAGGTTGCATTTAATTATCACCAATGACAAGTGAAGGGAGTTTTTTAAGAAAGGAAAAGTTGGTCACTATCACCTTTAGGCTGCAGTCAAGCATATTTTAGCTGCTTTATATACCTCTGCAAGTTGATGTCTCCTGCCAACATGATGTAGCTCCTTTCTTCCAGAAGAGAGCAAGGTTATAATTATGCACAGAGATGGTGAGAGAGAAGATTTCACAGTATAAATGGGTGAGTGGAGTGGACTGGCATCCAATAAAGCAATATAACTTCCACCAAATTAATTAAAGGAGATCAAATGTATCCATTGGCACTGTTTTTAAGATGAGCAGATTGGTGGGATTTATCAAGCAGCAGCTATGAATATATAATGACACATTATAGATTAGGTTGTTGAAGAATCACACTACACAACTTGGGATGATTTGTTAGACTGAGATAGGGTGTCAGGCACCAGGGCATGTAGTGTGTTCTGGGGAAGGAGATGTGCATTCTGATCCTGGAGCACCGGGGAACTGCCAGAGGACAGGAAAAGAGCTGATGTAGTTCCCATCTTCAAAAAAGAGAAAAAAAAATAGATCCAAGAAACATAGACCTATCAGCCTGACCTCAATACCAGGGAAGATTCTGGAAAAGATAAGCAATGAATCAGCGAACACCTAGAAGCAAACAAAGTAATAACCAAAAGCCAACATGGGTTTGTCAAAAACAGATCATGCCAGACTAATCTTATTGCATTCTTTGACAAAGTGACAAAATTAGTGGACCAGAGGAATGCTGTCGATATAATTTACTTGGACTTCAGTAAGGCATTTGATAAAGTAGACCATAACCTACTACTAGATAAAGTAGAAAAATGTGGGTTAGACAGCAACACCACCAGATAGATCCAAAACTGGCTAACCAACCGCACTCAACGTGTAGTGCTCAATGGAACTGCATCTACATGGAGGGAAGTATGCAGTAGAGTACCCCAAGGCTCTGTTTTGGGCCCAGTACTCTTCAACATCTTCATCAATGACTTGGATGAGGGGATAGATGGGGAACTCATCAAATTTGCAGATGACACCAAACTGGCAGGAATAGCCAACACTCCAGAAGATAGGCTCAAGATACAGAAGGATCTTGACAGACTTGAACATTGGGCACTATCTAACAAAATGAAATTCAATGGTGAAAAAAGTAAGGTTCTACATTTAGGCAAGAAAAACAAAATGCACAGGTACAGTATATGTGGTACCTTGCTCAACAGTAGTAACTGTGAGAGGGATCTTGGAGTCCTAGTGCGCAACCATTTAAATATGAGCCAGCAATATGCAGCAGCTGCCCAAAAAGCCAACACAGTTCTAGGCTGCATTAACAGAGGGATAGAATCAAGATCACGTGAAGTGTTAATACCACTTTATAATGCCTTGGTAAGGCCACACTTGGAATACTGCATTCATTTTTTGGTTGCCAAGATGTAAAAAAAGATGTTGAGACTTTATATAGAGTACAGAGAAGAGCAACAAACATGATTAGGGGACTGGAGACTAAAACATATAAAGAACGGTTGCAGGAACTGGGTACGTCTAGTTTAATGAAAAGAAGGATTAGGGGAGACATGATAGCAGTGTTTCAATATCTCAGGGGTTGCCACAAAGAAGAGGGAGTCAAATTATTCTCCAAACCACCTGAAGGCAGGACAAGAAGCAATGGGTGGAAACTAATCAAGGAGAGAAGCAACTTAGAACTAAGGAGAAATTTCCTGACAGTTAGAACAATTAATCAGTGGAACAGCCTGCCTCCAGAAGTTGTGAATGCTCCAACACTGGAAGTTTTTAAGATGATGTTGGATAACCTTTTGTCTGAAGTGGTGTAGGGTTTCCTGCCTAAGCAGGGAGTTGGACTAGAAGATCTCCAAGGTCCCTTCCAACTCTGTTATTCTATTCTATTCTATTCATTCTGGGGCTTTCTAGTTCAAATCTAGTGTATCCATGGAACCCAATAGTGCAAAACTCACTAAATCACGGTTTCTCAACCTTGACAACTTTAAGAAGTGTGAATTTCATCTCCCAGAATTCCCCAGCTCTCTTCAGGTCGCCAACATTGAGAAACACCGTACTAAATTGTCTCTAACTAGATTTTTTTTATCACAGAGAGTGCTGCTGATGTTGCAAATCCTCCTTTCTTGCAGCTTTTAAAATTGGTCGATGTTTTTTATTCCCTCCTCCTTTCCTGGATATTTTTGCCCTTCTTTCTGAAATGTGATGCTCTCATTTATTAATCAACACTGACTGTGTGAGAGTAAAGAGTAAGGAGTATCCTATCATGTGCAGCAGACACGAACTGCAAATCGTAGCTGGCAGTGCCATCCCATCAAGTAAACATCTGGATCACATTTGCATTGGCACCACAAGAAAACTGGCAAGCTATCCAAAACAGAATGTTGATCTACAAAGATTTAAACATGTGCCATAATTTGTTAGCATGCTAACTTCTGGTACAGTCTCTGCCCGGGAGCTACATTATCCCTAAAATCATTTGGATTCCTTCCTCTTTGCTTGGACTCAGTAAAAAGAAAGCTGCTTGAACAATTTCAGAACATGATTAGAGATCAGCCAGGAATATTTCTGAGGTAATTTCCTACCATTGTTGTTTAGCCATGCCTGTCTTTTTATGACTTGATCAGCATCTTATTTCTTCTTCTTCATATTTTAGAGATGTATTTTAGTAACAGCTTCTTTGGATTCTTGCAGGCTCCTAATAGCCTAAAAAAACCGAACCTTCTAACAACTCATTTTTTCAATTGTTTTCAATTTTTCCAAGTATCAGATTCTTTGGGCTTCAGAGTCCAAAATACCTCAGGTTTAGCGTCAGCATTATTGGTGGATCAGTATGATTTTACTTCATTGAGCAATAAATTATTGGTTCTCCTTGTTAGTCCAAGATATTTTGAATATTTTTTTTCCTAATACCATAATTCAGAGTCATCCTTTTTTTTTTTTGTTCAGACTTTTGGATGATCCAGTTTTTACGACCATATGTCACAACTGGGAAAATCAGAGCCTATCACATTATGTACTTTTGTTGTCAGTGTGATGTCTTTCCTTTTAATATTTTGTTTAGATTTGTGGTCTTTCTTCCAAGTAGCAGATGTCTCTTTACTTCATGGCTATAATCACCATCCCTGTAAATTTCTGAGCCTAAGAACACGAAGCCTGTTACCATTTCAAGACGATCTCCACTTTCTTGCATTGGGTTGGTATTGCTTGATGATACAATAATAGTTTATTTAATATGGAGAGATTCCTTAGTTCTTCCTCACTTTCAGCTGTCAAATGCTATTGTCAACATGTCTGACAATGTTGATGTTTCTCCAGGCAATTTTATTTACTGTATTTTTCGTAGTATAAGACGCACCAGAGCATAAGACGCACCTTAGTTTTGGGGGAGGAAAACAAGGAAAAAAGGCCTCCCAGCAATTTGCCAAACAGCAAACAGCAAACAGCACAGATGATATACACTGTTTGCTGTGTATTTCTGTGCATGTGTGCCTGACCCATAGAAATAGCAAACAATTGGAGAAATGTACATTATGCCAGAAAGTTTTCTTAAATGTAGTCACACTAACTCCTCCCAATTATTTAAATAGATCTACTCCAAGGTAAGTCAGGATTTAACTCAGCTGCTTTATCTTAATACTAAACAGGACACTGTTACATTTCAGACTATACTTGTACAGAGCTGTTAGAATTAATTAAAATTTCTGGAAGTATACATTATTCTCTATTATTTAAAAGAAGATACAATAGCACTGGGCCTCTTCAGAGCAAGCATTTATTTTAAAAAGCTTCTTCATTTTGTTAAGTTGTCTAGAACAATAATAAAGCAGTCTTTAAAAAATAAGTCTAATAATTTGAACATTCTACAGACATTTATAGTTATTCACTTACCCCCTTGCATCCAGTTCAGCAGAAAATAAAGATCTGTGTGTCTCTCCCAGCTATTTGCCTCTTTGCAGCTAGTTTCACTTTCATTTTAGCACGTGGCAAATCAGCTGTGGGTCGGGAAGCTGCTAATGACTTGCTTGGCTTAAAAGGCTCTTCCCTGTTTGCTGCAAGCAGGTAAATTGCAGGAAGACAGAGGCCAAAGGGTGGGGGTGGCTGGGTGGGTGGGGCTACATTCGGTGTATAAGACGCACTCAAGTTTTCACCCTCTTTTGGGGGGTAAAAAGGTGCGTCTTATACTCCGAAAAATACGGTACATTATTTTGGTTTGTTTTTCTAGTCCAGCATTTCTCTTCATATATTTTGCTAGTAAGTTAAACCAGATGACAGTACAGATAGTCCTTGACTTACAACCACAACCGAGTCAAAAATTTCTGTTGCTAAGTGAGTTTTGCCTTATTTCATGACTTTTCTTGCCAGAGTTGTTAAACGAATCACTGAAGTTGTTAAGTTACCAGCACGGTTAAGTGAATCTGGCTTCCCCATGGACTTTGCTTGTCAGAAGGTCACAAAACGTGATCACATGCAACCATCAGGAATATGAGTCTGTTGCTAAGTGTCTGAACACATGACCATGGGGATGCTGCAACGGTCATAAGTGTGAAAAATTGTCATAAAACACTTTTTTCCAGTGCCATTGTAACTTTGAACTGTCACTAGCTGAACAGTTGTAAGTCAAGGATTACCTGTATACAGTCATGGTTTACTATTTCCCCAGTTTTGAATCATTGCGTTGGTCCATCATATTCCATTCTGGCTGTTTCCTTGTGGCAGTGAAATTGCATTAAAGTTGCAAAGAATAAACTTTTTTGGGGGTGCAAGTATTCCTCAGATGGGAAGCTGTGATCAAAAAAGACACTTTCCCAATACACCACCTGCTTAATTTCAGGAGATCTTGCAAAGTTGGGATATATATAAAAGGATTCTGGGTTACTTTCCATAGCTTCCTTTGGTCATCAAGTAAGAACTTTCAACTCTTAAACTTAACAGATTCAGAAAGGTCTAATCAGCAAGAAGGACTGGCACAATATCTATTGATGCTTCCAGATGGCTAAAACGCTCGTCTATTTCTCCCTGCTCTTTGTTCCATATTTACTGCTATTTAATAATACTCTGCTTTTAGGAGATATCTATGATAGCCTAAAGTATGGGGGAAGAGAAGGGGAAATTCCCCCCCCCCCCAAAAAAACCCAAGCGACAAATGCTACAGGTGGAAGTAATATATACTGTCAGCATTCAGTTAGCCCTGAGTTAAACTACAACTCTTGGGAATATTTCATAACAATCTAAATACCTCCTAGCCTTTCCTTTTGAAAACTGGCATGATACAGGATTAAAGAGGGATAAAAGGCATGTTTGATTTGGCTACAAATTTTTGGCATCAAACTCTTCCATCTTTATATATAACTATCAGGTGAGTTCCAGAACTGTGTCCTCATTGCCAAATTATGTGGTATAGGTTCCAGGTTACACCTCCTTCGCCTACAGATAAATGCAGTCCAAGTAAACTTTTAGAGTAATCTAAACTACATTTTCCAGCTGAGTTTAGGGGGGGT
The DNA here is from genome assembly GCA_023053685.1 of Diadophis punctatus similis. Classification (NCBI taxonomy): domain Eukaryota; kingdom Metazoa; phylum Chordata; class Lepidosauria; order Squamata; family Dipsadidae; genus Diadophis; species Diadophis punctatus. The sequence continues at coordinate 6,090,600 of JALIGW010000003.1, read as the reverse complement.
GGGGAAGTCCTGTGTGCAGAGGACTGAAAAAAGATCAGCTTTAATTCCTTGCGAAGAGTTTCCCCTTTCCCTGCCTCTTAGTCCCTCTGGAGAGGGTTGTTTCCCCACCTCCCACCTCCTAATTTTCTGCAAGGGATGAAGGGTGGAAGGGAATCAAAGACAATTTGCCAGATGCTCCATCCTTGACGTTATCAGCCTAGCTGTCCCTGTTTCTAAGATACAAAAGAACTGAAGAAGAAAAATGATTTTGGATGGAAAGCCAAATGCGAAGTTCAGGATATGTAAGATTGAAAGTGTAATATTTTACCCGATGCAATCCATTTTTTTTTTTAAAAAAAACCATCAGGATACACATTTGGAAGTTCAGGGGCAACATTTGGTCTCACAAATGTCTGAAGAGCTGCAGGAGGCCATCTGGGGATACTGAGATGTCAGTGGAAGTTGACACAAATGTTCTTTTGTGCTTTTCTTAGCCATTTGGAAGTTCTTAAAAGGCAGAAACCCCCCCCCCACCTTTCATACCTTGGAAGTCCAGTCTCCCCAATCCCCATGATCATATCACCCTGTTGAAATTAAGCCATTTTGCCAACAAATGTTAGCAATGCAATCTGATGACCTGGGTGGATACTGTTGTATGCGTCCCAAAAGTCATCCACGTGTTTTAAAGGAACAGTATAAAGAGGAAAGGTAAACTAAATTAGAACTGGGAGAAGTAGAGAAGCAATCTTCGATTCTATGACCTGCTTTATCCATCACACTAAGCCACAGTTGGTTTTAATCAGGTTGACTGAGTAAATCCACAATCGATTGTCCTCACACATCATCCTAAGCTATAAAGCATGATTTATAAACCACAATGACTTGGTTGAATGAAATCATACCAGCTATATTATAGAACAATTACAAATACAACTAATTGTGGAAAAACTGTTGCAATGCCCCCCTCAATATGAGCCATGGTGGCGCAGTGGTTAGAGTGCAGTACTGCAAGCTATTTCTGCTGCCTGCCGGCTGCCTGCAATTTGGCAGTTCAAATACCACCAGGCTCAAGGTTGACTCAGCCTTCCATCCTTCTGAGGTGGGTAAAATGAGGACCCAAAATTGTTGGGGGCAATATGCTGACTCTGTAAACTGCTTAGAGAGGTCTGTAAACAGAGGTGGTATTCTACCAGTTTGGACCGGTTCAGGCGAACTGGTAGTAGCGAACTGTGTGTTTTGCCCCCAAGAGATAGCTCCCTGTTTCTCTTCCAGTCACCTATCTGTCACCTGAGATACAACAGTTGATGGGAATTAATGGGGAGAAGTTATTTTTTTAAAGGCACTGTGTACCAGATTTCCTCTTTTTAAAAGGCACTGCATATCAGATATCCTTTCAATTCTTTTATTGCCTAGTCTCTTGATAAAGCAAGCAAAAAATTAACATTTTGTGGAGTGTATATTCAGCCTTACAATTCGCCTGGTGCCTGCAGGTCTCTCCGAGCTATTTTCTTACTATCGTGTTATCAAAAGTGCAGGATTTTGGGGAGCGAAAGTCATGGGGTAGTGTTCATGCCAATTTAATGGTGTTAAAATGATTAAGCGTGGCAGGCTTTTAAATAATGAGGTACGAAAAAGGTGTTAATAACATCTTAAGAGCTTTCATAATATTCTAGGCTACCATAAAATGTTAATAATTGGGCCTCTTTAACTTTCATCTGCCATAAAATAGGAGGAGGAAACCTAACTGAACGAGCAGTAATTGGAAATTTTATTTTAATTCAGACAAAGGAGGAGTGGGAACGAAAGAGCAATGTTGGGCTTTGGCACTCTTCATTCAGAAAGAAAATGAAAATGAAGTTCAAATGAATTTGAACTTTTTCTAAATTAAGGGCCCAACTGATGAATGCTAATAAAATAACAGAGTTGGAAGGGACCCTGGATATATCTAGTGACTAGTCCATGCAACCCATCAGTAGTGGGTATTCACTTACTTTCACTACCAGTTCGGACATGGGAGCGCGCACGTATGCACGCTCGCTTCGCTCGTGCACAGCACTTCTGTGCATGTGCAGAACCTTCTGCACATGACAAAATCCGTGATGACGTCCGGGCCGGTGGGCGGAGCCTCCCACCGCCACCACTACCGGCTCTCCCGAACTGGTGCGAACCGATATAATACCACCACTGCAACCCATGCACAAGCAGGAGACCCTGCGCCATTCCAGACAAATGGCTGTCCAATCTTTTCATAAAAACCTTGAGTGATATCTCAGAGATGTCTCAGATGTCATCCTTCAAAAAGCAGTAACTGAGCCAAAACAAAAAAATTAAATTTAAATAAATGTAAATATGATTAAAAAGTTAATCCAGCCTTGCTGTGAAAGCTTGCAGAGGTATACAGAGATAATATTGAGTAAGGAATATAAGGATTATACACTGGTGTGGGCTTTCATGGCTGGCATCAGTGAAGCACTGATGAGTTTTCAGGCTGAGTGGCAATGGTCTAGTTTTATTTTGGTCTAATGTTTTGTCAGCAGCTATGGCTGGCGTCTTAAGGGGCCAAATGAGGTTCTTTGTGACATATATCTCAGTCCAACTGAATTAGGCTGACTGGGCTCTTGTATTTGAAGCTGGTAATGTCACCAATCCAAGAAAACTGGTCCCTGACTGATTCCTCATCTGATTGGTCAATTTTGAGGACATTCTTAAGAGTACCAGTATCTGATTGATCTGTCTTTGAGCCTGTCTGCTGACTAGTTCTTTGTGTAGGTGGACTTCTGATTGGTTTATTTTGGAGAATTCCAAGAGATCTGGTTCCTGTTTGGACTGTCTTTGAGCCAAGATCTTGCTAAGTAAATCAGTCCTGAGAAAGTACTCAGTCTTGATTCTGATGATACAAGGGGAGGCAGAAGGAAACTCTAGTAGATTTTCAAGAGTCAGTTATTGTACCCTGTAACAACAAAGCTGGATTCCAGTAGCCCTTGTGTTGTCTATTCCTGATCAAGCCTATTTTGAAGAGCTGAAAAAATTGGGCTTTGAGAAAAGAAGGAGAAAAGGAGATGGACGTGGCTAAATTATGAATGTGGAGATAATTACTAAGAGTATCATGAACTGTAGAACAAACCAACTGATCAAAGCTGGACCAAATCAAGGCTGACTGCTTTCTTGAGTTGATGATCAGCAAACAGAAACTCATATACATTGAGCATGAAGGTGGATGATCAGTAGGAAAAATGATTATTCTTGCAAGATTGAAAAAAAAGTAGAAGAATGGGAAGGCAGTGCAAAAGGTGGATGAAACAAATCTTAGAAATGATTGGAATGACCTGGAAACTAATGGAAGAATTAGAAATTATAACTCCCGAGAGGTTGGGAGGGTGAACATCAGAGGTGGGTTTCAGCAGGTTCTGACCAGTTCTGGAGAACCGATAGTGGAAATTTGAGTAGTTCGGAGAACCCGTAAATATCACCTCTGACTGCCCCTGCCCCCATCTATTCTCTGCCTCCCGAGTCCCAGCTGATCGGGAGGGAATGGAGATTTTGCAGTAACCTTCCCCTGGAGTGGGGAGGAAATGGGGATTTTGTAGTAACCTTCCCCTGGAATGGGGAGGAAATGGGGATTTTGCAGTAACCTTCCCCTGGAGTTGGGAGGGAATGGAGATTTTACAGTATCCTTCCCCTGGAGTGGGGTGGAATGGAGATTTTACAGTATCCTTCCCCTGCCATGCCCACCAAGCCACGCCCACCAAGCCACACCACGCCCACCAAGCCACGCCCACAGAACCGATAGTAAAAATATTTGGAACCCACCACTGGTGAACATCTGTCCATGAAGTCAACAGGAACTGGTCCTCAACTGACAACACCTAACATCATATTAGAAAATGAAATTTGGTAGCAATTTTGGAGATTTATGAAGGCAATGTTCTGGGCTTTGCAGAGGACACATGAAGCCCTGGGATAGTAGACTAGGGGGATATATATTTCAATGTTAACCAAATGTTTAATTTTCTAAAAGCAACCTCCAAAGGAAAATTATATCAAATTATATTGAAATACATTACAGGAAATACCACCTAAGAATTAACTTATAACTTAGAATTCTTATAAGTAAAGAATAACACTGTTATAGGAAATATATGTATTAAAGGAGAAACTTAAGCAAAAGTAATTGAAAAGAAGAAAAGAAACGAAGGACAAGAAATTAAAAATAAAATGAAAGAAGGAAAAAAACCTAACCTAGAATCAAAATAAAATGAAAATGAAAACCAGCAGAAGGCTGACAATTTAAGCTACATAATAAGAATCTAAGCCCACATAATGCAAAAATAAAAAATAGAGAACTAAGTCCCATCATAGATTAGCTGGAGGATTAACTCCTTTAACGTGAGAATGAAGGTCCCTTTCAGCTCATTCATTCTAAAAATATTTCTAAGACTATACAAGACTATACAAACAGCATCTAATTTTGTTTTAGGGTACTTAAAAACAAGTACAGATAGTCAAGTTGGCATTAAAATGTCTCATTGGAGACAGACCGTTCCCTACAGACTATCTACCTCCTCTCCCCTCTGATTGAACCCAATGTCCTACAAATTAACCAAGAGAACACATTTGGGAGAGATTCATCATCTTCCCTTAACCATACAGTACTTTCCCATACTAAGATTAGACACCATTCATTTCGTTGTTAGCTGATGTGCAGTTCATCAACAACATCTGCATACCTAAGTAAACTGCAGGTAAACTATTCAAGTCTGGAGAACTGAGTAGAAGAGAAAAATAGCACAAAAATCAACTCATATGAATTCTACCAGCATAATTCTCCCAGAATCAAAAGACCCCTCACCAAAGTCTTCTCACCAAAGTCTGCTTTACATAAGCCAGGGTTTGTTTAGCCATACTATTGAATAAACTCTTTATTTGTCATAAATAATGCTATGTTCCAAATCTTTTATTGATTTTATAAACTTTAGGGTTTTAAAAAATATAAATCCCATGTCAAATAATGGCTGGGTACTTATAGCACATTATAACCAACACACTACTTTGGGAATATTTTTTTTAATGAGAAGTGAAGTAAAAATTGCTACTGCATAAACTTAAAATGCTAAGCAAACCACTGTGTGTGTAGTGTGTGTGTGTGTGTGTGTGTGTGTGTGTGTGTGTGTGTGTGTGTGTGTGTTTAAAAAAATCTCCCAAAAGGCAGCATTGGTAAACCATGTCTATGTTTTTGCCAAGAAAATGGCATTGATCATGTCATTGTTATCACAAAGAGTTGAGTCAATCTGAGGGCATTGAGTATCCACCGTTTAAGGAATACATCTTACGGCTTCATGAAACATGTGCAGCCAACTGAATATGGAATGACTTTCCTCCTGGTCCTAGCTAGAAGGAAATTCTCCACTTCATAACGTCTGGAGCCTCTTCCTCCCCCACAGGCACGCCAAAGTGGCATGCCCTTGTAGTCAGTCCCTTGGCATCAACTCCAGCAGCAACCACTTTATACTCTAGCTGAGAAGGGTCTTTTATACAGTACAACCATTATGAGGCAGGAGGGGAAAATCTACTATAAAATAATAACCAAAGATATTTAGCTTATAACCTATTGTTTGTTTATCAATAAAAACAAATTTGCAGAAGTTAACTTGTTTGTCCGTGGAAAGTACCGAGAACTTGCTCAATGTAACTGAATAACTTTATGACCTAGGGTCCTAGGCAATTTCAGTAAAGGAACATGTTGTAAGAAGCCTACCTAAAGTAGCAGATGGTGTAAGATAAATGCTCTAACCCATATATGGAAAACATGATGTTTTGTACACTTTTAAGGATATGTTGTATGTTTTGATGTATTATTGCTAGTACAGTGTAATGCCTCTGGCGAGGCTAGGATTGCAAAAAGCATAAAAGTAACACCTTGGGCGTAGCCCGGGGTTCAGAATTTGCCATGCTAATGCTCTGAACCTTTGCGCAAATAAACCTGAGTTGCTCCTACCCTTCGTGGTCTTCTTTCCTGAATTGGTAAGCAGGATTGGCTGCAACAATTCAACCATGATAGATGTGAGCAGAGACATCGGTAAGATCTGATGCTTTTGTTAAACCTTGCATGTGCAAAAGTTCCAAGTCTTTGTACATGTACAAAAGAAATGGAGCTTGCACTGAGATAGCATGATCCTACTTTCATAATTTGCTTCCCCATCCTCACCTTCATCCCCCTTGAGGCCCTCTGAAGATGCATCTGTGGGATATGGGTCAATTTAATAGGTGCTATTCCAATCCCTTGTGCTAGACAAGCGTCTTACTGTGCAGGAGAATGAAATTCTTCAGCCGGTAGGATTTCTGAATAGTTAAGCAAGTTTATTCTTTGTCTTTCTATCTTTGTACCCCACGTGTTAGTATCTTTGTGGCTAAAGTCAGATCTGAACTACAGATTTTCCAGTCTTCACTCATAGCCACTGGCCACACAGATTTTCAAAGCTTCTAGATAAGCTTCTGCCATTTTTGGGATTTCAAAATATTTTTACCATACCTTCTGGCTGCTTCTGTTTTATACATTAGTTTTGGCACCAAGAGACAAATATACCAAAAGAGGATTGGCAAAACTGCTTTTCATTTTCACTTCTGTAACATTTTTAGCAACCCACCCGTCTCTATCAGTCACCTCATTGTTCCAGTCTATTTGTGGAGAGCGGAGCCAGTATGTACTCTTCGTGTCTGATATTGAACCACCAAGAAATTTGCTTATTCTTTTTAACACGTTAGGTATATCAAATTTAATTTAAAACGGTGTTTTCCCTGCAGGCTCATTTCACTGAAAATGTCAGGGAAAATGTCCGCCTCCATTCTCAGTTCTATGAAATTGATTCCATCAAATCATCCCTGGCTTCGTTCTTCTTGATAATTAAAAGTAAAAATTGGACTTTGAAGAAACATGATAGGAAAAGTATTGACACTTTTGAACTTTGATGTTGGAGAAAACTCCCGAGGGTACCATGGACAGCCAAGAAAACAACCAAATAGATTATCAAATGAATCCACCCAGACTTCTTAGTCGAGGCACAAATGATCAGGATCAAATTATCCTACTTTGGACACATTATGCTGACCTAGCTCTCTGGAGAAGTCTATAATACTGGAAAAGTGGAAAGAAAGATAAGAGGAAGATCATTAGCAAACTGGATGGATTTAATTATGATGGGTGCACTGTTGGAAGACTGAAGGACAAGACCAAGAAAATCCTCCTGGAGAATATAAAATCTATGTGGTTGCTAAGGGTCAAGACTGACTTGATGGCAGGTAATCCCTCTTGAGGTCCGTAGAAATTCTCAGTCATCCAGGTTATGGTTGTCCCAAAGGTGCTTTTCTGGAGGCAACTGGACTTTCTTGTTTTTTCTTTTGAAGATGTTTCGCATCTCATCCAAGAAGCTTCTTCAGTTCTGACAGGATAGTGGGGAATGGAAGGATTTATATTCCTTGCAGACAGCTGGTAATCTGCATCTTTTTAGAGGGTCGTTGAAGCACTTGGAGGTTTATCTGTGTCCTCAGGGACATCTGAGTAGTGCTCCTGGTTCCTGTGGTCTGCAATTTTTCCTCTGGAAATTCATTCCTACTCCCGCACCATTCAAAGGGTGTTCATCCCAAATTGTATAGCTAAAAGTCTGTAGAGATTCTCAGTCATCCAGGATGCAAAAGGATGCTAATGACCAGTTGTCTAAATCCTCCACTGGAGATATTGTGGGTTATAGTCCCAAACATTCAGAGGGTACCTAACTAGGAGATGCTAATCCAAGCAACGTCTTTCACATCTCCAGAAGAGGGTGATCTGCTACCTAGAGCATCCTTTGATCAGTAACGCTGCTGCTAGACACACTGTAAGCAAAACCTTTTGCACTGCCTAATGAGTTGCTAAAAGCAACATTACTGCAGCTCTCAACAGCAGGGAACTGGGGGAAGTGTTGATGGCAGCACCAGAGGCACTTTTGAGAGCTGTTTAGGCAATGAAAAAGCCAGATGCTATTTCTTAAGTCTTAGAGCTTCCTGGCTTTCAATGGCATTTATTAGAGGTACACTCTAGGCCACTGTCTTGTGCGGTTTGCTCCATAGCACAACTAGAGAGAGACTTATCCTTTTCCTGATTTTGCTTAGCCTCTGCCAGGCTAACCTTCCCTGCCTTCCTACTCACGTCCAGCTTGTGATAAGTGTGGGAATGTAAAGAACTGAGCTTCCCAATTATTGACCTTGAGCTGTGATGGCACAGTGGTTAGAATGAAGTATTGCAGGCAAACTCTGCTCACACCCAGAAGTTCGATCCTGACCAAGGTTGACTTCCAGCCTTCCAAGTTTGGTAAAATGAGAGCCCTGATTCTTGGGGAGAATATGCTGATTCTGTAAACTGCTTAGAGAGTGCTATAAAGAACTATGGAACAGTACATCAGTCTAAGTATTATTGCTATTTCTATTTCTATTTACTTCTACCGTGCTGAGATTCCAATGTGAAGGGAAGGCAATGAACTTGGACTGGAATGGCATGTTGGTTCCAGAGCTTACCTAACAGGGCACTCACTCTTCTAAGGCCAATCTATCTCTTGGGATACCATTAGAGGAACAAGCCCAACCTACATTGTCTTGAGCTTTTACAGAAAAGACAAAGAAGCAAATACGAAGGTGAGTCAAAAAGTAATGCCATTTTCTTTAGGACAGGTATAATTACCAACACAGGAACATGTAGCATACATCAAAATGAAGCTGGTCCTCTGTGGATCACATCCCTACTTCTCAACATAGTCACCGTTTCTCTCAATAGCAATGTTCCACCTTCGAATGAGAGCATGTATCCCTGCCTCATAAAATTTTGTTGACTGTTCTTTGAGCCACTTCTTGACTGCAGTTTTCACTTCCTCGTCACTGGAATAATGTTTGCCTCTCAAACCCTCTTTCAAACCCTCTATAATCTAAAGTATTGTCCTCAAACACATTTTGTAATCGTCTGTGAATGTTCACAGGGGTTTCCCCCTCAGCAACAAGGAATTCAATCACTGCTCTTTGTTTTTGATGCAACTCTAAGGGGGCAGCCATTCTGAATTTTCTTTGCGAGTCTACAAACCTGAAAAGTAAGAAACAAAATATTTCAGAACGTAAATGATTTAATCATTTATAACTGGGAAAAATTTCAGGTATTTTTATTAAAAACTTCACCTGAAATAAAGAAAATGGATTTACTTTTTGACTCACCTTCTTAAATAAAGTATACATTTTGGATTTTGTAAGGTTCTCCTTACAATGAGTGAATGCGATCAGTGTTTTCCCTGGGCATCTCCCCAATATGAGAAGGCACCAACTGAATGATTCATAGGTTCCCAAAACAAATCATTACACAGTTTGCATTCTTTAGACCTCTCTTCCACATGAACTGCATCAGAGGGATGATTTGGGGTACAACAGCGAGGTGACATGAACATGCGTGGGCATATTGCCTCTTTCATCATGATTGAGAGCATTAATGATTGCTTTGTACAGCATTTATCTAGGCAAGAATTACCTTATGGCCTAAACTGGCATTTAAGTCCACAGTGGTTACAGCCAGCTGTAGTATTTTCTTCTTCAGAAGTCACCTTCAGAAGTTCTGGGTACTTCATCACTGGAGGTTTTTAAGAAGAGATTGAACAGCCATTTGTTTCAAATGGTATGGGGTCTTCTGCTTGAACAGGGTCTGGACTTAAAGACCTCCAAGGTCTTCCAACTCTGTTATTCTTAAATATAGGCCATGGCTGAAAGTCCCTTCTTCCTTCCTTACATATCTTATAAAGCAATCTTTTTTTTTTTTGCAAGATAAAAGCCTTGCTGGAAAATTGTTTTGCTGAATAGTTTTGAAGGGTCTTTTGCTGAAGTTTATACTTGATTCTATATTGTTCTCTTGTTGTTCTCTTCTTCTTTTATCTTTATAACTTGATTTTTAATGTTTTTGTGTTGGAGTTTTATGTAGCTCCTGACCCTGGAATTAGTTTTGACCTTCTGCAGATGTTTGAATGTGTGTTTTATATATACTGTAAGCCATTGAAGGTCACTTTGATTGCTATGGGATAGAGACACACCTGCTGAATTTGTATAGGTTCCTGTACAATTTAGGATTCTTATCATTTAGGGTTCTTAGGTAGCCTATAGAGCTAAGAAATTACAACTATGTGATTAATGGCAGATATGATTTTCCTCTCTTCCCCTTTTGATCCCGACTTGACCTTTGCATGTCTTTTCTATCTGCTTATGTCCCACCTGTGATGTCCTGACCTGCTCCATCTCATATTTCTGCTCAGTTTTGCTTCAGATGGTGATCTCTCTTTAAGGCACCCCGTCTCGTCTTGTCATAAGATTTATGACTACTCAATGCAAGAACCCAGTTTTCATGTCAAAACTTTGTTCTAGACAATGCGAGATTATAATATCGCCATTAGCTGCAGGATGTCTGGATGTCTTAGTTGGGCTTTGACCTTCTCCAAAGCATCTTCTGGTTAGCTGTGAACTATTGTTTTGAAACTCTGTGCTTATATTTCCTACTTTTGTGACAATGAAGTAGTAATATCCATTTGACTGTCCCTAAAAAATAAGAAATGAAAAGAAACACAAGTCTCTCTAACAATTTCAAACAAGCATCATGTAAGACACTTTGAAAAAGTTGTTTCATCTTCTTTAAGGCTGGTGTTCTTAATTGTGGTGTAGAAATACCATCTTTTTGAGGACTGAAACAATAATTTCATTAATCAGAATAACAATAACAGAGTTGGAGATCTTCTAATCCAACTCTCTGCTGAAGCAGAAAACCCTATAATATTTCAGACAAATGGTTGTCTAATCTCTTCTTAAAAACTTCCAGTGTTGGAGCACCACATTTTCTGAAGGCAAGTTGTTCCACTGATTAATTGTTGTAACTGTCAGGAAATGTCTCTTTAGTTCTAGGTTGCTTCTCTCCTTGTTTCATTTCCATCCATTGCTTTTTGTTCTGCCTTCAGGTGCTTTGGAGAATAGGTTGACCCCCTCTTCTTTATGGAACCCCCCTAGATATCAGAATATTGCTATCATGTCACCTGTGGTCCTTCTTTTCATTAAATTAGACATACCCAATTCCTGCAACCATTCCTCGTGTTTTAGCCTCCAACCCTAATCATCTTTGTTGCCTTTTTCTGCACTCTCTTTCTAGAGTCTCAACATCTATTTTATATCATAATAACTAAAACTAAATGCAATATTCCAAGTGTGGTCTTACCAAGACATTATAAAGTGGTATTAACACTTCACATGATCTCAATTCTATCCCTCTGCTGACTCCATTAGATGTGACCCTTCTGACTGAATGAAAACTGCCAATGATGCAAACAATACCAGTTGTAGCAGTGCTAGGCAACTAAGCTGTGGCTGAATTCTGTTGCCACCACTCACTCATAATCTGGGATAATTACATTATATATTTACTTATGGCAGTTACTGTCCATCTCACACCAAAACCTGTAAGGCCAAATTTCAAGCAATATTGCTGAGCCTCTAGCAGAGTTCTGGAACTTTTTCAGGCACCAAATACTAGACAGTAGCAACAACAAAACAACAACAATTTCAAATGGCTGAGCTTAAAATCTTATGGAACCTCATGTAGGTACCAGGGGTGGGTTCCTACCAGTGTGGATCAGTACTGTGCACCTGTAGCGGCCCGCTGGTGAAGTAATTTTTATCGGAATTTTCGGTGATTTTTTCGGGTTTGGATAGCTTCTCTTTGTCCTCTGCTTTGGAAGAAAGCCCTCCCGCCCGCCCTCGGGTTAATACCGACCTTTATTTCTTCATCCGAAGCACAGCTGAGCACCTCCTCAGCTGTGTTTTGGCCTGAAACGTCCTTCTGAGCATGCACGGAAGTAAAATCGCTCAATGGGACGCATGTGTGTGTGTGTGTGAGCGGAGCGAGCGTGCTCACGTGAAACATCGCGATGCGCACCGGTAGCAAAGGTAACTGGAACCCTCCCCTAGTAGGTACATGCAAGAATACTGAAATCACCTGAGATTCGCAGCAAGAACACAGTAGCTTAGGAAACCATTTAAATTTCCTAACTTTAAAATCTAGCATTCAGGTGTTATTTGGAAGCACGGTGGGTGCCTTGGCCCTGTATCGTGTGTGGCTGAGGTACCACACACGATGTAAAGGAGCATTTTAATTCTCCTTCCACAGGGAATGTGAGCACTAATGCCAAGATCTTGAGCCAAATTCTTCCAACCAAGATCACACCAAGGAGCCTTTTCCCAATTACATCTACACATCTCAGAAGGTCCAGCAGAGAGAATATATTAGGGGTTCCATCTGCTGAAGAGTTCCATGTGACATGCCTTTTCAGCTGTGGCTTCTATGCTCTTGAACCTCATTCTCACCTGAGGTAAGGTTATCCCCATCCTTATTAGCCTTCTGGAAAGCTCTTAAAGCCTAGTTTTTCCAACAGCCTTGGTGATCCTATAGAGAACCTCCAAGATGGTTGCATTGTGCTTAGGATGTTGTTATTTCCCCGCCATCTTGGATTTCAGTTATATTTGGCAACATTACACTGCAAACTAGAGCATACAAAACATTCGCTAGACCAATTCTCGAATACAGCTCACCTGTCTGGAACCCGCACTGCATTTTGGACATTAATACAATCGAGAGAGTCCAAAAATATTTCACGAGAAGAGCCTTCCACTCCTCCGCTCGCAACAGAATACCTTATGCCACCAGACTTGAAATATTGGGCTTAGAAAACCTAGAACTACGTCGCCTTCAAACTGATCTAAATGTAGTTCATAAAATTAACTGCCACAATGTTCTACCTGTCAATGACTACTTCAGCTTCAACCACAACAATACACGAGCACACAATAGATACAAACTCAATGTAAACCACTGCAAACTCGACTGCAGAAAATACGATTTCAGCAACAGAGTGATCAATGCCTGGAATTCACTACCTGACTCTGTTTCTTCCCCAACCCCCAAAAACTTTAACCTTAGACTGTCTACTGTCGACTTCACCCCATTCCTAAGAGGTCTGTAAGGGGCGTGCATAAGCGCACCACTGTGCCTACCGTCCCTGTCTTACTGTCCTATTGTCCTCATTTATCTGTACTTACTTTGCTTATGTTTATGTTTATACCTATACCTGCTATCTTGTACATGTTTGACAAACAAACAAACAAGTAAACAAATAAATAAATAAATATTTAATTGTTTTAAATGGTTGTTAACTTTGTTTTTAATTGTTTGTTGGTTCAGTTATACTTAATTGTTTTCAATGGTTGTTAACTTTGTTTTTAATTGTTTATTGGTTATACCCTCTCACCTGAGTCACATAAGTAAGATAGGCAGCTATATAAATAAAAAATAATAATCCATTAGAAAAACATAAGAAGTTACATGCCTATTGGATTACCTCAGCTTCTGGGTCTTGGGAAGATCAAAAGGGCAACTATATGAGCTCTTGGAAGGAAGGAAGAGACACAATTGTGAGGTCTATTTTTTAAATTCTGCGAATGCTTCTCCTTTGTGTTGTGCTGATGTCACTTGTGGGTAACATCCAAGGATGATGGATAGTATATTTTAAAGTTTAGATTTCCGTTTATGGGTTCCAAAGACCCATTACACTTTATGTCCAGGCTCCTTCCAAATTTCAATTATCATTTGCTTTGCTCCTTCTCTATTCCTTAAAAGGCTTGCCTTCAAAATATATTTTCATTTCTATTCCAGGAACTGATCAGGAAATTGACATTTGATTATTCCCAATCCATCTACTCTCCCCCCTCCCCAAAATCATCTGAATCTCCTTGAATCTTGGTTTTCAGCCTGATTCTACCAGCTCCCGTTGATTCTGCTAGGCGTGGAGCCAGAAGTCTCATGCTTAGCCAGACAGCTGGTTGGACTCCAAGCAGACATCCAAAGGTGAAATCTTATCTGAGAACGCAGGAGGGGATGCAGATGGTGTCTACAAACTGTCCTAGTAATAACAGTCAAAGAGTTTTAAATGGGAAAAAAGCCAGCTTAAATCTGGTCTGGAAAAGAATGAACATGCGGCTCGATGTACAGGTTTCACAAAAGAGGCAGGCTCTTTACAGGGAATAGATTTCTAATTCACCATGCCCATATTTTTCAAAAATAATAACCTACTTCTCAATAAATCAGAAGAGATGCCCTGCATTTTATCTATAAAAAATGTGTTGTGCAGATAGTTGTAGTGGCTCTTAATAAGTTCTTTAATAATAACATATTCCCCAAGACTTCTCTCTGTGTTATTTCTTTTCTAACCTAACAGTTTGTTCCTTGTTTACTGGAGACCGCAGGCACTTACCCCATAACAGGCAACCTGTGGTTTGGTTTCTTGTATCTATTGCAACCTTCCCCAACTTCTATCTCCCCCAAATACTATACTTGACAACATTCAAGAATGCAGTCAACTGCAATAGATAGATAACTGTCATGATGTGAATATTGCCAGTTGAGCCTCTCTACTATATTTCTGGATTTACTGTATTTTCTAATCAAGCAGACATGTGACATGTATTACTGCGCATGTGTGCATTCCAGGAGTCTCCTCCTTTTTTCTTCTCCTGTGAGCCTCGCCCGAGGCAGACGTGAATTCTTAGCTGAGAAAATGTAGCTTATTAATGTTTATATTTTGTTACTTTTATACTGAAATAAATATTTTGTTAATTAGAATTAAATCTCGGTTTTATTTTCTAAGTAAGAATGACTTCAAGGAAGCAAGATCTATATCGCCTCTGATAGGAATAAATTCCTATCCTGTCAATAACAAACATCAGTAGAAGGTTTTTTGTCTACCCATTATTATAAAGTCTCCATTGAATGTTCCTCTTCCTTTTATCAGGCCTTCCAATGCAGCTTACAGGTTCCCAGCCGCAAATCGAAGCATCCCAGATCCTGTTCAGCGTCATCAGAACTGAAACTTACAAGTGACAAATGCTTCATCTGAGTGAATAAACGGGTTAAGGCTAAATCTTAGCATGATGGAGTGAGGTTTGGTTCAAAAGCCATCGGTTTCCATTTAAGTTCCAAGAGCCGAGGTGGCGCAGTGGTTAAAGTGCAGCACTGCAGTTCAGCAGTTCAGCTGTTCAAATCTCACCGGCTCAAGGTTGACTCAGCCTTCCATCCTTCTGAAGTAGGTAAAATGAGGACCCAGATTGTTGGGGGCAATATGCTGAACTCTGTAAACCGCTTAGAGAGGGCTGTAAAGCACTATGAAGCGGTATATAAGTCTAAGTGCTATTGCTATTGCTATGGGCTGTGGATGAGCAATTCTATGATTTGGGCATCCTTTTGGATCCACACTCCTGATAAAACAGCAGGCAGAGGCCTTTGCCAGATTGCGCAGAGGTGCTCATTGCAAACCTGCTTGGGAAGTATGCATTGGTGACCATCACTCATGCCATCATCAACTCAAGTGAAATATGCCCCTCTTGGGATAGCCATGGCTAGTGGGGGATTTTGCACAAATCCATCTTGTGTGCCAATTGCACCAGTCTCTGGATTAGAGTTCTGTTCATGCTCACCCAGGTCTTAATCATCTCCTGTTTGTACTATTGTAATGTGTCACACGTCACTGTTCTTGATGTGCATTCCGAAGCTGTAGTTGATCCAGAATGCAGCAGCAGAGGAAGTTTGGGGCATCACTGGATAAGCCCATGTAATACAATGGTTTGCTGAGCTGTACTGGCTCCAGAGGAGCTTCTGGATGCAATTCAAAGTGCTAGTTAGCATCCATAAAGCCCTACATTACTCAGGGCGAGGTTATTTGCAGGGCCACCTGTCTCCAGCTATTTCTGCTTGCCCTATCCCATGGGTGTCAAACTTGATTTCATTGAGGGCCGCATCAGGGTTGTGTTTGACCTTGGGGGGCCGAAGTGGGAATGGCCAGCGTAGGCAGGGTCACTCATGTTGGGGGTGCCTGTGGTGGCCCAAAAGCTCTACCAGTGAAAACGGGCTCCCAATCTCCGTTTTCGGCTGCGACGGCCTCCTGCAACCCTCTGACAGTGAAAATGGAGCTCCGTTTTTGCTGGCAGAGGCACCGCGGACCGATCCTTCGCTGTTTTCCAGGATAGCTCTGAGGGCCGGATCTAAGCACCTCATGGGCTGGATTTGGCCCGCGGGCCTTGAGTTTGACATCCCTGCCCTATCCATCTGACAGGTCAGGTATACTTGGGCCCTTTCTATTAAATGGTGCAATCTTGCAGGACCCAGAATACCTGCCTCTGTTACAGCCCATGTCCTGTGGAACAGCATCCCTCTAAGATTCAGATAGCCTCAACAATGTCGCCCTTCACTTTATACTGAAAGACCGGGATTTTCCTTAAAGCATTGGGACCAAATAGTTAGATGAAGCCTGTAGTCAGTAGTTCGATGTTTATCTGTTTGTATGGAAGGGCTTATCTGGACCTCTGATAGCAATAGCACTTAGACTTATATACCGCTTCACAGTGTTTTACAGCCCTCTCTAAGTGGTTTACAGAGTCAGCACATTGCCCCCAACAATGCATCATGTATCAATTGCTATTTTAGCTGCTTCTAATTGTTCTGATGGCTATTTTGGGTGCCTTATTACTGTTAGCCACCCAAAGTCACT
The DNA here is from genome assembly GCA_023053685.1 of Diadophis punctatus similis. NCBI lineage: Eukaryota > Metazoa > Chordata > Lepidosauria > Squamata > Dipsadidae > Diadophis > Diadophis punctatus. The sequence goes on along the minus strand of JALIGW010000003.1, from coordinate 6,073,987 downwards.
ACAGCAGGTTGGGCAGCCATATAAGTTTTTTTATATATAAAAACTGCCATCAGCGTCCACTATCAGAATGTCAGTTTCTTGGCAACTTAAATTCATGGAGTTTCCCACCTGTATTTTTGCAAGCCGTGTCAAAAGTCTTTCTTCCCTTTTGTCTTTGTGAGGTTGGAGAAATAAAGGCTAAAAAATGTGTTTGTCTGTATTGCTCCATCCTTATGGAATAGGTTTCCATTGTAGACACCAATGGTGCCGTCCTTGGTGAACTTCAGGGAATTAAAACAGAACTGATAGGAGGCTCATTAGATCTATGATGTTGTCAGGAAGTGGCCGCGATGGGATGAACTTTATTGTAATTTTAATGGAATGTTGCTTATTTTATATTAGATGGTTTCAGTGATTTATAAACTGCCAGAGGTCCATGTAGAATTGGCAGTGTAGAAATGCCACAACAAATAAACAAGCATAATTTCCTTCCATTTCAAGTCCCCCCTCTTCCCCAGTAATACCTCTGCTTCTTCTTAATTTTAAAATACAGGACAAACATTTTCCCAACTCAAGTCAGCAGGGAAATTTGCTCTTGACATTAATAGCAGTATCATCAAATTGTTGTAATTGCCAGTAGTTCTCTGATATGTCTTGCTACAAGACAAATGGGAACAGATAAATGCAGTTGTAATGAGAGGTCATTTATTCCCTAGACCATTTCCAAAACTAGTGCCCGCTTTTAATGGATTTAAAAGTTTCTAAAAATTGAAAAAAGACACTTTAAAAAAATCCCTACACATTTACAGTAGTTTTGTTTTTTTTAATTAAGGCTGATTTTCTGTCATCAGAAAAAAGACCCCCAAATAGATGCATTTCACATAAAGGTATTTGGGTATTGTTTTTTCTTTCTTCTTTCTTACTTCCAGCCCCCATGTGGCCTTTAATGTATGAAATTAGAATCAGTGACTTTAGTAAAGACAAATCAAAGAGCTAATGTCATTTGACCTTGTGAAAGTGCACGATTACGATTCCATGTTCCCACAGTGTAAGTGCTGGGCAGTTTAAGACATATGCCTCATATCTATTTATTTTTTTATGAATATGAAATTAATCCGCCACTGGAACTAAATGTCTCAGTAAATTGTGCACATTTCTCTCGCCACTTCAGAAGCAGGAGTTGGCAAGAGTGAAAGCTCTCTCAGAGAGCTCTAACTAAACAGAAGTTGGGGTGACCTCAACCTGTAAGTTTGAGTCTTGGGCTGCCCGAAATGGCCCGTTGACACTTGAGCATTTATAGTGATACCAACCTATTCAAATCTCATTACCAATCATCCACAAATCTACTAGACTTTGTCTGAAATCGAGAACTTACAGCCTTGCAGCAGTGGTGAAATCTACTTACCTTCCCTACTGGTTCGGAAGTGTGCGCTTTGTGCGCGCGCACTCACTCCACTTGCGCACGCGCCCCCATCACGCATGCTTTTTTACCCTCTGCACATGCCCAGAAGGCTTTGTGCATGCACAGAGTGTAAAAAACAAGGAAATGGTGACGTCCGGGAGAGTGGGAGGAGCCTCGCGCTACTGCCGCTACCGGTACACCCGAACTGTCAGGCAGTGATTTTATGTTGCCTGTTACATGTATATGCAGGGGAGATGCATCCCTATCAAATATAATGGTTTATTCTTGAGCACGTGATTAATATGTTCCCAGTACGCATGTGTACATTCCTTTCCTTTGTTCCTCCCTCCTTCTTTTCAGCTTCTGTAAGGAGCAAGACCTGTTTTATAGCCAGGATGTGATTTATTTGTTTTTGTACTGAAATAAATATTTTATACTTTATAATGTCAGCGTTTCAGGAAAAGATCTATTTCGCCTCTGATGAGAGTAATTCTTATCTAACACGAACTGGGGCGTACCGGTAGCATTTCACCACTGCCTTGCAGAGCATAAAAGGTGGGTAAGGAGAAAATGGAGAATGGAGCAGAAGTCAATGAAACTGCAAAGCACATACAAATGTTAAGGATCAGGTGTGAATGGATTCCAGTTCATAATAACCGGGTTGGTGAATTCATCCATTTTGGGGCTTTCCACAATTCAATGAATTCTATATCAGGTATCTGTTTTACGTTGTGTTTATTTTCTATAATAGAATAAGACCCAGAAAAGCGAAAGTCACCCAATTGGTACATTGTATACATGCAGCCATTAGTATACAGCTCACCTGGTTTAGTGTATTGTGTGATCACAGCTAGAGCATTGCACATTCTTAGTAAATAAAACTCCTTGACTGATGCAATCAGCTTGGAATCTGTGAAGTCCAGACAAATTACCGTAGGTGGGCAGGAGGAGTAGGATACATAATTAAAATGCTTTCTGGTCTTTACATAAGAGGGTAAGCAATCTTTTGGAACAGATTTATTCTTTTGAGAGTATTTTAGAGACATTTAAAATGGTTGCTGAAAGGACTTTCTAAACACATATTTTTCTAAGACTTTATATGTTCCATCGTCTCACCATTTAATTCTACAGGATACTTTCTAATCTATCTTAATATTTTGGGTGTGGTAGGTGGGTATAATTTTCAGCAAAACATTTCTTGCAACTACCCACTATTTTTATTTTCTAGCAATATCTGTAGGACCTGGGGTTTGTATACAAATGCATTTCTGAAAGTGAAGACGGGCAGGTACTTCTTTTGTAAGATGCCAGCTTTCAATCTACTTATTTCTAATTAAAAAAATATTTTAAAAATGTTAAAGACATTTGGACCTGAACGTCTGGCAGGCAGCAAGAAAATCATTGTTGGACAAAGTGGATTTGTTGGGAACCATATTGCTTATTCCTTTCTGTGGGAACAGTGGGAGGTGTGGTGATTCCTAGAATAATCAGAGATAGCAACACTTCTGCTTTTGTACCAAAAATGACCTCTTCTCAGTCTATTAAGAAGACAGAATGGATTATTGAAACATTTCCCTGGAACTAGCACAATATATTGGAAAGCATCCAATAAGAACAAAGGCACGAAGTCTGGAGATGTCAGAAATATGTTTTATGAAATTAATAACCAGCTAGGCCTGGGTGAGAAACCTTAGATTTGCCTGGAGGAAGAGCTTGGCTATGGAAAGAATGTCCAAGCAAAACAACACTACATATTTCCTTAACAAAGTCCACATCACAATCCCTCCCCATGTTTCTTTCTTTTTATTTCCAAAAGCTGCAGTGGTGGGTTCTTCCCAGTTTGGACCGGTTTTATAGAACCGGTAGTAACTTGGCGGCTTGGGTCACTAGAACCAGCAGCGACCCAGGCCTGCCACGCCCCCCCCGAGCCAGTTCTCCTGGCGGCACAATAGGTGCCGCCATCTTGTTTTTAGCTTCTGCGCATGCGCAGAAGTTTTTTAAAGTACTGTGCATGTGCGCGGTGCGCAATGCGCGTGCACGCCCGTGGCGCATCCCTAAGCGAACCGGCAGCAAAGAAAACTGGAACCCACCCCTGAAAAGCTGAAAGAAGATGTGCAGGCACCGCACATATGGAAAAAACACTTCTGGCTTTTTCAACTCGCCGTGGCCACTTGCCGTGGTCCACTTGCCATGGCCAACTCTCCATGGCCACCTCGCCTCCGTGGCCAACTCGTTGCAAGACACATCAGGCCAGCCAACTTGCTGCAGGATAACTCACCATGGGATAAGAGTTAAACTAATATCAAAGAAATGGTGGAATAGAATCATTAAAGGAAGGATGCCAAAGGAGGGACAAAATGAAATGCAAATCACAAAAAATATTTTTTTAAAAAATAATTTAAAATAATTAAAATGAATTATTGAATTGTCCTGTGGTGAGTTATCCCGCAGCGAGTTGGCTGTGGTGAGGTTTTCCTGCAGCGAGTTGGCCATGGCAAGATGGGTGCAGTGAGTTGGCTATGGAGAGTTGGCCGTAGCGAGTTGGCTGCGGTGAATTGTCCCATTCCATGGGAAGAGGGCCTACAGAGAAGAGCAGCAGGAAACAACCTGAAGCAACCTGCTTCTTCCTTTTTGTTCTTCAAAGTGGGGGACTGCATTGCTTCACAAAAGCCATTTCCAAGAGGTGCATTGCTGAACTAGCCATCAAAGCAAGTCTCTCCTTCCACAATTTGCATAGGCAGAATGTCTCTTGACCTCTTTCAGGCCACCCATAAAAGACAACAAAGTACATTGCCTTTTCTTTATATATATAAAAAAGGATGCACTCTATATTTTTTCTCAGCTTTTTAACCAGGGCCTTAGGTCAGTCGCAGAGAATGGGTGTAAAATGCCTCATGTGTTAGAATAACAAAGGCAGGCTTTTAAAGAGGAATAAAAAATGCATGCTGATCTCATTTAGCAGCACTGCACACAGTTATTCTAGCAAAAGGATGGAACCAAGGAAGTTCACTGACCTTTTGGGTACAGAAGATGCTATTGTCAGATCCACATTTCCATTCCCAGGTGGCTGTTGACCCTGAGTCTCTACTGGGTCTGCTCTTACTCCTGATTCACTATGGTGCAGGAAGATGGAATGAAGCCCCTGTCTTCTCTGTGCTGTTGGCAAAATCACATTGAGTCATCTGCCTTAGGATCTTTCCACATGCCCAAGGCAAAAGAGTGCCTTAGAGCTGGGGTCTCCAAACTAGGCAACTTTTAAGACTTGTGGACTTCAATTCCCAGAATTCCCCTGCCAGCATGCTACTGGCCAAATTCCAAATGAGCCTTTTGGGACTCCCAAAGGTGCTTTTTCAAGAGGCAACTGGACTTTCTGTTTTTTTCTTTGAAGACGTTTTCACTTCTCATCCAAGAAGCTTCTTGGAGCTAAAGAAGCTTCTTGGATGAGAAGCGAAAACGTCTTGAAAGAAAAACCAGAAAGTCCAGTTGCCTCTTGAAAAAGCACCTTTGGGACAACCATGACCTGGATGACTGAGAATCTCCATAGACATGCCTTCTGGGAAATAAACGTGATTACAGAGGCTTCTGCTTTCATTGTAGCATGGATCTTCTTAATTATATTTATTAAAAGAATTTTAATAAAAAGAGGGCAGTGGGGCAAGCTATCCCCATAGCATTTCACTAAGAATCCTAACCTAAAATCATACATCAAAATGATCTCTCTGACCCCAACTGTGTGTGGCAAGATAGCCACTGTCATGTTCAGCCAGAAATTTGATTCTCTCCCCTCCCTCCCATTCTCTAGTAAAGCAGAATTTTATGGCAACCTATCTATGCTCACATTGAGAAGGAATTGACTTCTGCACAGTCAGAAGCCCAAAAGGATGTTTATGCTATTTCCTCTGTCTCAAAATCTTCAGCACATTACCAAGCCAAGAGTTGAAACTGAACACGAAGGGGTGTTCAGAAAATTCAGTCTAACATTCTTCCTGTGCATGTTTCGATGAATTATTCCAATCCGGTTATGTTCTGAAATTAAAACAATAGATGGTGCTGTTTTTATCCTCTGATCAAGCATTTATATTAGGCGGGGAAAAGTGAGGCTTACTTTTTTGAAAAGGAAAGAAACACATTTTTGTCATTCTGCAGAGCATTCTTGGAAAGTTATATAAAAGCTTGGAACATACTGTGCCCACTTTCTACTACTCAAAAGCTCCCCATTGGTTAGAGATGGCAATTTAAATTCAGCTCAGCAGCTCCTGTCATGAGATTGATATTTTAAAGCTGGTATGTTCACGTTTGAATACTCCTGGATTTCCATAATGCTTCCTTGCACCTCCAATACCTTCAGAATGATTAGGAATGCTTTTCATCCCATTTCTTCCCAGTTTCCTCCTCCCATCTATTTTTTGTGTGTGTCTTTGAATCCATGTTGACTCCTGACAGCTGCCTTGGCTAGTCCCTGCAATTTTCTTGGTGAGTTTTTTCAGGGGTGGTTTGCCGTTGTTGCCTTTCTAGGGCTGAAAGAGATTAACAGATTAACAGAGTTGGAAGGGGCCTTGTAGGTCATCTAGTCCAACCCCCTGCCCAAGCAGGAGACCCTATACATTTCTGACAAATGGCAGTCCAATCTCTTCTTGAAAGCTTTACAGATTTACAGATTAACAGAGTTGGAAGGGACCTTGTAGGTCATCTAGTCCAACCCCCTGCTCAAGCAGGAGACCCTACACCATTTCTGATAAATGACAGTCCAATCTCTTCTTGAAAGTCTCAAGTGATGAAGCCCCCACAACTTCCGAAGGCAAGCTGTTCTATTGGTTGATTGTTCTCACTGTCAGAAAGTTCCTCCTTATTTCTAGGTTGAATCTCTCCTTGATCAGTTTCCATCCATTATTCCTTGTCTGTCCTTCAGGTGCTTTGGAGAATAGCTTTACCCCCTCCTCTCTGTGGCAGCCCCTCATATACTGGAACACTGTTATCATGTCTCCCCTGGTCCTTCTCTTCACTAACTAGCCATGCCCAGTTCCTGGAACCGTACTTCATATGTTTTAGTCTCCAGTCCCCTAATCAGATGACCGGCTCAAGGCCACCCAGTTGGCTTTATGCCTAATGGAGGACTAGAACTCATGGTCTCCTGGCTTCTAGCCCAATGCCTTAAAAACTACTCTCTTAATTTTCTTTACTTTCAGTTCTTCAGACTTTGCCTCCAAGCACTTAAGCTGCCATAATTTCTTTTCAGACAAAGAAGTGAGTTAACTTTTGACTGGGTAGCTCAGGGGTCGGCAACCTTAAACATTCAAAGAGCCACAAAGGTCCTAACCAGAAGCCCACTGTTCAATTCTGGAACCAACCGGAAGTCCGGTTCCCGCACCATAGAGTCTCCTCCTAGCATGGCGTCCTTCTTCCTCTGCTGACCGGAAATCTGGTTCCCCCCACCATAGAGTCTCTTCCTAGCACAGCATCCTTTTTCCTCTGCCAACTGGAGTGCAGCACTGCAGGCTACTTCAGCTGACTGCTAGCTGCAGTTCGGCTGTTCAAAATCTCACCGGCTCAAGGTTGACTTAGCCTTCCATCCTTCTGAGTTCGGTAAAATGAGGACCCAGATTGTTGGGGGCAATATGCTGACTCTGTAAACCACTTAGAGAGGGCTGTAAAGCACTATGAAGTGGTATATAAGTCTAAGTGCTATTGCTATTGCTATTCCCCCACCATAGGTGTTCTGCGCGGTGTTCTTTTTCCTCTACCTGTCCTAACCGAAAGCCCTATCAATTGTGGAGCCAACTGGCTACAGGGAGCCACAACAGAGGGATGAAAGAGCCACATGTGGCTCCAGAGCCACGGGTTGCTGACCCCTGGGGTAGCTGGAAGGGTGTCATTTAGCAAAGGATCATCTGGAAGGCAGCAGGTAGTCCCAGATGCTGCTGCAAATCACACAACTAACAATGTCTCAGAAGCATTCATCCATGATCCATCCCTTGCCACCTCATTGTCCACCATCTGGAAGGCAATGAGGCTTCTGAACTGCTTGGTGGAACTCTGTGAGAAAAGCTTGTGTGCGTTTGTGTGTGTGTGCATTTAAAGGGCTCCACTGCACAAAAACACTCAAAGGTTGGGAAGCCCTCTATCATCCTGTTCCCTCTAGATTTCCTGGTTTCCCTTCATCTAAAGAACATGCTTGATTCATTCTACTTTTCTCCCCAGGTAAACAATGCAATGGCTTGTCATCATGAATATCTGAAGTTACCCTGGTTTCGTTGCAGAGATCAACTCCACGTGGAGGATATATATATTTTTAATTTAGAACAATGGGAGAGCGGAAAAACGACCCAGTCAAGGTCAGAGCCAACATGGATGGATTGGGGAGAGATTTAGCATTTCCTTTCCCCTTTCCACACCCGTCTCCCTCTTTCCTTCTTGTAACTGTGTGGCTACCAAGGCGGAACTGCACCAATTCAAGAGACCCCTTAAATGGAGCAAAGTATTACAGCACCCATTTGTGATATCTTCACCGCCCTTTGGCAACCCAAGGCTAGTAGTCCTACCCGTGATATATGTGTGTATGTGTGTTTCTGTGTATATGTATCTATATCTTGCCCGACCTGATCACCCCACTCCTTCAATTCTGCAGGGCTGCTCTCTGTTCTATTTTTTTATGCAGTCCCCTCCCCCAGATTTTTAACCCTCTATTAAGCTAAGCAGTGTCAAGGTAAGTAGGTAAGTAAGGTAATCTGCCCAGAGTTGCTATGGAGTTGGCCAGCCTTACAAATGCAATAAATAAATAAGCAAGCTGTGCGTGCTTCAGAAATTATTCAGAAGGGAGGCTTTTGATGTCATGCAAAAACAGCACCTCTCGGCTGTTCATTAAAGTGGCTTGACTTTTTCTAGGCTTCCATGCGACCTCAAAAATAAAGGATTGCTGCATTAACTTTAATGAGTGGATTTCTTAACAGAGAACCACATATATACATATATTTTTAGCTCACGTGGAAACCTGTCAAAAGTCAAGCTATTTTAGCGAGAGGAGAACAGGGTGCTGTTTGCACGAGGTCTGAAAGCCAGCAAAGGGTTTAGGGTGAGGAAAGCCAAGTTGGGCATCACAATACGAGCCTGAGCCCTCTTCATTGCTCCTTGTAGCTTGCTGTGCCTCAGGGTTTTCTTCATTTCGACAAAAGTACAGAGAGCCTGCAGAGTCCAGACATCACTGTCTGAATCAATCCCTTTCTTCGTTTTTTCCCCCTTCAAACATGGTCAGCTCTTGTAAGGAGAACCTAACTGATCACTCGGTTCCTTGTGACCCATTCCCATCACCAGGAAATGACCAGATTTCTTTCTTTTTTTCTGCTAAAGCCCGCATTTTGGGGGTGAGCAGTCTCGTCAGGACTCCTTATGCTCCAGTGGTGGGGGCAAAGAAGATGATGAGAGGCAGATGGAAGACTTAGCGATAAGTAAATGAAAAGAGAGGGGGGAAGAGAGAGAGAGAGAGAGAGAGAGAGAGAGAGAGAGAGAGAGAGAGAGAGAGAGAGAGAGAGAGAGAGAGGGAGGGAGGGAGGGAGGGAGGGAGGGAGGGAGAGATCTCATCATTAAATTCTTTGCAGAGCCAGAAGGAAACCAGAAAGTGTTAATAAATAGCAGAGTCACATGAAAGATAGCTAAAGTGATTTTTTTTTGTAATTACTTCTTAGTTTTCTGCAATAAATGTAATTATTCAAAATTCTTAGTGTGCCTGTTTTCTATCTGGTCTGCCATGATAAGACTTGCATTCATGGTTCTTTGGCTTGGATTTCAAGAGAAACTGGACAATTTTGCATAGGAATCTGTCTTGTAATGCCAGTTACCTCCCCCCACCACCCATCATTTAGGCAATACATGGCTTTCTGTGTTCACAGGTGTGGTGTTCTTCTGATGGAATACCGGTAGTCTTTGACTTACGACTGTTCATTTAACAATGGTTAAAAGTTACAATGGCCTTGGAAAAAGTAGAGTATGACCTGTATTTGCACTTATGACCAACACCCCCCCCCCACAACTACATGATCACAATTCGTGCACCTGGCAACATTTACAATTGATTATAGTGTCTTGTGATCATGTGGTCATGATTTGGGACCTTTTTTTTGCTCGTTTCTGGGCCCCCCCAAAATGCAAAAAGGTCCACTGGGGAAGCTGGATTCATTTAACAACCACTTATGATTCACTTAATGATTATAGTGGTTTGCCTTATCACCATTGTAAAAGTCATAAAATCAATTTGGCAACCTGTTAATTGAGTGGGTCCACTGAAGAGCTGATGGATCTAAATCAGTGTTTCTCAAGTTTGGCAACTTTAAGCTGTGTGGACTTCAACTCTCAGCCAGCATGAATTTCCCCCAGCCATTTGGAGTCCAGACATAGGAAGGAAGGGAGGAAGGAAGGAAAGGAAAGGAAAGAAAGAAAGAGTTGGTGAGTTCGATCCTAGGTAGAGGCAGATGTAGAGTCTCCTGCTTGGGAAGGGGGTTGGACTAGATGGCCTGCAAGGTCCCTTCCAACTCTGTTAATCTGTTAAATCTGGAAAGAAAGAAAGAAAGAGAGAGAGAGAGAGGGAGGGAGGGAGGGAGGGAGGGAGGGAGGGAGGGAGGGAGAGAGAGAGAGAGAGAGAGAGAGAGAGAGAGAGAGAGAGAGAGAGAGAGAGAGAGAGAGAGAGTTTGGAGATGCCAATATTGCCCCTTGGGACTTTCTGCATAAAAGCATGGGCTCAGCCACATGTCACAAATTTCATGGAAAAACTGCATTTTTCAAAATCTTGCTGTAGAAAATCCAGAAGCTGATATGGCTTCAATGAATAAACTGACTTTGAACACCTTTATTCTGTCTTTCCAGACTCTATTTGTTTCTCCTCTGTGAGAGGCTTCTTCTGGACATACTCATTTAAAGGCCATTTCATTAAGAGAGGATTTATCTTCTTCCTTTTCTTTTTTGAAAGGGGGCTGTTGAGGGTGGGTTCTCCTGGGAACCCATCATTAGATTCCCAATTAGTCAGTGAAAGATTATTTCTATATGCCACGTGGTCAAAAAAATTGTAGTTAATAAGCGGATTGCCTCCCATCTGAAGCTTAGAAATGGCTATTTAGATCTCAGGAATTCATTATTGGCTTAAGAAAGCGCTGGGAACAGAGCAGAAACTGGTTTAGTGACTAGCATCAGGGTAGAAACAAGGAGACCATGAGTTCTAGTCCCGCCTTAGGCATGAAAGCTAACTGGGTGACTTTGGGCCAATCACCAGGAAAATGTGAGTTCTAGTCCCGCCTTAGCCATGAAAGTCAGCTGGGTGACTTTGGGCCAATCACTAGGAGATGGTGTGTTCCAGCCCTGCCTTAGGCATGGAAGCCAACTGGGTGACTTTGGGCCAATCACCGGGAAAATGTGAGTTCTAGTCCCGCCTTAGCCATGAAAGTCAGCTGGGTGACTTTGGGCCAATCACTAGGACAGTGATGGCGAATCTATGGCACGCGTGCCACAGGTGGCACGCAGAGCCATATCTGCCGGCACGCGAGCCGTTGCCCTAGCTCAGCTCCAGTGTGCATGTGCACTCCAGCCATCTGATTTTTGGCTTGCGTAGAGGCTCTGGGAGGGTGTTTTCAGCTTCCAGAGGGCCTCCGGTGGGCGGGGGAGGGCATTTTCACCCTCCCCAAGCTCCAGGGAAGCCTCTGGAGCCTAGGGAGGATGAAAAATGGGCCTACTAGGCCCACCAGAAGTTGGGAAATCGGCCGTTTCTGGCCTCCAGAGGGCTTTCAGGGTGGTGGGGGAGGCCATTTTTGCCCTCCCCAGGGATTGCATTATGGGTGTGGGCACTCACGCATGCGCGATAGCACGTGCGCACGTACTTTTGGCACCCGAGGAAAAAAAGGTTCGCCATCACTGCACTAGGAGATGGTATGTTCCAGCCCTGCCTTAGGCATGGAAGCCAACTGGGTGACTTTGGGCCAATCACCGGGAAAATATGAGTTCAAGTCCCACCTTAGCCATGAAAATCAGCCAGGTGACTTTGAACCAGTTCCTTTCTCTCATTCCAACCCACCTGACAGGGTTGTTGTACTGGAGATAATAGGAGGAAGGAAGGAATATTAGATATTTTTGAGAAAAGTTCTGATGCATGCAACAAAAGGCGCACATTTTTTTTGTTCCTAATTTTACTTTTGTTTATTGTAAGACAACGGTCAGATGGTGAAGGGGGGAGAAATGGAGGGGTAGGAGCGTTTTGTTTTCCAGAAGCTGCTGCAAAGTTGCAGATGCAATCAGTTCTGTTTGAGTCTCCTAGTGTTGTTTACCATTCTGTTTCAGAAGACTGCAGTCCCGCTTCCTTTTTAGCTGGGAAAAAGTCTTTTTGGACTCACATCTTATGCAAATAACAATGCATTTGAAAATTCTATCGGGGGGAAAAATCATCCTATTGAGGGGGGGGGGGTTATCGATCACGAAAAAGGGCGGGAGAGAGTTAGTAGGACCTTCAGCTGTGGAAGCTATGTGGAGAGTCGGAAGGACACTGCAATCTTATTCCCTTGTTAGGGGAGTGAGCTGCATTAAATCTGTGTAATGGATGATTTTTGCAATGGATGCCCTTCTTTACCTAGATACAGATTAACAGAGTTGGAAGGGACCTTGTAGGTCATCTAGTCCAACCCCCTGCCAAAGCAGGAGACCCTACACATTTCTGACAAATGGCAGTCCAGTCTCTTCTTGAAAGCTTCCAGTGATGAAGCTCCCACAACTTCTGAAGGCAACTTCTGTTCCATTGGTTGATTGTTCTCACTGTCAGAAAAATTTCTCCTTATTTCCAGGTTGAATCTCTCCTTGTTCAGTTTCCATCCATTATTCCTTGTCTGGCCTTTAGGTGCTTTGGAAAATAGCTTGACCACCTCCTCTCTGTGGCAGCCCCTCAAATATTGGAACACTGCTATCATGTCTCCCCTGGTCCTTCTCTTCACTAGACTATCCATGCCCAGTTCCTGCAACTGTTCTTCATATGTTTTAGCCTCCAGTCCCCTAATCATCTTGGTTGCTCTTCTCTGCACTCTTTCTAAAGTCTCAACATCTTTTTTAAAGTGTGGTGACCAAAACTGGATGCAGTACTCTAGGTGTGGTCTTACTAAGGCTTTATAGAGTGGTATTACCTTTAACCAAGCATGAACAGGGAGAGAGAAGAGTGTATGTACCTTATTTTTCGGAGTATAAGACGCACCTTAGTTTTTGGGGAGGAAAATAGGGGAAAACAATCTGCCTACCAGGTATTCATCTGGCTAGCGTCCTTAGTCTGGTCAGCTTCAGCACATTATTTTATCCCCTGGTTAGGACTTAAAAAAACCTTCTTCTGAGAGAATAACAATGAAAGAGCATGCAAGCCAGTAAGAGCTGGGAAGATAGTTAGCACCTGGTTAGGGCTAGAAAAAAACTTATTCAAAGCAAGTAGAGCAATGAAAAAAAATTCTGCAAAGACTTAGGGCTGGAAAAACATTCTTTGGAGAGAGTAATAATGAAAAAGCCTGCAAGGTAAGAGCTGGGAAGATCTGTTAGCACCTAGTTAGGGCTGGAAAAAAAAAGCTACATTTGAAGTATAAGACGCACCCAAATTTTCAGCCACTTTTAGGGAGGAAAAAGGTGTGTCTTATACTCAGAAAAATACGGTAATCACATATGTGCCAATCCCAACTAGGAGCAGGTTCTTCAACGTATTAGACTCTGAAATAGTGTGGTGATGACACCTGGCCTGCAGAAATCTACATCTCACTTGATGGTAGTAAAAAGGATAGAGTTCTCTTTTCTGTCATCTAGTGCTTGTTTGTGTTTTTGCAGTCCAGATCTAGTAGCCCTCCCCAAGTAAGTTGTTTCAATGTGGCCAACATGGAATGATGCACAAAATGGTTGTGCGCCTTCTCTTCCTTCTCTGTGGTTATTATCAGGGGTGGGTTCTAACTTACCTCGCTACCGGTTGGCTTCCTCCTGCACTGCGTGGGCGCGCATGCGCAGTGCCAAAATACTACTACTACTACTACTACTACTACTACTACTACTACTACTACTACTACTACTACTACTACTACTAATAATAATAATAATAATAATAATAATAATAATAATAATAATAATAATAATAATAATAATAATAATACATCACACAGTCCTAGATGCTTGGGAAGTGTTCGACTTGTGATATAGTGATACGAAATCCAGCATATAAATCTCATTTGCTGTGTATTACATTTTTTGTGAATAAATAAATAATAATAATAATAATAATAATAATAATAATAATAATAATAATAATAATAATAATAATAATAATAATAATAATAATAATAATAATAATAATAATAATAATAATAATAAATAGCTGAAAACATGCACAGTGCCAGAAACTGAGCGCATGCTCAGAAGAAAAAAAATAAATCAAAAAGTTTTTAAAAAATAAAAAAAGATGGCGGCGCCCATGGACAAGCACCAACTGAACCGGGTCCGTGATGTCATTGTGACATCACCAGAGGGGCGCTACCAGTTTGGTGAACCGGTCCGAACCGGGAGGAACCCACTCCTGATTATTATCCATATCTAAGAAATATGAGAAATATGAAGAACAGTTGCAGGAATTGGGTATGTCTAGTGAAAAGGAAGACTGAGGGTAACATGATAGCAATGTTCCAATATTTGAGGGGCTGCCACAAAGAAGAGTGGGGTGGGGGAAGGTTAAACTTATTTTCTAAAGCACCATATGGCAAGAGAAGAAACAATGGATGGAAATGAATCAAGGAGAGAAGCAACCTGGAACTAAGGAGAAACTTCCTAACAGTAAGAACAATTAACTAATGGAATGGCTTGTGTCCAGAAGTTGAGGATGCTCCATCACTGGAGGCTTTTAAGAAGAGACTGGGCAGCCACTTGTCTGGAATGAGGGGGTTGGACTAGAAGACCTCCAAAGTCCCCTCCAACTCTGTTATTCTGTTTTCTGTTACAATTCTTTCACTGGCAAAGATTGGGCTGCTTGCCCTGACTGTCCAGTGCATGAAGAACTTGGACCAAGCAGAGCTTCTTTGAATTCTCTTTTTGGCTGGATTCCCTGCATTCCCCGTGGATGTGCCTGAGAAGAAAGTCAGGCAAAAACCTTGTGAAATGACATTCGTTTTCTTCTAGTTTGCCAAGGACAGAAAAGAAAACATTTCTGCCAGCTGCGGAAGATTTGCCTCTGATTTTGCAAGTTCTTATGGCACGGTTCGTTATATAAAGGGGGATATTGTGATGGGCAAACATAGACAAAGTGGGGAGATTCAGAAGAGATTAAAATCCTCCTTAATGCGAATGAGCTTTTGAGTCAATTCACGCAGCCCAGTAATAATTAAGCCAGTGAATGCAAAACTATTTTTAGTTCTGTTTGTTTTGTTGCTATACGTGCCCCTCGCTCTATTCTCTTTCAAAGTAGGAAGCATCAGACTGAGATGATCAGAAAAGAAGTAAGAAGGAATAAACCAGAGAAATTAAAGGCACGAGATAAGAAAAAGGAAAGAACACATTGCTGAAACTAGTTGTTATAAAAACTGCATTGATATAATTACAGTATATGGCTATATCTTTCTACCAATCCTTTTTCTACCACATCCATCCATGTCTTTTGTTTGTTTTTACTTATTAAATTTATGACACTCATGTCCAAGTGACTCTGGGAGGCTTATAGTAAAAACAGAGATATAAAAATAATTATACATGTAAAAACAGATTAAAATAATAAAACAGTAAGTACAAACTTAAAAAAATAGGTCCAGAGCAGACAGGGTACATTCTCCATGTCACACAGTGATTATTGCCTGTTATATGTATATGCAGGGAGAAGCATCCCTATCTAATATAATGGTTTATTCCTGAGCACGTGATTGATATGTTCTTGTACGCATGTGCACATTCCTTTCTCTGTCCATTCCTTCTGTTCCTAGCTTCTATTGAAGCAAGACCTATTTTTTATATCAGAAATGTAGACTAATGAGGATTTATTCTTTTGTACTGAAATAAATATTTTTACTTAGACTTTTAAACTGCGGTTTCTTTTCTAATGCTTGATGTCCGGGAAAAGATACTTTCTCCTTTGTGAGATAAAAATCGCCTCCCGTCACTCCACCACTGCTCAACAACCTCCAGTATATAGCTTCTCCATCAGGGCTCCATGCCAATCAGCAGAACCAGGTTTTAAGGCCCTTCCTGAAGGTCAGAATGGTGGGGGCAGATCTCACCTCTAGTGACAGGATGTTCCTTAGGAGCTGTGGCAGAAAAGTCTGTTCTCCTAGACCCCACTAGCCAAAATGTCTTGGTTGATGAGGCCCACAGTAGGCCCCTTCTGCCAGAAGGATTGGGGCGGCCAGTCCCAATGGGACAAGATGGTACCTCAGATATCTTTGATGAATATCCATAATAGACTTCACTTCCTTTCTGTGGATCTCACAAACTCCATCCAGCTATGACTACATGTATCTCACAGTTGATGGAATATAGACAATAGTATATTGGTAGGTAGTCTATTAGGAGACGGGATGGCTCAGTGGCTAAGACACTGAGCTTGTTGATCAGAAAGGTTGGCAGTTTGGCGGTTTGAATCCCTAGCACTGCGTAACGGAGTGAGCTCCCGTTACTTGCCCCAGCTTCTGCCAACCTAGCAGTTCGAAAGCATGTAAAAATGCAAATAGAAAAATAGGGACCACCTTGGTGGGAAGGTAACAGCGTTCCATGCGCCTTCGGCGTTTAGTCATGCCGGCCACATGACCATGGAATTATCATCAGATAGCGCTGGCTCTTCGGCTTAGAAACGGAGATGAGCACAGCCCCCTAGAGTCAGGAACGACTAGCACGTATGTGCAAGCGGAACCTTTACCTTTACCTTTAGGTAGTCTATACGTTAGAGATCCTAGCTAGCATCAAATAGTATAATCATGTGTGGCGAAAACTTGGACTTTGATTGTGTCCCAAATGTGCTCAGACTGGTATCATTTGTAAAGAATGATGCATGGATATAACAAAGGCCTTGTCTCTCTTACTAAAAATATTTCTGAACAACTTTTGCTATATATGATAATTTCTGTAAGTGCCCACAGTGTCAAACATGCTTCAGTTCTATTATTAATGACTTGTCCTACAGTTGGTATCCTTTAAGGTTAAAAGAAAGAATGGGTGTTGCAGGTGAAGGGAGGAATAAAGCTGAATGAATGAATGAATGAATAAATGTTTGTGCACCATGTGTGCCATGCACTGAATGAACTGTGATCCTATTTCTCATCTTGACATCCTGACAACTAAGCAAAATGTATAGTAGAAACCCAAATATATATATATATAGCACATTGTTTTTTTTAAAAAAAGAGTCAAGCTCTTAAGGGAATAAACACAAAATCCTGGCTATAGGTATCTGATATAGCATCTTCATTCCATCTAGTGCAACCTTCCCCTCAATATTAATTTGATCCCTAACTAGGATGTTGGTTCTTGACCCAGAATTAGAAGTTGGGTTTTGTGATAGCAGTAACATAGTTTTAACATATTAACAGAGTTGGAAGGGACCTTGCAGGTCATCTAGTCCAACCCCCTGCCCAAGCAGGAGACCCTACATCTGCCTCTACCTAGGATAGAACTCACAACAATATAAAGACAAGGAGCACAATGTTTCCCAATTTTTGCTTACCTCCATACTACAGTCCCTTATCTTTAGAGCAGGGGCATCTGACTTTGGCAACTTTAAGACTTCTGAACTTCAATCCCAAAATCCACCAGCTAATCACATCTGGTTATTGAATCAATCCATTCTTTGCCTGTGTTTTATGCATTGCACTGTTAACCAAATGGATTGCATTTGTATATGCACGCCACAAAAATGCTAACAAACTCTAGTGTGTTGAGTGCATGTGACTAATACAGTAGAACCTCTGGTCACGACCATAATTCGTTCCATAACTTTGGTCGCAACCCGATTTGGTTGTGACCCGAACCTAATTTTGGAAATTTGGCACTTACAAAAAAAATGGTGCGGAAGGGGAAATCGGCCGCGAAAAAAGATATTGTGAATTTTTTGGTTGGAACCCGATTTGGTCGTGGTCAGAAGCGTTTGTGACCAGAGGTTCTACTGTACACTGAGCTATAAAGCAAGTTGCGTGAACGGGGCCAAGGTGGGGGAAAGCATTAGAATATTTTCATCTTCTTAACCACTTTGCTGCAACTTTGGGGGCTTGTGTACATAAGGACATAGTTGTCTATCGTTGGCCAATCAACTCAATGCAGTGGGTTTGCTCAACACAGAAACCCATGAATTAATCTTGGGGGTGACTTCACCCAATGCTGTAGGTCAGAGGTGTCCAATGTTGGCCACTTGAAGACTTGTGGTCTTCAACTCCCAGAATTCCTCAGCCAGCAAGGCTGGATACCCCTGCTCTAAGCTAAAATGGGCTTGGCCATCTTGCAATTTGGTGTGTGGTGCAAAAGGAGTCAGAGACATAGATATCTCCTTCTCCAACCTTCTTCTGCATTCAAAAACAAAGGCTGCAAGTCCTAGACTTCTTACCAGCGGTGTGTTGCTCCCGGTTCAGACCGGTTCTTAGAACCGGTAGTGCCGGCGACGGGAGGCTCTGGCCACCCGCCCGGGACACTTCTGCGCATGCGCAGAAACGTTGTGTGCGAACGCGAGCGTGAACCGGTGGCAAGCTACCGTATTTTTCGGAGTATAAGACGCACCAAAGTATAAGACGCACCTTAGTTTTGGGGGAGGAAAACAAGGGAAAAAGGCCTCTGCCTCCAAGCAATTTGCCAAACAGCAAACAGCAAACAGCACAGATGATATACACTGTTTGCTGTGTATTTCTATGCATGTGTGCTTGACCCATAGAAATAGCAAAGAATTGGAGAAATGTACATTATGCCAGAAGGTTTTCTTAAATGTAGTCACACTAACTCCTCCCAATTATTTAAATAGATCTACTCCAAGGTAACTAAACTCTAATACTAAACAGGACACTGTTACATTTCATACTATACTTATACAGAGCTGTTAAAATTAATTAAGTATACATTATTCTCTATTATTTAAAAGAAGATACAATAGCACTGGGCCTCTTCAGAGCAAGCATTTATTTTAAAAAGCTTCTTTATTTTGTTAAGTTGTCTAGATTTACAGGGATCTCCAACCTTGGCAACTTTAAGACTTGTGGACTTCAACTCCCAGAATTCCACAGCCAGCAAAGCTAACAAAGCTGGCTGTGGAATTCTGGGAGTTGAAGTCCACAAGTCTTAAAATTGCCAAGGTTGGAGACCCCTGGTCTAGAACAATAATAAAGCAGTCTTTAAAAAATAAGTCTAATAATTTGAACATTCTACAGACATTTATAGTTATTCACTTACCCCCTTGCATCCAGTTCAGCAAAAAATAAAAATCTGCGAGTCTCTCCCAGCTATTTGCCTCTTTGCAGTTTCACTTTCATTTTCCCACTGGCAAGTCAGCTGTAGGTCGGGAAGTGCTAGTGACTTGCTTTGCTTTACAGGCTCTTCCCTCTTTCCTGCAAACAGGTAAATTGCTGGAAGACAGAGGCCAAAGGGTGGGGGTGGCTGCGTGGGTGGGGCTACATTCGGTGTATAAGACGCACCCAAGTTTTCACCCTCTTTTTGGGGGTAAAAAGGTGCGTCTTATATTCCGAAAAATACGGTCATTTAGAACCCACCACTGCTTCTTACCCATCTGGTCTCTGCGTAAAAAGCTGCAGCAAGGGCAACCCGGTGCTATCCTTCCTGAGGCAAAGAGCCCCACCTTCAAACTGTTCTATGTAATAAGAAAATACAATTACAGGAGGGGCACCTGGTCATGGATCTTCCATCGTGTCAGTCAGCAGGTGGTAATTCACTTTGATTGAATGTTCCTCAGTACAACTGATTCTTTGTCAGTGGAGAAAAGCTTTTCAAGAAGAGGGCTAGCCGCTAGATTAAATGCCACCTCATTTCCAGAATGCAGAGAATTGCGTGACGCCTCCCCAGTTTGCACCTGCAGATTAAAATGACCCAGATGAAATTTTAGCACTTAATGAAGCCTGAGTTTCTACCTAACACCCACAGTTTCAAATTGTCTACAGTTGGAAGGGGCTTGACTGCATTCAGTAGCCTTGGTGTAAAATTATGGGCATGCTTCTGATTACCCAATCTGAACAGAAACTAGAGTGTCACACACATATATTGAAAAGAATAGAATAACAGAGTTGGAAGGGACCTTGGAGGTCTTCTAGTCCAACTCCCTGCTTAGGCAGGAAACCCTACACCACTTCAGACAAATGGTTATCCAACATCTTCTTAAAAACTTCCAGTGTTGGAGCATTCACAACTTCTGGAGGCAGACTGTTCCACTGATTAATTGTTCTAACTGTCAGGAAATTTCTCCTTAATTCTAAGTTGCTTCTCTCCTTGTTTAGTTTCCACCCATTACTTCTTGTTCTACCCTCAGGTGCTTTGGAGAATAGTTTGACTCCCTCTTCTTTGTGGCAGCCTCTGAGATATTGGAACACTGCTGTCATGTCACTCCTAGTCCTTCTTTTCATCAAACTAGACATACCCAGTTTCAGCAACCATTCTTTATATGTTTTAGCCTCCAGTCCCCTGATCATTTTTGTTGCTCTTCTCTGCACTCTTTCTAGAGTCTCAACATCCTTTTTTTCATTGTGGCGACCAAAACTGGATGCAGTATTCCAAGTGTGGCCTTACCAAGACATTATAAAGTGGTATTAACACTTCACTTGCATTCCCATTTTTAGGCAACTTTAATTTCCTAACCACCTGCTTTCTTGCTTAGCCTTCTGTGCCTCTAAGCTCCCTACCACCACTTCTCTGTGCTAATAAAGCTGCCTCATTAAGGTAGTTGCTTTCCTTAATCCCTTCCAAATAAGCACAGCAGAATGATCGTCCTCGGCGACAGCAAATTTAGTTGGATCGATAGGATTCTACTTAGAATGTCCTCTGTGCCCCAACATGCTTCGAAATACATTCAATATCCAGCCCTTGCGCTTACTGAGTTTGAATCATGACCAATGCTGGTGTTTGTCCACAGTATAACTGGGCTTGTATTGATTTTTAACCAGACTATGTTCACATAACACACCAATCTACGGTTAACTGAAGCATGCATATTGATTTATCCTACTTGTATGAATGCTACGCTAGATACTTTTACTGGGTTTGCATGCAAAAGCCAGCCAAATTTGTACTGCAGCACAACGATGTATATTATATGTGCTAAGGACATGTCCTCCATACTAATATCTAAAAACATCTTCTAACATCATGCAGTCATTGTGGTAGTGTGTTACTTTTTCTAAGCTCAATCAGAGTAGAGCTGGAAGGGTCCTTGGAGGTCTTCTAATCCAGCCTCCTGCTTAAGCAGGAGACTCTATACCAGTGATGGTGAACCTATGGCACATGTGCCACAGGTGGCACACAGAGCCATATCTGAGGGCACATGAGGCGTTGCCCTATGTCAGCTCCAGCGCGCATGCGTGTGCTGGCCAGCTGATTTTCGGCCTTCTTTTCAGCAGTTTTCGCTCTCCCCAGGCTTCAGGAAAGCCCCCTGAAGTCTGGGGACGGCGAAAATGGCCCAACAGGCCAACCGGAAGTTCACTTGTGTGCGTCACCCCCAGCCTCCTTTTCGCTGTTAGAGGTCTTCAGGAACTTCTTTGGCTTTGGAAAAGTTGCAGCCAGGCCTCCCACACCTCGGCCTATTTCTTCTTCAGCCGGCAAGGCTTTCTTGAAGGCCTCTGCAGCCGATAACAGAGCTCCGGATCAATCCGGAGCTCTGTTATCGGCTAGAGAGGCCTTCAGGAAAGCTTTGCCAGCTGCAGAAGAAATAGACCGAGGTGTGGGAGGCATGGTTGCAACTATCTGAAGGTAAGGATTAGGGAAGCTGCACTTCCGTTTCATTTCCGAACTTCCGATTGCCCGTTGGGCCATTTTTCGCCATCCCCAGGCTTCAGGAGGCTTTCCTGAACCTTTGGGAGAGGGAAAAACAGCCCAACGGGCCTACTGGAAGTCCGGAGGCTTCAGTGCGGCCTGTGTGCATGCGCGGGGGGGCAGCGCGGGGGGGGGTTGTGTGCATGCACAGGAGCAGCGCGGGGGTTGTGTGCATATGCGGGGGGGGAGGGCATTGCATTATGGGTGTGTGCATGTGCGTGCACACTATCACGTGCGCACGCACCCTTTTGGCACCCGAGCCGAAAAAGGTTCGCCATCTGCTTAGTTTCCAGAAGACAATTAATGGTTAAACACATTGCATTAGTCTACTTTGCTTGACTATGGTTTATTGATTCAGTCACAGCTGGCTACGTTAACATACTAGACTAAGTCTTAACCCAAAATAAATGCTAGTCCCTGGCTTTATGTAATTTTGTAAAGATAACTGGATTAATAAAAAAAACCCACAAATTTTTATGGCAGTTTAGTAGTGACTAACACAGACATTGCCACTTTTGTAGACCATGTTCAATTCTTGCTGAGCAGGAAACAACATTATGCCTGACCTGCATGAACTCAGGCACTTTATTTCCTTCAGGTGTTCAGTGCTCTACAAAATCTGATCGAATATACAAACTGAGATAAAGCAAGCGGCAATAGCTGAGTGATTTCCTTCTTTTGTTTAAAAGCTTGTTTCCAACTTTTAAACATTGCTATTGTGAAGAGGAATGGGAAAGAAAGAAAGGGGGGAAAACACCAATGGCAATTGTCCCACTGCTGTCTCTGTGAAGAGAGAACATTTTATTTAAAGCTGATATTCTTTGTTTTCCTTCTCTTATTGAAAATAGGGGCTTGTTTCCTTCAAAAGTAAGGTAAAGAAGAGAGCCCTGACATCATTCTCAGATGCCAAACTGTGACTAAAACAACAGCCCCAAAGAACAATGGCCCAAGGCTAACAGACAAAGAAAAGGTTTTTTAAAGATGTTTTCACCATTCCCGGATCTGCAGAATGCATAAGGGTTTAACGAAAATGTTCTCAGATGACAGGCTTGTACCTTGCACTGCGCCGAAAGGAGGGCCTCTGTTTGCATCTCAGTCAAAGGAAGGATGGCTCATGGGTCAGACATTGTTCCATAATGGTTCTCCACCTTGAATTTCGAGTCTTTTGTTTTGACTCATCTTCAGCTCTGTTTTGTCTCCTTAAAAGCCGGATGAAAACCAAGGCTCTGTCAATTCAAGAAAACTTACCGTAATTTCATCCCGGAGCAATGGGTGGAAACTGAACAAGGAGAGAAGTAACTTAGAACTAAGGAGAAATTTCCTGACAGTTAGAACAATTAATCCGTGGAACAGCCTGCCTCCAGAAGTTGTGAATGCTCCAACAGTGGAAATTTTTAAGAAGAGATTGGACAACCATTTGTCTGAAGTAGTGTAGGGTTTCCTGCCTAGGCAGGGGGGTTGGACTAGAAGACCTCCAAGGTCCCTTCCAACTCTGTTGTTGTTGTTGTTGTTGTTGTTGTTGTTGTTATTATTATTATTATTATTATTATTATTATTATTATTATTATTATTATTATTATTATTATTATTATTATTATTATTATTATTATTATTATTATTATTATTATTATTATACAATTGTATCACAGCGGCCAGTTGTTTCGCCGGATTTGGCATTGATTACTAGTCGAGCCCCACCCAGGGGCCTAGGAAGTCGTAATGTATTTTCGAAGTATATGTGCGGAACCGAGCAGTGCGGCTTTCTGCATTTGACTGATGGTGATTTTGTCAATTTTGAGCTGTTTTAAATGTAATTCCAGTGCTTTTGGGATAGCACCCAGTGTTCCAATCACTACTGGAATTACCACTGCTGGTTTGTGCCATAATCGTTGGATTTCAATTTTTAAGTCCTGGTATTTTCCAATTTTTTCGTTTATTATTATTATTATTATTATTATTATTATTATTATTATTATTATTATTATTATTATTATTATTATTATTATTATTATTATTATTATTATTATTATTATTATTATTATTATTATTATTATTATATCAGAATCAGGGAGGGCCAGCCAATGAATCCTCAGAGTTTATCCTGCTTTTCAGACGCTAGTTAGGGAGCTGCAAGATTATAACTGGATTCATGTATGATGCCACTCTCTGAGAACAGTAGGAAATGTGGTGCCTAGGACTTATCTGAGTTGATTCCCTTATTTTGTGGGTTTGAATTAAAAGGCATCAATTGCAACCTCACACATTGCAATGCCAAGTGTTACATTCTAGGACATTCTTTATTTTCAAGGAGGAAAATTTAGGAAAATTTAGAATATTGTGTAGAAATGGTGGGAGACAGCAAACAAATATTTTTCTTGGGAGTGTGCCTATATTCCCAGAACAAGAACAAAGGTAAAGCTGTCATAATAGACAGCATCTATTATTCTCTACAGAAGGGGTGATGATGGACAGAAGGTGTGTACAATGGATGGCCACTCTCACCATGGCAGAGATTTTAAACAGATAATGCTGTCCATAGCTATCTGTCACGGTGTGATTATTGCCTGTTACATGTATATGCAGGGAGAAGCATCCCTATCTAATATAATGGTTTATTCCTGAGCACGTGATTGATATGTTCTTGTACGCATGTGTGCATTCCTTCTTCCTCTGTCTTCCATTGAGAGAAGACGCACTTTTATATTAGAGATGTAAACAAATGAGGATTTATTGTTTTTGTACCGAAATAAATATTTTTACTTAGACTTTTAAACTGTGGTTTCTTTTCAAATGTCTGATGTCCGGGAAAAGATCAAACGTCTCTTCTGTGAGATTAATTATCACCTCTGTCACTATCTTGCTTTCTGATATATATATTCTGCATAATAATAATAATAAATAAGGGGAGGGGGGAACTATAAAGCTTTGTTGCGTTCCTTTGACAGCTTAGAGTCTGTCCATGTTCTGTTCACATTGTGACTTCCTGACCTGTGTATAGGTTTCTCATGAAGACAATGAGATATTCTAAGATTTTTGTTACGTACGGATGGACGTAGTGGTTATTTGCATAGCTGCCGCTGATTGGCTAATCTAGTGGCGGGAGAAATAAACTCCTGCCAGTGGCCAGCAGGCTTCAGGGAAGCCCTTAAAAGTGGCTTCCCTGCAGCCTGCCGGCAGTCCATATTAGTTCTAACTAATAGACAATAAAGGTGCTGAACTGTTCCTGTGACTCGTCTCTTCATTTACGTGCAAATCTAACAATTTTCATTTTTCTGAGTTCTTCCACAAAGTTGATATGATAGACCTAAAAGATTTTCTATAACTGGTGAAGCACACACTGACTTATATTTGATATTCTTTGGCTTTCTCAGTTATCCATCATACACCGGCAACAATAATTTGTGTTCCTTGGCTTTTTTTAAAAGCCAGCTTGAATACCTGACACTTCTTTTTCCATGTAGGGGGTTTAATCTGCATTGGATGATCCTAAGTATTATTTTGCTAGCATGCGAAATTAAGGCTACCGGTATATTGTATGATAGTTTGCACACTCTGTTAAATCTCCTTTTTTTTGTATCAGAATGCAGAGTAACCTCTTTCAATTGGTTGGCAACTGTGTTGTCCTTCAGATTATATGGTGCGCTAATTACCTGTGCAAGTATAAAATCTAAAATGTAAATCTAAAGTGTTATCTAAAACAATCTATGGAGCTAAAATACGTATCACCCAACATAAGCCGTATTAAACCTGAAGTGACGAATAAAACTCTATAAAGCCTTGGTCAGACCACACCTAGAGTACTGCATCCAGTTTTGGTCACCACACTACAAAAAAGACATTGAAACTCTAGAGAAAGTGCAGAGGAGAGCAACCAGGATGATAAAGGGTCTGGAAAACAAAACATACGAAGAGCGGTTGCAGGAACTGAGCTTGGCCAGTCTGGCGAAGAGAAGGTCCAGGGGTGACATGATAGCAGTGTTCCAATACTTGAGGGGATGCCACAGAGAAGAGGGGGACAGGCTGTTCTCTATGGCACCAGAAAGCCAAACAAGGAATAACGGATGGAAGCTGACCAAGGAGAGATTCAACCTGGAAGTGAGGAGAAACTTTCTGACAGTGAGAGCGATCAACCAGTGGAACAGCTTGCCAGCAGAGGTGGTGAGAGCCCCAACACTTGCGACCTTCAAGGAGAGACTGGACTGCCATCTGTCTCAAATGGTGTAGGAACTCCTGCTTGAGCAGGGGGTTGGACTAGATGACCTGCAAGATCCCTTCCAACTCTAATAATAAATCTAAAAAAAACTCAGATTGTAGTAATTCTAGAGGTGGTGCAGTGGTTAAAGTGCAGCACTGCAGTTCAGCAGTTCAGCTGTTCAAATCTCACCAGGCTCAAGGTTGACTCAGCCTTCCATCCTTCTGAGGTCGGTTGTTGGGGGCAATATGCTGAACTCTGTAAACCGCTTAGAGAGGGCTGTAAAGCACTATGAAGCGGTATATAAGTCTAAGTGCTATTGCTATTGCTATACCATTATATTCTATCTGATATATTGGATAAGCGACAAAAGGGAAATTTGCTCACTACAATAGTCAATCAATATTTTTCCTTAAAAGTTGACCAGTCCATGCTATCCATCCAGAGAACCTTTTTCACTTCTCATAAAAATTAACTTCCCTCTACCACAGAAAAAAAACAGAAAAAAACTGTTTATTTCCCCCACCCCCCAAAACCTGAGCTTCCTGTTTATTGCAACATTTATTTTTAAAATGTTATGCTATCTTTCAAAGCCAAGTTTTTCCAGGGCATTTTACAATATATTAAAAATGTCCACATTCACATTTTGAGCAATAATTGAAATACACAGCCAAGTAGACGTGGGGAAAAGGAACTAAGACGAGTGGGAGTGCCAAAAAAGACACTCAAAGTACAATTGGAAAGTATTTGAATGAGGAAAAAAATGGGAACAGCATAAAAAGCAAATGTGGCAGCCAAAAAAAGAAAAAAAAGCTTACACAATTTTGAAATTAAAAAGGGTGCATACGGCAGATAGGCAGAGGAACAGGCTGCCAAGAAAAAGTACATACAAAATGGTCATGAATTGTAGGAATAGCAGATTGAAGGGAGAGGACTGAAAATTGAGACAGATAGAAATACAGGTAGTCTTTGACTTATGACCACAGCTGAGCCCAAAATTTCTGTTGCTTAAGCAAGACAGTTGTTAAACTTTTGATCCATTTTCTTGCTACAGTTGTTAAGTGAATCACTACACTTGTTTAGTTAATAACAGAGATGTTAAGTGAATCTGGCTTCTCCATTGATTTTGCTTGAGAGAAGTTTGCAAAAGATGATCACATGATCCCAGGATACGGCAACCGTCATAAATACATGTCATTTGCCAAGTGTCTGGATTTTGATCATATAACCACGGGGATGCTATGATATTCGTAAAGTGTGAAAAATGGACATAAGTCACTTTTCATTGCTGCTGCAACTTCAAACGGTCACTAAATAAATGGTTGTAATTCGAGGACTACCTGTTTGATAGGAATATCAAGGAATATCTGTTTGATATGAATGATTCGAAAAGGGGTGAAATAGCAAATAAGCAGAGGAAGGAAAATGTCTTTATCCCTTTAAGAGGGGAAAGGAGGTCTCAAAGAGCTACAGTCCAGTGTGATAGCAATAGCACTTAAACTTATATACCGCTTCATAGTGTTTTACAGCCCTCTCTAAGCAGTTTACAGAGCCAGTAATACAGCCCCAACAATCTGGGCCCTCATTTTACTGACCTCGGAAGGATGGAAGGCTGAGTCAACCTTGAGCCGGTGAGGATTGAACTCCTGACAGAAGGCGGAGTCAGCCTGCAATACTGCATTCTAACCATGGCACCACTGTGACACCGTGTGATAGTGACATCTGGAAAGATTTTAAGTACAGCATAAAGCGATCAGTCTGTAAGCAGCATTAAAAATAATGCAATCCTGTACAGAATTCAGCTTGGGTTTATCAAGAACAAGTCTTGTTAGATCTATCTTATGCTGGGTTTGATTCAGCGGTGGGTTGCTCCCGGTTTGACCTGTTTCTGTGAACTGGTAGCGGTGGCGGGAGGCTCCGCCCACCCACCCGGGATATGTCGCGCAAATGCATGCGCGAACCAGTAGCAATGGATTTTAGAACCCACTACTGGTTTGATTGCATTACTACTTGTGAGATAATAGGAATGCTGAAATGTATTTTGATTTCTGCAAACTTTTGATCAAATCCTCCATGGCATTCTGATTTGCAAGCTAGTGAAGTACGGACTGGATGGCATGGCAGTTAAGGCCTAAAAAGCACACTCAGAGATTGTTCATCAATGGTTCCTCATTAAACTGAAGGGAGGTAGTGCGTAGGGTGCCATAACATTTAATGCTGGGTCCTTCACTCTTCATCAATTTCTTTCATGAATTGGAGGAAAAGATGGAGTGAGCATTTAGCAAGTCTGCAGGAGAAGGAAATTGGATGGGATCACTAATACCACCAGAAAAGGGAAATAAAATTCAAACTCTTGATAGGTGAGATCAATTGGCTGGGGAAGTCTGAGAGATTTGAAGTCCATACATCTTAAAGTTGCCAAGGCTGAGCAACACTGGGTTAGATAAATGGGCTGAGAAATAACAGACAATGCAAATTTCATCACTTAGGAAATTTCCCAGCACAATGCTGAAGTCAGGTTTTCAGGTACAAGCAGAACTGCAGTAAAACAATCCTCTTTACATCTAACTAATGGTATCTAAAGTAGCTGAGAGTTCCAGGGAAATGATCAAGATTCAGGACCATCGTCCCCCATCTGTCTGTGGGCAATGATCATCCCACAGGGTGAATAATTCAATTTCAATGCCAACATGAATCCCTACTGGATTGAGTCTAGAAAATCATGGCTGATCAGAGCCAAATGTTCCTAGACACGATGGATTTTGCCCAGAAACACCTGGCTCTGTTCAGCCATGATTTATTTCCATAGCATGCCTAGGAAAGAGAAGTTGGCAGCAGATCTATAATTATTCAGTTCTTCTACATCAGGGGTGTCAAACTGGCAGCCCACGGGCCGGATGCGTCATGTGCAGAGCACAGCCACCCCAGCTCCACGAAGGAAAAAAACCGTCGCGATATGTCACATGACGGCAAGGTGACGTGGCGAGTTTGACACCCATGTTCTATATGCAATGATCAGGCCTGTTCTTATTGCAGCTGCATTTAATGAAGTTGAGACTACTCCATATAAAGAGGAAACTCCTAATCTCTCATACTGGGTGAATAAAGGGCAAGAGTCAAGCGAACAAGTGGTTGGCCAAGTATCTCCAAACTTTTTTTCTAGATTTTTCAGGCCTTTAAATGTTGTTCGAGAGACTGTGAACAGATCTGGATTAAGCAAACTGTAGAGTCCTGGGGAGGAAAGCTATGACAAATCTAGACAGCATACTAAAAAGCAGAGACATCACCCTGCCAACAAAAGTGCGTATAGTCGAGGCTATGGTTTTCCCAGTTGCAATGTATGGCTGTGAAAGTTGGACCATAAGAAAGGCTGAGCGCCAAAAAATTGAGGTCTTTAAACTATGGTGCTGGAGAAAAAACTCCTGCAAGTCCCTTGGATTGCAAGGCGATCAAAGCGGTCAGTCCTAGAGGAGATCAACCCTGACTGCTCTTTAGAAGGCCAGATCCTGAAGATGAAACTCAAATACTTTGGCCATCTAATGAGAAGGAAGGACTCACTGGAGAAGAGCCTAATGCTGGGAACGATTGAGGGCAAAAGAAGAAGGGGACGACAGAGAATGAGGTGGCTGGATGGAGTCACTGAAGCAGTCGGCTTGAGTTTAAATGGACTCTGGGAGATGGTAGAGGACAGGAAGGCCTGGAGGAACGTTGTCCATGGGGTCGCGATGGGTGGGACACGACTTCGCGACTAACAACAACAACAGAAACCGGGATGATGATGTATGATTAATTTTGCTTTAAAACTCTCTAACCCAGTGGTTCTCAACCTTTTCTTCACCATGGATCCTCTTTAAATACCTTGGCCATGGTCTTTGCCATGGCCACGGACCCCCAAGACTTAAATCATAATATTTCTTCAAGTCCTTGCAGACCCTCCTGTGATGTCATAACAACCCTCCAGGGGCTCAGGGACCAGAGGTTGAGAACCACTGATCTAGCCAATATTTTACAGAAGCTACTGAGGTCCAGTGTGATCTCCTACAAGGCTAGATCCCAAGAATCCCTTAACTAATTAGGAAAGTTTTGCTATGTAATAGTGAGAGGATGCAGCCATGGAGATAATTTTTTTTCATCTTTCTTGCCATCACAGAATAGCCTTGGTAAGTGTCGTATTAGTATTTAATCGAAGAGATGAATTTTCCTCCGGTTGCATTAAATTATTTCCCATCTTCCTTCATAGCTTTCAGTCAGGGTGTATATTAGGTAGCTGTGTTTTCTAGGAGAGGTTACTCGGGAGTAGGTTATGACATAAAGTTGTGAGTCACTGGAGGTTTTTTAAAAAGAGATTGGACAGCCATTTGTTTGCAATGGTATAGGTTCTCCTGATTAAGCAGGGGGTTGGACTAGAAGACCTCCAAGGTCCCTTCCAACTCTGCTAGAGTGTTGCTACTGAGCATGTATTCTACAGGGGAATCATGGTTTTGTGTTTTCTGGAATCCTTCAGACTCTAGGGACAGACTATGCTAATGGATCTTATACCCTTGAAAAGAGGAACAGCTGCTGCATATCTAAATCTTAACAGGAAATGATCTGACCATAAAGGAAGTGATGCAAAATCTCCCACATTCAGACCACAATCCTCCTGCCTAGTAGATCAGATCCGGAATATGACTTGACACATAGGTTGGGACAGGTGCTAGAATTATCATGAACACAAATTCTTAGCTCCTCCAGTTATGAGGGTTTTTGGATGGGTATAATTAGACCATCACCCTGGGAGTGCTGAACATCAAATTTGAGGCTACTTCCTTATCCTCAGCTAATGAGTACATGACAACAGGAGTGTCAAACTCGCAGCATCATGTTGTCGTCACGTGACATATCGTGACTTTCCCCCCTTTGCTAAACTGGGGGGTGGGCGTGGCCAGCACATGATGCATTTCAGCCCGTGGGCCACGAGTTTGACACCCCTGCCTGACAGACTGGATAGCACACTAAAAAAAAGTCCTCCATCTTCTCCAAATTTTTATGTTAAGAGTTATCATAAAAGGTAAGTGTTTGAATGGACTTCAAAAACTCTTTATGTGGAGGGGCACCTAAAGTGTTTGAGAATGGACTTTAAGGTAAGTGTGGACAAGAAATTTGGAGGGGCAAAGAGAAGTCCTATAGATCTCGCCTTTTAATCACTGATCTGTTTTAGTGCTGCCCCAAAGACCAGAGCTGCGAGAGTTACATCTTCCGTCTCCCCAACAACTTCCATAAACAAGTCATAGATATTGAAGATCTCACTATTGATGAACCTGGAATATAACATCAGCACCTGCAGGCCAGAGAGTAGGCAGGTATGTCTACATCTGAGCAAGGGATTAACTAGAGGACGAGACAGGCACAATATATTTCATTTCTCTACTCCTATACCTTGGCATGTTAATTCTCCAACACCATACTTACCCATAATTACTCATCCTGATTGAAGTTCTCCAGAAGACTCTCCCGAGCGCACAAAATCCCCAGGCAGAACAAGAATGAAAGAAATTAAATTGATATTTCCCTCATTTCAATCCTACCATCTTATCTGCTGTTTTCACCATGACAAAGTGTATGTCACCAGTTTCAGGCATGGGGAGAGCAATACTGCATCCAGTTTTGGTCGCCATGATGTAAAAAAGATGTTGAGACTCTAGAAAGAGCTCAGAGAAGAGAAACAAAGATGATTCGGGGACTGGAGGCTAAAACATATGAAGAACGGTTGCAGGAACTGGGTATGTCTAGTTTAATGAAAAGAAGGACCAGGGGAGACATGATAGCACTGTTCCAATATCTCAGGGGCTGCCACAAAGAAGAGGGAGTCAAGCTATTCTCCAAAGCACCTGAAGGCAGGACAAGAAGCAATGGGTGGAAACTAAACAAGGAGAGAAGCAACCTAGAACTAAGGAGAAAGTTCCTGACAGTTAGAACAATTAATCAGTGGAACAGCCTGCCTCCAGAAGTTGTGGATGCTCCAACACTGGAAGTTTTTAAGAAGAGATTGAACAACCATTGATCTGAAATGGTACAGGACTTCCTACCTGAGCAGGGACCTCCAAGGTCCCTCCCAACTCTGTTATTCTATTCTTGAGCACCTCACCCTGCTATTAAGAGGCCACCACTAGGATCAGTGATGCTAACATCATCCAGAGATACGGTTCTCCTGAAACCTAAATGATTTCAGATCCCTTTTAGAGGCAACCAAGATTAGCAACGCTTCTTGAAGAAGTAGCATTTGAGAACACATTATCTTTAGATTTTGTTCTCATTATGCCTGCTATGATAGACTGAGCGACTTGAGTTGCCATAGCAACCGTGGCTCGAGAGTGTGCCTACAGCAGTGTCTACTTCTAGGCACCCCATAGCAAAAAGAATTGGGGGCTTAGGAGAAAATGGAAGCAAAAACTTTTCTCCCTCACTTTAGTCTGCCCTGGTTTGCCAAACAATGCAATACAACAGGTCTCATGCCTTTATCTGCATGCCCTACCGTATTTTTTGGAGTATAAGACGCACCTTTTTCCTCCCTAAAAGTGGCTGAAAATTTGGGCGCGTCTTATACTTCGAATGTAGCTTTTTCCCCCAGCCCTAACTAGGTGCTAACAGATCTTCCCAGCTCTTACCTTGCAGGCTTTTTCATTGTTACTCTCTCCAAAGAATGTTTTTTCAGCCCTAAGTCTTTGCAGGATTTTTTTTTCATTGCTCTACTTGCTCCGAATAAGTTTTTTTCTAGCCCTAACCAGGTGCTAACTATCTTCCCAGCTCTTACAGAAAGAGCTTGCAGGCTTTTTCATTGTTACTCTCTCAGAAGAAGGTTTTTTAAAGTCCTAACCAGGGGATAAAATAATGTGCTGAAGCTGCTCCGAGTAAGTTTTTTTGTAGCCCTAACCAGGTGCTAACTATCTTCCCAGCTCTTACTGGCTTGCAGATTCTTTCATTGTTATTCTCTCAGAAGAAGGTTTTTTTAAGTCCTAACCAGGAGATAAAATAATGTGCTGAAGCTGACCAGACTAAGGACGCTAGCCAGATGAATACCTGGTAGGCAGATTGTTTTCCCCTATTTTCCTCCCCAAAAACTAAGGTGCGTCTTATACGCCGGTGTGTCTTATACTCCGAAAAATACGGTAATTCTTCATTATTTGAAAATGGTGCTTTCGCTTTAAAAAATTATTTTCGACTGGACTAAAGTTTCCTCCACTCAACATCCTGTTTTGCATAGTAGCCAGGCAGATGCCTTTGAGAGTGTCACAAGGCCTAATTTACATTATGTTCTAGCCTCAAAGAGAACATACACTAATTCAGAAAATATTAAAGACTTTAAAGTACAGCTGAGACCAGAAACCTTCCTTTGGGGATTAATGGACAGACAGCTAGAAGAAAAGCCAGTTTAACTTAGATTTTATATGTGACAACTGCACCAAAATTTCTATATGCTCAAAAGTTCCAATATTGGAGAATATTTGTAGCTCAGGGTCAGGGGTAGGTTCTAACTTACCCCGCTGCTGGTTCGCTTCCTCCCGCGTCGCATGGCCATGTCTCATGATCATGTGTGCACTTTGCACACGCGCGTGCATGCAGTGCCAAAAAATTTTAAAAAGCCAAAAAAGAGAGCCAAAAACAAGACAGCAATGCATGCACAGTGCCGGAAACCCGGCTTCTGCGCATGCTTAGAAGAAAAAAATTTCAAAAAAAATTCAAAACCCCCCCCAAAAACCACGATGGCGGTGCCCACGGACTGGCACTGACCAAACCAGTATATATATATATATATATATCACATACAGACATCATACATATATACATACGGACACACACACACACACACATATATATGTGTGTGTGTTTTTTCTGTCGAGTGCCTTATAAGCAGACTGCCCAGGTTCAAATTCCACTACGGGTATGGCTATCTGACGAGAGCAAAATAGCTCGAAATAGATCTATAATAGTCTCCCTTTATTTTCATTTATCAGCAAAAAAAAGTTACACACATACACATGTGTATATATATGAGGGGCTGAAAGGCAAAAATGGAAGCTGTGATGCTTTCTCTCCCATATTTGGGTACACCAGGATAACACGACAGAAAAACATATATAACCCTTTCCTGGTGAAAGAGCTGATTGGGAACAAAGCCTATGGCCTAATGGATAAGTTGCTGCCCTGCAAGGCAGCCGGCCCGGGTTCAAATCCCAGTAAGGGGTATGGCTATCTGACGAGAGCAAAATAAGCTTGAAATAGATCTATAATAGTCTCCCTTTATTTTCATTTATCAGCAAAAAATCCTACACACACACATATATATATATATATATATATGGAGAGAGAGAGAGAGAGAGAGAGAGAGAGAGAGAGAGAGAGAGAGAGAGAGAGTCACAAATAGGACATTGAAGGGAGGGATGTTCTATTCTGTTCCTCTCCAAAAACCATCTTTTCAATTGCCTTTGAACATACATGATTGACAACTGCCAAGTCCCAAACGAAGCCAGCAATTATTTCACTTCATAAGAGACACTCCTATTTTTCTCTTTTCTTTTTTTAGACGCTGCCATTTTACCCTGGAGTTCAGGGTTTGGATATAAGCAAATAATAAGAAAATAGATGGGACCTGACTCCCATGTTACAGCATTCCCGCACTAACCCTGAAAGGAAGAGCAGGGTACAGAATGAGCATCTCACCAGCATTTCTTTGTGGCTCACAAAGCATCTTCCAAAGTGAGGAAAGCAAAATATCTGGATCCTTTTAACATGAAAAAACCGAGGACTTTTGAAAGATTCTAAACATGATTTCCTGAACTTCAAAAGTTGGCATGAATCATCGTCATCATCTTCCCTTTAACGACCCCATAATCCCTTGCGGGGTGGAGTCTAGGCACCTCAATGGAGCTAGCAGAGTGCTTACTGGCCGGATACCTTTCCTGTCGCCAATGCGGAATTTTGTTCAGCAGATAAATTCTCAGTGTGCCCAGAGAGAGAAATATCTGCCTCTACTTAGGATCAAACTCACAGCCTCCTGATTGTGAGGCGAGAACTCCACCTCTAGGCCACCGCACCACTCCGAAAGGAGGCATGAATGCTGATAAAATACTATTATTACCTTTATTAAAAAGCCAAAAATGAAGCCTAAGATTCCAGGTAACAGCAAATAAAGAATGCATCTCCCTGGAGAGACACCCGATGGGCTTCTCATTTCCCTATTGTGACCAGTCATGTCATAGTGTTGGGATTTGATTGTGATGCATTCATGTCTGCTGTGCAGGGGAGAACTGAAAATCATGCCATTAAAAAAGCAAGCAAGCAAGCAAGCAAGCAAGCAAGCAAGCAAGCAAGACTATGAAGGAACCCAGTCTTAGCTATCTCTGTCTCATTCAACGTCTCCTGGGACCTCGTGTACAAATATTTTATGTCATTAAATTATTTTTCAAAGAGAAAAGCTCCAGTCATTGATAAGGGTGTCAATTGGAAGAGAAAAATTGCAAATTGGAAATTACAGATAGGAGACACTAACACTCCTTCACTCAATTTGAGAGAAAAACGTAACCCTTTGGGACCAAGCGTTACCTCCCTAATGCCCTACAATTGTTGATGTCCATCCTACTCAACATGTACAATGTTTTATTGTAGTGTATTATTTTTCGATAGGTTTCTTGATAAGCAGAACTACTCATCATTATATACTGCTCTGCATCTTGGCAACTATTTCTCCTTTGCTTTGTTAAGTTTACATCTGGGGTTTAATTTGAAAATGAACTCACAAGGAGTCTAAATCCAGAACATATTTCACAGTGCCAGGAAGACACTGCCCAGGTTTGTGTAAAGTGATCAAGAAAAGAGCCGCCATACATACAGAGCTGTATGTAAGGACATTTTGCTCAAGCATGTGAACAGGAATCCAGAATGAAAGGTCTACCTACTGCATCATCTATGAATGATGATTGGTTGCATAGCAAATGTCAAAATATGTTGGCTCCTTATTATTCTGAGTAAAACTTTTTCCCCTTCTTTTTTAAACTCATGCACAAATCTATTCAGCGAATGTCTGAGCATAAGTGTTTTGTCTTTGGGGAAAGACTCTGCCATGCCCCCATATTTCCTACTTAGACCCAGTTGAGCTTAAGAAAACTTTCCTAATGCAGTGTTGATGACTTGCAAGTTTATAATCATGCCACACTATCATTGGCTGACTTCTCTGTGCTTAGACCCTGACAGTCCAATTATTACTAACTAGTAGCTGGATACCTGACAGTCCAATTATTACTAACTAGTAGCTTGATACCTGTGCTTTGTTATGAAACTATGTGATCGGGCTTGATAAATTGACAGTTAAAGCTTGAAAATTAATGAGTAGCTACGATCGGGCTTGATACATTGACACTTAAAGCTTGAAAATGTATGTAGAATGTGTAACTCCTTAGCATCAGAGCTTGTTAATATAAGCCAACTGGCAGTTGGAACATAGTTCTTTTCAGGTGGGGAGGGGGAGTAGAATGTCTAAACTCCCAGCCTGCAGGCCAGATGAGTCACGCGCTGGCCATGCCCACGCCCGGTTTAGCGAAGGGGTAGCATCAGGGCGTGTTAATATAAGGCACCTGGCAGTTGGAACAGAATTCTTTTCAGGTGGGGAGGGGGAGTAGAACATCTAACTCCTTAGCATCAGAGCATATTAATTAAGGTATAATACTGTATAAGAAATACTAATGATCTGATGGTCATTTCGAAAAATCTTTCTTAGCGAGCACCTAGAAGCCAAGGGGAACATATGTGCCAAGTTTTAAGTTTGTAGGCTTGAGGTATAGGTATAGGTATAGGTTTAGGTATATAGATAGAGAGATAGAGAGATAGAGAGATAGAGATAGATAGATAGACAGACAGACAGACAGACAGACAGACAGACAGACAGACAGACAGACAGACAGACAGACAGATAGATAGATAGATAGATAGATAGATAGATGGTGCTCTCAATGAACTCTAAACCTGCAAGCACGTGACAATGCCCTATAAATGGGAAGAAAAAGCCGCAGGTTGCTAGAAATGAATTTCCTGAGAAAGCTAGTGGGGAGAGTGGATTGTGAGAATGCATACAATGGCTAACAAAACCTCAGAGTTTGTATAGTATTTACAATGATGAAAAATGCATTCCATGTGGCATGCTGCTTCTCATGACCAATATAAGCAGAGTGTATTAAGGGTGATTTGTATAGTGGCTGCCATCAGGTTGGGCCTAATCCGATTCCTGCATTGGGAAATGCTTCTCTTTCTTTCTTTTTTTAAAGATGCTTTTCATCTTAACCAAGTGACAATTCACAAGACTCTAAAGGACATAGCTAAATGTCTGTGGAGAGTCTCAGTCATCCAGGTCATGGTTGTCCCAACCTGTCCAACCTCCTTTTCCATTGTTGTCCCATTTTTCTACTTGCTTCATTTACCAAGGATAGTAATTTCTTTTGAGTAAATTTGCGGCTTGAATTGCATGCCCACAACTTGTGGATTTCTCCTTGCTGATCATTTCCTCGAGGGAGCAGTCAGTGGTTATTTCATTCAGACTGATTGATTGGTTCTTGTTATGCTACTGTTCGTAACTGTCTCCAAATTCGTAATTTGAAGCCATCCATCTCTTTTTCTCCTACTTTTTCTCAATGTCCAGCTTTCAGAGACTTATCTTAGCACTAGGAAAAATACATTGCTCTTCTGATCTCTGTTGTTATAGAAATATCCTTAGCCTTCATGATCTTGTCAAAGTTTGTCATGGCCTACCACTGTAGGATTAATCTTTTCTTTATATCTCTAGTACGCTGTCCATCTTTATATTTCTAGAGCTCTCTCCAAATGATCACCTTTATGCTGTTTGACATACTTCTGATCCTCTATTCATCTCATCTTTCTTTTTTCATATATGGCCTTTTTCTTCTTGATAGGTTTGTAAACAGAACTTTGTTTACATGAGGAATAAGTAAAACTGATAATCTGCACATATCTCCTTAAATATTAAGTACAACTACATTCGAATATTTAGCGACCCTTGCTCAAATGGTATGATTCGATGAATTTCCAAGGGAACACAGGTAATCCTCAACTTGCGGCCACAATGGACCCCAAAATTTCTGTTTCTAAGGCAAGACAGTTGTCAAGTGAGCTTTGTCCCATTTTACAACATTTCTTGCCCCGGTGGTTAACTCAGTGCTTCTCAATTATTTTCTGTTACACCCCCCCTAGGAAGAAGTAAACATTTTGCGTGCCCCCAACTCTCCGATCTGGGCCCCAGTGGAATTTTAGTGTTAATATTTGTTATTTTACTTATTATAAGCTGCAAGCAAACTATTGGCTGGGGAAGGCTGCTCTACCCACTTACCTGGGAGTAAGTCACACTGAACTCAGTGGAGCCTGTTTTCGGTTAGGCAGGCATAGACTACCGTGGTTAGGGCCCTCTTTTGACACGGGGCCAGGCCAGCTTAATCAAGCCGATGTTTTGGGGTCGCTGGCCTGACCCATAAGCGCCGCCTCTGCCGGGCACTCACAGCGAATGGTGTGGAAGGAGACTTTAGGGTGCCGTTCGAAGCTTTCGCCCAGCTGCAGAGGATGCTCCTCCTTGTCCAGCAGCAGGTTTACCATGCCGTTCATGGCTACCACGGCGCCTGCTGAGAACAACAAGAACCCATGCAGCCGCCCCGCCCTTCTGGGCTCGGAGCAGCGTGCAACTGGGAAAACACTCCCCGTCTGGGGGAATCAATCGAGAGGGACCACGCATGTTCCCCGGGGTCACACGCACCCCCTGTCATCGCTCTGAGCCCCCCAGGGGGGCACCCCACTATTTGAGAAGGACTGGGTTAACTGCATCACTGCAATGGTTAAGCTAGTAACACAGTTGTTATGTGAATCTGACTTCCCCATTGACTTTTGTCAGAAGGTCGCAAAAAGTGATCACATCACCCTGGGACACTGCAACTGTCAACTTCAATTTTTGATCCTGTGACTACGAGGATGCTACAATCATCGTAAGTGTGTAAAATGGTCACAAGTTACTTTTTTATAGTGCCATGGTGACTTCAAACGGCCACTAAACAAATGGTGGTAAGTCAAGGATTCCTGTAGAAGTGGACACATCTGCTACATGGCACAGAGTAACCTGAAGGAAATCTGAAGGCATACTTAGGTGTACAATATACAGTAGATTTAAAATAAGAACACGATGGCTAGAAAGTGTTCTTCATCTGCCACTCAAACTTGTAAAAAATTTTCAGCTACATTCTGTATGGCAGTGTTTCCCAACCTTGGCAACTTGAAGATGTCTGGACTTCAACTCCCAGAATTCCCCAGCCAGCGAATGCTGGCTGGGGAATTC
Source organism: Diadophis punctatus similis (assembly GCA_023053685.1). NCBI lineage: Eukaryota > Metazoa > Chordata > Lepidosauria > Squamata > Dipsadidae > Diadophis > Diadophis punctatus. The sequence continues at coordinate 6,035,080 of JALIGW010000003.1, read as the reverse complement.
TGGGAGTTGAAGTCCAGACATCTTCAAGTTGTCAAGGTTGGGAAACACTGCTGTAGGGGCTGTTTTGGCAACAGTACAAAGGTGGAGTTCTTTCTTGTAGATGGACTTTTCTGGTCTGACCCCCATAAGGATTCCTCCTAGCTTCATCCTTCCTGTTTGACCTAGTGAGGTTAACTCTAGCCAAAGCTTCCATGCCTGCCATTATCACTCTTAAGTTTCAATGGATTTGACTTCTTTTGAATAAGAGTGAGAGAGAGGGGAAAAATAGGGTTCATCTTCATGTTCTGGGGCCACAGCATGAAGATGTCTTGTTAATTTTTTCAGGAACAACACCAAGTTGCCTTCATGAAATCACCAGCCCACCAGTCATCCCAGGACAAATCTGACTGAATGAGTTATCTGCAACATTTATTGGCACATTGGTGATGACATGTTAGGACTTAAGCTCTATTCAACTCCTACTGGCCATTTTTGACTGCTATAGACAAGTTTCTTTTCCTTTCATCTCTGGGCACTGCCCTTCATGGGCATTTTGAATTGGATTGTAGATAAGACTGGATTCCTGGCTTCTGTAGAGGTATCTACCTCACATATGTCTGATGGGACATTCTGTATTTCTTGCCAGTTCTTACTTAAACTCCTTATCTACACAGAGTGAACATTGCTTTGAAAGTACTAGAACTGTGATGGCGAACCTATGGCACGTGTGCCACATGTGGCACGCAGAGCCATATCTGCCGGCATACAAGCCATTCCCCTAGCTCAGCTCCAGTGCGCATGTGCAGCTGATTTTTTGCTCACATGGACACTCTGGGAGGGCATTTCAGGCCTTCGGAGGGCCTCTGGGTGGGCGAGGGAGGCTGTTTTTGCCCTCCCCGGGCTCCAGGGAAGCCTCTGGAGCCTGGGGAGAGCAAAAAATGGCCCTACTGGGTCCACTGGAAGTTGGGAAATGGGGGAGCTGGAGGGTCATGCATGCATGCGTGGGACAGCGTGGGGAGGTCGTGCGCGCATGTGCAAGGGGGTGGGGCGTGTGGGGGACATTGAATTATGGATGTGGGTACACATGCGTGTGCAATAGCACGCACACCCGCGCTTTCGGCACCCGAGGAAAAAAAGGTTCGCCATCACTGTACTAGAACAAAGGTTTATAGTATTTGAAAGCCTGCTGGATCTATACTTTTTAAAAAAGCATTAATGCTCCCTAGTGTGATTGCTAACCTGGGAGGCCCATTGAAACAGGGAAAGATAACCAGCTGTGAAAAGCTGATTATCTCTCAAATGAATGAATTTCAGGTTCTCCATTGCCTCTGCTAAGAATGGATGTTGTGTGGCTGTGCTGTCTACTGATTTTCTTACTCTGAGTATGACAGCACCATTTTGCCTACTTCACAGGCTACCTCTGAAAGCTGCCAATCAGCACATATTGATTTGGGATATATTGAAACCAGGATAACATTGACAAATGATGAACCGTTGCAGGAACTGGATATATTTAGTCTAATGAAGAGAAGGACTAGAGATGACAGTAGTTTTCCAATATTTCAGGGGCTTTTACAGAGAAGAGGGAGGTCAACATATTTTCCAAAGCACATAAGACAAGCTAAGAAGGAATGGATGGAAACTTATCAAGAAGAGATCAAACCTAAGAGAAATTTCCTGTCAGTGAGAACAATTAATCAGTGCAATGGGTTGCCTTCAGAAGTTGTGGGTGCTCCATTAGTGGAGTTTTTAAGAAGAGACTGGACAGCCATTTGTTCAGAATAGCAATAGCAATAGTAATAGCACTTAGACTTATATACTGCTTCACAGTGCTTTATAGACCTCTCTAACCAGTTTACAGAATCAGCATATTGCCCCCAACAATTTTGGGTTCTCATTTTACCCACCTCGGAAGGATGGAAGGCTGAGTCAACCTTGAGCCTGGTGAGATTTGAACTGCTAAATTGCAGACAGCTCACAGGCAGCAGAAGTAGCCTGCAGTACTGTACTCTAACCACTGTGCCACCCTGGCTCAGGGGGTTATGCTAGAAGACCTCCAAAGTCCCTTTCAACTCTATTATTCTGTATTCTATTTGCTTTTCCCAGTGGTGGGATCCTGCCTGTTTAACAACCGGTTTGGTGATCATGCGCTGCGTGCGCGTGCACAGTTATACGAAAACTTACCTTAAGCGTTACTGCTGGGGAGAAGCACAGCTGAGGCGCAGCAATCTGCTCTGCCACGTGAATCAGCTGAGAAGATATAGGTCAGTAAAGCACAGGGGCGGGCAGGCGGGCCCACCTGATCATCGAAGCGAACTGGTTCACTCCCAGCTGATCGTCGGAGCATCCGGTTCGTCTGAACCGGTCCGAACCGGTAGAATCCCACCCCTGTTAACTAGGCTCTTTTTGGATAAGGTTTTAGCACTCTTTCAGAAGACCAATAGACCAGGGGTGGGTTCTAACTTACCTCACTGCCGGTTTGCTTCCTCCTGCACCACATGGCCATGCTTCGTGGGCACGCACATGCACAGTGCCAAAAAATAAAAATTAAATTAAATTTTTAAAAAGCTGAAAATAAGATGGCGACACATGTGCCGGAAACTCGGCTTCTGCACATATGCAGAAGAAAAAAAACCAGAAAAATTTTAAAATAAAATTCAAAAAAAAAGATGGCGCCGTCCAGGGACCGGCACCGACCGAACTGGTTCCGTGATGTCATTGTGACATCACCAGCGGGTTGCTACCAGGCAAACTGGTCCGAACTGGGAGGAACCTACCTCTGCAATAGACCCATGTTCAGAAATAGCTTCACTGACAAGTAATTGGCATCCGACAGCACTCCTGCTGCAGACATGTCATAGGTAACTTGTAAAGTATCTGACACCCCTGTCCAAACAGCCACTGTTAAAGGCTGACAGTGATTTGTGTTTTCTTCTTCTGTCAACACAAGATAATTTGTGTTAGGGAAAGTAGCTGTAGATATCTACCAATTGTTTTTTTCCAAAAAGTTTTTTATTTTTTCCTCCACCACTTTTACATTTTAATGAACACATACCTTAAATCATTACAATAAAATACACAATTTTTCATTTATACTCCATCGTTCAAAAATCAATATCTTATCCATATGCTTATATCATCAATCATCAGTCTATTCTGCTTTTCTTTCCATGTGACCGCCGCGGCTTGAGACAACACTTAGACATCATCTTCTGGTAGTCGCCGGTCGAGGAGACAGAGCCGGCTCCCTGGGGTGTTTGCAGCCCCTCCAGTCCACCGGCAGGCGCTCCTCTTCCTCACCACCCCTCCAGGGTGGATCTGACCTGGTCTTAACCGGACTAGGTCCCCGGACGGCGCGGATTCAGGGTTTCCCCACGGAGCGCAGGGAGACTCCGTAGCGCTGCTGCGTTGGCCACGCCTTCTTCCAATATGTACCAATTGTTACCCTTTGTATTATTCTGCATTAAAACAGGAAAGACACCTGCCTATCAGCAAAGCAGGGTAAGGCTTGGGTGTCTGGACAATGTAACATATGTCAACATACTTTTCTGCCAGGGCAAGGACTACAGGGCAGTATGTTAACATAACTGTGTGAGAAAAAGCCCTTAGGCTATTCTTGGGGTATTGCTCTGTATACTAAAGGTGCTTGACTCTAACACATAGTTTTACAGGTAAGGAGATAGATATTTTGGGTGGGAAAATTCTATGAATATTTTTGGGGTGGTCTCATATAGAAATAATATATAGGCCACCTTTAAAAAAAATAACCTAGATTTCCCCTACCCCCTGCCACATTTTCCCCCAAGCAGTATCTTGGTTGACCCCAGCAGCCAGTCTATGTGTCTGAAAAACAAAAATGCCCTTGGAAATAACAACATACTATTGCGATACTCTGCAGTTGAGAAAAACACAGGAAATAAATAAAATAAATAATTGGCAGAGTGAATTCAGACTGGCCATTACCGTTTCTACACGCTTAATCTAAATTAACTGCTTGAATTTTTTAAAAACCTCAAAGTTCGGATATATCCATTATATTCTCCGCCCCTTTCTCCCAATAACAGAACATGCCATTTCTTCTCTTAGAATATGGACCTCTTGAAATAATTTTAACCAATGATAGAAGGCAAAAGATGAATTTCATAATAAGATATCCCACCGAGCTTCACTTCCAGGAATACTTATGAGGATTTTATTTTCATTCCGTTAGCTGAAGCGCAGGTCTTAAAAGTCAACAGAAGCTCAGAAAATAATGATGGATGTGGAATCAGAAGTCTAGTCTGTCTTGGTTATTAAAATGATGTGTAGGACGAGATATTTGCCTTTATCCGTTGTTAGCTGTTTAGCTGGGGACATTGTGTTCGGTACAAGGAGGAATGAAAAGTCCAGGTGAAAGGAAAGGAGAATTTTTCTAGTGTCATGGCTACGATGCCTGCGTTGCAAGTCTTAAAATCATTGGGTGACCTTAAGAAAGCCACTGTATTCATTTACCTCTTTTTTAATTGAAAAACCCTTGCTGAAAAAAACCCAGTCATGATGCCTTCATGGTTTACTGAGATCTAGGCTTATTAGAGGCAGTGCTATATCTTTCTTAAATTTATCCACCAGACATGAAGAGACTGAGGAGCAATTTGTGTAATCAAACTTTAATTTCTGGAACTTACATGTCAGAGGCGAATTATATTTTTTTGGCTGAGGCGAGGCAGCCTTCTTTTTATTTATTTAATGTTTTCAAAATCTGCAGAGAAGAGAGATGGAGATTTTCAGCCTGGAGAATGGGTGTGGGTTTAAGGGAATTCAAAACAAATACGTAACGTCTATTAGAAATTTAATGTATCTGTTTTTGGATTTGCTTTTTTTTTAAAAAGAGAGAAATAACAGCATAATGTAAAAAATCCCACGGTTTTGCTTCTGCATTAACAGTAGAAATACTTCAGAGGACTCTAACCAGGGACATCTGGGTACGCACATGTGAAAAAAAATCAAGATAGCAATTGGAACTGCACAGTTGTTTTGCCTCTCTCTTCTTATGTATATAAAAAGGGGACAACTTTGATTGCAGTTATGGCAACTGTTTTGACTTTTTTTTTGACACCTCTCCCTATGGATGCCATGCTCTGAGGACCACAAAAATGAGTGTGAGGATGCCATGTGAACTGTAGGTTGCCCACTTCTGGTTCCCACACAGTGGGTAACAATTTTCGTTGTTTGCCTTTTGTAGTTCAGTTTGTAACATGCATCAGAATGTATTATAGGTTAAAGAAAGGCCCATAAAAAGGCAGGATTTTTCGGAGAATCTGCTTCTCGCAGAAGCAAATAGTTCTGGGCTACATAGAGAAGTACCCTGACTTCATGTTACACTGGAACTGAGCTTGATTCTTGTTAACTATATCAACACAACTATGTAGTTTTCTTGCCAACGGTACAGAGTGACTTGCTATTTCCTTCTTTGGGGATGATTTTTAACTTCCCAGGCTATAACACTGGCATTTCTGGTGGCCTCCTATCAAATATTTGTTTGATTACTTATGCAAAGTAATCCTTCCTTCTTCTAGGTGATCAAAGATTGACATAGTGTTCTCTAGCTTATCTCTATAATAATTCTGATCTCTCTCTCTCTCTCTCTCTCTCTCTCTCTCTCTCTCTCTCTCTCTCTCTCTCTCTCTCTCTCTCTCTCTCTCTCTCTCTCTCTCTCTCTCTCTCTCCAGGCTACAATACAGGCAGTGGTGGGCTGCAATCGTTCGGTGATTGCGCGTTTTGCGCGCACCTAACGCACTTACACGGAGAGTTCAAAATACAGCAATTTGAAGCTCAGCTGCTTACCTTCTAATGCAGCCTCGGTAAGTAGAACAGTGGAGGCGCGGAAATCAGCTGTTCTGCGTGAATCAGCTGAGCGTGAAAGAAGGAAATATAGGACAGGATTGGGCGGGTGTGGGTGGCCGGCTGATCGTCGGAACTACCGGTTCGCCCGAACCGGTGTGAACCGGCAGCAGCCCACCACTGAATACAGGGGTTTCTACAGTGCGTGGTTAAAAAAAGACAAGATGGCAACTACAACCATGCATTGACATTAAAAGATGTTTAAACAATTGAGATAATATATTATAAGAACAGAAATTTTCTGAGGATGTAAATATGAGGGGGGGAAATGATAATATATCATAGTGGAAAATTGTAAGAGCACTATAAAGCTGTATAACCATTTGAAGGTTTTTGGTGGAGATTTATGTATTTTAAAATGTGATTTTATGTAGAAAAATTTAATGATGAATGGTAGGTTGGTGAACATTGGGAATTTGATAAAATTATTAGTCAATGGATGGAGATTCAGTGGTAAATTATAAATTAAGGGCAATCATAGTAGTTTAAATAAAATTGAGGAAAAGATGGAATGGCCAAAAGTATTAAAACATATGGGAAAGATAAATGTAATATGAGGAATGATAGACAAAGAAATTTAGATGACGATGTTAAACGATTAAAGTGGTAAAGATTAGGAAAAAAAAGAATATATCTAAGAAAATGTATGGATGTACTTAGAGGTGATTTATGGCATATGGAACCTATAGAAATATATATGAATATGATTAAGGTTATATCCCAGAAGTAATATTTGAAAGAGGGTAGGGAATGGGGAGGGGTTTAGGGGTGGGTGGGAAGGGAAAAGGGAGGGGGAAAGGAGGGGGAGAAAAAGGGGGAAAATCAGAAATTGGGAAGATTTTAAATGACAAACACATCAAAAGAAAAGAATTAAAGTAAAATATTATAAATGGAATAATTGGGAATAAAATAAGATTACATACAAGAATACAGGGTTGCTGGAAAACCATCCCAGAAAGGAGAAAATATAGCAAAGAAGGAGGAAAGGAGGAGGAGGAAGAAGAAAGTAAGAAGAAGAGGGAAAAGAGGGGTGAGAGAGGAGAGAGGGTAGGAGAGGAAGGAGAGAAAAAAAATAAAGAATATAAACAACTAACTAGAATTTCCTTTATATTACCAAAGCCATCATTGGGATGTTTTTCACCACCTTATGTGGACACCACTGTCACCAAATATGTTTCACAATCAAGTAGACTTAAAACTACATCTCTGTTGTAGTTCAGTGTTTAAACCTGTTCACCAAATTGACTTTCCTGGTTCTTATTCAAAACTAAGCAGCTTTGCAGGAGATGTGCCAAAATGATATGCAATTGTAAGTAAGTTTGTTTGGTTCCAAAAGTTTGATATCTAGGTGAGGGAAGAGCAGAACTTCAATAAGTCTGATTTCTCTGGCAATCAAAATAAAACCTTTCTTCCCTTAATTATCAAAGGATGAATTTCATTGAATGAGAGCCCCTTGAGAATAAAGACAGAATTCCAGTGGGGGTCTTTCTCCTGGCCCCCTTTCATGATGAAAAGTTAAGTGAACTTGGCAGCTTACTTGGAACCACCAGAGAGGCAAAATTGATTCTCCATGTTTAAGTATAATAAAAATGCCTTCTTAATTTTTTTTTATCCACAGAGAATGCACAGAGACCTATTCCCCCCTCCCTCTCTCTTCATTTCGGAGAGGGGGTGTCTTTAATATGTTCCCCTTTCCTTGAGAGTGCCCATCATTCATCATAATGGCTGGCCTGTTACTGGTAAATAATAAATGTTCCCTCTTTTTCTTCTTTAATTCATATGTTACTTGCTTTGCTGGAGGCAAAGCACACTGCTGGAGTTATTACAGCTCCCTTTAAATCTCAGAAGGAAGCCAGTTCAAATGTGAAACCTTTATTGACGAGGCAAGATACTGGCGGGGTGAATCCAGCAATTCTGATGTCAGTGGATCTATTAGGATTTCACCCACACCATCTGCTTGACTGCAAGCCTTCTCCTTCCCCAGAACAGCAGGGGAGGTCTAGACAGAATCTGCTGGTTTTATTTATTGCCTTGCCAGGTTCTCGGCAGAAAAGTTACACAGAGCAAGCTTAGCTTTTCTCTCTCTTTTATTTCAGCCTAGGCAGCTGATATATTTTCTCTGCATTGCCGAACGCTTTTCAATGCAGGCAGGTTGGGCTTTCCAAAGAAGATAGCTTAGACTGAGGGAAGGAAAGGAGATGTTGCTGGGAAAGGTAGAACAAAACAATTCCAATGTTCAAAATTTAATTTAATTTGAATTCATACAGTAAAGCATATTAAGCGTATTAATCTTTTAATTTCAATATTGGGGTGGATGGCAATAGGTTTAGATTTAAATTAGAAATAAAAGTTTAGGGACTGATGGACCGAGCATGCAGACTGGACAAATGTAGCTTGCCTAATTTGTGAGTCAACTTTTTCTTATTTTAGGTTACTATTTAATTGTTCTATATCTTCTCCATTTCTCTCTTTCTCTTCGCTGTATCGTCCATGTGGATAAATAAAGCTGTGTTGGGATTCTTTTGAGACTGCTAGTAACTTGGTTCCATGGGGTTAATTAAAAATCCATATGCAGAAAATGATTTTGCTCTTTGTAGCACCTTGGAAGGAGAGAAAAATAGGCGTGGGGCATTCTCTTCCAATACTCATATGATGGAAGTTAACCTAAGATAAAACCTCTAGTTTTCAGGGAAATAGTGTAGGAGAATTCAGACGATGGTATGAACACGAGAAGTTCCGCAAAATAAGTCAGCCTATATATTGGGGTCACAGACATCGTCCTGATTTGATCCCCTCCCACATCCCCTTGTTTACACAGATATGGTGAAGGAGGCCCACATTTAGGGTGTCAGAACATAGACTTGGGACGAGGAAAGTTTCGTAATGCCAAGAGCCAAACCTGGTCTGTCAGACCTTTGCTCCTTCGGCCTTCTCTGGCCACATCCTTTTCTCTCCTTGCTCTACCACCCTGCCCACAGGCAACCTTGAGGGAATTCTGAAGATGCTTGTAGCTCAAGTTGAGTTATGCCTCAAGTTATGCCTGAACCCACACCCCTCAAAATGGGCAGAATCAGGATGCTAAACTGGATTCAATTCCCATGGGAAACTAAGCAAAATAGTAATAAGGTCTGGAAAGGTAACGGCATCGTGGCATCACGAACACCTGAATGAAAATTTATTTTTAACAAGAATATGAAAGAAATTTGGCACTGATTTTAGCCAGGATACAGGCAGGCAGGCAGGCAGATAGATAGCCTTGATCATTCTGGACGGTCTCCTATCCAGTTATCAGCTATGGGCCAATCTTACTTCCCTTCTGGGTCTAGACACAAGAGGCTGACACTGGCCAGAACTATTCACAAGTGCCTACTTTTAATATGCTTACTCCTGTTCCGAGGTGGCGCAGTGGTTAAAAGCAGCACTGCAACCTACTTCAGCTGACTGCTAGTTCAGCAGTTCAGCTGTTCAAATCTCACCGGCTCAAAGTTGACTCAGCCTTCCATCCTTCTGAGGTCGGTAAAATGAGGACCCAGATTGTTGGGGGCAATATGCTGAACTCTGTAAACTGCTTAGAGAGGGCTGTAAAGCACTATGAAGCGGTATATAAGTCTAAGTGCTATTGCTATTGCTATTGCTATTTAGTAAAAAGATGTATATGGCCATCTTACAGTATATACAATAATCCTGGGCAGCTCACAAGGATGGGATGGGATGGGAAGGGAAGGGAAGGGAAAGGAAAGGAAAGGAAAGGAAAGGAAAGGAAAGGAAAGGAAAGGAAAGGAAAGGAAAGAGGAAAGGAAATAGCCAGACCAACACCAAACAACTCCAGTGCCCAAAGTGACATTGTACAGTTTCATTGACCTTTATTGAATGTTTTATCCTCCCCCTAGCCCAGCACTTGGGGGAAGGGCTAATCCTTCAAGGCCTTCCACAAGGCTAAAGGGTGGGGTCTGCCAGATCTCATGGAGAGGATATTCTCCATGAGGGACAGCTTCAGAGAAAGTGTACTTATAAATCCCACTTAAGGTATATCTAAATTAGTATGTAAGTGTTGGTCATCCATCCATCTCCTCCTCCTCCCACTTCTTTCTTCTCTTGCATTTCCATTACATTGCTAGATTTCATCACAGGTCCATGAGCAATGCAGCCTTAAGTCATCTTTAGCTGTCTAGTGTTAAAATAGCATTTTCTTGTTTATTCCTGCAGAGTTCAAGACCAATTTCAAGCTATATAATACCTGTTTGCCTCTGTCATTCATTACCTGGAGGATGTTGGAAAATTATACTCTCAGTAATTCCAATCTAATTTCCAGTCCGTTCCTATATTCCGATCAAAACAAGTGCACATGCTACTCAGTTCAGCAATGAAAAAATATATACCTTGATGTTTATTTGTTAAACATTCCTAAACATCAAAACAGTCAACCGGCAAAAGAGATAAAAGGTGGGCAAAAGGAAAGGGGGGGGGAGGAAGGAAGAGGGAGAGAGTGGGAGAGAGGGAGAGAGGGAGGGAGGGAGAGAGAGAGGGAGAGGGAGAGGGAGGGAGGGAGGGAGGGAGGGAGAGAGAGAGAGAGAGAGAGAGAGAGAGAGAGAGAGAGAGAGAGAGAGAGAGAGAGAGAGAGAGAGAGAGAGAGAGAGAGAGAAACAGTGACCAAGAGTTTGCATTATTTATTTATTTATTTGGTAATTTTATATGGCTACCATCTCACGTCTGTGACTCTGCAGGCATAGTTAAAAATACAAAAGCAACAGAACAACATAACCAAAAACATAAAATTAAAAAAAAACTTTAAAAACAATAAAAATCATTAAACACATAAAAAATAAAACAACCCACACATTTTGTACCAGCTGAATCTTGTATATGCTCTTCAAGGGAAGCTCCTACATCACCTTTCAATAATCCATGTGGGAGGTGACCAGGAGGTGATGACTGGGCATAGGGCCTCCATGAATAAGCATAACTGGTATACAACTGAAGTTGTGTAAGGGCTCTCCTAGCTTCAAATGCCACCTGTTCATTGAGCAAGAGTCGTGAGTCAAAAAGGATCCTCAGATTGTGCAACCAGATCTGTCTGCAGCAGTGTCATTCCATCCATACCTATATGTGTCTATATTCACATCCAAAGGACCCAAAACTTTCCAGAGCCCCTAGAAACAGCCCTGTGGGTAATTTGCAGGGAATGACTTTTGGTTGTTCCACCTTTAATCCTTTGATATAGTTCAGGGGGTCTCCAAACTTGGCAACTTTAAGACTTGTGGACTTCAACTCCCAGAATTCCCCAGCCAGCAAGTCTTAAAGTTGCCAAATCTGGAGATTCCTCGATGTAGATAGACAGCAGCAGAATCGTAGGACACCACGTGATATCTCTTCAATGGGAAAAAAAATCAATGGATGGGGAGAATGTACAAAATAGAGGGAAGTCAGGTGACTGCAGGTCTTGAAATTAAGGCAGTTAGTGCCAGAATAGGGATCAGCAATCGGAACAGTCAACTTTATGAGCATGTTTGGGGAAGTAGTTCAACCAGTGAGGGGGTCAAAAACATCTAAATAGTGCCACAATCATGAGGTTAAAGCTGTCCCTCAAGTATTCATAGATTAATAGAGTTGGAAGGGACCTTGCAGGTCATCTAGTCCAACCCCCTGCCCAAGCAGGAGACCCTTACATCTGCCGCTACCTAGGATCGAACTCACAACCTCCTGATTGTGAGGCAAGAGCTCCACCTCTAGGCCACAGCAGCTGGGTTCTGGCTGCCATCTTGAGTTTTTGACCTCCTCCCTGTGGATAACCCTGACTTCAATTCCACAGGGGGAATCATTCTTGCACAAAGAGATCTGCATCTACAGGGTTGAATTCAATGATAAACAACAACAACAAATTGTATTTATAGACGGCCTGACTCCCAGAGTCTCTGTACTTTGTGCTGCTATGGGCATGATATTCGCTTCTGTAAGCAACAATAATACAATCTGCTGATATTCCATGTTTCACCAGACTTGAGGTAACAGACTGCTGAAAATAACAAATTATGTTCTTTTTTCCATCTTTCTTTTGAAGAAAAGCATCAGAAGAAGGTAACAGCTCCCTTGTGGGAGTGCTGCTCCACATCCCAAATATGTAGTTGTGATGTTCAGTTTTATTTTCAACTTTTCTTCTTTGGGGGGGAGGGGAGGGGTGAGATGAAGAAGAATGGCTTGGGGCGGGTGGCATGGAAAGAACACAAGAAGAACCAAAGTAGAAATTGGGAGTTGCATTGTCATTATGGTCACAAGTACATCAGAAAGCTCTTTAGCACTGTGCCTGATTTCACATAACATGTTTGAGTTGCTTACTGAATCAATCCATTTTTAGGTTTACACAGTCCACTGAATCACCAATTAATCAAAATGGCTGAGTTCACACAACACGCTAGACCACATATTCAGAAAAATCCAGACTAGTTCTAAACTGAGCTCAGCATGTTGTGCAAATGTACCTGCAAATGTACCTGTGACCTGGCAAGCATGCTGTGTGAACATAATCGTTAGGACAGTAGTGGGTTCCTGCCGGTACGGTTAATAGCTGTTGTTCGGTGCAGCATCGAAGGTGCTGCTGCCGTTCGTGGCGCGGGGGCTTTCCCCGGGCGCTGCCGCCGCCCGCATGGACGCCACCAATTGCGTTCTTTTGCCCTCTGCGCATGTGCAAAGTGTTCTGCATGCGCAGAGAGCAAAAGAACGCAATTGGCGGCGTCCATGCGGGTGGGGAAAGCGCCCGGGGAAAGCTCCCGCGCCGCGAACGGCAGCAGTGTCTTCGGCTCTGCGCTGAACAACAGCTATTAACCGTACTGGCAGGAACAGGCAGGAATCCACCTCTGCGTTGGGACTACCAACTATCCACAGCTAGAGCAACATAACAGGAAGACAAGTTCCCAAAGAAGTTTATTCCAGTTTTAACTTAATAACATTGTAATTTGGACATTGTAGTGACCTTCACTCTTGATTAAGGTCATCCATAATTCAATGTCAATCATCCCCTGGAAAAGATTCCTTAGAAGGAAGGTAGCTCATTTCTTGATAAATACATTTGCATAGTCATCAGGGGTGTTCTTACAGTACGGTCAAAAAATAGCAGCCTCAAAAATATGATTGAAATTCTGCCTGTTTTTATATGCAGTGCAACACAATTTTTAATGTGCATGTCACAGTTGCCTTTCTGACTCTCTCTGCTGTAGGTATCTTGGCAGCAAACTGAAATTGGTTGACCAATGCCTTCTTCAAGTAATTTTTTCCTAGCTCTTATATCCCATCCTGGTAGATTCCCACCCCATGTACTAATCAGATCCAATAGTTTTTTCCACATTAGCACAGTTGGCTAGATATTGCCATTTAGCTCATCCTTCGGTAAAAGGGCAATATATCCTAATTTTTAGAACTGTCAAAGTGTACTTATTGGAAGTTATTTGTATTGGAAGTGCTGACTGATCCAAACGCTCAAATCAGCTCTTTTATAATTGTTCAGGAATGAATATATGGAGAGCTGTCTGAATAGGTGCACAGATCACGGTTCATAATCTTCCAGACTATGTAGAGGCATACTGAATTTCAATTTAATTTGCAAAACGTATAAAGTACATATTGACTTATACATAACCAAATTTTACTCAAATAGGTGTTCTCCCTCTTATCCTCCTTCCCTGGGACTTGGATCTCTGACTACATATCCCCAAATCTTCTGAAGGAACCAGAGGGATGGTACATAATTCTACTACTGCATTTCAAAAAGTATGTCATTGGCATGACAATGGCACAAGGGATTACTCTTTGCCCCATCTGAAGACGCCTATCAAACGTTGGGGCTGGGGGAACTGCCTGGTAGATCCAAGAGTGTCTCCTGCTTTTGCCCTGTACAGAACACCTACCAGAAGTCTTAGGGAAATACAAGCGTCTTTACTGCAGATCTAAGCCATCTGTCAAAACCATTCGCCAATGACAGCAGTGTTGTGATTAGCAGATGGTGGCCCACTGGCTGGTGACATTAAGAAAGAGGGTAGAGCAAAGTCAAAGAGTTTAACCAATGACTTGGCTTGGCTTCATTCTTCCTGCACCTTGGAAATCAAGACACCACCATCTGGCAGCAAGCCAGCCCACTGACAATGAGGATAGCAAAGTTAAGGCTGCTGTTATAGTATTCTCCTGGCTTAAAGAACAGGGTTAGCGCTTTAACTGAGCTGGGGAGAAAGAGCTCTGTCTGTTTTGTCAACATTGCTTTCCATCCTGCTGCATTCAACTTGTTTCAGTCAGATGTAACTCGGTTGGAAGCAGCTGCTATTGTTCAGATGAATCTTTGATATTCTATTTTCAGGGTTTACCAAAGTCCAACTATCATAATAATGCGTGGAATCAAATTCACTGCTGGAAACATGCACAAATAAATATTCCTGCACTGCACTACATTATAATGAAGATACACTTCCTTCCTTCCTTCCTTCCTTCCTTCCTTCCTTCCTTCCTTCCTTCCTTCCTTCCTTCCTTCCTTCCTTCCTTCCTTCCTTCCTTCCTTCCTTCCTTCCCTCCCTCCCTCCCTCCCTCCCCTCCCTCCCTCCCTCCCTCCCTCCCAATCTCTTATTTCATCACTTCTTTGTAAATCTGTAAGAATTTTTAATTATTATAATACAGCAGCATTGCAAAGCGAGCGCAGAGATATGTCTTTTGTTATCCGGTCCATCTGGGAATGCAAAAACAGACCTTTTGGCAGGCTACTTTAGATAGTGGCATGGTCTGGATAGGTCACAAAATTATTCTGATCTGATAGAAAAATGTTTCTCAAACCGACAATTTCCAGGTGTATGAACTTCAAATCCCAGAATCCCATAACTAGCATGGCCATTGATTTGAGAATTTGGGAAACTAAAGTTCACAAACCTGGGATTTTCCGAGGTTGGGCAACACTGTGAAGAGCATGCATTTAATATAGTTAATAGAACTATATTCCATATTTACTAATGTGAGTGGATATAGACTAGTCAGATGTTTCAATCCAAAGCCATGCAGTTCATCTTCCCCTTGTGCTGACCAATTATTGATTTTTCTTGCCCTTTTCTTCACCATTTGTGCTTTTTCAAGAGGCAACTGGACTTTCTGGGGTTTTTTTTGAAGACGTTTTACTTCTCATCCACGAAGCTTTTTCAGCTCTGTGCATCGCTAAATGTCTATGGAGATTCTCAGTCATCCAGGTCATGGTTGTCCCAAAGGTGCTTTTTCAAGAGGCAGCTGGACTTTCTGGGTTTTCTTTGAAGATTTTTCGCTTCTCATCCAAGAAGCTTCTTTAGCCCAGAGCTGAAGTAGTTTCTTAGATGAGAAGTGAAACGTCTTCAAAGAAAAATCAGAAAGTCCAGTTGCCTCTTGAAAAAGCACATTTGGGCATTTTGGCTGTTATTATAAGTCTATCATTTCAACTTTTTTTTCTTATCCACTTCCTTTATCCAGGCTTTATTTTATTATTATTATTATTATTAGCTCCAGGAATTGATAAGATGAATTCTTTTTTTCTCATTGTCCCTTCTATCCTGCTGGTTTGTATCCTGCAGGGTTTTGGAGATGTCAGTTGGCTTTTGGGGACACTTTGATGCAGGGGTGAGAAATGCTACTGGTTCGGCCCAGTACAGGTGTACTAGTAGCGGTGGCCGCCGGTGGTTCAGAGAACTGGTAGCGGCGGCAGCGCGAGGCTCCGCCCACTCGCCCAGACATCGCCATTTTCTTTTTTTTAACCCTCTGCGCATGTGCAAAGCCTTCTGCGCATGCGCAGAGGGTGAAATAGCGTGCACTTCTGAACCAGTAGGGAAGGTAAGTAGATTTCACCGCTGCTTTGATGACGTCATATTTCTTTGATTTCAAATTTTATTTATTTATTTATTTATTTATTTATTTATTTATTTATTTATTTATTTATTTATTTATTTATTTATTTATTTATTTATATATTTAATTTTATTTGTCAACAAGTGCAAGGAAACAGGACACATGAAAAATATGGCACAAATAAATGGATATAAAGAAGCAAAACATAGCCATAAACACATAAAATGAGTACATACAAATGGGTACAGTAGGACAGGGACGGTAGGCACATTGGTGCGCTTATGCACGCCCCCTTAGGGACCTCTTAAGAAACGTATAAGGTCCACAGTAGACAGTTTAAGGTTAAACGGGTTAGAGAAACTAACAAATTAGAACTGCTCTGAGAGTTTATTGGTAAGGCTGTAATACAGTGAAGAAAGCTAAATGTCATTGCTAAATTTGCCAAAACTCCTAATCCTGTATCGCCTAAATTTTACTCCAGATATTTGGGACTATGTGGGGTTTGAGTAAGAAATCCTCCTACTTGTACTCAGCCACAGTGATGATTTCCCCTTTCTTTCACATTGAAATTGTTACAAAATATGTCTCTTTCTTTTTCTCTTTGTGCTCAAATGTTTATCACCTGGTTCAAGTCCATTTGAGCTGACTCCAATCTCAGATTAGAAAAGTGCATAAGGTTAAAGTCTCCAGTCAGCTCCAAATTTTTTCTGAACTATTATCTTGAGATAGAGACTGTGTCACCAATATGGCATATTTTGAATGGCGAACTTTAAGGAAGGCACTGATTTGAAGTATATTTGTGGCCTTTGTTTTGCTGTCATGAATCTGGAATAATTTCGCAGCAGTCCGTAGTGCTAGCTGGGAGCTTAATGGGTTTAAACCAGAGGTCTTCAAACTTGGCAACTTTAAGACTTGTGGATTTCAACTCCCAGAATTGTCCAGTCAGCATAGCTGCCTGGAGAATTCTGGGAGTTGAAGTCCACAAGTCTTAAAGTTGCCAAGTTTGGGGACCCCTGGTTTAAACCATACCATGCAGTCCAGAGGTGGGTTCCTGCTGGTACGCTCTTACCTGTTGGTCGCCGCAGAACCGAAGAAGCCGGTGGTGTTCGCGGCGTGGGGCTTCCCCCGCCCGTTTTCCCCGGCCCGCCTGGACGCCACCATTTGCATTTTTTTGCCCTCTGCGCAAGCAGAACGCTTTGCGCATGCGCAGAGGGCAAAAGAACGCAAATAGCGGCGTCTAGGCGGGCGGGGGAAAGCGGGCGGGGGAAGCTCCGCGCCGTGAATGCCACTGGCTTCTTCGGTTCTGCGGCGACCAACAGGTAAGAGAGTACTGGCAGGAACCCACCTCTGATGCAGTCTTTACAATGTACTGTTGTTGTTTTTTTACATTAGGAATTGGGCACTGTTCCCCATTGGCTTACATCTGCAGCTCTAATCAAGCCATGAAATGCAACAGCTTGTCATGTCTGCTTGATATATAGAAAAGACTCCTTTTTAAAGAGAAAACAAAGGAGGAATAGGGAAATGGGTGGTGGAAGAGAGAACTGACAAAATACGTGTTTTGCTTGGCAGGGAAGACTTCACCTACATGCAACAGCTTTTGCTTGGTTTTTGAAACATGTTCTATCCCTGGCATGTGATAAAACTTTTTGAGTTAAAACTACAGAAGCAGATGAAATATTCAAGTTGAGACATTTGTGTTGAGAAATTTGGTTTCTGTTATGTTCCTCCCACTTCTTTGAATATTCTTTGAAGTTCTTAAGTGCTCACCCAATTTTGGTTGCCACGGTTGATGGATATTTTGTTAAGACTGACACATGGATGTTGTAGAAGTAGTTTGAAAGGACAGAATGGGGTGGGGAAGCGTGGGGAAGATTTAATTATATTTCCTTTTAATTTTTTGTATTTTATGCTTTAATTTTTCAGCCTACTGGTTCTTATTTGCTTTGCTTTGCATAATACGAAACTGGATTGTGTGATGGGTATCATTGCATGTCTGTGGTATTTCTAGTGGTTCTGTGATCTTAAATAGCATTTTTATCCTTCAGTGGTTGACCAGACTTCATTTTTGTCCCCTGCAATTGTGATATCAATGTCTTTTTAATCATAGAACCTTCATCTGTGTCCCTCACTAGATAATTTGCATTTGGTTAAGCAAACATTTGCCGCACAAATATCGCTAATTTAATCTCAGATGGAACTTGTACATCCAAGAATTCATTCTCGTAGTTCTTGCAAAGTTATTGGAAAGAGAGTGATTAAATATAGTAGAATTCTTGAAGTTTTCCTATTATTTCAATCCTAGTCAAATGCCAATCAAGTTTGATGAGCAGAAAACAGGAAAGGAGCAGATCTGTCCTTTGTTCAGCCTATTTTCTTCCCTGGCATCCCTCAAGGATTGACCAAAGATACCTTGCTGTGAACAAATTACCCTTGACATCTGCCCTACAAATCAAACTATTCAATCTACAGGGACGGGCAAATTACGTATTATGACACATGAGATACCAGTTGCTTCTCTTCATCCCTAGCAATCATCATCATTGTTATCATCACCAACATCCCTAATCATTTGCTGCTATTCTGTGACTTCTCTGCCCAACATATCATTCTGTCTTAACAGGCAAACTGATGACTCAGGATGAGATGCAGATGCTTAGACCAGCCTGCTCAACCTGATGTCCTCCAGATATATTAGATTTCAGAGTCACACAAACAGCATGTTGCTAGGAACCAAAGTTTAACACACCTTAAAAGGAACAGACTGGTGGAAGCTGGCCAAATGCACTGCACAGGTAGTCTTGATGCTCAGATCCTAACAATGAACCCTTCTACACAATTCATTCACACCGCAATCCAGGGTCTCAAGTTACACACTATAGACAGGACCCACGTTCCCTTCATCAACTGCAGACCGCAAATATTTTCAGCAGCTTGTTACTACCAGCTGAGAGAATATGAAATACAAGTTAGGAGGCAGGGGCCATGGAGAGAAGAGAAATGCCCTTGAATGCATATACTATTTGAAATGGATTGATAGGAAAGTGGGGGTGAGGAAGGGAACTAGTTCCCCAAGGTTGCAGGCCGATACAATTTTTTGCTGTTTTCAATGGAGCATTGCTGGTTTGCAGCCAGCCCTGGGTGATTGATGGGAGTGTGGCTAGGAGCAGATGGGAGAAAAAGTCTTGTGTGGTTGGACACACTATCTGGGGTTTTAAGCTGCGTTTAACACTATCCTATCCCACTGCAATTTCACAGGGATTTTGAAGAAACCATCGTATTTTCCTTCAGGAAGTTGTCATTTGCTCCTACTTTTCTTTTAGCTAAAACGAACCTCTGACTTGATAGTAGAGTACATACTTGTATGGGGTAAATCTCTAATTTAAAGTCTGGCATTTCTAACAAGGCTGAAAACAAACAAATAAACACAACAAACAAACAAAGGCTAAAATCCTTGGAGAGGTTATTACTGCTCCATAATCACTACTGTTGTTTAATGTGAACCAAGCGCTAATGTTCACAGATGGACAAACAGTTACAGGGGTTGCTGTGAGAATGGGTATGACAAACTTTTTGCAGCCCATTTTCATCCCCGGGAGCATTGTATAAATCTAACAATGACAGCATCCTTTTGTATTAAAAAACGGATCACCGAGAGAGGAGGGGACAGATCCTTTGAAGTTACAAGTTGTATTGAAGTTGGATAATGACCTTAATTGGCAAGGAAGTGTAATAATCTATAACTGGGCTGCTTGTCTCTGAAAATTATCTTCCAAATGGCAGGCTTTCAAAGTCTGGAAAGTGTTTTTGTTTTCATCAGTTTTGTCGCTCATCTTGGAAAATGCCCTCCCTGGGTAGATATAATAGCAATAGCAATAGCAATAGCACTTAGACTTATATACCGCTTCACAGTGCTTTACAGCCCTCTCTAAGCGGTTTACAGAGTTCAGCATATTGCCCCCAACAATCTGGGTCCTCAATTTTACCGACCTCAGAAGGATGGAAGGCTGAGTAACCTTGAGCCTGGTGAGATTTGAATAGCTGAACTGCTGAACTAGCAATCAACTGAAGGTTGCAGTGCTGCTTTTAACCACTGCACCACCTCGGCTGCTCAATGTCATAATGGCTACTGAGATCAGAGTGATAAAAAGAAAATAATGCATTTCTCCTTGGACACTCCTTTGTACTGTTCTTGGATATTTGAGTATCAAATCAAATAACTTTATTACGGTCTTTGATCAGCCTTTGATATCTGAGTAATATTGGTGAATGTGCTCAGTATGGAAACGGTACTTTGGTCTGGGTTCTGTAAATATTTCCTACTTCAGAGATAAAAAAACGAAAACAAAAGTTGTAAAAGTGAAGTGAAAAGACCCAGGCTTGCTTACAAAAGCACTCTGCTAGTAGGAAGAGAAGTAAAAGTCCTTTGACTTTCCACAAGGAGTTGCAATCATCAAGATTCTGCCTCCCAGGTAGGTAGACAGCCGTCCAAAAGTCATCTCAGGTTATTCTTAAGTGCACCCATTCAAATCCGGAGGGGGGGGGGGCTGCCAAAGAGCCAGCTATGGCAGCAAACACAGCAGATCGGGGATAAGAGAAAGAAAAGCTCTCTCCCTACAGCAGCCATTTTGGGGAGGAGTCCAATATTTCCTACGTCAGTGTCCATGATGATGAACCAATATAACCTCTGAGAAGGAATTGTGGAAATTGAAGTTCAAGAAGACTCTTAGGCACCAGATTGAAAATCAGCGCCCTGTGTAATTAACCCTAGATGAGTGTTATGGAAATAAACATACAGTACATTCTTCCTCTTCTAATCATATGGTCTCTTTTCATTTGGTTGAACTGTAGATTATAAGATGTTTTGGAAGCAAGAATTCATCTTCTTGTGGCTTACAAACTTCCATGAGTCCAAAATGATTGCCTTGATAATTGGCTAGTACGCCATTCTACTTGTTTTTGCTAGCCTTATCAAGGGTAGGGAAGCTGTCATGCATGTAACAAACCACCTTCTATATCAGATTAAGTTCTTATCAGACTAAATTCTTATACTCAATTCAGCATCTTCTTACCCATGGTCAACTAGATTCCTTCTCAATTCTTGTTCCCCAGCAAATGATATTTGAAAAGATGCATCTTTCAAATCAAGAACTACCTCACAGCTGCCATGACTAATTAGCAGTAAATAATTGGATGAATAATACTATAAAACTAATGAACATCACCGCATCCTATACTGAGTCATCCATCATATTTTGTTTAAATCATTTATATGACAGGCTGCCCTCTGTTTTGAAACATCCTTTATTCCAGATGTTCTTCATGGGTGTCCATGGGTAATAGCTGGAGTGGAAAAAGTGGCCTCCAAAAACATTTAAAAGGTTTCAAGATCATGAAAGCACATGTAAATTTGCACAAAATCCCAGTAAGTAATCTCATCAAATATTGTGCAGAAACACCCCCAAAGAAACCCAAACATATTACACAATATTGCTAAAATTAAATAGTATCCTGAAAATTGTGAAATGTTAGAAATTTTTTTTTTTGGACACTGAATGAAATTGTGTAGTGTGTCAGGTGCCAGAAAAGTTTGATGACCCCTGGTTTATTTAAAGTCTGGTCTGGTTTAAATCTGATTTAAAGATAAGAATCGATGTATTGTTTTTGTCCATTTATAGTTAGCATCTGAGCAAGAGATGCATAAGTCCACAAATCCACTGCATAGTGACGTGGAACTGTAAGCTGCATTCATATGACACAAAGAAGCTACTCAGTTTTTGCTTTAAACGATCATGGAAAGCCAAATCACATAGTTGCTTTATGGTTCATTGTGCTCAGTGATCACAAAAAAAATTGGATTATTTGTGCAGACCGTACTTAAGTTAGTTATGGATACGTACATCATGAAAGCAGTCATAAATTGGGATGCATTTTAAAATTTTGAGGGCACTAGGAAGAAAATGTTTCTCTTTCCCTTTTTTAAATAATAAAAAAAGAAGTTAAGTCAGCTATTAAATGTTTAGGGAATGCTACTAAATCTAAAGTCCTTGCTCTTTGCCTCCTCCTCCTTCACTTGACACATCTGTATTATTTACACAGTCATTTCACAGCCCATTTGTTCTTTCTGGTTTGATGGTCTATAAAATATTTCTATTGCTAGTTTCAGTCTCTGAGACATCTCTGATTACAGCCCATAATGACACATTAGGACAGTCAGTCTCTACTTGCTTAAATCTCTACCTTCAGGTAAGACTAGTGTGCCCTTCTTCCTCCCCTTCACCAGTTTTTATTCTGGCACATTAGAAGCTTAAACTCCATGCAAGGAAATTTTCTCTGACAATCTGAATATTTCTCAATGTAGTATTTATAGCACATAAGGTTGCTTGCTACAGTCCTACACAAACTTGCTTTTGGCATGATTGTTCCACCCTATTCTTTTCCAAAAAAAGAAACAAACTATATTTATCTCTGTCACAGACTATTCTCCTTTATTTCATGAACAGGGTGAATGGTTCTTTCCAAGTCTTTAGACAGCATCCAGAAGTGAGTTTCTCCTTAATTGTTCTTGCAGCAAAATCCAGATGTGGAGCTTCATCTGTTTTGCAAACTTTACCAAGATTCTGGAAGATATACAGTACATGAGAAGAAGCTGGTGTGAAGAGTCTCTTAAAGTAAGGTGACCAGACGTCCCGCTTTTGGCGGGACAGAGACGCTTTTCAAGCATGTGTCCCGCGTCCCGCATTGTTTCCAAAAAGTCACGCTTTTTTTGGAAAGAATGCCATTTTGAAAAGAAACAGCGGGACGTCTGGTCACCTTACTCTTGGCTCTCCTGCTCCCCCTCCGCCAGCGCTGGGCTGCTGGAGTGACAGGGGAGAAGCGAGCGAGCAAGTCACTCCGCCGCGCGCGCCTGTGTGTGTGTGTTCGTGAGCGTGCGCGGTGGAGTGACTTGCTCGCTTCTCTCTCTCTCTCTCTCTGCCTGGAGCTGCCGCTGGGGTTGTTGTGATCCGCCGCCGCCTCCTGATCTCCTTTCTCCCCCTGTCACTCCAGCAGCCCAGCGCTGGCGGAGGGGGAGCAGGAGAGCCAAGAGACGCTGGGTTGGAGCACCATCTCCGGGCTGCTCCCCTTCCCAAGCCAGCCCCGCTCGCTCGCTTGCCAGCCAGCGAGCCCAAGCCACTGCCGGCTCCCGAAGGGGAGGCGGGAGGCGAGGAAAGGCCTCCCACCTCCCCCCCACCCACCTGGACGCCGACATTTGCGTTCTTTTGCCCTCTGCGCATGCGCACAGCATTCTGCGCATGCGCAGAGGGCAAAACTCAAATGGCGGCGTCCAGGCGGGCCCGCCCCCCGTCAATGGTGTCCCGCTTAAAAAAAAAATCTGGTCACCTTATCTTAAAGCCCTCCCCCAAGTAAAATCAGCCAGGTTTTGGGGTGGGAGTTTTTTAAAGGTGCATGTTGGCATAAAGCACCTTGGTCTTTTAATTCCCCCAACCCCATAGAATCTGAAATATTTAGTTCTACTCATACTGGAGACATAAAACGGTGTCTGGGGGCACATGAAACCTACAGGCCACAAACTGAGCATCCTATGTTATAACAATAAAATAAGCTGAGCATTAATTAGAAGCTAGCTGGATAGGCTCTGAAGAGGTGACGTCTAGCAGGGTTAGCTGGGAGGATTTTGAACTTGAAGATCCTGAGGAATTAGACAAAGACCTTGGTGACATGAACATTGTCTCCTGTCAGTTTGATCCCTGTTCCCCTCGACTAAAATGTACTGGCACAGTAGGGATGAGAAGCTGGGTCCAGTTGGCTATGAATGACTTGGTGCAGAAGAAAGAGATGGCGATCTCCCTGAAGAGGCATTGGCGTGATCCTCATTAAGAGGCCAGCCTTGACCCCAGCTGTATTTCAAACTTGCCCTTTTTGGTGAATGTGAATGAGAAAGAGGTAAGCCATCAATTCTACAGGGCTTTAGAAAAAGAAAAGGATTATCTGGTTCTGTCAACCCTTCAAGATTGATCAGACTAGGAACCCAATGTCATGTAGGTCAATACTACTTTTAATGTAAAGCTATAGTAACAGAATCCTGCGAGTCTGAATGCATCCTTCCTCTCCCAACACCCTATTTTTATGAGAACTAGGGAAGGTCTCATCTAAGATGTTTATTCCGGTTACTTTACTGCTCTAGAGTCTTTTATTTGACTATTGTCTTGGTAGCAGCTCTTTTTCCTGAAATTGCATTGGCTGTTCTTATTTAGTTAGTTTACCTTAGTTTGGCTTAAATGAGGGGGGGCACAACTCTACTAGATCTTTCAGCAGTCTCCAACACCCATCCCAATTTTTCAGCTGTCATGACCACTGTTGTCACAAGGTTTCTAAAATATACCATTTTTATTTATTTTATTTATTTATTTTTGTCAAGTACGTGTTGGTAATATAAATAGATATAACATTGTTTATATACATAAGATGAGTACTGATAAGAGGGAACATTAGGACAGGGATGGTAGGCACGCTGGTGCACTTATGCACGCCCCTTACTGACGTCTTAGGAATTGGGTGAGGTCAACAGTGGACAGTCTAAGGGTAAAGTTTTGGGGGTTTGGTGATGAAACCACAATGTCAGGTAGTGAGTTCCAGGCATTGACCACTCTGTTGCTAAAGTCATATTTTCTACAGTCAAGTTTGGAGCGGTTCACTTTGAGTTTGTATCTGTTGTGTGCTCGTATATTGTTGTGGTTGAAGCTGAAGTAGTCGTTGACAGGAAGGACATTGTAGCGGATAATTTTATGAGCTATGCTTAGGTCGTGCCAAAGGCGACGTAGTTCTAAGCTTTCTAAGCCCAGGATTTCAAGTTTGGTTGTGTAAGGTATTCTGTTGCGAGTAGAGGAGTGGAGGACTCTTCTTGTAAAGTATCTCTGGACACCATGTTGGGGAAAATTGATTCAGAAATCTCCAAGTGAAATGAAATACCAACTATAAAGCCAGTAGGGAAAAAAAAAATAACAATCTTCTGAATTGTTGACAATTGAAGAAAAAACCTTTACAAATATATACAGTAGACTCCTATATTCTGTAATAGCTCTCAGTGAAAGCAGAAGCCTGTTGTACTGCATTTCGCATAGGAGTTCTAAGATAAACTGAATTTGAGAATTTTGATTTATAAATTATGGCTTGAAAGACTTCCACTGTTTAGTGTTTTCTATCGTGTATCAATTTTATTTAGACTCAACTGTATGTTTGAGTATGAATAATAAGATAGTTGGTTAGACAAAATCCAAATATATATCACTCTTTTGTGAGGTTAGGGGGCATCTTAGTTTAGAACAGTATTTGTTCTGTACAGTCAGGACAGAAAAAAACAAAGTATTACTTTACACGGTACATAATTAACATGTTGAATTTGCTGCCACAGTATGTGGTTAGGACCACTGGTTTAGATTGTTTTAAGGAGGATTACACAAATTTATGCATAAGTAATCAGTGTCTATTAGTCATGATACTTAAATGGCACCTTATCAACATCAACTTATTTAGTATACACCAGGTGCTATGCAAAAATAGAAAGCACAAGTTTCTGCCTGCAGGCTCACAAACTAAAACACAAAATGTCTGAGACAAAAGAAGAAGGGGAGGTGGAGGCAGAGCAGAGGGGGAATGTGCCATGTCAGTTGGGAGAGAGAAAGAGTAAGAAGGAGCATGAAGATGCATTAACATTAACTGAGGAATATGGAAAATTAAAAAAAAATCAAATATTTATCTGAAACATTGCTTAGAAAATTTATATCCTGCCTTTCCAGTTCATTTTCTCTGGTTCAGCATGGCTGATGGCAAACAAATTTTAAAAAAACTGCTTTTACTCAATAGCTTCATTCTGTCTGTCACCAATTTAACATTTCTGTGCCTCACCTGAACTAGACACAAAAGACAGATGGAACAGAAAGATGGTGTTATTGGTATATTAATGATATGCTGTTCAAAAACCTTCACCGACTTGTAAAAACAGCCCTCCAGTTAGTGATACGGGATGACTACAATCTCGTGAATTTCAACTTCAATAGGCTACTCTAATCAAAGGAATAGAATAGGGTCATTCCTTCTGATCCCACTCTTCCAGCACAAATCAACTATCAATGTTTCTGGGCCAAAGCTAGCACTGAGGCCTAATTAATATGTATTTAGGAAATCAGTTTTCTAAAAAGTAGAAGATCTTACCTAGCAATCGTTAGCTTGAGGATCTTGCTAAAGAATATGATAATTGGGACTATTGTAATAGGATCATGAAGACTTTTTAAAGGAATGGTCTCTCACATTGATCATCTTTAGGTCAATGGTAGCTATACCAGCTTGATCTTCACCCTCCTTTCTTGACGATATTTCCGTTGTTCTGAATTTTTCTTAAAATGTGGTACCCAAAACTCAAAATGCTTTGGAGTTGGAGTCAAAGTAATGCAGAATACAGATGAACGATTACTTCCTGAAATTTGGAAATGATACTTCCAGTAATGTTACCTAAAACTATACTTGTCATTTTAGCAGCAATATCACACTAGTAACTCAAATTCAGTTTATCATCAGCTACAATTTCAAGATTTCAATTTCTTATCTACTATTATCTAGCTATGTACTGTATATTTAGGTATTTGCTTTTTGTAGCTCCATATGAAAAAGTATTAAATTCAATTTCTTAGTCCATTTGATACCTGTAGAGTAAGGAAAATGACCTTGATAGAAATGTGCAGGAACCTTTACTATCAGGTGCAAAGAACCAGAATCATGTGTTAAGTTGCAATTCCAAAAGAATTTATTGCTCAAGTCTATACACATGAATCAATTAAAGTTGAATACTGATTTAGAGCCAGATAAGGGTAAACAGAACTCAAGAGGGATTGGACAGGGGCTGTTTGTGGTAACACAACAACTTTAATCTGATGATGTGCTTCATTCCACCACCAGCCCCAGCTCTGCCTGATGTTCTCCTAATTATATAGGCAAATACTTTTTAGGTTCAGGACTAGATAACATTCAGAAGTGTAGATATCTCTGAAGGCATCCAGAACTATAAGGAGGAGGAGGAGGAGGAGGAGGAGGAGGAGGAGGAGGAGGAGGAGGAGGAGGAGGAGGAGGAGGAGGAGGAGGAGGAGGAGACCCAGCACAGACTTGGAAGATTCTGTTATTTTAGCCAATCTCAATAAAAGTAGTTTTAGCTTCCTATGGAGTTGATTTTATGATCTGATCTTCCTACTGTGGCTGACATCAATCTTGCATGTCTGATTGTCATCAGGTATTCCCTATGTGTCCGTTAAGCTCCAGCTTGATTGAAAACCTGCTTCTTTAAAAGTGTGGGGTGGGACACATTCCATCTTCTTAAGGATGCCTGAGCCAAAAGCTGCATTGAGTAATTCAACCTGGAACCTTTTGCCATTCTCAGAGTAGCTGGAATGCTGTTTCTTTTCTCTTCCTATGATTTTGAACGTATTTACAATAGTTTTTCCCCAGTTGATCTTAAATATCTTTTGCCAGTTTTGATTTTCCTCACAAAATCTCTAAAATTATGATCTAAAATTCCATATCATTCTTTGATATTCTTGGGTGATTCTTTCCATCTCCTAGGTGTGCTTTTTGTTTTCAGGAGTTTTGTGCAGCGGCACCGCCTTTTTATGCAGTTTCCATTTTTTTTAAATCTCAGTAATTTTTATCATTTCTGTCTTCTCCTTTCTCCTACCCATTTTGGGCTCCATTTGCTTTTTCCTCCTTCCTTCCTCCACCCATCCATTAGCTTTTCCTGCCATGGGATCCCATTATCATTTCTCTAAACTTATTAACATCTGCTTTCTTGAAGACTAAACAAAAACACTATTCTGGATCTTGACCAAATTTATATATTTCTTAATAGAGTTTCTATAACCACCCATCTCACTTCCAAAAGATCATTAAAATCGTTAAAAACAGTAACAACATAACCTGCAACAAAACACTGTCAACTTCCTTGGCATAGCTCAAATGATAGGAAGTTACTTTATATTACACGGTTGAGGTTTTTCCTTTGTGTCAAAATCAGAAGGTTCTCTTACCACTGACTTTAGTATCAAAATTATTCTTTAAAGTCACTTTTACTTTGAAAGAACAGGAGGAACACTATTATGATACTACTACTGTTAGAAAATCTGAGATTTATACTACTTGCTACCATAGAAAGATGAGAAAAAGTGATTTATTGGAGCTGGGTTGTGCCTATAGTATTCATGGTTTGAAATGAAGAAGTAAATAAATAAATAGCTTGATAGGAGTCAAACTAAATATACCAGCGTTCCTAATATAGAGGCACTCCAGATACATTAGGGCTTAAACCGCAGAATTCCTTGAAAGACATACTTTTATTTTTCCAGGAAAATCATTCTTGCAATTTTTGTATTCAGTTGTAAATACCCTACCCTTATATCTTGCAAATGATGTATCATTCATAAGAGGGAGGTACCAGCTGGCTTTTTGGAGCCTTAAGGCTTATGGCAGGAAGGACCAAAAATCTGTAAAAAAAAGATAACCTAAGAAGCTAAAGGAAAAGCTCAAAGGATTCTAAACTTATTCAGAAGTATAGATCTGCCTCCACAAGGTGCTGTGCCTTAGAGGGGTATCACTCTGACTTGAAGTGAAGGGTGTCATAGAGTTACATCACTCCACTGTGACAGAGTCAAAGCTGGTGTCAGGCCCAAGGAATCAAGAACGACGTGAGGTTATTTCAGAATAGTTTCTTTATTGTTGCTTGTCTATAAACAGAAATCTTGCCAGGCTAAAAGCACTAATCTGCATAGCTATTACATATACCCTATGAATGGCTAGGGAGGGTCTATCTTTTCCCATCACAAAGATTCCAAGCTGTGTTGTCTTTTTTGCTCCTTTTGAAAGACCCTTTTCCTTCTGTGACTCTGGGCTACATTCCGCCACATCTGGACAACTCTATCTAAACTGGCTGCTTTGCTTCTGCTTCTCTAACAGTAGCTGTTGAATACGTGCCACTGTAACTAAACCAAGAGTTAGTTGCCTTTGCCTGAAGGATGGGTGCCATTCTGTGGCTTTGTTTCAGAGGGAGCTTTAACAAGTATGAGTCAGCAGTATACTGCAGCTGCCAAAAAAGCCAATGCAGTCCTAGGCTGCTTCAACAGAGGGATGATAGCATCAAGATCACGGGAAATGATAGTACCACTCTGTACTGCACTAGTGAGGTCAATACTGTGTCCAGTTCTGGGCAGCATGGTACAAAAAGAAGAGCTGAGGCCCTAGAAAGAGTGCGGAGAAGAACAACAAAGATGATAAGGGGCCTGGAGGTTAAACCATATGATGAATGGCTAAAGGAACGTGCATGTTTAGCCTAACAAAGAGAAGGCTTAGAGGTGACATGATAGCTGTCTTCTACCGTGTTTCCCCCAAAATAAGACCCTGTCTTATATTTTTTTGAACCCTGAAATAAGCGCTTGGCCTTATTTTTGGGGAGGTCTTATTATTTTGGGGCTCCTCTTACCATCCTACCTGATTTCCAGCTCTGTCTCCCTAACCATAACCAGAGGAAATGGAGGGGACAGGCTGCGCATGCAGCTAAATATTTTCGGGGGAGGGCTTATTTTTGGGGAAGGGTTTATTTTCGGAGGAGGGCTTATTTTCAGGGGATGTCTTATTTTGGGGGAAACACAGTAATATTTGGAGAGTTGTCACAGAGAAAGGAGGGGCCAATTTATTCTCTGTGACACCCGAGGGCAGGACAAGAAGCAACAGGTGGAAGCTCATCAGAGGGAAATTCTGAGATTCAACCTGGAACCAAGGAGGAAATTCCTAAAAGAACAATCAATGGAACAGCTTACTCCCAAAGTTGTGGGGTTTTAAAGAAAAGATTGGACACCTTTGTCTGGGATAGTACAAGGACTTCTGCCTTGGGCAGGAGGTTGGACTATAAGACCTCCAAAGATCATTTCTAGCCATATGCTATGATTCCAAGTCCAGTCTGGATTACTGTAATGCGCTCTACATGGGGCTACCCTTGAAGAGCATCCGGAGACTGCAATTGGTTCAAAATGCATCTGCACGAGCCATAGTGGGTGTCCCAAGGTACACCCATGTAACATCTATTCTCCGCCAGCTGCATTGGTTGCCCATTAGTCTCCGGATACAATTTAAGGTGTTGGTTTTGACCTTTAAAGCCCTACATGGCTCAGGGCCAGGATACCTGCGGGACCGCATCCTACCACATACCTCCCTACGACCAGTTAGGTCCCACAGAGTTGGTCTCCTTCGGGTCCCTTCAGCCAAACAATGTCGGCTGGCGGGCAGTGGGGGAGAGCCTTCTCTGTGGGAGCTCCGGCTCTCTGGAACCAACTCCCCCCAGAGATCCGGATTATTCCCACCCTGCTGGCCTTCCGTAAAGCCATTAAAACATGGCTCTTCCAGCAGACGGGGTGATATTGAGACCAATCCCCCATGTATGAATGTTGATGTGTTTTTAATTTTTTGTAATTTTTAATCATTTTATGGTTTTATATTGTTCTTATACTATGCTGTACGCCGCCCTGAGTCCCATGGGAGTTGGGCAGCCTATAAGAACCATTAATAAAATAAAAATAAATAAAATAAACATCCTTTCAAAGATTTATATAGCCATCCTTAGCAAATGCCTCATGATGACTGGCCATGGGAGGGATGGAATGGCATATACTGGAGGAGGGCATCACTGGATGGAATGTTAAACAGAAGCTCTCTATGCTGCCATGGTTGGTTCTGAGTCTCATTTATTATTATTAGAATGTGAAAATGAATCTGGCCTGGTCACGTTATACTGACTAATGCAATATATTTTAAAACATAACACTGCTGAACGGCTAATAATTATTAACTAGAAAAGAAATGAGATGTTTATTATTGCGTGACTTGTACCATATGTTTGCTAATTAAATGGACACTTCACGCTGAGTAACAGTGAGATGTGAAAACAATGCAGACGCACAAACACACACACATATATATTGAAAAGAATCATTTGGTAGAAAACAGAGCAAATGTGTGAATTTGAATAACATTGTTTGGTCTGCAAGAGAGGAATGATACAAATCAGTCTAAATTTCTTTAGGGCAAGGCACTCTTTCTTGGACTGTACGATTCTAGGAAAGCCATCACGACACATATTTTCTTATGTAGGCTTTCTTGTGAGAAGAAAAATCTACTGTGTATTGCCTCAGCAGTGCTCCTTTCCTTTCAACTGTTCCAATCTCCAGAGAATTCATCAACAGGGAATTCTAGCAGTTGTAATCCAATACCTCTGGAGGATAGAAGATAGACGGTCTAGATGGAGCCATTTCTGCAGATCAACCAAATATTTAATATTTTATGCATCAACTACAGTGACAGGAAATGTCAAGCAAACACTAAATGTGGTGCAGCGCCATTTCCATCACCAGATGACGATTGGTCTTAAGTTCTCCCATCCTCGTCTGTCTTTCTGCCATCTTTGCATCTCAACCCCTTCTCTTGACACCAGAGGTTACCACCAGAGTCTAGCAAAATACAAAAGCCCCAAGGCAAGAAACAAATGTCACTGAGGGTGGCTGAAGAATTGGAACAGGGCAGCATAAAAAAAATAGAAAAGAAAGAGGGTTGCAGGATGGAGGATGAAGCTGCCTGTACTTATGAGAAAGAACTGAAGAGAAAAAAATAATAATCAAAGTACAGGTAGTCCTCAATTTATGAGTAATCGCTTAGCAAATGTTCAGCGTTACAACAGACTCTCCCAAAAGTGATTTAGGAGCCAATAGAGCTAGGATTGCCACACACACCCAATCATGTGATCAGTTTGAGCACTTGGCAACCAACTCACTTTACGGCGAAGAGAAGGACCAGGGGAGACATGATAGCAGTGTTCCAATATCTGAGGGGCTGCCACACAGAGGAGGGGGTCAGATTGTTTTCCAAGGCACCAGAAGGCCTTGGATGGAAATAATGGATGGAAACTGACCAAGGAGAGATTCAACTTGGAAATAAGGAGAAACTTTCTGACAATGAGAGCGAACAACCAGTGGAACAGCTTGTCTGCGGAGGTTGTGAGAGCTCCAACACTTGAGTCTTTCAAGAGGAGATTGGACTACCATTTGTCTGGAATAGTGTAGGGACTCCTGCTTGAGCAGGGGGTTGGACTAGATGACCTACAAGGTCCCTTCCAACTCTAGTAATCTTATCTTATACTTCCATTCCCTACTATCCTGTCAGAGCTGAAGAAGCTTTTTGGATGAGAAGCGAAACATCTTCAAAGAAAAAACAAGAAAATGTCCAGTTGCCTCATGAAAAAGCACCTTTGGGACAACCATGAACTGGATGACTGAGAATTCCTACAGGTGTGTGTGTGTGTGTGTGTGTGTGTGTGTGTGTGTGTGTGTGTCTGTCTGTCTGTCTGTCTGTCTGTCAATCATGACCTGGATGATTGAGAATCTCTACAGACTGTAGGTGTGTGTGCTTTTGTATGCTTGTGTGTGTGTCTGTCTGTCAATCATGACCTTGATGATTATCACTACAGACTGTAGGTGTGTGTGTGTGTGTGTGTGTGTGTGTGTCTGTCTGTCTGACTGTCTGTCTGTCTGTCTGTCAATCATGACCTGGATGATTGAGGATCTCTACAGACTGTACGTGTGTGTGTGCTTGTGTGTGTGTGTGTGTGTGTGTGTCTGTCTGTCTGTCAATCATGACCTGGATGATTGAGAATCTCTACAGACTTTAGGGGTGTGTGTGTGTGTGTGTGTGTGTGTGTGTGTGTGTGTGTGTCTGTCTGTCTGTCTGTCTGTCTGTCAATCATGACCTGGATGATTGAGAATCTCTAGAGACTGTGTGTGTGTGTGTGTGTGTGTGTGTGTGTGTGTGTGTGTGTGTGTGTGTCTGTCTGTCTGTCTGTCTGTCTGTCTGTCTGTCAATCATGACCTGGATGATTGAGAATCTCTAGAGACTGTGTGTGTGTGTGTGTGTGTGTGTGTGTGTGTGTGTGTGTGTCTGTCAATCATGACCTGGATGATTGAGAATCTCTACAGACTGTAGGTGTGTGTGTGTATGTGTGTGTGTGTCTGTCAGTCATGACCTGGATGATTGAGAATCTCTACAGACTGTAGGTGTGTGTGTGCTTGTGTGTGTGTCTGTCAATCATGACCTGGATGATTGAGAATCTCTACAGACTGTAGGTGTGTGTGTGCTTGTGTGTGTGTGTGTGTGTGTGTGTGTGTGTGTGTGTGTGTGTGTCTGTCTGTCTGTCTGTCAATCATGACCTGGATGATTGAGAATCTCTACAGACTTTAGGTGTGTGTGTGTGTGTGTGTGTGTGTGTGTGTGTGTGTGTGTCTGTCAATCATGACCTGGATGATTGAGAATCTCTACAGACTGTAGGTGTGTGTGTGTGTGTGTGTGTGTGTGTGTGTGTGTGTGTGTGTGTGTGTGTGTCTGTCAATCATGACCTGGATGATTGAGAATCTCTACAGACTGTAGGTGTGTGTGTGTGTGTGTGTGTGTGTGTGTGTGTGTGTGTGTCTGTCTGTCTGTCTGTCTGTCTGTCTGTCTGTCAATCATGACCTGGATGATTGAGAATCTCTAGAGACTGTAGGTGTGTGTGTGCTTGTATGTGTGTGTGTGTGTCTGTCTGTCTGTCTGTCAATCATGACCTGGATGGTTGAGAGTCTCTACAGCAGTGTTTCTCAACCTTGGCAGTTTGAAGATGTGTGGACTTCAGCTCCCAGAATTCCCCAGCCAGCGTTGCTGGCTGGGGAATTCTGGGAGTTGAAGTCCACACATCTTCAAACTGCCAAGGTTGAGAAACACTGCTCTACAGACTCAAGGGGTGTGTGTGTGTGTGTGTGTGTGTGTGTGTGTGTGTGTGTCTGTCTGTCTGTCTGTCTGTCAATCATGACCTGGATGATTGAGAATCTCTAGAGACTGTAGGTGTGTGTGTGCTTGTATGTGTGTGTGTGTGTCTGTCTGTCTGTCTGTCAATCATGACCTGGATGGTTGAGAGTCTCTACAGCAGTGTTTCTCAACCTTGGCAGTTTGAAGATGTGTGGACTTCAGCTCCCAGAATTCCCCAGCCAGCGTTGCTGGCTGGGGAATTCTGGGAGTTGAAGTCCACACATCTTCAAACTGCCAAGGTTGAGAAACACTGCTCTACAGACTCAAGGTGTGTGTGTGTGTGTGTGTGTGTGTGTGTGTGTGTGTGTGTGTGTGTGTGTGTGTGTGTGTGTGTGTGTGTTTTAAATGCTGCTTCGCGCTCCCTCTTCGTTTTCCACGCAAGCTCATTTACACCAAAGGAGCCTCTCCACGCAACCCTGGGCGGCCCACCTGGAACAAAAACACTCCAGGATTCTCGAAAGCAGCCAAAGTGCTAATCAAGCGAGGCCGGAGCCGCGTGAGCTTCTGCCGTAGCTGCTTGGCACAGAAGACGGGGCTGTCTGGCCGCAGCTATGAGGTAACGTCTAGCTTTTCTGCCAAGCTGCAGAACTAGTCAGACGCTCCCAGGGAAACGAACGGAGGGGGGGGGGGGAGCAGAAAAGTTAGGCGAGGAATCATCTTCTAGAAACTTCCTCCTCTCGGTTTTTCGCCCGTTCTCCCTCTCTCCTCAATTACATAACCTCCTACTTCGGACGCAAAAGATTTTAATCAGCTGCTTCCGATAGGGAAACGGCGTT
Source organism: Diadophis punctatus similis (assembly GCA_023053685.1). Taxonomy (NCBI): domain Eukaryota; kingdom Metazoa; phylum Chordata; class Lepidosauria; order Squamata; family Dipsadidae; genus Diadophis; species Diadophis punctatus. The sequence continues at coordinate 6,000,692 of JALIGW010000003.1, read as the reverse complement.
TTATATCACTGCTCACCTCCCATCCCCCTATTCTCTTTTTGGTGCGTGCTCCAGTCCTCAGACAGACAAACTGGAAATGCATAAATAAATAATCCGCCCCCACCTCACCCACAATGCAGCTTCAGCTTCAGCAGCTTATTTTTGGAAGCGACTGAAAAAGGGGATTTTTTTTTTGGTTCTCCCTCCCCCTACTCCTCCAACCTGTATTTGTAGCATCATAGCCATCATCTCTCATGTCTGTCTCTTTCCCCAAAGCCGGCAAGTTAGCCAGGTGGAACTATTGTTTAGTCAGTGTATCTTTCCAATTCCAGTTTGTTTTTCACAAAGGGGAGCAGTTAGTGGGGGAGTTTGTCCGGGGTTCAAATTCATAAAATCTCCTTCATGGAATATCAGTGACAGGAGTTGGTTTTATTTTGAGTGAGGGAAAATGATGTTTAGTACCTAGTTTATGGAAGTATTTTATCTGTATCCTCATTGGTGCATTGGGGGCTTTGTTTCTGTTTTCTGCAAGACCAAATGCAGAAAGCAGACTTGAATGCGAGGCCTCCATGTAAATGGAAAAGTTACAGTTTTCTGAACGAGGCTACTTTTTACAGTTGGTAACTTTATAGGGCTTTTAAAAAAAAATCTATTCTCAAGATTTGGTCAGCCAATGAAATGAAGTTTCAGTGAGGTAATGGATGTGGTACATGGCTTATGTAAAGATGCAGATGCCGGTGTTTTTTTTTTTTTTTTGCTAAGCACAGCTTTAGGTAGGAATTGTGCAACCTGAAAAGTCCATTTAGATTTTCAGGAATACGAACTATATTTGCTCCATTTTTGCAGAAATGTAATTACAAAATGACTTTCTAGTGTAGTTCTCCAGCAAGCAGTTTGATATAAAGGAAAAGCAAATGCAAACAGAAATAGTTATAACCAGCCTAGTTGTATCTTGTAGAAATTCAAATTTGATGCCCCCAAATTTTTAATCTATGAAAAGAGGACTTCAGTCAGGGATAGAAACAATCCCTGTACACTTTATGAGCTCCAGATACAATGAAGGGGTTGCTTCCACACATAGGAAAGAGTTTCATCCCCTCTGAATGTAGAATCAAGAATATTTATTTATTTTTATCCTGCCTTTATTATTTTATAAATAACTCAAGGTGGAAACACATCCTTTCTCTTCTTATTTTGTCCACAACAAGCTCCCTGTGAGGTGGGTTGGGCTGAGAAAATGTGACTGGCCCAGTTACCCAACTGGCTTTCATGCCTAAGGCAGAATTAGAATTCACAGTTCCCTGATTTCTAGGTCAGCACCTTAACCACTACATCAAACTGGCTGGAATAGTCCATTAGTAGCTATAGTGATGTTCCATTCAGATGAATGTGTATGAGCTTATGATACTGTATGAGAAAGAATTATAAATGATTAACCAAGTGTTCCCTCACATTGTGCCTGTTAGATGAGCAACTGATCTCACTTTTGATTTCTCAACCAGCACAAGAGCACCAGTTTGGGGGAAACTCAGTCTGATTCATATTTCTAATATATATCAAAAAGAAGTTGGCTATTCAAAACTTATTTTCACTTTTTAGCCCAGGAATTATTTTCTGGAAGTTTACTCAGACAACAACTATGTATTAGCCCCCAGTTATGTTGTTTTAATGCAATTAACAGAATCAAGAGATAGAAGAACTGAACTGCATTCAGTTTTGGTCGCCACGATGTAAAAAGGATGTTGAGACTCTAGAAAGAGTGCAGAGAAGAGCAACAAAAATGATCAGGGGACTGGAGGCTAAAACATATGAAGAACGGTTGCAGGAACTGGGTATGTCTAGTTTAATGAAAAGAGGATCAGGGGAGTTACATGATAGCAGTGTTCCAATATCTCAGGGGTTGCCACAAAGAAGAGGGAGTCAAACTATTCTCCAAAGCATCTGAGGGTAAAACAAGAAGCAATGGGTGGAAACTAAACAAGGAGAGAAGTAACCTAGAACTAAGGAGAAATTTCCTGACAGTTAGGACAATTAATCAGTGGAACAGCTTGCCTCCAGAAGTTGTGAATGCTCCAACACTGGAAGTTTTTAAGAAGATGTTGGATAACCATTTGTCTGAAGTAGTGTACGGTTTCCTGCCTAAGCAGGGGGTTGGATTAGAAGACCTCCAAGGTCCCTTCCAACTCTGTTGTTATTATTATTATAAGGTCTCCAGATCAGACAACCCAAACAACAAGAAAGGATTATTGCCTCTGTGCCTTACTCATGGGTGTCTTACTTGGTTGTCACGATGTAAAAAAGATGTTGAGACTAAAAAGAGTGCAGAGAAGAGCAACAAAAATGATTAGGGACTGGAGGCCAAAACATATGAAGAACAATAATCACATACAAGAATCAAAAATACACATACAAACTGGGCAAAACCACACTCAATAGCAGCGATTGCGAGAGGGATCTCGGAGTCCTGGTAGACAGCCAACTAAATATGAGCCAGCAGTGTGCAGCAGCAGCCAAAAAGGCCAACACAGTCCTGAGCTGCATAAATAGGGGGATACAATCAAGGACCAGAGAGGTACTAGTACAACTCTATAAAGCCTTGGTCAAACCACACCTAGAGTACTGTATCCAGTTTTGGTCACCACACTACAAAAAAGACATTGAAACTAGAGAAAGTGCAGAAGAGAGCAACCAGGATGATAAAGGGTCTGGAAAATAAAACATACAAAGAGCAGTTGCACGAACTGAGCTTGGCCAGTCTGGCGAAGAGAAGGACCAGGGGTGACATGATAGCAGTGTTCCAATACTTGAGGGGATGCCACAGAGAGGAGGGGGTCAGGATGTTCTCTATGGCACCAGAAAGCCAAACAAGGAATAACGGATGGAAGCTGACCAAGGAGAGATTCAACCTGGAAGTGAGGAGAAGCTTTCAGACGGTGAGAGCAATCAACCAGTGGAACAGCTTGCCAGCAGAGGTCGTGAGAGCCCCAGCACTTGTGACCTTCAAGGAGAGACTGGACTGCCATCTGTCTCAAATGGTGTAGGAACTCCTGCTTGAGCAGGGGGTTGGACTAGATGACCTACAAGGTCCCTTCCAACTCTAATAATAAATCTAAATCTAATAGCAGGAATTGGGTATGTCTAGTTTAATGAAAAGAAGGACTAGGGGGGTGACATGATAGCAGTGTTCCAATATCTCAGGGGCTACCACAAAGAAGAGGGGGTCAACCAGAGGTGGGATTCAGCAGGTTCTGACCAGTTCTGGAGAACCGATAGCGGAAATTTTGAGTAGTTCGGAGAACCAGTAAATACCACCTCTGACTGGCCCCGCCCCCATCTATTCTCTGCCTCCCAAGTCCCAGCTGATCGGGAGGAAATGGGGATTTTGCAGTAACCTTCCCCTGGAGTGGGGAGGGAATGGAGACTTTACAGTATCCTTCCTCTGCCACGCCCACCAAGCCACACCACGCCCAACAAGCCATGCCCACAGAACCGGCAGCCAAAAAAATTGAATCCCACCACTAGGGTCAACCTATTATCCAAAGCACCTTAAGGTAGAACAAGAAGCAATGGATGGAAATTAATCAGGGAGAGATTTGTGGTGGTTAGGTTGCTTTCAAAAATCTTACAGAAGAAGATTAGCATGTTTCTGCCGGCTCCTCACTTTAGCCCAAAGCAACTTCTGAGAGCTGAAGCCCAAATACCTAAGAACATTGTGCTTCTCAATTCTGGTAGGGCTGCCATTCTTCCAATTCTAAAACCTGCAGGGGAATTTTGAAATATGTGGGCTGACCACATCTGGAAGTGCTCTGTTGAAGAAGGGTGGCTATTAGCTCTTTTGACATGAGGTACTGCCATGTTGAAGGTGAGCCTCCAACAACAACCTGCAAGCCTTCTGCTCAGACTGCCTAAATTCTTCCTGGGAGGAAACAGAATGAAACAGAACAAACCCATTAACTATGATTGGATTGAATTGAATTTAATATTTTATTAGGCCGAGTGTGATTATACACACAAGGAATTTGTCTCTTCCAATGAGAAGCTCTCAGTGTACATGCAAAACAACAGAATCATGATAATCATAATAATAATACTAATAAGATGGGGGAGAAAGAACCATAATAAGAAGGATAACTAATAATAATACTGCAGACATACTACATGGTAAATACACATAGACATTAGAGAGCACTGTGAGAATTAGGTGTTCAGCATAGTGATGGCCCGAGGGAAAAAACTGTCCCCGTGCCTAGTTGATTTGGCCTGCAATGCTCTGTAGCGCCATCCTGAGGGGAGGAGCTGAAACCATTTATGTCCTGGATGTTCATCAACAAAAAAAGTATCCCATACCGGATTGAAAAAATTATTTTCAAGGCAGTTAACATACCTCACAGTCCTTCCTTCTCCTAGTTTCCCCACAACAACAACCCTGTGAGGTAAGTCGGGCTAAGAGAGAGAGAGCCCAAAGTCACCCAAGTGGGATTTCATGGCTAAGGCAGGACTAGAACTCACTGTCTCCTAGCCTAGTGCCTTAACCACTAGACCAGGGGTGTCAAACTCGATTTCATTGAGAGCTGCATCAGGGTTGTGTTTGACCTTGGGGAGCTGGGGTGGGCGTGGCCAGTGTGGGCATGGCCAGCTTGACATTACTTGTGTCAGGGGCGCCTGTGGAGGCCCAAGTGCTTCGCCAGCGAAAACGGGCTCCCAAGCTCCGTTTTCAGCTGCGACGGCCTCCTGCAACCCTCTGCCAGCAAAAACGGAGCTTGGCCTCCTGAGCTCCGTTTTCACTGGCAGAGGCACCACGGGGCAGTCCATATTGTAATAAGGCTTACTGTCAGGTAAGTGGTCACAGGACTGCAATCTTAAGCACCTAAGACATTGTTCCTATTCTTTTCCCACAGCAGCTGACCAGAAAAATATTGGACAGGTCACAAAAGTAGAAGAGGTATAAAACAAAGACTATGGCAGTTGCTGTCCCTGGGCAGCTGTCGAAAAGTGAGTTACAGGGTTGGAGAAAAGCCTGGCGACCTACTCTGCAAACATATTGCCAAGAAAATCCTATGGAAAGGATCTCAAATGTGTCAGATAGGCACCCACCCATAGGACTACAGGAATCCCAGTTGCTGAAGCAGTCAGTGGCGTAAAGAAATGTTTATGTTGTACAGAGACATATCTCACTTATTTTGGCCATGTCATGCAGGGAAATTCACTGGAGAAAGCAATTACGTTTGGAAGAGTTAGCGGTAAAAGGAAACCAGAGTGCCAAAGAACACAGTGGCTGGACACCATCAAAGCTGACCACTAGCCAGAACATAGAACAATGATGGTGAACCTATGTCACGCGTGCCACAGGTGGCACGCGGAGCCATATCTGAGGGCACACGAGGCGTTGCCCTATGTCAGCTCCAGCACGCATGCGCGCGCTGGCCAGCTGATTTTCGGCCTTCTTTTTGGCCGTTTTTGCTCTCCCCAGACTTCAGAAAAGCCTCCTGAAGCCTGGGGACAGCGAAAAACGGGCCAACGGGCCAACCGGAAGTTTGTTTCCGAACTGCCGGTTGGCCCGTTGGCCCGTTTTTGCTGTCCCCAGGCTTCAGGAGGCTTTCCTGAACCCTGGGGATGGCGAAAAATGGCCCAATGGGCCTACCGGAAGTCCAGAGGCTTCAGTGAAGCCTGTGCGCATGTGCGGGGAGGCAGTACGGGGGTTGTGCACATGCGCGGGGGCAGCGTGGGGGTTTGCGCATGTATGCGGGGGGAGGATATTGCATAATGGGTGTGGGCACGCGCACGCTAAAAAACGTTCGCCATCATTGACATAGAACAATTCAAAGACGTAGTGCGAGATCAGAAGATGTGGAGAGACCTGGCCTATAGAATCACCAAGAGTCAGACACGACTGAATGGATAACATCATCAGCAACATTTAATTTAATTTAATTTAATTTAATAGACGTTCTTATAGGCCGCCCAATCCCGTGGGACTCAGGGCGGCGTACAACAGAATAAGAAGCGTACAATAAAAACAATTATCATAATTTAAAATTAAAAGGCATAGTTAAAACAATTATAAAAACAACATTCAAGGGGGGAATCTGATCTTCCTATTCACCCCGCCTGCCGGAAGAGCCAAGTTTTTATGGCTTTACGGAAGGCCAGCAGGGTGGGGATAGTCCGGATCTCTGGTGGGAGTTGGTTCCAGAGGGACGGGGCTCCCACAGAGAAGGCCCTCCCCCGTGGCCCCGCCAACCGACATTGTTTGGCCGATGGGACCCGGAGGAGGCCCTCTCTATGGGACCTAACCGGTCGTAGGGAGGTATGTGGTAGGATGCGGTCCCGAAGGTAACCTGGCCCTGAGCCATGTAGGGCTTTAAAGGTAACGACCAACACCTTAAATTGCGACCGGAGACTAATTGGCAGCCAATGCAGCTGGCGAAGAATAGGTGTTACGTGGGTGTATCTCGGTACACCCACTACAGCTCGCGCAGCTGCATTCTGTACCAGTTGGAGTCATGCAATCACTGGCAAAGCAAGGCAAGTGGAAGATGGTTGAGGCATCAATTATAAAATTGTTTTTATAATCTTTCTTATTTGCGAATTGTTGTTAGCCGCCCAGAGTCCTTCGGGAGTTGGGCGGCATACAAATGCAATAAATGAAATGAAATCTGTGGAGGTGGTGAGGTGTCCCATAAAAATGGATAGGGCTTCAGTCAAAGGGTTGACATTGCCGTATTGTTTTCTTTTGACCAAGCAAAAGAGAGAGAGAGAAAAAAAACAACCTCTCAAAAGACAGTAATGATACAGATATAGTCATTTGGAAGACTCTGATCTGAACTTCAACCTTCGAGTCAACTTCTACTAAGCCAACACTTTTCTGAAGCTCACTCAACTTTCTTTTTTAAAAAAAATTCCACACCACAGGATAGTAAATGCCAATTCAAGTGTTAATTGTATTTTTACATTGGGAGTACAAATGTCTAGCTTGTCGAGAACCTGGGTGTCCTTACAAGAAGGAGTAATGAAAAATTAAAAACAGCCAGCATTCTCAAATCAATTTTCACATTGAGAATTATAAAGCCTCTGCCTGCCATCTCATTTTGTCAGCTTTGTGCCTGTCATGTCCAGAAAGGGAAGTGTGTGGCTTAATAATTTTTTAAATCAAAAGGAATAGAAAGGGGTGGGGGTGGGGTGGGGAGAAACAGCCAGAGCAACCAAAATTAAAAACCCAAGGAAGGCAAGCAGTATTGAACAACGTGGGCTTTGGGAATCACAGGGAGCAGATATCTTTCATTTCACAAGCCACGGGGAGAACTGCAAAGAAGATTCACCCTATAATTGTGTAGATATTATCCTTCTGTGGCTATTAATGGCAGTTGTTTGCAGAGTGTTCATTCCTTATAATTTTCACAGCTTGTTTGTGTCATAAATGAGACACAAATCCTGTGGCAGATGAACACCCTGAAGGTACCATATTTATCATAATATCAGACGCTTCTTTCCGGAAATGCTAAAAGAAGAGCATTTGTGTTTATTTATTTATTGGCTTCAATGTAGAATTCCATACGGTCTTCTAAGCAAGTTCATTAAAACTAATGGGCTAAGTTAAAAACTTGCTGACTACAGAATGGAAGTCTCTCTCTCTCTCTCTCAGTCTCTCTCCAATCTTTTCTAAGGCATTGATTCCTAATTCCTTAAAAAAAAAGAAGAAAAGCTACTGACTTCATATTTTTTAAGCTCCTCCAAACTTGGTCTCAGATCCCAGGGGTCTCTAACCCTTCTTCCCAAACCCCTGGCAGTGCATTTACTTTCTTCTGAGTTAACTACAAGACCTAATTAAACAGCACTGTCTCATCTGAGTGGATGATATTCTTACAGGCTGAATACAAATTAAAATTCTTTTAACATTCAGGTCAGTTAATCAGAATAAACCTCTTTTGAAAAGAAAAAGAAAAAAATCCTTTTAAAAGACCAAAGTAATTTGAAAGTCAGTCATACTCCTAACTAGTTTTGAAGAAGGTGGATTAGAATATCCTCTGATGTTCTAGATTTTTAAGAAGGATGTTACGAAAGAATAATGGAGAACCTTAAACACTCAAAGAGCCATTTGGACCCATTTCCCACAGAAAAGAAAACATCGGGAGCCACAAAACCTGGGTGGGCGTGGCCAACTCAAAGTCACTCACTCCCACCAGTCACATGACCCCCTAGCCACGTCTACCCAGCAGGTCATTAGGGCAGAGAACCGGTTGTTAAAAAACACCGGGAACCACAAAACTCTTTTGACATTCTCCTTCTCTCTCTCTCTCTCTCTCTCTCTCTCTCTCTCTCTCTCTCTCTCTCTCTCTCTCTCTCTCTCTCTCTCTCTCTCTCTCTCTCTCCTCTCTCTCTCCCTCTCTCTCCCTCCCTCTCTCCCTCCCTCCCCCCTCTTCCTCCCCCCTTTCCCTCCCCCCTTTCTCCCCCCTCTCTCTGTATCTCTCTATGTCTCTTTCCCCCCTCTCTCTGTATCTCTGCCCTGGCCGCTTCTCCATCCCCTGCCGTCGCCCTTACCTTCTCAGGCGAGGCGAGGAGTGACGGGGAGGGGCGTGGGCGGGGAGGGGCCATCCAGTGGTGGGATCACCCGACAGGGAGCCACAGCAGAGGGCCCAAAGAGCCGCATGCATGGGACTGAGATCACAACCCTAGTATAAGAGGGAGAGCTTATGTTTGTAATGTAACACAATTTGTTTTGTCAATTTGCCATAATTGTGGCTAATATGACACCTATGTCTCATGTATAAGGCAGGGGTGAAATCCAGCAGGTTCTGACAGGTTCTGGAGAACTGGTAGCGGAAATTTTGAGTAGTTTGGAGAACTGGTAGCGGAAATTTTGAGTAGTTTGGAGAACTGGTAGCGGAAATTTTGAGTAGTTTGGAGAACTGGTAGCGGAAATTTTGAGTAGTTTGGAGAACTAGCAAATACCGCCTCTGGTTGGCCCCAGAGTGGGATGGGAATGGAGATTTTGCAATATCCTTCCCCCAGGAGTGGGGAGGGAATGGGGATTTTACAGTATCCTTCCCCTGGAGTGGGGAGGGAATGGGGATTTTACAGTATCCTTCCCCTGCCATACCCACCAAGCCACACCATGCCCACCAAGCCACGCCCACAGAACCGGTAGTAAAAAAATTAGATTTCACCACTGGTATAAGGGATAGAGTTGAAAAAGTTTGCCCACCTGGGAGCCCCAGATGTTTTGGGATTGCAACACTCAGAATTCCCACCAGGATTACTAATGACCATGTTGGCTGAGTATTCTGAGAGTTTTAGCCAAGTATATCTTGGGGGTAACAGCTTGGCAAGTCTGTCTTATGCCAATGTGCAAGTTGGCATTTGGCTATTCAACAGATTTCACATTTCCCCAAATGTTGCAGCACATTTCTTGGCAATTTAAACACGTATTTTTGAACTGATGGGTAAAATATGCATTTAATTATGCACCAAAATTATAGTCTTTGAATAATAATATGTAATTTGAGCAAGCACTTTTATTTTTTGTAATTGAAAGCCGATGCAGAAATAGAGCATGATAGAATTAAGGTAAGAATATGCAATAGTGACATGGAAAAGACATAAGCAGATTCCTCCACCTCTACACAGACTAGATATCACGTAGAGAAAAAAGAATTGCCCTCTGCATTGCTCTATAGATGCAGCTTCACAATTGATGGACCGCTTTTCATTTTCTGTGTTTGCATAGAACAACTATGCCATAAAATTCTGGTCAAAATTAATACTAACCAATCTTAGTATGCAAAAGCTGCTATGTCTTTAGCTAACCTGGTTAAGTATATTACGTGAACACAGCCTATGGATTGTAAGACGTACATAAAATGGCCATAAAACCTCCCCCCGCCCCCCATGAATGCTTGGAGGTAAGTCGCACCTAAAAAACTTGGGTGACCTTGAAAATGATAATCAGGCTCAGTTAATTATTACTTGAATGGGGAACCACCAGAAAATCACAGCCCTATAGATTGGAGCAAATTTTACAGAGAGAAAGTAACAGAAAATCAGTTCCACATTGTAGCTAAGAAATCAGAATGGAACTTGGCAGGAGTCATGAATGAAGATGAAGGTGAAATGGGGAAATTTTTTGCTATACTTACAGACACATTCTAATCCAATGTCTCTCAACCTTAGCAATTTTAAGATGTATGGACTTCAACTCCCAGAATTCCCCAACCAGCATTACTTATCTTAAAGTTGCCAAGGTTGGGAAACACTGTTCTTAACAATGATTTAGTTTCCAATCTCTGATATAGAGAGAAGATCTAGAGTAGGGGAAAGAAATAAAAAGAAAAGACAAATACTGGAATTAAAAAAAAATATTTAGTGTTTTTGTTTTGTTTGAATTTACTTTAAATTGCTTGAATTCTAACGTTCAATCAGTTTATAATATTGAATAAGTCATACTTTTTCAATAAAACCAAGCATACAAAACATGATTAATACCCAAATTAAATGTAATGCAGGAATGAAGGGATGTTTATGTTTGTAAAGACCATTGAGAATTAAGTATTACCTATACTTTAATTTTTCTTCCCTCATGATTTTTTTCATTGCTTCCAAATTTCCAGAATTATGCATCTTTACTGAGATGCTATGCTGTACTTAATACAAATATTAGCAATACAGAAAAGTGGGGAGCCCTCACTGATTTCTGCTGGATCAGAACAGCAATTCATATAATCTAATGGTATTCTAAATATATTATTTCTACCAATATCTGTAATAACAAGAGGGAAAGGCAGCAGATTTTTGCTTGGTTTGCTAAAATTTAATTACTAAACTTCAGGCCAGGCTGAAAGGGTAGCAACATTTCCTTATTTGTTTTTCTAAATAAACATGGAACATGATGGATATTCTGTCAGAAGAAATAAAATGGCAAGAGATATAACTTCAAAGAAATAACTTATAACTCTGCACTGGATGACTAGTAGAAGCCCTTGCAGAAAAATGCAAAATTAAAGCTGTTTGTGGGCAAGGCAAAGCAGAATGCTAGAAATTATGCCTCACCTTGTTCTTGTCAACCTTCAAGATTCCCCAAGTATTACAAAGTTGTGTATTCTTTAAACAACAACAACAACAACCTCAATTTATCAAGAAAAGATGATGCAAGAATTTTAGTCTTCTCTGCAGTAGCAAACTTCCATCATCATTGCCAATTTGTGTTGGTTATCACCAGGGGTGGGTTTTCTAACTTACCTCGCCGCCGGTTCGCTTCCTTCCGTGCCACGTGGCTGCATGCGCATGCACATGCACAGTGCTGAAAAACAAGCAAAAAAAAAAGCCAAAACCAAGATGGCAGCGCATGTGCAATGCTAAAAACTCGGCTTCTGCGCATGCACAGAAGCAAAAACTAGCAAAAAAAATTTTTTTTAAAGATGCCGGCGTCCACGGACTGGCACCGACAGAACCGGCTCTGTGATGTCACCACCGGTTTACTACCGGTTCTATAGAACTGGTGCGAACCGGGAGGAACCCACCTCTGGTTATCACCCTTTTTAACAATTATCCTGTTTGAGAAGATGTTAGTAATAGTATTGTTATTACTGATTCTAGGCTGCTGACTTTAATTTTAGTTTTTTAATTCCAACTTAATGCTATGTATACATAATTAAGTTTTGACAGTTTTAAATGACTGTTGCATTATGCTTTTTCTTATCTTTTGAATGGGGCTCAATAGAAACTCTGTAAACAAATACAGATTTTAGGACATTTACTGCAGTGCCCTCCAGATGGATAAATTTCAAATCCTAGAACTTTCCAATTAGCATGGCCATTTTTCAAAATTTTGTAAAATGAAATTTACCTGACTGGAGGATGTTCAAGTGGAGAAAAACGGCTTTATTATCTTTATTATCAGAAATCACAGTGTGTGTATCATGTTCCTTAAATTAGATTGAAGAAGAGGCACCCTTTTAGAATATGCAGATCTTGGGAATTTAGATTATAAACCTTCATTTGAGATTATTTACTCTCCATCCAAGTTAAGGAACTCACAGTACTATTTGAACTTCAAACTGAAGGTTGAAGTTGAAAGTCAAATACCTTTGGTGAGAAATAAGGAAGAGTCCTAAAGCATCCTCAACTGAACACAAATCATCAGGGTAAGAAACTATGAGTCATGTAGTCCTCTTTGACCAAAGGCAAAAAACCTTGGTTTCACTCCAGTCTATCTGTTGTGCTACTTACCTGCTTTAAATACCCATAAGCCTCTTGGCAGTTTCATTTTCCAGGGTCAATCTATTAATCTGCTTCATCTGTATTACCTTGTCCCAAGTCATTATTTGAAACTTTTGGTACTTGGCATTTATTTTTGTAACATCATACAATCATACAGCTAGAAAAGGCCATTTAAGCTGAGGCCAATATCCCCACTCAAAGCTGAATCCAAATTAAGGTATCCCATAAACATGGCTTTTTAGGAGCCTACCATGTCTGGATAATTGCTTCCAATGATATCTATAGTCTGTCTGTCTGTCTGTCTGTCTGTCTGTCTGTCTGTCTGTCTGTCTGTCTGTCTGTCTGTCTGTCTGTCTATCTATCTATCTACCTACCTACCTACCTACCTACCTACCTACCTACCTACCTACCTACCCATCCATCCATCCACCCACCCACCCATCCATCCATCTCTATCTATCATCCATTATCTATCTATCTATCTATCTATCTATCTATCTATCTATCTATCTATCTATCTATCTATCTATCTATCTATCTATCTATCTATCTATCTATATCTATCTATCTAGTATCTATCTATCTATCTATCTATCTATCTATCTATCTATCTATCTATCTATCTATCTATCTATCTATCTATCTATCTATCTATCTATCCATCCATCCATCCATCCATCCATCCATCCATCCATCCATCCACCCACCCATCCATCCATCCATCTCTATCTATCATCCATTATCTATCTATCTATCTATCTATCTATCTATCTATCTATCTATCTATCTATCTATCTATCTATCTATCTATCTATCTATCTATCTAATCACCTTTATTAATTTTACTGATAACTCAACGTAGTGAACATATTCAACACAACTTCCACCACCTATTTCCCCCACAACAACACTCTGTGAGGTGGGTGGGGTTGAGAGTGTGCGATTGGCCTAAAGTCACTGAGCTGGCTTTCATGATTAAGGCAGAACATGAACTCACAGTCTCCTGCTTTTTCGCCTGGTACCTTAACCCACTAGACCCGTGATGGCGAACCTATAGCACGTGTGCCCAAAGTGGCACATGGAGCCATGTCGCCTGGCATGCGTGGTGTGTCGCCCGTTCCTCTTCCGGGTTCCTGGCGCGCATGCACGCACGACGATCAGCTGGCTGTGCATGCGTCAGTGTCCGGAAACTGGAAGAGTTGGTCTTCCATTTTTTGGTTTGAGCATGCATGCCGGTCAGCTGATCGTTGCACGTGCATGCGCGGCAGTAACTAGAAGTCTAGCTGGCCGGCACACATGCCACCACCGAAAATCGGAAGTGCACGCGGTGCTGAAAAGGTTCTCCATCACTGCACTAGACCAAACTGCTCTTAGGTTACAGAGTTTTTGTTCTAATGTTCAATTAGAATTCACCTTCCTATCATTTAAGCATTATAATTATTTTTCAATTCTTGCCTTCTGGAAGGTGAGAGAACATGCCTTGACCTTTTATATGACACCTTTCAGCAGCATATCCCCATTCAGCTGTCTTTTCTTAAAGCTGAACATAGTCACTAGGGCTGAATAAGTAGTAATAAGTAGAATCGAAGAGGAAAAAATGACTCATAGCACATGTGGGTGTGCATATCATACCTGTTGGAGCTTCTTAAATCCAATGCTTCTGTAAGGAATTGCTGAAGTTGTAATATGGGCACCCCCTGCAATATCCATATAGGTTTTCCTCTTCAAATCTGACACATTGCATGATTGTCATAACCAGTTCCTTCAATTTTTATTTATAGATCTTAGTTTCTAGTCCTACGATAATCTTCATGGTCCCTTTTTGAAAGTGTGGTGCTTAAAATTGGATGGTATACTCAAGGCAGGTCTTGATCAATGGTAGTGTGAAACACACAGCTCGATAAATCACACTGGCTTTAACTCCCTTATGGTTCCTCTAGTATTTGCAGTCCACCTCTGATGTTTAATCCATGTTTTATGGACTAGAACAATCTCAAGTCTCTTTGCTTCATGCACTGTTTTTTGCTGCGAGATAGGAGCCTTGGTGTATTCGAAGTTTCTTGCCCCACTTAATATTTCACATTAAAAAAATAATTTAAAAAAAGAAGGGAAAAAAATCCCCATCATATTTATTTTCAAGAAACTGAGTCTTAAATAAGTGCTATACTCTTTCTTAGAATATGACGGACAGCTCATTGTAATGCTTTGAAAATATGCATACTTGCACAGGAAAGAAAAAGCAAAGGTTCACAAGATTACTAAGTCATTCTAGATCAGTGTTTCTCAACCTTGGCAGTTTGAAGATGTGTGGACTTCAACTTCCAAAATTCCACAGCCAGCAACGCTGGCTGGGGAATTCTGGGAGTTGAAGTCCACACATCTTCAAACTGCCAAGGTTGAGAAACACTGTTCTAGATGCTGAAGTGGTGCAGTGGTTAAATGCAGCCATTGCAGGCTGACTGCTAGTTCAACAGTTCAGCTGTTCAAATCTCACTAGGCTCAAGGTTGACTCAGCCTTCCATCCTTCCGAGGTGGGTAAAATGAGGACCCAGATTGTTGGGGGCAATATGCTGAACTCTGTAAACCGCTTAGAGAGGGCTGTAAAGCACTATGAAGCGGTATATAAGAAAAGTGCTATTGCTATTGCTAGATGGAACTAGAAAGGAAAACTATTTTTAGGCATCTCCAGCAGCCATTTTGGGAGGATATATTTTCCAGGGTGACCAGCAGCCAAACAGATTGGGGACTCGTGACACTGTGGCATCTACAACACTTAGGGTAAGGGCTATGATGATTTCCGTGTAGGACAGCCAGGCAGAAGGCTAGCAGAGCACATCCATGAACGCCAAATAGCAGTCAGAAGTCATGATAAAAATTCCTTAATCTCACAACACCTGGACAAACTCAGCCATAGTTTCAACTGGCAAACTCTGAGCATTCTAGGCCAAGCTAAGTTCAAAAACCTAGGAAATTCCTGGAAGGTTGGCATTCAGACAAATCAGCCATCAATAGATCAGAGGAGGGTTGCTCCCGGTTCGGACTGGTTCTTTAGAACCGGCAGCGGGAATTTCCCTCCGTTCATCGAACCGGGAACGATCGCCGGTTAGCCACGCCCCTGAACTGGCTCTCTCGCCACCATCTTGTTTTTTGCTTCTGTGCATGTGCAGAACCTTGGTTTTCGGCACTGCGCATGCGCTCACACATGCACAAAGCACTCACGTGGCATGGCCGCATGGCACTCAATGCGCACATGCCACACGTGGCGCGGGAGGAAGCGAACTGGCGGCGAGGTACATTAGAACCCACCCCTGCAATAGACATATAGAAATCAGCCGTATTTACACATGATTCAGAAAAGATAATAAAAAAGAGAGGAAGGAAACAAAACGACCAGAACACATCCTCTCCAGCAGCCTATGCCCAGATAAATAGGGATCAAGGAACTACCAAGGAGAATACCACACCATTATCAACACTGGCAGGGAAGCCCCAAAGGTGTTTTTCCGAAAGCCAACTGGACTTTCTTGGTTTTTTCCCCCCTTAAAAACATTTTGCTTCTCATTCAAGAAGCAAAGTTCTGGAGAACAGAATAAGTTTCTTGGATGAGAAGCAAAACATTTTCAAGGAAACAAAAAACCCCATGAAATCCAGTTGCCTTTTGGAAAAGCACCTTTGGGACAACCATAACATGGATGATTGAGAATCTACATAGACTGGCAGGGAAGCTACTGTGTATAAGCAGGAAACAAAGCCTACTCTCACTCAAACTGATGACGTTATCTAGTTGGGCAATGAAACACCCACAAGCAAACAACCAAACCCAGAGAGCACAAGGACTCCACAGCAGGTATTTCTTGCTTCATCACTGCCATTGGTCATGATAATTGAGTCAGATGGAGTGTTCCTTACCTGAACTACAGAGTTAGCAAATGGGTATAAAACATTGTTAGATAAAAGGTCATGGAGTCCCGTGTGCAAGGAGCTAACTAAAATATAAAGAATCTATGGTACCGTAGACACTGCCAGCACTTTCTCTCACCCCAGACACTGATGAAGATTTCACAGGAACTTTAGATCAAGGTATAGAACAGGACATAAGCACTGCTTCCAGCTGAATTAAATGTACTCTCCAAGCTCAATTAAATGAGTTCTACTTCAACTTGTGAATAATATTTCTAAGCCAATAGAAAGTTTATGGAGGTAATAAGTTCCATATATGTGACAGCAAGATTAAAAAAAAATATTCTGTGTAATTGCTGCCTGGCAGTTAAAGCCTAGCTCTACCTAACTAGATGTCAGTCAAGATGCAACCCAATTCTATTGTGAGTTCAATTTTTCTGCCTAAGATACTCATAAATCTCCCATTCTGGGTGTGAAATCGTGGTCTCAAGAGCTCTGGTCTCTTATAGCTTACAATAATAAGCCGAGGTGGCGCAGCAGTTAGAGGCAGTACTGCAGGCCACTTTAGCTGACTGTGATCCGCAGGTCAGCGGTTCAAATCTCACCGGCTCAAGGTTGACTCAGCCTTCCATACTTCCGAGGTAGGTAAAATGAGGACCCAGATTGTTGGGGGCAATATAAATATACATTGCTTACTGGTGTAAACCGCTTAGAGAGTGTTTGCACTGTGAGGCGGTATATAAATGTCACAAACAAACAAACAAACAAACAAACAAACAAACAAATAAATAAATAAATAAGGTCTGCCATTGCTTATTTGCTGATCCAGTGACTCAATTTTTCTATGCACAAGTTGGTGCTGGAGCATTGTCTTTCAGAGTCTAAAGCTGAGCACAATTACACATATGCACCTATTTATTTATTTATTTATTTATTTATTTATTTATTTATTTATTTATTTATTTATTTATTTGTCAAACATATTCGAGATAACAGGTATAAGTATAAACATGGACATGAACACAAGAAATGATTACAAATAAATGGGGACAGTAGGACAGGGACGGTAGGCACGCTGGTGCGCTTAGGCACGCCCCCTTACAGACCTCTTAGGAATGGGGTGAGGTCCACGGTAGATAGTTTAAGGTTAAAGCTATGGGGGTTGGAGGATGTAAGAACAGAGTCAGGTAGTGCATTCCAGGCATTGACCACTCTGTTGCTGATGTCGTATTTTCTGCAATCGAATTTGGAGCGGTTTACCTTGAGTTTGTATCTATTGTTTGCCCATGTATTATTGCGGTTGAAGCTGAAGTAGTCACTGACAGGTAGGGCATTGTAGCAGACAATTTTGAGTGCTACGCTTAGGTCAGACCGTAGGCGGCTAGTTCTAGGTTTTCCAAGCCCAAAATTTCAAAGCAGAGTTTGTTGCATAAAAATAAAAACCAGAAGCACACACAGATAACTGATTCAGCTGGATTCATCAACTTCTTTTTAAACATAGTTTCTTATATACACACACACACACACACACACACACACACACACTACCACAAGTAGATTATTTCTTCAAGTAAACACAAGCAGAAGAGTTAGTTTCATTTCAGCACAGCAGACAAGCACAGAGTGGGCTGAGAGTACAGAGTGAACTGAGCCACGCCTAGCCTTAAGCTTAAGTTCCAGTTTCGATTCTCTGCACAGACTCAGAAGTGTTTAGCTCTCATTGGCTGACTTAGTTGCTATGCCTATTCATTGGTTGACCTTGTTAACATGGCTCTCCCAGTTAATGAATATCTTAACACTCTGGACTCTACTTTAAAGAAATTTAAAATTTCTTTAAAATTAAAAAGAAATCTAGCTTTCTTTTCTTCCCTTGGTCCCTCTTGGTCTCTTGTCTATCTCCACATTGTTTTTTTAAACAATTTTTTTGGCCAGAGTAATGAAGTTCAAAGGAGAAAACTTGACTTAAATTCTCCATTCCAAATTCAGCTTGAATTCTCCATTCCAAATTCAGCTTGCTCCAAGGCATCTCATAATGACTCAAAAATTATCTTTGGGAATATAAATTCTTTCAGCTGTTTCTAAATAAACTGATGTACCCATTTATCTATGTGTCACTTCCCAAGGTTTTTTAAAAATTGTACACCACCTGGAGTCATGTCCATAGGTGAATAGCTATATAAATTTGATAAATAATAAAATAAAGTATGTCCCCACAACTGAAGGTCAGGATTGTGCCCAGGGGTAGATTCCACTTACCTTCGCCACCGGTTCGCATCACGACGTTTCACGTTCGTTGCTCCGCTCGCGCGCATGCACGCATCCCCTCGTGCAATTCTGCTTCCGTGCATGCTCAGTAGCTATAATCAGCCTGAAACACAGCTGAGGAGCTGATCAGCTGTGCTTCGGGCGAAGGAATAAAGGTAAGTATAAACCCGGGAGCGGGTGGGAGATCCCTTTTTCAAGCAGCAGCAGAGGAAAAAACTTCCAAACATTTGGAAAAAATTCAAAAAAAAAAAAAAGATGGCGGTGCCCACGGACCGGCACCGACCGAACTGGATCTGTGATGCCATCGTGATGTCGCTACCGGTTCGGGCAATCCGGTCCGAACCTGGAGGAACCTACCCCTGATTGTGCCTATTGTTTGTTTCCAAGAATCTGCTAAGAGCAATAAAGAGAATTTCTTTGCTTTGAGTTGAGATAGATGTACCTGCTTTGTTATTTCTTCTGAAATTACTCTGAATTGATCCATGTTGTCCCAGTCTATGTTCTTCACATTCTAAAGAAACCTATTTATTTAGCCTCTCAACTCCTGATAGACCCCTGGTGTTATTCTTACACCTCATCTGGTGAACTCTGATAGTCTGCCTTCATTGTTCATGATTTGTAGATGTAAGTACTGTGTATGTACAACAAGTCCTGAAATTGGTATTCTAATCAAGTCACTTTCTATGAAGAAGAAAAAAAAATATGTATTTCAACTTTCTATCTAACTTTTCCTTTTTTCAATGTGCTTATTATATGCCTCTTAAACTTCCATTTTTAAGTTTGTGGGATATATGTCTGTTTATGTGTCAGACTTCCTTCCTAACAATCTGGATTGGAAGCAATTATTCAAAACAAACCACAACCCTCCACAATTCTCTCAGACCTCTTATCAGGAATATTTGCTAAAAGGAATTTTAAACTTACAATACAACAATTCTAGTGTGTACTCTCCTTTCAACTGAGATCCTATATACAGGCAATCTAACATGACAAAACACGGCTCTATTTTCTCACTCTTTCATTGTAAAATGGAGTAGAGTTATCTTTTTCAGGAGATTGAGGCAATCTGTACCTGCTGATTGTTTTGGCGACTGCTTATCAGCATGAAAAATTATTCTCACAATATGCAGGTATGCATAAAGCAGTGAAGCAGGATGCATAATAACATCTTTTAAAGTAAAACTTTATTACTATTTTTTTTCTTGTTGATCTTGTAATAACTGGAGGGATATGGGGAGGAGGCCAGAAAGCAGTTGGGACAGACTGTTTATTTTTTCCCTTGAATTGGCATTTCTAGTTTACCATCTTTTATGTCCCATTAAACTACAGATTAAAGGAGTGACATGAGGGAATTATGCAAACGATATGGCTGATATCCTTGCATTAGATTCCATTTGCATGACGTCATGAATCAGTGGTGGGATTCAGCCGGTTCGGGTTGGTTCAGGCGAATTGGTAGTTAAATTGCTGGCTGGCCCCTCCCCGCCCCTTCCAGGAGTCCCCACGCACCCCATTTTGGCTCCCAGGTAAGTGCAGGGAGGCCTCCTAGGCCCAAAACGGGGCATGGGGGTGCGGCGCCCCTCCCTGTGGCCCGTTTTTGCTCCTAGGACGCTGCAGGAAGGCCTCCTAGGCCCAAAACAGGGCACAGGGGGTGCGGCACGGCCTCCCCATGGCCCATTTTCACTTACAGGAGGCTGAAGGGAGGCTTACTAGGCCCAAAATGGGGCGCGGGGGGCAGTGTCCCCCCCAAGGCCCATATTTGCTCCCAGGAGGGTGCAGGAGGCCGAGTGCTGCCTGTCACACCCCCTGGCCATGTCCACCATGTCCACACCCAACCAGCCAGTCATTAGGGCAGAGAACCGGTGGTTAAATTATTTGAATCCCACCACTGACTCATGATGCTATGCCATCATTGAGACACAACTGTGACTTGTAATGAAGAGCTGTGATAGGACTCAAAGTATTATCTATCAAACATCTTCCTAATGTGAAGCATACCTAGAGTACTATGCTTACAACAGCTGTTAATGGAAACCAATGGACAGGTGTGGGAGGAATAGACATTCCTAGACATGTCCTTGACCATTCAACTGCCTACACCAGGGGTGTCAAGCTCAATTTCATTAAGGGCTGCATCAGGGCTGTGTTTGTCCTCGGAGGGCCAGGGGGGAGGGTGGCTGTGGCCGTGGGTGGGTGGGTGTGGCCATGGTGGCCATGGCAGCTCAACATCACTCATATCGTGGGCACCTGTGGTGGCCAAGTGCTAAGGCAGGACTTCCCTGAGACCCTCCCTCCCTCTCATTATAATCTCCTTCCTTCCTTCCTTCCTTCCTTCCTTCCTTCCTTCCTTCCTTCCTTCCTTCCTTCCTTCCTTCCTTCCTTCCTTCCTTCCTTCCTTTTTCTTCACTCTTCATTCTCCTTTCTTCTTCCTTCCCTTCTTCCCTTATTTTCCTTCCTTGCTCTCTTCCCATCTTTTTCTTTTTCTTTTTCTTTCTTTTTCTTTTTCTTTTTCTTTTTCTTTTTCTTTTTCTTTTTCTTTTTCTTTTTCTTTTTCTTTTTCTTTTTCTTTTTCTTTTTCTTTTTCTTTGTCTTTGTCTTTGTCTTTGTCTTTGTCTTTGTCTTTGTCTTTGTCTTTGTCTTTGTCTTTGTCTTTGTCTTTGTCTTTGTCTTTGTCTTTGTCTTTGTCTTTGTCTTTGTCTTTGTCTTTGTCTTTGTCTTTGTCTTTGTCTTTGTCTTTGTCTTTGTCTTTGTCTTTGTCTTTGTCTTTGTCTTTGTCTTTGTCTTTCCTCTTTTCTCTTTCCCTTTCTCCTTTCCTGTCCCTTCTTGCATGCTCAAATGCAAAAGTGGAAACATTTCTCCCTTTGTTTTGTTTATAGTTTGTTTTGCTAGCCCTCTGCCAGCAAAAATGGAGCTTTGGGGGAGCATGCGACCCCCCACACCCTGTTTTCGGCCTGGACAGCCTCCTGCAGCCCTCTGCCAGTGAAAACACAGCCTGGGGCAGAGGCACCATGAGCCAGTCATTTGCTATTTCCAGGCCAGTCCCGTGGGCCAGATCTAAGCACCTCGTGGGCCGGATTCGGTTCGTGAACCTTGAGTTTGACACCCCGGCCTACAGTAACCACACCTGATTCCTCAGCTTCTTGTGTCAAGCTTTGTCTTAAAACTGAAAGTACTTTCTTTCCCACATATGATTCTCTCAAATTTTCCTTAGCAATATTTACTTGATAAGAAAGGAATGGGAGTTCCAAAAAATCTGACATCTACACCCCAAATGCACCCAATGTAACACATAAGGGCAAAATCTTTTCCACTTGTTTTTTTTTAAACTGACTTTCTGAGAACCAGAAAACTGGTAGGTTTGTTCCCTGATAATGAAGATGCCTGCACGTAGCTATTTATACAGCTGTCTCCTGAATCTTTAACAGTCTGGGGTGGTTCCAGTTAAATGGGACAGTGAGAGGCTGCAAAGTTCAGCCCCAGCCTCTTTATTTCCAAGAGTGCTTCTTTGCATAACATATATACCTGCCTCGGGCTTTCTGCAAACATAAACATGGTACATGCCTGCAACCCAATGTTTTGCTTGAAATTGTGGACTCCTGCCTGCCCAGAACACATGGAAAAAGTTGGAATCATGAAATTCATGCTGGGAAAGTAGTGGTTTTTGTTTTTTTCTTTAGGCCACCAGTTTCCCTTTGGGTAAATGAATATTTTGTGATCACAATTACCATGAAAGGCCTTTTGTGGACAAGGCATGTTTCTATGTGGTAGCCGTAGCGTCTCGAGGAGCCTTGGAGACAGAGAGCGGCTCAGCCCATTGGCTGAGTCCCCGCCGGCTGCTGAGCGGGAGATTTCGCAAGCCGCCATTGGCTGCCGCGCCTGACAGCTACATATAAATAGCTGTCAGAGCGCGGCTGAGGTAACCTGTTGCATTCCGTGTTTTGCTGTTAGCTCTGTTGCTGTTAGTTGAATAAAGTGCTGTTAAAGAACGAGACAAGCCTCCTTCTTACTGTCAGCGGCGACGGACATAATAGTAGCTGCTTTGAGAGAGCGCTCGAAATCAGCACCCCAAATGTCAAAAAGTTCTACCAGTTGACCCCAATGTTCCTGTTCTTTGAATGTTCCCATTCTTCCTATTTCTTCTTCTACTGGAGGCAGAATTCCAGCTGCTCTACTGTTGTTATCCAGTAATTCTTGTAGAAAGGTATTTCAATATTTCAAAAGATCTATTTTTAGACGTAATTTATTTATTTATTTATTTATTTATTTATTTATTTATTTATTTATTTATTTATTTATTTATTTATTTATTTATTTATTTATTTATTTATTTATTTATTTATTTGGTATTCTTATATGCCGCCCAACTCCCGGAGGACTCAGGGCAGCGTACAACAGAGAAAAATACAGAATAACCAATTCATAAATAATATTTAAAAATATTATAAAAGTTAAAAGACTCAATATTTAAAATCAACCCAATAGACATTCAGCAACCATACATACTTGGGGGTGAGCTCGAGTGGATTAAGCTCTACCCCCAGCCTGCAAGAAGAGCCATGTCTTAACGGCTTTCCGGAAGGCCAGCAGAGTGGGGATAGTTCGGGTCTCTGGGGGAAGTTGGTTCCAGAGCTCGGGGCCGGCCACAGAGAAGGCTCTCCCCCTAGGGCCCGCCAGCCGGCAGTGTTTGGCCGACGGGACCTGGAGGAGGCTGACTCTGTGGGCCCTAACCGGTCGAAGGGAAGTGTGAGGCAGAATGCGGTCCCGGAGGTAACCTGGTCCTAAGCCATGAAGGGCTTTAAAGATGGTGATCAACACCTTGAATTGGACCCGGAGACCGATGGGCAACCAATGCAGCTGGCGGAGTATAGGTGTCACGTGGGTGTACCTAGGCACACCCACCACAGCATGCGCAGCCGCATTTTGCACCAACTGAAGTCTCTGGATACTCTTCAAGGGTAGCCCCATGTAGAGTGCGTTTGTTTGTCTCCGTTTAAATCAGTAATCACCTGTCTTGTACCTTTGGCATTAGAGTGCATTTTCGAAAGCCAGTGTTCCAAAATAAAGAGAACATTCATGGGGGTCCCTGACATAATGCGGGGGGGGGAGTGAAGCTTCTATACTTGGCAGAGTAAGAAATAAACATAATTCATAATGAAAAGCTACTTTTAGAAATACAGTCTGATGTCTAGCCACAATGTAATTAAGGACCTCTGAGCTTTCCAGAAGAGTGGCATTTACTCTGAAATAATCACAATTACAGTACAAAATAATGACAATGAACCGCCACTCCAGCAAAGCAATTGGGTTTGTTTTTTTTAAAAAAAGAAAATTCCCGAAAGAAGGGAAGAAATAATTTCCTAACAGATAACAAATGCAGTAGAACTGCTTGGGTGAAGCTGCCATGACAGATTGGTTGAAATGCTGTGACATCCCCAGGAAAGTTCCTCGGTTGCCATTGGCTATAATGGAATATTAATAATATTCCATAATAGAATGCAGGGCAGCA
The DNA here is from genome assembly GCA_023053685.1 of Diadophis punctatus similis. Classification (NCBI taxonomy): domain Eukaryota; kingdom Metazoa; phylum Chordata; class Lepidosauria; order Squamata; family Dipsadidae; genus Diadophis; species Diadophis punctatus. The sequence continues at coordinate 5,976,829 of JALIGW010000003.1, read as the reverse complement.
AGAAAAACATACAATAGGAAATAGTAATCTGTGCAACAACAAAAAAGGATCTGAAAATAACAAGAAAAACAAGAGGAGCTGAAAAGCAAAGTTTGGGCATTTGAGGTGGGGAATTCTGGGAGTTGAAGTCCTCCAGGCTTAAAGTTGCCAAGGTTGGAGGCCCCTGCTCTGGAGTATTGCAAGGGATGAAAAGAGATCATAGACTAGAACAGGGATGTCAAACGTGTCGTCACGTCATCACGTGATGTATCGTGACTTTTCCCCCCTTCGCTAAACTGGGCAGGGGCGTGGCTAACGCGTGACACATACGGCCCATGGGCCGCGAGTTTAACAGCCTTGGACTAGAGAATGAATAGAAAGGAAAGTTGGCAGATATGTGGTGATGGCAGATATAAACAGGTAGAAGGAATGGAACTGGTACCCAAAAAGTCAAGATGGTGCCTTGCAACCAGACAATTGAAGACCCTTCCCCACCCCTTTTTTGATGTGTCGTTCTTCTCTCTTGCTTTTATCACATGCTGGAAAAGTGTAATCTCTCTTTTAAAAAACAATCACAACCAGCAGAAAAGAAGAAGGAACCAAGATCAGGTCATCTTGGTAAGGCCATTTCTGCTTACCAAGGGTAGCGTTGAATAAGTAGCTTTTTCCTTTTTCTGCACTTTTTGCTAGATGTACTAGATCTTTGCTCTCCAGTGTACAAAATTAAGTAAACTAAGAAAATAGGAACAGGATTCCTCCTCTCTCTCAGCCCCTAATATTTCTATTGTGAAGCTGCTAGGCAGCTCTTAAAAAAAACACCAACCTCATAGGGATTTAATTACCATACAATGTACAGTCCAGGGAGAATCTGAAGGGGAAAAAAAAGGAGGGGGAGGGGCTGACAAGCATAAGTGAAGATTCAGTCCCCAGCTTCTCTCTCAAATAAAGCAAGATACTAGGTCTGTGATGGCGAACCTATGGCACGTGTGCCACAGGTGGCACATGGAGCCATATCTGAGGGCACGTGAGTTGTTGCCCTATGTCAGCTCCAGTGCACATGCGCATGCTGGCCAGCTGATTTTCGGCCTTGGGGAAGGCCGTTTTGCCCTCCGGAGGCTTCAGGGAAGCTTCCTGAAGCCCCGGAGTGCGAAAAAACCGCCCAACGGGCAAACCGGAAGTTCGGAAAAACGGACTTCTGGTTTGCCCGTTGTGCTGTTTTTTGCACTCCGGGGCTTCAGGAAGCTTCCCTGAAGCCTCCGGAGTGCAAAAAACAGCACAACGGGCAAACCGGAAGTCCATTTTCCGAACTTCCCATTTGCCCGTTTGCCCATTGTTCCACCGTCCCAGGCTTCAGTGTGTGCATGCCCAGGTAGGGAAAGGGGGATTGTGCACATGCGCTGGGGGGGCAGCATGGGGGGGCACATGCGTGGGGCGGAGGGAATGGGTGTGGGCACGTGCACACGTGCTAGCACACGCACGCACACCCTTTTGGCACGCGAACCAAAAAAGGTTCGCCATCACTGTACTAGGTGTTACATTCTCAGACTGAAGCACATAGCCTTCAGTCAGGTCCTCCATTCTGGAGGGAAAATACTGACTGCTGATTGGCTAGACTGTCTGGCAGCTCCCTATAAAAGGGCTGTCTGTCAGACAGAGCCTTTGCTGGGTTGTAAATAGTTGCCAAATAAAGAGCTGTTGTTTTGAAGCCACTTCTGTCTGCCTCTTCCATTCACCCTATCTAACGGTATCTAGCGGGGGGGGGAGGGTGGAACGAATTTCCCCCGACCAGTGAGAATGGTATGTATGGCCTGCAGGAAATGAGGGGGACCAGCAGGGAGGGGGAGGGGGTCTCTGGTGGGGACGAGAGCCGGAACATCTCGGTCATAATGGGAAGAGGCAGATATGGCGGGAGCAGAGGGGTGGGCCGCTCTCGGGGAATAAGACCTCACTGTTTACAAGCGATCCCTTGTTCCGGCCCCTCTGATCTGGTTCCATCTTGCTCAACCCGGATACCTGGCAACCAGGGTTCTCAGGGCCCTGGGCTCAGGATGCTGCTGCTAAACGCCAGGTCAATTATCAACAAAGCCCCCCTGATATGTGATTTAATCACAGAGGAGGGGGCAGACCTGATATGTGTTACCGAGACCTGGCTAGGGCAGGAGGGGGGAGTAGCCCTCTCCGAGATATGCCCAGCCGGTTTCTCGGTGTAGCACCATTCTCGACCCCAGGGAAGGGGGGGAGGAGTGGCAATTATAACGCGTGGAAATCTGCATCCTCGTAGGATCCCTGCCCTGGAGATTGTTGGATGTGAGCGCTCCTTCTGAAGTTGGACTTAGGGGTTCAGGTGGGTCTTTTCTTAACGTACCTGCCTCCCAGCTGCGTAAGTAATGCCCTGCCTGAGCTGCTCGAGGCAGTAGCCGGCTTGGCGGTTGAGTTCCCTAGGCTTATGGTGCTGGGGGACTTCAACTTGCCATCTGCTGGCGAAACCTCTGGGGTAGCTCAGGAGTTCATGGATTCCATGACAACCATGGACCTGACCCAAGTAATTCAGGGTCCGACTCATGAGGGTGGTCACACGCTTGACCTAGTGTTTCTTTCGGGGCAGTGGAGAGATGATCTGAAGATGAGGGACATAGTCATCACCCCACTGTCATGGTCAGATCATTTCCTACTGAGGCTGGATTTCACAACCCCATCCCTCCCCTGCAGGGAGGCGGGACCGACTAGGTGGTTCCGCCCCAGGCACCTAATGGAGCCGGAAGGATTCCAGAGGGAACTTGGGGAAATACCTGAAACCCTGGTACACAATTCGGCTGACTCCCTGGTGGCTGCTTGGAACACCGCAGCATCAGGGGCGTTAGACCGAATTGCGCCTAAGCGACCTCTCCGTGGCAGTGGATCCCGGAAAGCTCCCTGGTTTACCGAGGAGCTCCGGGAGATGAAACGCCAGAAGAGACGTCTGGAGCGCCGCTGGAGGGCCAGGAAGACCGAGTCTGACCGAACACTATTAAGAATTTACATCAGATCTTATTTAGTGGCGATAAGGGCGGCAAGACGATCCTATCTTTCCGCTCTTATTGCGTCCGCAGATTCTCGTCCAGCCGCCTTGTTTAGGGTGACTCGCTCCCTCCTTGGAAAAGGGGGGAGCGAGGAACACTTACAAGGCAGAGCTGAGGAATTTGCTGAGTTTCTGTCGGATAAAGTCGCTCAGATTCGGTCGAACCTGGACTCTGGCAGGGCAGAGTCCATAGAGTTGACAAGGGCAAGTCTTAGTCCACCATTATGGGAAGAGTTTGGGCCTGTTTCTCCCGAGGATGTGGACAGGGCTATCGGAGCGATGGGTACCTCCACCTGTTTATTGGACCCGTGCCCCTCCTGGCTGGTCTTGCCCAGCAGGGAGGTGGCACGCGGCTGGATCCAGGCGGTGATCACCGCTTCTTTGTGGGAGGGATCCGTACCGCAGTCGTTAAAAGCTGCGGTGGTGCGACCCCTCCTGAAGAAGCCTTTCCTGGATCCAGTTGATTTGAAGAACTATCATCCAGTCTCCAACTTACCTTTTTTAGGGAAAGTTGTGGAGAAGGTGGTGGTGACTCAGCTTCTGCAGCTCCTGGATGAAACAGATCATCTAGATCCTTATCAGTCGGGTTTCAGGCGCGGCTACAGTACAGAGACTGCCTTGGTCGCTCTGATGGATGATCTCTGGCGGGCCCGGGATGGGGGGAACTCCTCCATCCTGGTGCTACTTGACCTCTCAGCGGCTTTCGATACCATCGACCATGGTATCCTTCTGCATCGGCTCGGCGAGTTGGGAGTGGGAGGCACCGTTCTGCGGTGGTTCTCCTCTTATCTCGCCGATCGGATGCAGTCGGTGTTGGCAGGAGGGCAGAGATCGTCCCCTAGGCCCCTATCATGTGGGGTGCCCCAGGGATCGGTCCTCTCGCCCATCCTGTTTAACATCTACATGAAACCGTTGGGTGAGATCATTCGCAGACATGGGGTGTGTTTCCATCAGTACGCTGACGACACCCAGCTGTACATCACCACCCCGTCTGACTTCAGGGAGGCAGTTGATGTAATGTGCCGATGCCTGGACGACGTTAAGATCTGGATGGGGAGGAACAGACTCAGACTTAATCCTGATAAGACTGAGTGGCTGTGGATACTGCCTCCTAAGGACCATGACAACTATCCCTCCTTGGTCTTTGAGGGTGCAAAACTGACTCCCTCAGACCAGGCCTGCAACTTGGGGGTCCTCCTAGATCCACAGCTAAAATTGGACCACCATCTTTCTGCTGTGGCTAGGGGGGCCTTTGCACAGGTTCGCCTGGTGCACCAGCTGCGGCCATACTTGGAGAAGGAGGCTCTACTCACGGTCACTCATGCCCTTGTCACCTCGCGTTTGGACTACTGCAATGCGCTCTACATGGGGCTACCCTTGAAGAGTATCCAGAGACTTCAGCTGGTGCAAAATGCGGCTGCGCGTGCTGTGGTGGGTGTGCCAAGGTACACCCACGTGACACCGATACTCCGCCAGCTGCATTGGCTGCCCATTGGTCTCTGGGTCCAATTCAAGGTGTTGATCGCCATCTTTAAAGCCCTTCATGGCTTAGGACCAGGATATCTTCGGGACCGCATTCTGCCTCATACTTCCCTCCGACCGGTTAGGGCCCACAGAGTTGGCCTCCTCCAGGTCCCGTCAGCCAAGCAATGCCGGCTGGCGGGCCCTAGGGGGAGAGCCTTCTCTGTGGCCAGCCCCGTGCTCTGGAACCAACTTCCCCCAGAGACCCGGACTATCCCCACTCTGCTGGCCTTCCGAAAAGCCGTTAAGACATGGCTTTTCCTGCAGGTGGGGGGGACAGCTTAATCCACTCCAGCTTACCCCCCAAGTATGTATGGTGTTGAATGGATGTTGTTGTTTTAATACTGTTTTTAAATTTTGTATTGTCTTTTTAATTATATGTAATTTTGGTTATTCTTGTATTTTTCCCTGTTGTACGCCGCCCTGAGTCCTTCGGGAGTTGGGCGGCATATAAGAATAACAAAATAAATAAATAAATAAATAAATAACACTAGGGCCACTGTTGCTGTACTTGGCGGTGTCTTTTGGATTGTGGGTCTCCCAACTTTCTCCCTGAGCTCCAAAGCTAATAGTGCAATTGCTTTCTAGCATGACTAGAAATAAAAAAATAGGGCAAGGAATATAAAATGTCAGACAAAAGGCCTGTTTACTTGTCTCCACCATATGCTAATACTTGAGCAATTGGAAAAAAAACCATGTAAAATGCTGTGCTTTTCCATTTTATGTTTATTCGCTTAATTTATATGTAAAACTGTGATTTCCCCCTTCCCCCAATCTGTTCATAAATTCTTTCCTGTCTCTACCTATTATTTGCATCAAAGTGGAAATGACAGCTGAGTTGGTTTTAAGTTCCATGCTGGTCTGTACAATATTTTTTGCTTTATCTGTAGAGGAAGTCTGAGGCTGATAATAAAATGTTCCCGTTCTAAGAGCTGTTTAATAAACCACCCAGACAAATGGAGCTTTATTCTCTAAACTCTGCTTGGCTGGCGAGGAGGTCTCGCTGCAGTAAGAGCTGAGCATGCAAATCCCATAGCAAAGGAGAGACAGCACTTTTTCACCCAAACAATGTCTAGACAGGCTGAAAACAGATAAATTAACAGGCAGCAACAGAAAGCATCACTCAGAGGCAAGCGGGTAGATATTTGTCACCTCAGCAAAGGTTTATATGAAGATTCAAGGCCCAGTACAATCTTTTCGAAAGTACAATGTACTGTATTTCCAATAGCTCTTTAACCAATCCTATCCGCCCCTCTCTCTTGAGCTGTTTACAAAGTTAGCAGCTGTCTTAAAGAAAGTTGACATTTACTGAGGCAAGACACCCCTCCTGTTGGAAAGACTGTCTCAATGAGACTGCAAGATTTGGGATGCAGGATAGCTTAACAACTAGAGATGGGGGAGCCTGAAGCCAGATTTCCTATGTTAAATGAAGCAATTTCAAGGGAGCAGTGAAGTGCCTCTATTTTCATGCATCATATTCTGTATTCATGAGAATTATCTGCCTAGGGCTTGTGTGTGTGTATGCAGACTAGTTCTCTGAAGTAATGAAGGGAAATGAAGTAAAATCATAATATGGACAGGTGGGATGCTGAGGAATCAACCCCTCAAAAATTTCAAAAGGTGGAATTTGAACATTCCAGATATAAGATATCCAAGATGTATACATCCAAATTTTTTATAGAGAGGTGCAAATAGGACTCTACTCTGGAGCGTGCAGCAGCATCACAAAAAACAGAAGACTTTTCTTTCTCTCTTCTGTGTATTGTCTGTCTGTCTGTCTGTCTGTCTGTCTGTCTGTCTGTCTGTCTGTCTATCTATCTATCTATCTATCTATCTATCTATCTATCTATCTATCTATCTATCTATCTATCTATCTATCTATCTATCTATCTATCATTATCAATCTATCATTATCATCATCTATCACTCATATGAGCTGAAGTGGTGCAGTGGTTAAATGCTGCGACTGCAGGCTGACTGCTAGTTCAGCAGTCCAGCTGTTCAAATCTCACTAGGCTCAAGGTTGACTCAGCCTTCCATCCTTCTGAGGTCGGTAAAATGAGGACCCAGATTGTTGGGGGCAATATGCTGAACTCTGTAAACCGCTTAGAGAGGGCTGTAAAGCACTATGAAGCGGTATATAAGTGCTATTGCTATTGCTATATAAAAACACATTTGTGAGACAGGTGTCTTAAAAATGAAAATAACTTTCCAGGCAGTTATAACAAAATGAGAGTTTGCAAAACCTGCAGCAGGGATAGGCAACAAGAACAAAAACAACAAAACTTCCCAAAGGTTTGCATATATGTGTATTTGTGCTGAAAGCTATGTATGTTAGAAGAAGCAATGTAGAAAAACTCCATAAGCCAAGACCCCAAAATGGATGCTGATTGTTTCTCCAAATCTATAAAATACTCAAGGGATCAAATTACTGCTTTTCTAACTCAGACAATAAAATGGACCAGAGTCATACAGATCTATGCATTCCTAGCCAGATGGGCATCCAATTTGTGCTCCGTCCTTAAGCTCTGGCCAAAGACAAGGAGATTAACTACAGACTGTTCTGCATGGTAGCTGAAGCTGCTTCTTTTCTTAAACTGCTTTTAACTTTAAACATTCCAATCTGAATTAAAGTGGCTTCGCAATGGGGCAATGCTTGGAAATGTGCAACCAGGTACCTTCGTTGTATGGGTGTACTGTGTATATACGTACAATGACAATTTATTATTATTATTATTATTATTATTATTATTATTATTATTATTATTATTATTATTATTATTATTATTATTATTATTATTATTATTATTATTATTATTATTATTATTATTATTATTATTATTATTATTATTATTATACAATTGTATCACAGCGGCCAGTTGTTTCGCCGGATTTGGCATTGATTACTAGTCGAGCCCCACCCAGGGGCCTAGGACGTCGTAATGTATTTTCAGAGTATACGTGCGGAACCGAGCAGTGCAGCTTTCTGCATTTGACTGATGGTGCTTTTGTCAATTTTGAGCTGTTTTAAATGTAATTCCAGTGCTTTTGGGATAGCACCCAGTGTTCCAATCACTACTGGAATTACCACTGCTGGTTTGTGCCATAATCGCTGAATTTCGATTTTTAAGTCCTGGTATTTTGCGATTTTATTATTATTATTATTATTATTATTATTATTATTATTATTATTATTATTATTATTATTATTATTATTATTATTATTATTATTATTATTATTATTATTAATATTATTATTAATAATAATAATAATAATTTCAGAAGGTTTTAAAGATTAAAATACAGTTTTACAGAGGATTTTAAAGATTAATATCTAATTGAAGCTAGAGGTATTTCTTTTGGGACTGATTGACAAAAAGTTGAAATAATGTCATGGAATTTTGTTTTTATAGATGATTAGACAACCAATGGCTGGTTGGCTCATCCTTTTGGAGATATTTTCTTACCTAAACTGAGAAACAAAGCAACCACAGGCAGATTGAAGGAAACTTCAAAATGAAGGAAACTTCATTTTATTAAAAAAAGAAAAGAAAAGAAAGATGTGTAACAAGAAAAATGTAGACGTTTATGCTTTTAATGACAATATTTGTGGTTGATTTGCCATTCTTTTAAGAATACTTTAATTGAATGGAAACTAATTAAGGAGAGAAGCAACCTAGAACTAAGGAGAAATTTCCTGACAGTTAGAACAATTAATCAGTGGAACAGCTTGCCTCCCGAAGTTGTGGGTGGTCCAACACTGGAGGTTTTTAGGAAGAGATTGGACAAGCATTCATCTGGAATTTGCTGCGTGAGCAAATGGACTAGAAGACCTCCAAGGTCCCTTCCAACTCTGTTATTCTGTCATTGTTCAGCTTAAAATGGCATACAGGTGACCGTGCTTGAATACTGGTTTCTCCAGATAAATCAGCACATTCCATGGTTTGTCCTTGCTCTTTTTGTATAGTGAGAGCAAAGCATGACTGTATTAAGAGCCGAGGTGGCGCAGTGGTTAGAGGCAGTACTGCAGGCCACTTTAGCTGACTGTGATCTGCAGGTCAGCGATTCAAAATCTCACCGGCTCAAGGTTGACTCAGCCTTCCATCCTTCCGAGGTAGGTAAAATGAGGACCCAGATTGTTGGGGCAATGTAAATATACATTGCTTACTGGTGTAAACCGCTTAGAGAGTGCTTGCACTGTGAGGCGGTATATAAATCTCACAAATAAATAAATAAATATTAGGAATTGTGTCCACTGAAGAGGGACATTTTCACCTTCTGGTGAATTGAGCATAATTTTTGGAATCATGACAATGTCATTTTTGAATGCACCAATGTTTATTTTTGCTACAATGAGATTCTTGTGGAGTTCTTCCATGATCATCCGTGTTCCATTGCAAAGTCTTGGGAGATCCAAGTTCCTCATTAAAATGATGGGAGATCCTATCTTCAATTTAGTTTGTGTTGTGGTGGCAATCCAGAGAGATCAGTTGAATGAAGGAATTCTATGGAAAATGAGTAGTATTAGCTCCTTCACTGATAGCACTGAAGCAACAATATTCTTTCATCATTCCATGTAAGTGTCTAATGCACATGGAATTGATTTTTCTTATCATTTCATTGAGGGGAACAAGGTAGAGTAATTTGAGAACATTCTGCAGGATTGTCAAATGAAATCTATACACTTTCCCAAAATACTTGTTGGCAGAACCATACCTTTCTATTTCATCAGTTTGATTTTTATGAATTTTGTCTTCTCCACTATCCAATAAGAACTCAGAACATCTTCCTTCTCCTTCAGTCAATCACATGTTTCTCTTCGGCTGAAACGTGACAAAGCTTTTCCATAAGTATGGCTTTTTTGATGCATGAATTCTCCATATGAGTATGGAAGAAAAGTTTTCCTCTTTTCACAACTGATAGAAACTGATGGAAATCATCACAGCAAATGGATAAAATTTCCCCAAAGGCCTCATTCTTGCCATATTTATCATAAAGAGTCTAGTCTATAGCTTCAATGTTTTTCCTCCTAATCATTGGCTCCAGGGATGGGCTTCAAAAATTTTAACAAGGGATTCTATGCCCGGTTGCTGGATGGGCGTGGTCATAGTAGGTGTGGCCTAGTCAGCCTCCTGCACCATGGCGGGGGGTTGCCCTCCCCGGGCTCCAGAGGCTTTCCTCGAGCCTCCGGGTGGGTGAAAATGGCCTCCCCGGGCTCCAGAGGCCCTCTGGAGGCCAGAAATGGGCTCGTTTCTGGCCTTCCCAAACTTCCGGTAGGCCCATTTTTTGGCCCTCCCTGAGCCTCCATGCGCACCCTGCACTTACCTGCATCCAAAACAGGCCGCGTGGGGGATCCTGGGAGGGGTGAGATGGGGTGGGCAGGGCCAACTAGGAGTGGAATTTGGGGGTTCTCTGAACTGCACAGAATCTTAGCTAGAGGTTCTCCCAAGCCCCTGCGAACCTCCAGCAGCCCACCCCTGGTTGGCTCTCATGCCAGACAATAAGCTTCACATGTCAAAGCAAATTTGCAGTATTGGAGGGTTTTTTTTCATCATTAATAAATGGCATTTTTCATTCTCTTTGATGGATATTTTTAATCTTGAACGTGCTGTTCTAGCAATAGCACTTAGAGTTATATACTGCTTCATAGTGCTTTACAGCTCTTTTTAAGTTTACAGAGTCAGCATATTGCCCCCAACAATCTGGGTCCTCATTTATCGACCTCAGAAGGATGGAAGGCTGAGTTAACCTTGAGCCGGTGAGAATCGAACTCCTGACAGTCAACAGAATTAGCCTGCAATACTGCATTCTAACCACTGCGCCACCAGTTATCAATGTTGCTACTTATTGCAACATCTCCAGCTCCTCTTAACATTAGGAAGGATCAAATTGGTAACAAATATCTTTCCTGTTCATCCTGGGGCATCAATGAAAATTGTGAGAGTGGCAAAGAAATGGTTACAGGAAGTTGAAAATGAAGATCATGTGATCATGACAGCAACCCAGCAGTGCAGCAGCAACAGCCAGTAGCACTGAAGCAGTCACAACTTCCCCAAATTTCATTCTCTCAGGAGTCATGAGTTCTGGACCCTATTCCAGTGGCGGGTTGCCGTCTTACCGGTGCCGGTGCACTGTGCGCGCATCTCCAAGTTTCGGGGGAGCTTGCACTCGCTATGTGCACGTGCCCCCTCGCACGATTTTGCTTCTGCACATGCACAGAAGCAAAATTGCGCCAAAATCTTGCGAGGGGATGCATGCGCGTGAGAGATTTTGGCGCAATTTTGCTTCCGCACATGCGCAGAGGCAAAATCTTGCTGAAATGATGCGCTTGCGTCCCCTCAAAAATTTCGGCGCGATTTTGCTTCTGTGCATGCGCAGAAGCAAAATCAACCAAAAATCACGGGGGGGAAATGACATCACACGCGGTGGACCGGCAGAGAGGGCTCTGGAGCGGTCGCACGCAAATTGCGCAATCAGCCACTCCCTATCAGAGCTGCACACTGGGCAGCTCCGGCAGGAACCCACCTCTGCCCTATTCACAATAAAGGAATGGATGATGAAGGTAATGGAACTTGCTGAGATGGACAAATTGACAGCTTTGATCAGAGAAAAGGCTTTTTCTAAGTTTAATGCCAATGGGGAACATGCTTTGGACTTCTTTGCATAAAACAGAAAAAAAACAAACATGACATATGGTTTTGATCAATTGAAAAAAATAATAGGGTTATAGAAAAAAATGAAAGTTATGTTGTAACCATAGAACAAGAGGTTAATTTACATTTGTATTTATAACTGCTGTAAAAGAAAATTAGCAGTTACTTCTTTTTACTTTTATCCTTTCCTTTTTCTGCTTTTGGCTTTGTCTTTTTTCTTTGCTTTTCTCTTCTACTCAAAATATTAGTTTCTGTTTTTGTCTTTTTTGTTTAAAATTCTGATAAAGTTATTACAAAAAAAGAAGAAGAAACCTAGTTAAAAAAACAATTTGTAATCTGAGACAGATGTCTTGGAAACTCAGTTTTAACTGTCCCACAATACTCCAGAATTAACTGTATGCTGAGGCAGAGTAAGAAATTTAAAAGAGTTGATTAAAAGTGTTGGCTTAACAATATTTTCTCACCCCTGTAAAGGATTGCCACAACTGGCAGTGAAATTTCTTGTGCTGAGGTTCTGGATGTCCCAAAGGTGCTTTTTTTAAAGAGGCAACTGGACTTTCTGGTTACCAGAAAGTATACCAGAAGGTCCATTTGCCTCTTGAAAAAGCACCTTTGGCACAACCATGACCTGGATGACTGAGAATCTCCATAGACATGGTTCTGGATGATTTGATTTCTGTTCCAGTGGTTTTTGGTTCTAATAAACTGCAATATGTTGTATTTTGAAGGCTTCTCAGCAGCTTCCAACATTGATTTTAGATTACCTTTCAATTTAACTGGTTTAAAATTTATACTCTCAATATTTTGTTGTTGTTGTTTTTAATGTGTATTTTGTTTATTTGTATCCCTAGTTGCCTTGAGAAGAAGGAACACTATAAAAATAATAATGTAACACAAAGTAATCTGACATCACAATTTAGCAATACATGATAATGTATTGTACGCTTTAGACGTCAACATTTGAGGAGTTACTTTTCTCCAAATGAAACTGGAAAGCTTTGACATGTGATTAAGTTCTAAGCATGATTCTAGGCATCCAATATTTGTGTTTTTAACAGTGGTTACCTGACTGTTTCAGCTAGATCTCCTCAGGGTATTCTATCCACATTGACTTCAATGAAGAACATGAATTTAAAATGCACAAAACCATTTGCTGTTGGATGCTGTTGGAAAAGACTGACTGTTATTTCATAGTTGCTGTTTATTGGCAATTTCTGTAGACACAAATTACCTGAATGAGATACAGGCTTTTGTCATTTGTTGATTTATCAAACTTCAGGGAGCTGGGAATGACAATATATCTAAATGTATAGACAATAAATAATTTGCAACATCAAGGCTGTAAAAATGAAACAAGCCAAATTGTGATTAAAAGCAGTTATGGTGCTAAACTAGAGACTGCTTTTTCAAAGCTGTTGTGAAAACAGCAAAAAAGAAAAAAGAAAGAAAGCAATTTCCTTAAGTGCCTTTTCAAGAGTCTATTCTAAAAAAGAGGGTGAGCTTATTATACAAAAAGATGTTGGATTCAGACATTCAGTTGATGGCACTTCACCACACAGGAGTTTTCACTCTGCACAGTCCCCAACTACTTGACCTCCTATAAATTTAAGAGTTGCTTTGTGTTTAGCAATGCTAAAGATAACTGTGATCCCAAATCTCAACTCACACTTCATCTATTAGAGTGATTCAAATAAGTAATGCACCAGAATTGGGTGGAAATCAAGTTATCTTTTGTAACTATCAGTACTTTCATTACTGATATTTATCTGTGACTTTTTAATACCAGTAGCAACACTGATTCTGCATTTCAAATTGTGATTTCCACCTCATTTCCAGGGTCTTTTCTGCTAATAACATGCTTAGAAAGTAAATGTAAGTTTAATATAATAACTATTTTACAGACAAGAATTATGAAATCTCTTATGCATTCAGACAAATTGGTCATTAATAGACACATAGAAACAAATCATATTTACAAACCATTCAAAAGATACAATAAAAAAGTTAAGAAGGAAACAAAAAGACCAGTGCACATGCTCTTCAGCAGCCCATGCTGGGATGAAGCAGGGATGAAGACCAGACAAACAAGGAGAAAACAATACCCTAATCAAGGAATACCCTAATCATGGAGAAAACCGCACCATCACCAATGTTGGCAGGGCAAGGTATTGTATATAAATGGGGAGTAAACCCCAAACTCACTTCCACTGATGATGTTACATAGTTAGGTAATAAGAGACCATATTTTTCGGATTATAAGATGCACCGGAGTATAAGACGCACCTAGATTTTAGAGGAGGAAAACAAGGAAAAAAGTATTCAGAACCAAATGGTGCAGTAATATATTATTTAATAAAATACCAGTGTAGCAGAATACTTTTTACAATCATGTACACTTTTTACAACCATGTACACTTTTTACAACCATGTATACTTTTTACAAACTTCAAACTTGACAGCTTTAAGACTAGTGGACTTCAACTCCCAGATAATAAATCTAAATTCCTCCTCCAGTCATGCTAGCTCAGGAATGGGAGTAGAAGTCCACAAGTCTTAAACTTGCCAAGTTTGAAGACCCTTGCACCCCTAACCTCTAACCCAGGGGTCTTCAAACTTGACAGCTTTAAGACTAGTGGACTTCAACTCCCAGAATTCCTCCTCCAGTCATGCTAGATGGGGTAATTTGCAAAAAATGGCCCATTTTTCGCTCTTTTTTTGCAAAAACAGGGCATGCAGAGGATCTGGGAAGCCTGCAGTGGACTCCTAGGGGGTGGGGGAAGGCAAAAACGCCCCAATTTTTGCAAAAAATGGCCCGTTTTTCGCTCATTTTTTTGCAAAAACAGGGCATGCAAAGGATCTGGGAAGCCTGCAGAGCACTCCTAGGAGGTGGGGGAAGGCAAACCCCCCATTTTTGCAAAAAAAAACGCCCCGATTTTTGCAAAAATTGGATGCGGAGGCAGGGCTTCGGGAGGCTAAAATTGCTGTATTCCGTATATAAGACGCACCAACATTACCACCCTCTTTTTGGGGGCAAAAAGGTGCATCTTATACTCCGAAAAATACGGTATGTCTGCAAGCAACCTCTAAACTCAGGACTCCACAAACCAAAATAAGCAGTTAAAGTAATGCCATAAAAAACCCATCATACATACTTGAATCCAATTCTGCATATATTCCATTGTTTATATTAATTTTATCACGGGTAATTCTTCCCTACATAATTATTTTGTTGGTTTTTACTTTTGTATAAGGACTTATCCGTTATGTCTTAGTTATTTCTTTCTTTTGCTGCAGTAGATGCTTTTATTCTTTTTTCCAGCCAAGATTCTTAGACGGCTTCCAAATTTCTTCTAGAGAGGTTTCTGAGATTCTATTGTTATGAAATTAGGAAAAGTACTGATGTTGAAAATCAATTATTCTTGAATTTGTTGTATTTGTTCTTTTATAAGGAATGTGCAAACATTCAGTCTAAAGTTTTGATTCAGAGTCCATTTCAATGAATACCCTTTCAGACTGTATTGGCAGATCAATTTGATACATCTAATCAAATTGGGTTCCTCAAATCGATCTGGACTTTTTCTGAAGCAAATCAACGGATTGAAACCAGTCGAGGAACTGAATGAAGTCATGAAAATGAGAATTCAAATTGATTTGATTAATCAAAGCTCTTTGGTGATTTGCACATCCCTAATTTTTACTTCAACAATAGGGAGAAATATTTTGGGATTGTCTGCTTCAGGATCCAAATTACCTTCCTGACATGATTGAGGTTGGGATTAGCTACTCTACTTATGAAATTTGCTATGCATCCCCACATACTTGGGTACTGAATCACTCTCTTTGTTATGCCTCCTTCACTGATTATATCACACCGAAGTCTAAAGCAGGCATGGCAACCTATGCACCAAAAGCTGCATCAAGGCCTATTCTCTTTTTCAAAATTTACCTTTCAGATTTTCAAGTGTTTTAAACATCCATAATATCAAGATAAGAGAAGTGGTATGGTAATTATTTTCCATGACAACATATTGGGTATGCTCTAGACTTAACTGGAAGCAAAAAATCTCTACTCAAGCTTTACTCAAGATAGGTTTCAAGGGCAACCTAGAAATCCTGCTGTTATTATTCCATTCACCCAGCTGACCTGGCAACATTACAACCTGAGCTCCTTGATCTCATCTTGAGATTCATTTTAACTGAACATAATCAGTGTTTGGGGAACTTCAGTTTGACTATAACAGATTACAGATTAACAGAGTTGGAAGGGATCTTGTAGGTCATCTAGTCCAAGCCCCGCCCAAGCAGGAGACCCTACACCATTTCTGACTAATGGCAGTCCAATCTCTTCTTGAAAGCCTCCAGTGATGAAGCTCCCACAAGTTCCGAAGGCAACTTCTGTTCCATTGGTTGATTGTGTGCATAAATATGTGTGCGTTTATTTTGTACATCGTTTTATATGTGAAATTATGACTGAAATATTTCTGCACCTATATTGGTTCTCACTGTCAGGAAGTTTCTCCTTAGTTTTAGGTTGCTTCTCTCTTTGTTCAGTTTCCATCCATTGCTTCTTGTTTTGCCTTCTGGTGCTTTGGAAAATACATTGCCCCCCTTCTTTCTGGCAGCCCCTTAAAAGCCTGTTGCCTATCACACTCTTGGGCAAAGCATGTGAGCCCTTTCCTCCTTTCAGTGGTCTATGAAAGTACATCTATAGTATGTAGATAATAAAGTTGAAAAAAGGTGAACAACATTTTTACAGAACTATAGATACATTGGGGCTGGGTGTGACAAGGAATGGCTGGGAGGGGAGGAGCCAGGTGAGGCACCCCTTGTCGTGAGTGACATTGAGTTGGCCACGCCCACCCAGTCACATGACTATGAAGCCACGCCAGCCCAGTCACATGACCATGAAGCCATGCTCACCATCAGATGACCACCAAGACACACCCACAAAATAAGCCACGTCCACAGAACCGGAAGCAAAAAATTTAGAACCCACCCCTGGGCTTCACATTTAACTCAAAGAATTGATTCTAGAACAGCAGATATAATCATTAGAATCCTTTCCATTCCTCCTTTCTTTTTTTTATCAAATTCATGGTTTAAAAATTATTATTGGACAACGTTTGGCTGTCTTATTTTGCCCTATAAATCCCTCTGTTGTCACAGAGCTTAAGTGAGAACTTTTTAAATACTGTTTCACAAATGGTTGTGAACAAATCAAGACATCTAAAAGGAGATTATTTCTTTACCCTGTTCAGCAGAGTTGATGAACGCAGACATAGAGATGTTTCCGAGATCCCAAATAAGCATTTCTAGGTCAAGCTATCAGTGTCTCTTGAATGATCAAACATTGGCAGGTGGGAGAAAAACAGCCAGCATTTGACTTTATGCTGAAAGCTGTGTCATGGCCCCAGCTTATAAATAAGCAATATTTCAGGCATCCTCAGCATACCCATATTGTATAATCACAGATCTGGGCCACAACCCATTTGTTAGCAGCCGTGGGAGCGAAGATATCAAAGGCAGGGATGGTCCCTCTGGACAAGCTATGACAGCTACCCATCTGGAAGGAATTCTGGATTTGAAAACACTTTGTGACTAACAAAAGCACTAAGGAGATTTCTATTTTAATAAAACCCGGTGTCAACTTGGCCTTGATATAAAATGTACATGATCATCAGTCAGAGCCGCAGACGTTAATGGAAGCAGAGCATGTAACTGTATGTAGCAATTCCATCAGAGTCAATAAGAAAGGGAAACCAGATTAGAATTTTCTGTGTCCTAAAGTACAGGTAGTCCCAAAGGTGCTTCCCCCCCCCACCCAAGAGGCAACTGGACTTTCTTGTTTTTTCTTTGAAGACGTTTTGCTTCTCATCCAAGAAGCTTCTTCAGCTCCGACTGGATGGTGGGGAATGGAAGGATGGAACCATCCAGGCAGAGCTGAAGAAGCTTCTTGGATGAGAAGCGAAACGTCTTCAAAGAAAAACCAGAAAATCCAGTTGCCTCTTGAAAAAAAAAAGCACCTTTGGAAAACCCTGGATGACTGAGAATCTCCATAGATATTTAAAGTACAGGTAGTCCTCAACTTACAACAGTTCCTCAAAGTTACAACGGCACTGAAAAAAGTGACTTAAAACCATTTTTCATACTTATGACCATTGCAGCATCCCCATGGTCATGTGACTTACGTTCGGATGTTTGACAACTGACTCACACTTATGACGGTTGCAATGCCTCATGTGAATCCCCTTTTGCAACCTTCTGACAAGCAAAGCCAATTGGGAAACCAGATTCACTTAACAACCGTGTTCCTAATTTAAGAACTGCACTTATGAAATAGCAATAGCAATAGCAATAGCACTTAGACTTATATACCGCTTCATAGTGCTTTACAGCCCTGTCTAAGCGGTTTACAGAGTTCAGCATATTGCCCCCAACAATCTGGGTCCTCATTTTACCGACCTCAGAAGGATGGAAGGCTGAGTCAACCTTGAGCCTGGTGAGATTTGAACAGCTGAATTGCTGAACTAGCAATCAGCTGAAGGTTGCAGTGCTGCTTTTAACCACTGCGCCACCTTGGCTCCTATGTGGAGAGAAAAGTCGTAAGAACTCACTTAACCAATTTCTCACTTAGCAACATAAATTTTGGGCTCAATTGTGGTCATAGGTTGAGGACTGCATGTACTAAGATATGGATTATTTATGGGACTTTCGCTTCTTGAGGACATCTCTCCCTCCCACCAGATTGGATAAGGGAGGGACACTCATAAGACAGCAGCATTTAAGGGAAGAGACCCGGAGTGTGCCTACCTTATCTGATAGCACCTAGGAAACGTGCCTTTTACATCGCATCCCTCACCCTATGCAATATCCCTCCCTCTTGATTTCTAGTTGACTGTTCTGTCCCCAGTTACGAATGTAACAAAAACACACGGTTTGAATGAAGTTAGTTTAATTAATGAACCACTGCTAATAACAGGCTTAGCAGTGGCGAAACACGCAAATCAAAAGAAACAATCCTAGTTTGCAGAAAGTCAGCTGCTAATTAGTCTTCATTAGCAGCTAGCGTAAGTTCAGTCAGTCTTAGCTCAAAACAAAGGCAATTAGTTCTGGTTATCTCACGTAATGTCCGAAGGCTTGGCCAAATGCCCAGGAGTTTTTCTTGATAAGAAATCCAACGCAGGAAAAACAGAACTTCACAATACAAGGCACGACAGAGATCCCAGTCTGAACTATTGTTTCCTGCAGCTTTCCAGCTGCCTCTACTGTTCTTAAATAGATGAGGGGAGTGGCCAATTAGCCCCCAGTCTTACTCCTGAGGAGACCTCTTCAGGAGTAAACCTTCCTGCCTCTTGGCAGCCCTGCGTGCTCTTGCATTCAGGAAAGGAGTAGCCCCTCCTTTCTCATCACTGCCAAGAGGTGCTGGAGGTTCCAAAGGCCCTGGCTGCACAGGCTGCTGGCGGGCCACAACATTGACCCCCCATTCAGAGGTGGTATTCAGTTACTTTCCCTACCGGTTTGCAAATGTGAGCACACATGCACGCTTCATTAGCATGCGCCCCTTCTGCGCATGCACTTTGCTTCAAAACATGCCTAAATAGGACAGCATAGTGCCGGGGCAGGCGGGCCCACCTGCAGGTCGCCACTACCAGTTTGCCCGAACCGGTCCGAACCAGCTGAACACCACCTCTGCCCCCCATTCCTTTGACCTTCCAAAAAGAACTCAAATCTTGGCTTTCCCCCAAAGTGCTGGGACAGGTGAAAGAAGCATGACAAGAGTATGTTGTGGGTTGTCTCCGGCGCTTTCTGCTTTCGCTTTTACTGCTTTCATTTCATTGTTTTGTATATATTACTTTTATTCTTGGGTTGCGAGCCCACCAGAGTTTAGCTTAAGATGGGTAGCCATATAAATATTTAAACTAAATAAATAAATACTTCGAAAAGGTTTTGAAACTATTCTTGAAATGTCTGTCTAAAGTTACATCATATTACTCTTCTTTGTACAATCTATCCTATCTAATCTTCAAAACCATAAATCACACATTCATTTTTTTTCATTTTTACTCTAGTGCTAAGAGGCTTCCAGTCATCAATACATATAGATAATGTCTTTTCTGTAATCAAAGTCAATTTATCCAATTTAGCAAAATGTGTCAACTTCACCAACCATTTCTCCATAGTGAGTAGCGTCAAATCTTTCAATCTCTGGGCATATAGTAAATTTACTTCCATGCATTCTTTTTTCTGTTTATCCATTGGCCCTAAAAGAAAAAAATTCTAGCTTCTATATACTATTAAAACTCTCACAATAGGGTGAATTGGTGCATCATAGGGCAACAATTTTTGAACCAAGGTATGGGCTAACTTACAAAATGTCTCCAAAATCTGGGTCCCATGATTCCCGAAAGAATGAGTTTTGGGAAAGGTGTGACTGCTTCAGTGCTACTGGCTGCTGAGCTGCTGTTGTGGACATGTGATCTTCATTTTCAACATTCTGTGACAGTTTTCCAGCCAGTCTCGCAATACTTTACTCCCTCCCCTACCCAACAGCAGCAACCTACCTGCCTGCTGGGAAGGGACGAGAACAGAAGAAGATTCCTGATACTCCCTGGCAGATTCCCTCCAGGATACTGAGTGGGAAAGTTGACAGGAAGTCAGATGTCACACCTGTTCTCACTGCTGTTTTTGCCCGCTGGTGGTCATTCTGTTTCTCTGTTCAGGTAAGGAAATATGTTTGGAACAATAAACTAAGAGGGCATGGATTGTTGATCTTTAAAATCCTCTGTATCAAATATCTATTTGAATCCAATTTTTATTATTGTTTAGGAGTTTCAAATACAGTCTTGAATTATTTTTTCCCAACAGAGTCATTCCAAAATAGTAATGCCCCCAAATAGCAAAATCAATATGATGATGATGTTCATCCATCGTGTTCAAAGAGGACCTTGACATCTATCAAATCAGGGGGGATGTCAAGATTTGTGCGTGAATTTGATTAAAGTGAGGAGAGGTGCGCATAGTCAGCCTCACTCTCTCTTCCCAGATTCCATCTTGCTCCAAATAGCAGGACAAGAGTCGAGACAGTTGGAGATGGGCTGGGCGCAGTGGTCTTTTGTGTCTTGCCATGCTCTTAGTGTACCACATCGCTTGCAGAGACCGCCTTCATGACCGTTGTCCTATTCTAGTAGATTTCATTTGCTCAGTCCTCCGGAATCTGACTTCACATGCTTGGGATAGACAAGTCCCTATCTCACCGGAAGTCAATGACCCAATGGCTACTCTCAACCTGGTTTGGCCAGCCTGTCGAAGCTGTTGGGGTGTGGCCGCTGCGCATGCTACAGCTGCTAGGAGCCACAGGTGAGAGCTGAGTGACAGCTGGGGACCAAAGGTGAACAAGCTGCCCTAAAAGCTGCCCTAGAATGAGCTGCCATAAAAGGACATGACATGCCCCTACACCAGAGGTGCTACCCCTCCCTGAGCACCCCATACACCACAGCAAAATCAATATATACAGTATATGGAAGGAAGGAAGGAAGGAAGGAAGGAAGGAAGGAAGGAAGGAAGGAAGGAAGGAAGGAAGGAAGGGAGGGAGGGAGGGAGGGAGGGAGGGAGAGAGGGAGGGAGGGAGGGAGGGAGGGAGGAAGGACCTAGAATATGGCTTTATGTATATGGCTCTACAAACATGACTGAACATAATATTAATCTTTAATTATAAATACATTATTGGGCTGAAACTAGCATTTCTAGGACAGTACATCTGCCTCTCTTGAATTTTGAAGCATTGGCAGACATTACAAATCAACTAGCTTTTGACACTGTGTCACTCATATGATCAATCTTTAAAGACAAATGCAGTTTGGGCATTCCCTGTTAACAAGCACTTTATGACTGTGAAATCATGTTTTATTAGCTTTCATAGAGCCACCCCACCATCACCTTTCATTTTCATTAACCTACATCTTAGTGCTCCTGTATGGTTGTGGGCAAATTATGTCCCTTTTCTCATTAAATCAAACTGATTTATTTCTCCTGTAAAAATGAAGACAAAAAGTTCTATTAAGTCGATACTTCAATATGTATCTGAACAGAATAAAAGGCAATGTGTTAAGTAAGGACAAATATTTATCAGGAGTATTCAACCTATTCTGTTATGCAGTGTTCCAATCCCAAAAGCAGGTCATTGGGACCTCAGAACAAATCTATTCTGGATGTTCTGAAAGTGGGATGACCTTGTTCTTTGGCTATTTTTGGAAAAGTTGGAATGCATCTCTTTTGATCTCAAACCACTTCAAGAATATTTGGAGTAGCTCATGTCAAGATGGAACATTTCTTAATGGCACATTTTGTATGGCATCCTCTAATTGTTATCATTTCAATGCAAGATTCATATTGTTCCCCGAGAAGGAAGAAATGTTGCTGTTCCAATTGCCTTTTGGTGTAAGAGATGGTTTACATCTCTGAGATCCCTCTACAAATAGCAAAGCAAGAATGGAGTGAAATTTCCCAATGGAATGGGAAACTCACTGGTCAACTTACTGCAGCCAACTCACTGAAGCCAACTCTCCACAGTGTCAGGCCAAAGCCATCTTTGATTGGAGACTTTGGCCTGCCACACTTTATGCTTTAGAATGTATTCTTGCTGTGGGAACTTGGGAGGGGCTGTTGCATGAGGGATGTAGAGATGTAGCCATAACAATTTCCTTCTAGATTCTCAAGGCATCCTTTGTTCAGCATCTGCCCGGAAGCTGATGGGAGTAACGGAAACGTTGGCAAAAGAGGACTGGTCAACATGATGAACTTGTGGGTGTGGGGCAAGGGAATGAACTTTAAACTGGGTGGAGAAACCCTCATAGCTTTAGATTCGAGTTTCTCACAGATGTGCCAATAAATTGGAACTTTGAGGAATACTTTGCCTCGGACTCTGATTTAGTTTTGGATGCTATTTGGAACCCTGACACACAGCCAACTTGCCACAGGACAATTCAACAAATACAAAAATGAAATTAATTTCAACAGAACCGTGGCCAAGAATAATAAAATAAAGACAGTCAATCCAGAAATACAAGAGTTACAATAATTTCAATAAAAACGTGGTCACCAATAATAGAAGTAACTGAATGAAATGATTAATACAGCATTGAATTATCCCGTGTTGAGTTGGCCATGGCGAGTTGCCCTAGACCCGTGATGGCGAACCTATAGCACGGGTGCCACAAGTGGCACGCGGAGCCATATCGGTGGGCATGCGAGCTCAGGTCCGGCGTGCATGTGTGCACCAGCCGGCTGATTTTCGGGCCTTTTGGGCCCACTGGGTCAGAAATGAATCCATTACACTCCTTTAAAACTCAGAAGGATGTTAATATTTGAAATGAATTCTGCAGTTTATTTGGGGAATGTGGAAGAAAGCTTGCAGTCATTTCATTACCCAGCTAAGTAACATGATCAGTGCAAGTGAGTATGGGATTTGCTACCTGTTTACATATAGTAGGATATTAGTACACCAAAGGTTGCTGTTGGTTGGGCAGTGTTGCAAAATAGATGTTACTCTAGCCCAGTGTTTCCCAACCTTGACAACTTGAAGATGTCGCTGGCTGGGGAATTCTGGAAGTTGAAGTCCAGACATCTTCAAGTTGCCAAGGTTGGGAAACACTGCGTCTAGCCTTTTCTCTCTCACCATGCTGAATTAACAGATATTTGGTGGGTCATTGATGGCTTTGTAATTTTGTGAGGCAGCTGACATATCTTTACTTAACTGTCCTCTATAGCCTGGGGGACAGAATTTTAAAAAGTCAAGATGGTGGCCGTTTTTTAATTTGATATTTTTTGACATTGCTCTTTCCTGAGATTCACTAGTACCTATTTTGCCAGACCCAGCCTTTATATATGTGTACTCACTTTCTCTTTCTCCCAGTTTTTCCTCTATCTATTAGAAAATTACCACTGCAGCCAGCCGCCCACCACTTCCGGTAAGGCAGGGGTGTCAAACTCAAGGCCCGTGGGCCAGATCTGGCCCATGGGGTGCTAAAATCTGGCCCACAGAGGCCTGCCTGGAAATAGAAAAGGATGTGTAGATAGCAGTGTTCCAATATCTCAGGGGTTGCCTCAAAGAAGAGGGAGTCAAGCTATTCTCCAAGGCACCTGGGGGTAGAACAAGAAGCAATGGGTGGAAACTAAACAAGGAGAGAAGTAACTTAAAACTAAGGAGAAATTTCCTGACAGAACAATTAAGCAGTAGAACAGCCTGCCTCCAGAAGTTGTGAATGCTCCAACACTGGATGTTTTTAAGAAGATGTTGGATAACTATCTGTCTGAAGTGGTGTAGGGTTTCCTGCCTAAGCAGGGGGATGGACTAGAAGACCTCCAAGGTCCCTTCCACCTTTGTTGTTGTTGTTGTTGTTGTTGTTGTTGTTGTTGTTGTTGTTATTATTATTATTATTATTATTATTATTATTATTATTATTATTATTATTATTATTATTATTATTATTATTTCTGTGGTGCTTCTGCTGGCGAAAGTGGGGCACAGGAGGGCTGTGCCATGCCCCATTTTGGCCGGCAGAGTGCTGCAAGAGGTGTCCATCCCATCTCTCCCCACCCCCCACCCCCGGCCAGCCTGTGGAGGAGAACTACCATGCCGATCCGGCCCTCGAAGTAATCCAGTTTGACATTCCTGCTTGTCACGATGTGAATTTTGATTGTCAGCTGTGCTCATATACTGTTCTCTATGATATTTAGAGATTCCTAGCAAAGCAGTCACGTGATGAGTGATCTGCGCATGTACAACATTCCATTCATTTCTTTTTTTCTGCTGCTGTCCTTCGTTGAAGAAGGACGTGTGTTCTTTAGATTGCAGAGATATAGCGCTTAGGTTTTATATTCTTTTATACTGAAATAAATATTTTATTACTTAGACAATATTCTCGGGCTTTATTTTTCACAAGGATCAGATTCAAGGGAAAAAGATCTTATCACCTCTAACCGTAAATTCTTATTCCGTCACTGCTGTAAGGTGTCCCTTTGAAAACTACAAACTGTAGCACATGGACATTTCATTTCTGCAGTGTGGGGTGTGCAGCTGTTCTTGCTGCCTTCAGAAGCAGAAAGAACAAAACGTTGGACAGTGTAAGAGCGAAAGGGAGACCTATCTCCCGTGGCAAAACTTTAATGAAATGCTATTAAGGAAAAAATCTTTTACTATCCTGTCCTGCAGGCAAACTGGGATTAAAATCTGTGCTCTCAGCATAAATGCAGTTTAAAGGCAAGAACGCTCCCATCCCGTAGACTGTTTTGGCACCGGCTACACTGGCTAAGAGTTGGTAAGATGGTAAAGTATCCAAGAAATCAGCTGGATAGGATTTGACTGTCACTGCATGTTTGCACCAGCTCTTAATATTGAATTCAGGTAGTCCTTGAATTACAATCATTCGTTGAATGACTGAAATTACAACAGCATTGAAAAAAAGGGGCTTATGACTGGTTTTCACACTTATGAGTGTTGCAGCATCCCCATGATCATGTGATCAAAATTCACTTGGAAACTGGCAGGTATTTATGACAGTTGGACTGTCCTAGAGTCACGTGATCACCATTTGTAACCTTCCCAGCCAGTTTCTGACAAACAAAGTCAATAAGGAAAGCCAGATTTGCTTCACAACCACACAATTTACTTAACAGCTGCAGTGATTTACTGAACAACTGTGGCAAGAAAGGTCAGAATGGGGCAAAACTCACTTAATGCCTGCCTTGCTTAGCAATGGAAATTTTGCTGGCCGTAAGTTGAGGACAAGCTATAGAAGAAGGTGGAAATCTAAATGGAAACGATAGGTAGTCCTTCAATTTAGGACCATGATTGGAACCAGAATTTCCATTGTTAAATGATGTGGCCATTAAGTGAATCACCACATGATCACACCTGATGGTATGACTCAGGGGTGGGTTCTAACTTACCTCGCTGCCGGTTTGCTTCCTCCTGCGCCGTGTGGGCGCGCGCACATGCGCAGTGCCAAAAAATCCAAAAATAATAATAACAATTTTTAAAAAGCCAAAAACAAGATGGCGATCGCATGCACAGTGCTGGAAACTTGGCTTCTGCACATGCTCAGAAGAAAAAAAAATTAAATTTTTTTTAAAAAGCCAAAAACAAGATGGCGACCAGATACACAGTGCTGGAAACTTGGCTTCTGCACATGCTCAGAAGAGAAAAATATATAAAAAATTCAAAAAAATTAAAAAAATTAAAAAAAATAAAAAAAATAAAAAAAATAAAAAAATAAAAAAAAATAAAAAAAAATAAAAAAAAAATAAAAAAAATAAAAATTTAATTTTTTTTTTTTAAAAAAGATGGTGGCGCCCACGGACCGGCACCGGCCGAACCAGTTCCGTGATGTCATTGTGATGTCCCCATCAGGTTGCTACCAGTTTGGGCGAACCGTTCCGAACCGGGAGGAACCCACCTCTGGTATAACCTTGCACTGCTGTAGTTGTTAAGCAAATCACATGGTTGTTAAGTGAACCCAGCTTCCCCTGTTGACGTTGCTTGTTGGAAGCCTGCTTAAGAATATTGCAATTCACAATCATGTGATATGGGATAGTGCAACCATTGTAAATATATGCCGGTTGCCAAGAGTCTGAATTGCAATCACATGACCATATAATGCTGCAACAATTGTAAGTGCAAGGACTGGTTGTAAGTCACATTGTTCAGCTCTGCTGTAACTTTGAACTGTCTCTAAATGAATGGTTGCAAGTTGGGGACCCCTTTACATTTTTTTCTCTCCTATCCTTTATTTTCTTCTCCCTTCTGGCTAATTATACTTGTTCTCCTCCTTACCTTTCCACTATCTCCATTTCTACACATCTGTACTTAAAATACTTGCCTTGTAAACCATCAGGACAAAAGTATGTAAAAACAACCTGGTGCTCTTTTATTGTCTTATTACTCTGTGAAATATCTCAATGCATGCAGATTTTAAGCCTTCTTATTGCCAAGTCTGCACTGCTGCCAGAAAAATGTGCTTGAGCCTAGTTCATAATGTAATGGTGGATATGGCTGAAATAAGGAAAGGGCAGAGACAGAGCCCAAAATGGACAAGACCTTCCTTCCTTCCTTCCTTCCTTCCTTCCTTCCTTCCTTCCTTCCTTCCTTCCTTCCTCCCTCCCTCCCTCCCTCCCTCCCTCCCTCCCTTCCTTCCTTCCTTCCTTCCTTCCTTCCCCCTTTGTTCTTTAAATTACTCATCTTTCTCTTTGAGTATCTCATCAACTCCATCCAAGTACAATTTTCTCAATCTTCTTTTTCACCCATTTATTCTTGTTTGGTTCTTATTTATTTATTTATTTATTTATTTATTTATTTATTTATTTATTTATTTATTTATTTATTTATTTATTTATTTATTTTTATTTAAATGGATTTCTATGCCGCCCAACTCCCGGGGGACTCTGGGCGGCTCACAACATATCAGAATCCATTCCACAGTATAAAAAATACAATAATTAAAAAGTACAAAAATTAAAAAGAGTACCTCACATTTATTATACTTTAATCTTCATTCATGCTGTCTACATCAGTCAAACCACTTTGGTATACTTCTTTTGTACTCATTATTCACTGTTGTTTTAAATACTTATTCATTCAAGGTCCATTCGCTCTTGGTCCCATCTCGTCTAGTTTTACTGTATGCATTTCTTAAGTACCCATTCCCATTGTATTCAACTAATATGTTTCTTCTTGCACATCAAAGTCTCTCATCTAGAGAATGAAGTGGGCAAAGCTATGCTTTTATACACAGCAATCTTAACTTAGTTCAACAAGATCTTCCGATCTTGTGCGCTACTTCTTTGAGTTGTTCTATGCTATGGCTGATGTCAGCTTTGAAGTCGTTGAGCCACCATGTTCTTTGGCAGTCTGGTTTCCTTTTACCACTGATTCTTCCAAGCATAATTGCTTTCTCCATTGAATTCTCCTGCATGACAAACAAACAACCTACCGCCCAGGGGCGGGTTCCTAATTTTTTTACTACCACTCTGTGGGCGTGGCTTGTTTTGTGAGTTTGGCTTGCCAGCCATGTGACCAGGTGGATGTGGCTTGCCGGCCATGTGACTGGGTAGGCGTGGCTTCTTGGACTGCTGAAGGGAGGGGAACTGAGATAGGTTCTGCCGCCCATTCCCCCTCCCCTCAGCAGCTCGAGAAGCCTCAAACGTGCGAAAATGCCTAGGATCATCACCGCGTGTTCGTGGCTTCTCGGACTGCTGAAGGGAGGGGAATGGAGATAGCTCCTGCCACCCGTTCTTTCAGTGTCTCACATGCTCCCTCAGCCATCCTCCCCTGCTTGGACTCACTGTGGGATAGGAAGGCAGTGCATGCGCAGTGCCGGAAGCTCAGCTTCTGGGCATGCGCAGAAGAAAAAAAATTTTTAAATGTAAAAAAAATTTTTTTAAAATCGTGGTGCCCAGGCACCAGCAACTGACCGCACCGGTACTGTGACGTCACCAGCGGGCCGCTACCGGTACTATAGAGTGGACCGCACTGGTAGGAACCCACCACTGCTACTGCCCCATATTTGTACAAAATAATAATTCAAAGCTATTCACTTTGTTACATGCTAGGATATGTACTTACTTTTGTGTGTATGTATGTGTATACAGACACACACAACTTATAAGTCATTTTAAGCAGAAATACATCATCTTCAGTATTTCTACCCAAGGTCTCATTGTACAGAGAAACAGTCTTTTAGGGGGAAAAAACCCATGGCTTCTATAGCCAAAAATAAGTAGATACAAATCACGGTATCTTTGCTTGAATAATTTTCCAAAACTCTTTGCTGTGATAATTTTACGGCCTAAACAATTTTCCACACTTTTAAGCACCACCAATGTTCTTCAGTTTACCAATGTTTTGCAGTATCAAACCGAGCAGTTAGCTGTGGAAATTGCATCAATTTATATGCACGATGACATAAAGACAATAAACCAAGGGTAAGATTCATGCAGAAAGATAGTTGGGTGATCCTTTTAATTTCTGATCATTTTCTCCACACCTAAAGGATGTTGAACGGAAGAAGCTGATTTACAGGTGATGGCATTAGAGACTTCCGATCTGCCCTTCATAGCAAACTATTCATAGCATAGGGGGGGCTGGGTCATTTCAGAGACTGCTTCTTCCCGATTACATCTCTCCACCCGATCAAATCCAGCAGAAGAAGTCTGGTATGAATCCTGAATGCTGAAGAGCTACATCTGCTGGGATTCAAGGTTTTTTCTGCTACAGTGTCCACTTTATAGAACCATGATGGCGAACCTATGGCATGTGTGCCACAGGTGGCATGTGGAGCCATATCTCCCAGCACGCGAGCCATTATCCTAGCTCAACTCCAGCGCACATGCGCGCGCCAACCAGCTGATTTTTGGCTCATGCGTTCTGGGAGGGCATTTTTGGGGGGCGGGGAGGCCGTTTTTGCCCTCTCCAGGCTCCAGGGAAGCCTCTGTCAGTCGAAAAATGGGGGAGCGGGGGAGGGGTTGTGTGCGCATGCACAGGGGGGCAGCATGGGGGCAGTCATGCGTGCATGCGCATGGGGGTGGGGGGCATTGAGTTATGGGTGTGGGCACACGCATGCGTACGCTTTTGGCATGGAAAAAAAGGTTCGCCATCATTGTTATAGGACATCACCCACCCCAGGTGAGGTTTGGCTTTATCCCTGTTCATTTTGTGTAAGTCATTCAAAACCTGGTTAAGTCATCAGGCTTGGGAGTCACAAGGGAATGGGGAGCTACTGAGGTGGCTCCATTGCTGTTCATATCTATTGCCCCTCCTCTTGCCTTTTAATCACCATTTTAATTTTTACTTGTTAACTGCTTTTTATATTATTGCTTTATTGCTATTTTTTTTCATTGCCCACCACCCAGAGTCACATTCTTTGAGATGGGTATCTATAGAAATATGATGATACATAAAGAAAATAAATTAATTCTCAAAACTGGCTACTTACAGCTATCAACCCTGTCTGGTAATAGCAATAGCAATAGCAATAGCAATAGCAATAGCAATAGCAATAGCAATAGCAATAGCAATAGCAATAGCAATAGCAATAGCAATAGCAATAGCAATAGCACTTAGACTTATATACCGCTTTACAGTGCTTTAAAGCCCTCTCAGCGTTTATAGAGTCAGCATATTGCCCCCAACAATCTGGGTCCTCATTTTATCCACCTCGGAAGCATGGAAGGCTGAGTCAACCTTGAGCCTGGTGAGATTCGATCTGCCAAATTGCAGGCAGCCGGCAGTCAGCAGAAGTAGCCTGCAGTACTGCATTCTAACCACTGCACCACCACGGCTCTAATCAAGTAGTAATAGTAATCAACAGACCATTGGGCACCAGGGACTTCTTTACAAGATTTCAGGCTGCTCCAGCACAAGGCAGCCTTTCTCAAAGTTATGGACACAAGACATCCTCTACCTTCCCATCTTTTCTTACAATGCATGATGCATTTTCTGACTGTGGCTGCCCCACTGATCTCTGATCAGTACTCTCAGTGGCCATTTTGTCCTAGATTGCTGGACTGCTTGTTTTACAAGTTTACTTCTGCAATGATAAAACAAGTGAGATATTTTCCCCCTCTAAAAAATCAAGTAAAATTAAGAGCTCACTAGGTTAGTTTCTCCTTCTAGCTCAAATGACAGTAAGAATGGTGTATTTCCCCCCTTGCTTTCCTCTCAAAGGTCACTGATGAAATAGTGGAAGGCAAACCGCTCCCCTTCTTCCTTCTCCTCGGGTAATATTGGACAAGAATTCTGTCACTTCCTCTTTGCAGCTCCAAAATGATGAAATGATATTTGTGTGTCCTCTTTTTACTGGAACCCTAGTATTTGCACCTTAGCCAGGAAGTTGTCAAAAACAAGGGGCAGCCTAAGGAGAAAGCTCATGTCAATAGAAACTGCATCTTCAAAGACGTGACCGTGGAAGAGAAATCAATTGAGCCACAGTGGTGCAGTGGTTAGAATGCAGTACTGCAGGCTATTTCTGCTGACTGCCGGCTGACTGCAAATTTGGCAGTTCAAATCTCACCAGGTTCAAGGTTGACTCAGCCTTCCATCCTTCCGAGGTGGGTAAAATGAGGACCCAGATTATTGGGGGCAATATGCTGACTCTGTAAAACCACTTAGAGGCATGTAAAGCACTGTAAAGCGGCATATAAGTCTAAGTGCTATTGCTACTAATTGGTGCTTGCTTTCCTAGAAGAAGTAGGAGAGGTTTTGGAACAAGGGAATTTGAGAGCTGCCATAAATATGATCTAGGCCACTCATGTCCAACCTTTTGGCTTGCTTGGACTTCATTGAGTGAAGAGGAATTGTCTTGAACTGCACATAAAATATAGTTGATGTATAAAATAAGTATAAATAATGTTAAACATTTATGATTTTTGTGGAGCTGTATTAAAAGTTATCCAGGGCCCATGGGTCACAGGTTGGACCCACCTGATCTAGACAAGGACATCACCAAGGTGAAGAAAGGACTGAAATCTAGAGAGGGATTTCTTAAGACGACTTCATTTCAAAATGGTTTATGCTCAGCAATCAAGCAGTTCAGGGTTGCAGTGTGGAAGTGTCCCAGATAAGGAATGGATGATGACAACAACAGTGATAATAATGATGATTGATGATCATGACAATAATGATTTATCTGGTTTTGGTAGCACCAAATAAATAAATGGAAAACATAAACATGGCCAAAGGGTTCGCCTGTCTGTTTTTAAGACACACAAAGCCCCAATAATTTAATAGTTCAAGCATGTGGTATATTACTATAATGGAAAAGTCAGCTCATATTAATCAACTATAACAGGGCTGAGCTCAACTTCATGTGTATTTTTAAAATTAAATTGTGTGATGTTATTCTCTAGACCCGTGGTAGCGAACCT
This sequence comes from Diadophis punctatus similis, assembly GCA_023053685.1. Lineage (NCBI taxonomy): Eukaryota > Metazoa > Chordata > Lepidosauria > Squamata > Dipsadidae > Diadophis > Diadophis punctatus. The sequence continues at coordinate 5,945,701 of JALIGW010000003.1, read as the reverse complement.
ATGGCATGCGTGCCACAGGTGGCATGTGGAGCCATAGCGGCCGGCACGCGAGGGTTGCCCACCGGCAAACCGGAAGTGCGGAAAAATGCACTTCCGGTTTGCCGGTGTGCTGTTTTTTGCACTCCGGAGGGTTCAGGGAAGCTCCCTGAAGCTCCGGAATGCAAAAAACTACAAAACGGACAAACCGGAAGTGCACTTTTCCGCACTTCCGGTTTGTCCGTTTTGTAGTTTTTTGCATTCCGGAGCTTCAGGGAGCTTCCCTGAACCCTCCGGAGTGCAAAAAACAGCACACCGGCAAACCAGAAGTGCGTTTTTTTCGCACTTCCGGTTTGCCGGTTTCGTCGTCCCAGGCTCCGGTAAGCCTTTGCGTGGGGGTGGGGTGTGTGCGCATGTGCAGGGGGCAGCATGGGGGGGTGTTGTGCGCATGCGTGGGGGGGAGGGAATGGGTGTGGGCATGCAAGCGCGCGTGAGCGCGCCCCCCCTTTTTGGCACGCGAGCCTAAAAAGGTTCGCCACCACTGCTCTAGACAAACCAAGGAAATTTCAGCTGGTTCCCTCAGTGTTTGCTTATGCATATGGTTAAAGAAGGATGTTTGTCAGGAACTCAACCCAAACTTTCAGTTTCCCACTGAAGAATGGGGGGAAAATATAAGCTGTTTTGTCTAAAAACTAAAGGAGGAAAATGAGAAGCATCCCAAATGGCTTGTTTTCTGGCAGTCAGGGGTCCATGCAAGACTCCATGGTAGCCATTTTGTGAGAATGACCACATGTTCAGCATTTCAACCATGTTCATTGCCCACCAATGAACATAGAATAACAGAGTTGGAAGAGACCTTGGAGGTATTTGTATTTGTATTTGTTTATTTGTCAAGCATATATGATTATAAGCAAAGTATAAACAGTAAAACATGATTGAATATATATGTAATAGTACAAGCATGAATAAAAAAGGTATGAACAGGAACGGTAGGCACGATTGTGCACTTATGCACTCCCCTTACTGACCTCTTAGGAATGGGGTGACGTCGATGGTAGATAATCCGAGGTTGAAGTTTTTGGGGTTTGGGGAAGAAACTACTGAGTCAGGTAAAGTGTTCCAGGCATTGACCACTCTGTTGTTGAAGTCGAATTTTTTGCAATCAAGTCTGGAGCGGTTTACATTAAGTTTGTATCTATTGTAAGCTCATGTATTATTGCGGTTGAAGCTGAAGTAGTCGTTAACAGGTAGGACATTGTGGCAGATAATTTTGTGAGCTACACTTAGGTCAGATCGAAGGCGGAAGAGTTCTAAATTTTGAAGTCCCAAAATTTCAAGTCTGGTTTCATAAGGAATTCTGTTGTGAACAGAGGAATGTAATACTCTTCGTGTGAAGTATCTCTGGACATTCTCAGTTGTGTTAATGTCTGATATGTAGTGTGGGTTCCAGACATATGAGCTGTATTCAAGAATCCGTCTAGCAAATGTTTTGTATGCTCTGGTTAAGAGTACAATGTTACCAGAGAAGAAGCTGCGCAAGATTAGGTTAATCACTCTTAATGCCTTCTTTGCTATGTTGTTGCAGTGGGCTCTGGCACTTAGATCGTTAGAGATGAGTACTCCAAGGTCCTTTACTGAGTGAGGATCATCATCAAGGTCATGATCATCAAGTTTGTATTTGGTAATCTAGTCTAACCCCCTGCTCGAGCAGGGGACTCTATACCATTTCAGAAAAGTGGCTGTCCAGTCTCTCCTTAAAAGCCTCAGTGATTGTGGATCCACAACTTCTGAAAGCAAGCCATTCTACAGATTAATTGTTCTCACTGTCAGGAAAGTTCTCCTCAGTTCTAGGTTGCTTCTCTCCTTGATTAGTTTCCATCCATTGCTTCTTCAGGTTCTTTGGAGAACAGGTTGACTCTCCCTTCTTTGTGGCAGCTCCTCAAATATTGGAACACCGCTTTCATGTCACCCTTAGTCTATCTTTTCTCTAGACTAGCCACACCCAATTCCAGCAACTGTTCTTCATATGTTTCAGCCACCAGCCCCCTAATCATCCTTGTTGCTCTTCTCTGTACTCTTTCCAGTGGCCCAACATCTTTTTTATATTGTGGTGACCAAAACTGAATGCAGTTTTCCACGTGTGTTCTTCCTGTAAAGCAGTACTAATACTTCACGACGCTGACTGCTTATTCATCCCTGCTGTCATACATAGAGGATCTCTGGGGAGAGATAACAATAAATGAGAAATCATATGAATAAAGTGATCATAAATGAAGCAAATTTTCAATGACAACACAAGCAAACCAACCAACTTGATGAAACCTGATGATAATTCACACCTTGTTTTTCTGCTTTATAATTGTGGGAAGGCACCTTGACTTTCATAGATGGGAAAATATTCTAGAGGAAGGCAAGGTAGCTCTGCTGGTAAGGTTAAATGTGTTCAGTCCCATTATCTTCCTGAACTTGAAATTGGTATTGTATTCTGTCAGACCGTTCGAAGGAACAACAGCACATGTATACTAATATGAGGATACTAATAGCCCGAAGCAGATGAAGTTGCAACTCATTTCTAGACAAAATCTAGTTAAATAAGACCAAAGACAGAATCAATAACAAGCTCCCAAGGAGGCTTAGATATGACCCTGAAGAGGCCTAAGTGGGTTTTGCAGATGCAAAAACCCAAAGAGCAATATTTGTTTCAGCTTTCATTTCAAGCTTCACAAAGCTAGACAGACAGACGGATCGATGGGCAGAGGAGGTTGGGAAGTACATCCTTGAATTCCAGACTGGTGTTCTATTTTCAAAGCACTTAAACCTCTCACTGAACTGATAAAAAGATTCATGAGCTGCACTGGCTGACATTTTATTTCAAGTTTCCCAGGCAAAGAATGATAGTATGGTAGGGTGGATTGCTGTGGGAGGGAGATAGTAAAGACTTCAGCATGAATGGCAAAGTTACATTGGAGCTTGTCAGCCAACTCCTTCCACCAGCCAACTTTCAGACTGGTTCACATAGATTTTTTTTAAAAAGGCAAGCATAAAACACACAAACTCACACACACATAGAGCACCTGGAGTTGATTAAATTCTGAGCCAGATTCTTGGAGCAGGTTGGGAAGTGCTGAACTTGTCACCATGCTCCTATCGTGGTAATACATAAAAACCTCAACCACACCAAGATGTCATTATGACACCAGCAGCCTTATTTCACAGAAGCAGCTTGTCAAGGCCTCCAGATCGGCACACTCTGACCCATTATGGTGACATGATGGGCTGGGATTAGCTTGTCTCGATTGAATTGTAAAGAGCTGCAAATATATGAGAAACATTAGGCACAGGAGGGAAATGAAAATCTCCTGTTCAGGAGATCCAAGTCCAAATCAAGGGATAGTTATTGATGTCAAACTGAACTCTATCGTACTTGGTGAAAAGTTGGCATTTACCAAACACCAAAAACTTCATCAAAAAAGCACAACAAAGAATGTTCTTTCTGCACCAACTCAGGAAGCTCAAACTGCCCAAGGAGCTGCTGATACAGTTCTACAGAGGAATTATTGAGTCTGTCATCTGCACCTCTATAACTGTCTGGTTCATTTCTGCAACCCAACAATACAGACACAGACTTCAGAGGATAATCAGAACTGCAAGAAAAACAATTACTGCCAACCTGCCTTCCATTGAGGACCTGTATACTGCATGAGTCAAAAAGAGGGCTGTGAAAATATTTACTGACCCCTCGCATCCTGGACATAAATTGTTTCAACTCCTACCCTCAAAACGTCGCTATAGAGCACTGCACACCAAGACAACTAGGCACAAGAACAGTTTTTCCCTGAACACCATCACTCTACTAAACAAATAATTCCCTCACCACTGTCAAACTATTCACTAAGGCTGCATTACTATTACTATTAATCTTCTCATTGTTCCTATCACCCATCTCCTCCCACTTATAACTTGTTGCTTGTATCCTTATGATTTATATCAATGTTGATTGCTTCCTGATTGCTTATTTGTACCCTATGACAATCATTAAGTGTTGTACCTCATGATTCTTGACAAATGTATCTTTTCTTTTATGTACACTGAGAGCATATGCACCAAAGACAATTCCTTGTGTGTCAAATCACACTTGGCCAATAAAGAATTCTATTCTATTCTATTCTATTCTATTCTATTCTATTCTATTCTATTCTATTCTATTCTATTCTATTCTATTCTATTCTATTCTATTAGTGTCTCCTTCAGGGCTCTGAGCGAAGTGGTAGCAGCAAAACAGCTGTGATGTGTCTCAGAGGATCATAAGCTGTTCCTTGGAGAAGTTCCATCTTTTTGTACTTTGTGTCACTCCGTCAAAACTTATGTCCTTGCATGTGGCTGCCAATCTTTGTCGCTGAACGAATGAGTTCCCACAATCATGTCCTCTGTTTTCCAGGCAGATTTGAAGAACAGCTTTGAATCCATTCTATGGAAGATCTCCTGGGAGAAAAAAACAGTGTGGATTGTATTTCTGGTGGGGAAAATCTGCTTTGCCAATGAGTTGTAATGTGGCAGAGTTCATTGTAAGTGTGTCATACAGATTGACATACCAAAAAGGATTGTACATGGATCCTAGATGAGGTAGGCCTCTGTTGAAATTTGTTCTCTAATGTGAAACATCTTGAATTAATGTTAGATAAGTCAAAATATAGTTTATAGGATCTAAAGAAGGAGGTGCTGACAAAGATGAATGATCTTAAAATGAGATCCAAGTCTGACCTTTTTTCATATGCATTGCGCACGCCATCTTGACACAAGAAGAGGTGGAGTTTCAGACTTGATCAGAGGTGGGATTCAGCCGGTTCGGACCAGTTCGGGTGAACCAGTAGTGGTGACCTGTGGGTGGGCCTGCCATGCTCTGCCCCGCCCACCTGCCTGGGAGCAATCCCGTCCTATATCGCTGTGTTTTTTGACACCGCACACATGCATGGATGTAGTGAGCGAGCGAATTGCCATATTTTTTGATGCCGCATACATGCACGGATGACGCGCACGAGCAAATTGCCGTGTTTTCTGATGCAGCGTGAATGTGCGCAAGGCATATGCGTGCACGCTCACATTTTCGATTCTGGGTGAACCAGTTGTTAAATTATGTGAAGCCCACCTCTGGACACGATAGCTTACTTTGCAAGATGTTATGAGGACAAAATTGGGAGGAACTTTGTAGGATGCCTTGAGTTTTTGGAAGAACACTCCTGAAGCACTTTAAAAACTAAAAACACCATTACTGTATTAAAATCTCATGGACTGTATAATTCAACAATCTAATGTATAGCTTCTCCCTTGAAACAAAGTTAATAGTCATCCAAATAAATGTTAACACGAAAATGCAAACTAGGACACGGGAAGAAAAAGACTTCTCTTGGTCTACATTTTTAAGGGAATCAGCTAAATGTGCACTTTCTAGTCTAATATGCAGATTGGAACACTCTTATCCTTCCACTTTCTGTAAGCTCCACCGTGCAGTTTCTGGCTTTAAAAATGCATTAAAAATGCATAGATTCCCAACTTTGCATACCAAAGTGGCTATATTAGGAAAAGTTGCATAGAAAATGTACTCATTAGGAGATATATATCATATATATAAACAGGGGTTGATGAAAGCTTAGCAATTTTAATAGTAGTTTTAAATAAAATTTTAAACATTCCAGAGTTCGTGATGGCTATCGCTTCTTTATCTATCTATCTATCTATCTATCTATCTATCTATCTATCTATCTATCTATCTATCTATCTATCTATCTATCTATCTATCTATCTATCTATCTATCTATCTATCTATCTATCTATCTATCTATCTATCTATCTATCTATCTCCATTCATCCATCATCTATCTATCTATCTATCTATCTATCTATCTATCTATCTATCTATCTATCTATCTATCTATCTATCTATCTATCTATCTATCTATCTATCTATCTATCTATCTATCTATCTATCTATCTCAATGGCAATTTGAGCTTTCTCAGCATTTTTAGAATAACCCATAAAATAAAAATTAAAGCCTGGATATGAAAAATAGTTGAAAAACAATTAAAAACCAGTACTTAGAATAATGTATGTCTAGGAACTCATAACAGAACATACAAAGATCCAGGTTTATAGAGCCTGTGTCCTGAGCACACTCTTGTATTGCAGCAAGTCTTGGACCCTTTACGCACTGCAGGAAAGAAAGTTGAATACCTTCCATATGCGCTGTCTCTGAAGTATCCTTGGCATCACCCGGCATGACAAAGTTCCAAATAGCGCAGTCTTCGAACGTGCTGGAATTTCTAGCATGTATACACTATTGAAACAGTGACGTCTTCTCTGGGTTGGGCATGTTGTGAGAATGGATGATGGTCGGATTCCGAAAGATCTCCTGTATGGTGAATTAGTGCAGGGAAAGCGCCCCAGAGGGAGACCACAGCTGCGATATAAGGATATCTGTAAGGCTTTGGGAATGGATATTAACACCTGGGAAACCTTGACCTCTGATCATTCAGCTTGGTGGCTAAAGATGCAGCATGGCCTTCTCCATTTCGAGGAGACACTTGTTTGGCAGGCTGAGGCAAAGAGGCAGTCCTGGAACCAGCAAAATCCGGGGGCCGGGCAGGGGACAGAATGGATCTGCTCTCAGTGTGGAAGGGATTGCCACTCTCGGATTGGCCTTTTTAGCCACACTAGATGCTGTCTTAGGAACTCTTTCCAGAGCACGATACCATAGTCTTTCGAGACTGAAGGTTGCCAATGATGAGGAACTCATAAAAAGCCATCCCAAAGATTGTCCCCTTAACTCTACAGGATGCAGCTCTGATGAAATTTTGGTCCCAGATCACTCCAAGATGAACTTATGTTGCACGTTGACTCAATGAGCAGGAAAATTTTGTAAAAAGAATATCATATACCAGTGGTGGCGAACCTTTTTTCCCTTGGGTGCCAAAAGTGCGTGCGCACATGCTATTGCACACGCGTGCGTGCCCACACCCATAATTCAATGCCTGGGGAGGGCAAAAACGGCCTTCCCGCCCCCCCGGAAGCCGTCTGGAGGCCGGAGATGGCTCATTTCCCAACTTCCGGTGTGCCCAGTAGGTTTCCCTGGAGCCTGGGGAGGGCGAAAACGCCCTCTCCTACCCCCCCTGAGACCCTCCGGAAGAGAAAATGCCCTCCCAGAGCCTCTGAATGAGACGAAAATCAGCTGGCCGGCATGCACATGCGCGTGGGAGTTAAGCTAGGGCAACGGCTCGCGTGCCGGCAGATATGGCTCCACGTGCCACCTATGGCACGCGTGCCATAGGTTCGCCATCACTGTCATATACAATAGTATGTGCATGTGTTATGTGTGTGCATTTAACAAAGGCAAAATGGCAGAAAAGTCAGTCTGGAATTCTGGAGTAGGCAGCTGTAATGCATTCAAAGTAATAATAATAACAACACACATTAGTACCACCAGCTCTTCCTTCTCTAATAAGCTGAATTGCCTGGAAATGGGACAAAGGGAGACCCCACTCTTCAGCGGAAGCCGAACTCTGAAACTGGTGGAAAGCAGTCTGGAGTCACAGAAGGGAGGGGCTCTTTCCCAGAGGGCAAAGAGACACGGAGCTTGCAATGTCTGGTGGGAAGGAAGAGGATAAAGATGGACTCTCCCTAGCAATTCACAGAGTACATCTGGAGTTATGCAGATAATTGCTTTAGTTTGGCAAGACCAGAGGTGGGTTCCTGCCGGTGAGGTTAATAGCTGTTGTTCGGCGCAGAGCCGAAGACGCTGCTGCCGTTCGCGGTGTGGGGGCTTTCCCCGGGCGCTGCCGCTGCCCGCATGGACACCACCAATTGCATTCTTTTGCCCTCTGCACATGTGCAAAGCATTCTGCATGCACAGAGGACAAAAGAACGCAATTGGCGGCGTCCATGTGGGCGGGGAAAGCACCCGGGGACAGCTCCCGCGCCGCGAACGGCAGCAGCGTCTTCGTCTCTGCGCCGAACAACAGCTATTAACTGCACCAGCAAAAACAGGCAGGAACCCACCTCTGGGCAAGACATTGTCTGTAGGCAAGTAACAATAAAGAAACTATTCAGAAGTAGCTGCATGTGTCGTGATTCTTTGGGCCTGAAAGAAACCCTGACAGCTTTCTTGATGTTCATTGATCAGTATTCTCTTCCTCTTCTATTGAACTACTCATGAAGCTGAGGTTTACTTTTGTAATAGTAATTGAAAAAAAGGGTGACCATGTGATTTCTCCCCTCCTGCCTTTTCTCCTGTCTTTAGTTGCCAAAACCTTTGCACCTGAGCTCTTATCCCCTCAAGACAGCTCCAACTATATCCAGATAGAGTGTGTTAGAATTAAATTGATATGGGGTGGACATGATTCCCCGTGTAATATTTTGTAAATCTGGAGACTGGAGTAAAAGAGCTTCAAAGATTAGTGGTGTTCAGGCTACCTGATCTTCAGTCTGCCCACTTTTAATTAAGTTTTCAAAGCTTAAATGTGTCTTCTGGAAGGCATTTGGGAAGATACGGTAGATTGTGCTATCCTGAAGTGTAAGTCCACTGGATTGTTCATGATTAGCTTGTGTGTGCGTGTGTTTCCTATTGTTTTCAACCCTAAATTATTTTGGTTGTATAAACTGTCCAGAGCATGGGTGGGTTCTGGCTTACCTCGCTGCCGGTTTGCTCCTTGATGCGCCACGCAGGCGCACAGGTGCAGTGCTAAAAACCCAGCTTCTGCGCATGCGCAGAAGCAAACAACCGCTTCTGCGCATGTGCAGAAGCAAAAAACAAGATGGTGGCGCCTATGGCGCCGCCAAGAGAGCCGGTTCAGGGGCGTGGCAGGCCTGGGTCACTGCCAATTCTAGCGACCCAGGCCGCCAAGTTACTACTGGTTCCATGGAACCGGTCCGAACCGGGAGGAACTCACCTCTGGTCCAGAGCCTCCTGAACTGGAGTGGCATACAAAGCTCACTAAAAAGAACAACAACAAATGAGCAAATAGGAGTCCACACCCTATTCCGCAGAGTATATTTCAGGATTCTTCAACCCGGGTAACTTCTTGAATTAAGCCCTTTGATCTGCAGTGGGAATAATACCCACAGCATTTTTTCCCAGTGAAACTATGATTAAGGACCCTGAAAGCTTATTAAAAGTCTTTAGGAGAACATCTCTTTAGTCTAGACAAAAATGATTTGCAGGTTCTCAGAGGAGCCCAAAGATAGCAGCTGTCATCCCCTAGAGTGATGAGAAATGATTTTGAAATACGACCTGAAAATGCAGCCAGACACCGAAGGGGAGAAAAAGGTAATTTAAAACAGCATTTTTTTTCAGAGCTTGGATTGGATGACAGTGTCCAGAAGCTACCCATCACAATTTTCTCGACCCTAGGAGGACTAATTGTTCACTTTGTAAATTTTGTTCCCATGGTATATTTTATTCTAGCTTAACTATTTTGTGGAGGATCAGAACAAAATCTAAAAGTTATTGTTTTCTTTCTCCATCACTTCAAGTTGTCATTAGATTTAAAAACCTGTTTTTCTCCAGGAACAAAGGTAGCATAAATAGAGCTCCATTTTGTAATTCTTCACACACTGTTGTGGCTCGCCAGCGGCCAGGGAACTGGCGGCAGACTCGGACAGTGAGGAGGTTGGGGTGGAACATGGGCCAGTCCTGGAGTCTGGGGAAGGCTCTGATGAGTGCTCTGTGTCGGAGGTAGAGATGGGGCCAGGGCCATCCAACAGTTATCAGCTACCTTCGGAGTCGGAGATAAGTGGGGCTGAAGAACAGCTGGAGCCTGTTCCCGATGTTCACATGCACAGAGCTTTCAGGAGAAGGGAACAATTAAGGAACTGAGGTAGACTTGGGAGTAAAGACACAAGGGGACGCTGAATGGATATTGGATTAGATATTGGAACACTGCTATAATGTCATCCCTAGTCCTTCTCTTTGTTATATACATACCAGTAGTGGATTCTGAATTAGTTTGCCACCGGTTCAAGTGCATGCTCGCACGCGCGTGACACTTCTGTGCATGCACAGAAGCATCCCGGGTAAGTGGGCGGAGCCTCCTGCTGCCGCCGCTACCGGTTCTAAGAACCGGTCCAAACCGGGAGCAACCTACCGCTGATACATACCCAATCCCTGCAACCATTCTTCATATGTTTTAGCCTTTATCTTTGTTGCTCTTCTCTGCAATCTTTCTAGAGTCTCAACATCTTTTTTATATCGTGGCAATGGGGGGGCAGTGGCTAGGATCTGCCCAGCATCCATTTTAGCCCATTGAAAGCACGTCCCTTTCTCTCCAGTTCCTGCACACAGTTTTCTGTATTTTGATGTTTTCTCTATTCTGCTTTTGCAGAGGGACAATCTAGTGTTTTCAGCGACACTCACAGCAGATTCATGTGGAAGCAAAGATAAAACAAGAGAGATTCTGCTTCATCCTTCCCAGTTCTGGCAAGAGTCCTGGCTTTTGCCTGGGGGTGATTTATTATAGAAAACAGGACAGATCCTGCTTCGCTACTTCCCACCCCCAGGACCTATCAGCTATTTTCGAGTTACTTTTAAACATAAGTTCAATGCTCTTTCAAAGTAGTTTTCACTAACAGCAGTTCTTGGTGGTGGATAGAATCACTGAGTGTATTAAGAAGCTCCTTCTGACTTTACCTCCTAGCTCTCTTAGCTCCTGTTTTTCAGGCTACTGAAAAACACGGTTCTGAAAGAACATAAAGTCCCACGTTCAAAATAAAGCAGAACATGGTCTAACACTCTTTTGAACAATCACTTCACCCATATTTAAAAGCGATTTAAAAAACAAATAAAGCTGACAGGTGCTAAGAGGGGCTGCAGGGTGAGATCATGGGTGACGGATAGGAATTTTCCTATCAAAGAGGTGATATAGGATCTTGCTTCTTCGAAGTCATTCTTACTTAGAAAATAAAACCGAGATTCAATTCTAATTAACAAAATATTTATTTCAGTACAAAAGTAACAAAAGAATATAAACCTTAAATAAGCTACATTTTCTCAGTTAAGAATTCACGTCTGCGTCGGGCGAGGCTCAGATGATAAGAAGGGTAGGAGGAGACAAACTCCTGGAATGCACACATGCGCAATAAAAATATCACGTCTGCTTGATTAGAAAATACAGTAAACCTAGAAATAGTAGAGGTGCTCAACTGGCAATATCCACAGCGTGACAATGGGATCTCTTCTGCTTAACCATACCAACTTCCAGGACCTATCCGTCGGCGGTTTTAGGGGGGCTGGCTGACAGGTGTTGGTCAGGGGTGGGTTCTACTTACCTTCCCCACGGGTTGGCATCATGATGGAAGTGCACTTTTTCAAGAGGCAACTGGACTTTCTGGTTTTTGTTTGAAGACCTTTCACTTCTCATCCAAGAAGCTTCTTCACCACTTCAGCTCAGAGCTGGAGAAGCTCCTTGGATGAGAAGCAAAAAGGTCTTCAAAGAAAAACCAGAAAGTCCAGTTGCCTATTGAAAAAAAACACCCCTTTGGGACAGGCATAATTTTGGTTTCCTAGTCTATTCTCCCTTGAGGGTCAGACACCTCATTACTGAGGCAATAAGACTTGGCAGCTGAGGCAGCAAGTTTTTTCTACTGGCATACTTTTCTGCCAGCTGAAGGACTAATGGACCATTGTTACAAGTAGCTGCCAGTGTCCTCTGTGGAGTGTAGAAGTCCTGTGGTTGGTTTCAAAAGCATCAGCAACCATCCAATCTTCTCTAGGCTCGGAAGCCAATAACGGTCAGACCTAGTTAGTACTTGGAAGGGAGACCACAAGGAAATCCTAAAACTACAGGCTAGATTGGGAAGTTTTAAAAAATCCAGAAAGCAGCACGAACAAACATTTCTATGTTGGTTGCCAAGAAAACTGCATGGATATGACATAAAACCAAGTGGAGTCAATTTGAAAGAAATTTAACTTCATACTTGCTTTAAATCAACTTAATTAGCCTTCCATTTGACTATGTTCACACAATGCTGAACTGTGTCTATAATTTAGGGAATTAATCACAGTTTTCTGGGTTGATACAAAAAATGTAAATTAAACTACAGCAAAGCACATTATGATTTTACCTGTTCTGTAATCCAGTCTGCATTTCAAAATCTAACTCCCTAGATTTTGGTTATTAGTACTCCTCAATAAACACAATAATGTACAATTACCTGATGTTGTTGATTACAAAAAGAACACCCCACTCTCAAAAGTGAATTGTGCACTTGAACCGAAATTAGAATTAACACATGGAATCCATCTGCTAGAGAAGAGACTCAGATACAATCCGGAGAGGATAGATTGGCAAAACAATGCTGATTAACTTCCATTTTTGCAGGAAATGGAATGCTCAAACCTTCAGCCATTTTAAGGTCATAGTTCAAACTTGACTCAAGCTTCACAAAATCAAGAAATTAAAAGCTAGGGTGGGTGCTTTGGAAGATGTGTCCAATGATCAGTAAAGATATCATGCCCCAACACGCAGCATCCCGAATCCTAATGGGGAGGACAAAATGACCATATCACTGTGCTTCTGTATTGACAGTAGAGAAGCACACATTCCAGGTTGCATGACAAAATCTTATTACTGATCATAGAGCACATCTGTGAAGGATTTGCCCTCGGTTTCCAATTTCCAAGTTTGGGGAAACTTGAACTCTTATGAAAGATCTTTCTTACCCAAACACAACAAACCTGGAAAAAATGGTTACATACGAAGAAATACTGGAAGAAGGAGGAGCCTTAAAATCTATATCAAAATTAGAACAGGGAGGAATTAAGATTGACTGGTGGCCATACTTTCAAATTAAGAACAGATTAGAAAACGACAAGAGAAAATATGGAATACAAAAAACTAAATCAGAATTAGATAAAATCTTATTAGACCAGGAACAAAAAGCAATAACTAAAATATATAAATTTCTTCTAAAAAACAAAACACAGAAAGATATAATAAAGGGAAATATGATAAGCTGGACGAAAAATTTTGGACATGAAATACCAATTAATCAATGGGAAAAAATATGGAATCAGAACTACAAAATCACAAAATCAGTCTCATACAAAGAAAATTATTATAAACTATTCTATAGATGGCACCTCCCTCCAGCGAGATTGGCAAGAATGTATAAAAATCTACCACCAAATTGTTGGAGATGTCAGTGTAAAACTGGATCCTATTATCATATGTGGTGGACCTGTCCAAAAATCAAACTCTTCTGGAATAAAATCAAAAACTGGTTAACAGAAATCACACAACAAGACTTAGATATTAAACCGGAAATCTTCTTATTGGGAATTATCAACCAAAAAATGGAAAAAAAACACTACTATATCATTTTACATATACTAACAGCGGCAAGAATAACGATAGCACAAAATTGGAAATTAAATGATATTCCCGAGGAAAGCAGTGTAATCAGAAAAATTTTGGATTGTGCCGAAGCGGATAAGTTAACTATGGAATTGAAAGGAAAGGAAGACTCCGACTATTATGAAATTTGGAATTTATTTTACAATTGGTACGAAAAACGAAAACAAATATCATCAATGTAATAAATGTAAATATAAGTTAAATAAGACACATAGAAATTAGAATAAGGAATTAATAGAGAAAATAGTTATATTATAATAATATATATGTATACTATGATTTTACAAATTTGAAAGTGCCTTATTTCTTATGAACTATTATTATTATTATCAATACTATCATCAATATTACTATCGTTGTACTATTATTAATACTATTGTTAATATTACTATTAACACGATTGATTTATAAAATTTATCACATAAAAGACAAGATAAAAGTTGGAAAATACATAAAAATATATCGCTAACATATACTCGCCGTAGAACAAATTATAGAAATTAACAGCTCTATAGCTGTATGCGTTTTTTATGTTTTGTAAATGTTTATATTGTACTTCTTAATGTCATAATGTTTTTTTTGTTTTGTATGTTTGTTTGTTTTTAAATGTAAATAACTTAATAAAAACTATTTAAAAAAAATTTTTTTTTAAAAAAAAGAAAGATCTTTCACTCTAATTTTAAACCAGCAAGGGTTTTGTTAATGTTGTTATTGAATGGCAATCCTTTTGCAAGTTAGATGCATTGATCATGGTGAATGAGTGAAGGATTTGGCAAAAGTTTAATTTGACAGTGAGACAAAATTTTTCTAATGCCCGTACTTTTCCAAATTGTGTACCTATTAGATACAAACTGACAGATAGATTAAGGAAATGGATTCTACATTCCTTATTTCTAAAGCACTAGTCCAAATCTTGGAGAAACTCTATTGATGTGGTTACTATACGTTGAAAATGACTTGATGGTACATAATCCATCCATCAATCACTGGAAAGACAAATTTGTGGCCCAAATTACTTAGTAGATTGAAGACCTGTTCTTACTTGCAACTAATGAACAAATTGATTATAGATGTAGATTATGTATGGATAATTATAATAAAATATGTCCATATTTTATTGAAATCGTTATTCTCCTCCTCCTCTCTCCCTCTTTCTCGGTACTCCTCAATTTGCAACCATTTGTTTAGTGATAAATTGAATTTACAACGGCACTGAAAAAAGTAACTTACAACCAGTCCTCAAACTTATGACTATTCAATGCCCCAAATCTCCTTTTGTTTCTAGAATGAATTAGAAAGATGAACTGCTTAATATATTTGGCAGCTTGCAAAACTGGTCAGGGATATCCATATTTCTCCAAGTCTTGATCTGTATCAAGACATGTACTGTATCTCTCTCCTCTGGTATCCAAAAATGCTCAGCAGTCTATATGAACTGGCCTTTATAACCAGGGTGCCATCTGTACAACTTGCAAAAATGGTCATAAACCACACGCACAAGATACAGTAGCCCAAAGGGAGAAATAACCTTTTAATTTGTTAAGGCAAGTCACAATTTAGCACAGGCATGTGGAACTTTGTACCAACCTTAATTTATGAGTGGGATTTTGAAGACCACAGTCCAAAATAGGATAGATCCCAGAGCGGAATTGGGACTAAAACTACGTTTGATTAAAAATAAGCTTACATTTTAATTAGATAGAATTGTTGGGATTGTTCCTCATGAGTTTAATGATCTTGCTTTTTAAAAAAAAATCATATGAAACATAATTTGGCTGCCTATCTGGAGGAATTCCAAGGATTGCTGAAAACCTAGGGCTTCAGTCTGTAAAACTCTATTGCCAGATACCAATAAAAATCTAGGGAGGTTTTTATCCTATTTTGAGTTCCGTTATTGTGGATAATATGACATTTACTCGGCAGCCATTTCTAGGGAGTTTCTAACATGCAGTTTTACATTTTTTTTTTACTAAATGCTTTTCTCTTTCACCAGGGCAGAAATGGGAAATTATAGGAAGAAATAGCATATGAGATTATAAAATAATTTCCCTCCTAGGGAGCAGAGAGATAAACTGCTCATTTATATCACAATAGTATGTCTTGCAGCTTGAAAAAAAAAAGTAATTGATTCTGTTGGCTTTGTCCAATCTCAGGTCCTTGATCATCCTCTAGCAACATCAGATCTTTTAATTATTCAAATGGCTCCCCTATCTTTGTGGCATTCTGTTCAAAGAATTGTAGAATAGTGGCTCTTACTTCTCTAAATGGGGCATATATTAGGCCTACTACAGACAGATAACTACCCCTTAAATAAGTATTCCTCTGTTTCCACACACACACACACCCGTATTGGACCATCAATTTGTTCGCTAAAATGTCAGCCCCAAGGCTTTCTCATGTCAGTGTGGCAAAGAAAGAGAAAAAAGATGCACCATGAGTTGTGAGTGCTTTGCTACCTGCCAAACTTGGCTTTGAACAGCATCTCACAGGGTCACGTCGAACCAAATGTTCAGTGAAATGACTGTGATTGAGAAAAAACGCTTCTCAACCTTTACAAAATATTTTTATCTGCCTCTTTTACCATGACTTTGAGATTTCCACAGGAGAAGTAACAGGGAATGTGCAACACATTTTGTACTTTTCATAAGTTGACATGTCTTAGGATAGATCCAGGGTTGTTCAAATCTGAGCTCCATGGATCCAGTTGCTCTAGCAATAAGTGCTAAATTGATGATCTCTATAAGCGATCCATCCTCCCCCTTCATCTATTTTTATTTATGTTTTTATAATGTTTAATATTTCCAAATGGTCTTCTTTGAAATAAAAATTTACAAAGGCATCATGCAATACAGTATGTCAAAAATACAATCAATCAATCAATCAATCAATCAATCAATCAATCAATCAATCAGAATCGAGGTGGAAGGGACCTTGGAGTTAATCTAGTCCAACCCCCTGCTCAAGCAGGAGATCCTATACCATTTCAGACAGGTGGCTGTCTAGTCTTTTTTTAAAAACCTCCAGTGATGAAGCACCAACAACTTCCAAAAGCAAGCTGTTCCACTGGTTAATTGTCCTCACTGTTGGGAAGTTTCAACTTAATTCCATGTTGCTTCTCTGCTTGATTAGTTTCCCTCCATTGTTTCTTGTCTTGCCTTCTGGTGCTTTGGAGAATAATTTGACCCAGTGGTGAAATCCATTTTTTTTACTACCGGTTCTGTGGGCGTGGCTTGGTGGGCGTGGTGTGGCTTAGTGGGCGTGGCTTAATGGGCGTGGCAGGGGAAGGATACTGCAAAATCTCCATTCCCACCCCACTCTGGGGCCAGCCAGAGGTGGTATTTGCCGGTTCTCCAGACTACTCAAAATTTCCGCTACCGGTTCTCCGAACTACCCAAAATTTTCGCTACCGGTTCTCCAGAACCTGTCAGAACCTGCTGGATTTCACCACTGATTTGACCCCCTCTTCTTTGCAGCAGCCTCTCAAATACTGGAATACTGCCATCATGTCCCCGCTAGTCCTTCTTTTCTCTAGACTGGCCACACCAAAATCCTGCAACCTACATCAATATACTGTAGAACAGGGGTCCCCAATCTTCAGTGCCCAATCTGGTACCAGGCCGCATCCCATTCCAAACCGGGCCATGTAAGTTGTGAAAGCAGTTGGTACACATGAAACCATCTCCTCTCCCCTACCCCTACCACCCCGGTCGCCTCAGCCGCCTCTGCCAGTCCGCCTAGCCAGAAAGGTTGGAGACTACCGCTGTAGACAACATAACATTGAAACAACAGCAATAATAGAGAATGCAAATAAAAATGATTACAAGCATTTTAAAATGTCTGAAGTTCTTTCCTAAGAATGGAGAGTGTCTAGGAGTAAAGTAAGAGAAAATACTTTCCTTTATGCTTGTTACAAGTGGCAATGTCCTCCAATGTCCTCTTCTACTGATTACAATAATCAATTTGACCCCAACATATTTTTGAAGGTTGAGGCAGTTAAGCACAGAAATCCCGTTAAACTTACTTTGTAGTTGAATTCATTGGGTATTGGGGGATTAACACCAAGGTACTAATCTGGTTTTCTGCAGACATTTCACCCCATGTCTCTGCAAACTTGTTAAATAATAAACAGCTGCCCTTTTAAAGACTGCTTCCTATAGCAGCTCTCCCTCCCTCACCCCTCCCTCACTCCCCCCCCCTCTCTCTCTCTCTCTCACACACACACACACACATACACACAAACTACTTTTATGAATTATGAAGGCTTCATAATTAAATAGGTGATTGCTTTGATTCTGCAAAACATATATTGCAGTGGTAACATTTGGTACATTTTATCAAACTTTTCCCAGATTTTGTCAGGTGGGAAAGACCAGGTCCATGCATGAAGGTTCAATTAAGCCGATTTATTGCTAAAAGCCAATCCGTAGGAATTTTCTCAACTAATGATCAACACCTGATTAGAGTTAGATAAGGGTGAATGGTGGACTGGATTTAGTTAGCTTGCGGCTATGTGGGGATTTTAGGCCGATCCCTCTTTTCTGCGCTTGCAGATTCTGCCATTTATTTGGTCATTTTTATATGCCGCCCAACTCCCGTAGGACTCAGGGCGGTGTATTTATTTATTTGGTCGTTTTTATATGCCGCCCAACTCCCGTAGGACTGGATTTTTGCAATTCAGACAGGACAGCCCTTTTTCTAACGCGTTTCAAGGACTTCTTTGTGAGGTTAGCTACAAAGAAAGAGAAATATCCAAAAGCTGGATTTATGCCCAAAACTATATTGTTTTAACAATTCCAGAATTTTCCTATATTCTAACTACATAGCTTTTTATCCAGATGTGTATATGGCAATTGAAGGATTCTTTGATGGAAGTGGAACTATTACAGATGTTATCTGTTTTCCTTAAGCACTGGGCTATCTTTTATTTTGTTATGTTGGTTATGCTTGTTACTTTAGCTCTTTTTATGAACTCACTGTTGTCCTTCAGTTGTATCATGGATGTTTTAGATGAGCCATGGTGGCGCAGTGGTTAGAATGCAATATTGCCGGCTAACTCTGCCCATTGCCAGGAGTTTGATCCTAACCAGCTCAAGATTGACTTAGCCTTCCATCCTTCTGAGGTCAGTAAAATATTGCTGCTGGGAGCAATATGCTCACTCTGTAAACCGCTGTAAAGAGAGGGCTGTAAAGTACCATGTAGTGGTATATAAGTTTAAGTGCTATTGCTAGGTGCTAGTGCTATTTAGCTTTTGTGATATTATATGTCAACTCTGAGAGTTGACAGTTAAAATAGAAATAATGCCTCTTAAGTTCAGCCTGAACAAGAAATGGTTTCCCACTTCACTTGTTCTTGGGTAGAAAACAGTGGTGGGTTGCTCCCGGTTCTGTCCGGTTCTCCGAACCGGTAGTGCCAGTGGTGGGAGGCTCCGCCTACCCGCCCGGGATGCTTCTGTGCATGCGTGAACTGGTAGTAACAGGTTTTAGAACCCACTATTGGTAGAAAACTATAGGTTTGGATTAATAGGATCAAAATAGCAGGAAGATGTTTGGGGCAGATATCATACACAAGCAATTCAAGAGTATACAGATAGTCCTCATCTTATGACTAGTCGCTTAGCAACTGTTTGAAATTATATTCCCCCCCTAAAAAAGTTTCAAAGGACTTCCTCCTCCTCCTCCTCCTCGTCCTTCTTCTTCCTTTTCCTCTTCCTTCCTCCTTCCTCCTTCCTCCTCCTCTTCCTCCTCCTCCTTTCCACCTCCCAAGTACACCATTTCCATCTTGAATGGCTAAGATGCCAGAAACAGACCACAGCTGTAAGAATAAGTAAAGGAATCCAAATCAAAAGCTATTTAGAGTTCCACCATTTTTTCCCCGTTATCTTCTTTCTTGCTCAAGTACAGATTGCAATTTTCTGTCTTAAAGATTAAGAAAAAGATCTAACATAGAGCAGCAGGAGGAACCAATGCAGAGTCTCTGTAACAAAGAAGAATCTCCATTAGTGAAATGGGGAATGTGAAACAAATGGCAGAAATAAAGCAAGGAGTTTATTAAACGTCTCTGCAGCCACATTTCCGAAGAGCTGACCTGCAGATCCCCTGGAGATTCTTCCTGCATATAGCTATTATAAGGCATGCCACTTAATTGCTCTATCAGTTTTCCAGTTTGAATATTACAAGGCACAGTTTTTAAATTATTATTTGAGAAAATCCTTTTTTACTTCTGCTAATGGTTTGACCTCTTTTGGTGAGGAACTACAGGAAAATATCAGCCCTACAAATTATACCCCAGCCCCCATCTTTCACTGGCAAATTCAAACTGGCTGAATTTATATTTTCTGCTGTGATCGGGTTGTTATATGTTTTCACAGAGCACTTCAAAAATTTAACAATCAGCCACCTGAAAGGATCCACAGCCTCTGGAACAGCAGAACTAGTCTTGTGTCTATTATATCCTGTAGCTAGTTAAGAAACTATTCTTGCTTTTGGATTTTTTATCTTCCTCTACTCTTCTTTGAAGAACTCTTCTAGCTCAGAAATGTTAGGTCTCTTCGCATATATTGCATGTTTGAAGGCTGGACAAGAAGCAACGGATGGAAACTAATCAAGTAGAGAATCAACCTAGGACTAAGGAGAAATTTCCTGATAGTTTATTTATTTATTTTATCTTATTTATTTATTTGTCAAACATGTATAGATAGTAGTAGTTTGTATAAACATAACATAAGTAAAAAAAAGTAACGATAAAAGAGGACAATAGGACAGTAGGACAGGGACGGTAGGCACAGTGGTGCGCTTATGCACGCCCCTTATAGACCTCTTAGAAACAGGGAGAGGTCCACTGTAGACAGTCTAAGGTTAACGTTTTTGGGGTTTGGGGAAGAAACCACAGAGTCAGGTAGTGCATTCCAGGCATTGATCACTCTGTTGCTGAAGTCGTATTTTCTGCAGTCGAGTTTGGAGCGGTTTACATTTAGTTTGAATCTATTACGTGCTCGTGTATTGCTGCGGTTGAAGCTGAAGTAGTCATTGACAGGAAGGACATTTTGGTATATGATTTTATGAACTACATTTAGATCAGATCGGAGGCGACGTAGTTGTAAATTGTCTAATCCCAGTATTTCAAGTCTGGTGGAATAAGGTATTTTGTTGTGAGCGGAGGAGTGAGGGACTCTTCTTGTGAAATATTTCTGGACTCTCTCGATTGTATTTATGTCTGATATGCAGTGCGGGTTCCAGACAGGTGAGCTGTATTCCAGAATTGGTCTAACAAATGTTTTGTATGCTCTGGTTAGCAGTGTAATATTGCCAGAGAAGAACCTACGCAAGATTAGATTAACAACTCTTAGAGCCTTTTTGGCAATGTTGTTACAGTGGGCTCTGGCACTTAGGTCATTGGATATGAGTATTCCAAGGTCTTTGATAGAACAATTAATCTGTGGAACAGCCTGCCTCCAGAAGTTGTGAATGCTCCAACACTGGAGATTTTTAAGAAGAGGTTGGACAGCCATTTGTCAGAAGTGGTAGGGTTTCCTGCCTGAGCAGGGGGTTGGACTAGAAGACCTCCAAGGTTCCTTTCAACTCTGTTATTCTGTTAAATTCTACCAAAGGTTTTCCATAATGCAGGTAGTCCTCTACCTAACAGCAGTTCATTTAGTGACCATTTGAAGTTACAAAAGCACTGAAAAAAGTGACTTACTTTTTTCACACTTACAACCATTGCAACATCCCCATGATCACATGATGGTAATTCAGAATCTTGGCAAACTGACTCATATTTATGACAGTTGCTGTCTCTGAATTTTCATCACATAACCATGGAAATCCTGCAAAGATCGTAAGTGTGAAAAAGGGTCATAAGTCACTTTTCTCAGTGCTGTTGTAACTTCGAACGATGACTGAATGAACTGTTGTTAAATCAAGGACTACCTGTATTAGAAATGCTGAAAGTTATATAAGCACAATATCTTTTTTTTAAATAAAAATATTTTTATTAAACTTTTTTTTACATTAAAAACATCTCACATCCAATCTTCCCAATCCTGGGACATCGACCTTCATTTTGGTTATCCTCATACATGTTTTTCACTCAATTTACATTGCATATACCGTATATACTCGAGTATAAGCCGAGTTTTTCAGCCCACTTTTTGGGCTGAAAAAAGCCGCCTCGGCTTATACTTGAGTCAGTGAAAAATTTGCCCGAAATGGAGGAGAAAAAGGGGCGGGGCCATGCCGCTGGGTGACGCTCGTGAATGGCCCGGCGCCCCTGTGAGTTTCCCCTCCCTCTGTGTCAGTTTGCCGCGCAGCGCGCACCGCACCATCCCCCCACCTCACCTTCTAATGTAATGCAGGGCTGTCTTACGATTCCCCTTCCTCCCCCTCCTGCCGCTCTGCAACGATGTTCCACCTCCTCCTTAGTTATTGTTGATACCATATTGTTTTTATTGACCCTCTTTTCCACTTACAGAGCTAGTTTACTGTTTTTCTTTGAAATAAATATTCAAAAACGTTATTGGTATCTATTTTTATTTTTGAAATTTACCGGTAGCTGCTGCATTTCCCACCCTAGGCTTATACTCGAGTCAATAACTTTTCCAGTTTTTTGTGGTAAAATTAGGTGCCTCGGCTTATATTCGGGTCGACCTATACTCGAGTATATACGGTAGTATTCATATTTACATTTACATTTTCTAAAAAATAATATTACATATATATGATATAAACTTACCATATTTTTCGGAGTATAATATATTTCCCCCCCTAAAAGAGTCTGAAAATTTGCCAAATGTAGCTTTTTCGAAGCTTTTTTCCCCAGCTCTAACGAGGTCCTAACAAACTTCCCGGCTCTTCCTGGCTTGTTTTCATTGCTACTCCCTCTGAAAAAGGTTTTTTCAGCCCTAACAAGGTGCTAACAATCTTCCTGGCTTGCAGGATTTTTTCATTGCTACTCCAAAGAAGTTTTTTCCAGCCCTAAGTCTTTGCAGGCTTGTTTTCATTGCTTTTCCCTCCGGAAAAGGTTTTTCCAGCCCTAATGAGGTGCTAACGATCTTCCCGGCTTGCAGGATTTTTTCATTCCCACTCCCTCCGAAGAAGTTTTTTTCCAGCCCTAAGTCTTTGCAGGCTTGGACGAAAATAAGGAGTTGGTTGCAAGAAATAACTGGTTCCCAAATTGAATTGAAACCGGAAATGTTTTTATCAGGAATAATTAGAGGAACCTTTGCAAAAGAAATGCAATATATTATAATACATATACTGATGGCAGCAAGCACAATATCTTTCTGAAGTTTGATACGCAAGATATCTTTTCTTCCTGACTCAAACTCTCGTAGTCTTTTACCCAAACACGGCCTTCCCTGCCGTTTTGGAATCAGGGCAAATGTCACATCATTGCTGGATGTGAAGATTTGAAGACAGAAAGCTGTTTGTGCTGCAAAATGGAGAACTCAAGCTTCCTGTTCAGAGGAAGAGCAGCCGTGACTTCACTGAAGCAGAAAACAGCAGCCTGTTAGATTGCCTGGGTTCAGTTCAACATGATGTTCTCAGATGTTACTGTTTTCATCTTTGTCGTTTCATTTCTTTGGTTTATTTTAAAAGGAGGCTGGCCAGCAAAGGAAACCTGTTTGTTTTGAATCCGTAGACGTGCTGCCAAAAGAGCATGCTCAGCTACACACCGTAATATTTTAGCATTTTCAGCAGGCAGGTCATCCATCTTGTCTAGACAGAGGCAGAGAAATTTTGAGGCACAAAATGATTTTAAATGCCGAAGCGAATAATGCTAAAATTACTCCCATCTTTTCAATCTTCTGTAGCATCTTTAACTGATTATGATCATTTAGTTTAAATCTGTAATCAAACAACACAGAGCCAGATAAATTTCTGAGAGATTAGAATATGATAATATTCCAGGGAGAATTCTGTCAGCATTTTCTTCACCATACACAACCATTTCCTCTTTTTTTTTGTTCAAATCAATACAAATAACGTCCCTTCTCAGATGGGATGGATATTCTGTATATGTTATGTGTAAAGGTAAAGGTAAAGGTTCCCCTCGCACATATGTACTAGTAGTTCCTGACTCTAGGGGGCGGTGCTCATCTTCGTTTCAAAACTGAAGAGCCAGCGCTGTCCAAAGACGTCTCCGTGGTCATGTGGCCAGCATGTGAACGGCGAAGGCTCACGGAACGCTGTTACCTTCCCACCAAAGGTGATCCCTATTTTTCTACTTGCATTTTTACATGCTTTCGAACTGCTGGGTTGGCAGAAGCTGGGACAAGTAACAGGAGCTCACTCTGTTACGCAACACTAGGGATCCGAACCACCGAACTGCCGACCTTTTGATCGAGAAGCTAAGTGTCTTAGCCACTGAGCCACCGCGTCTACTACTGTATCATCACTACATATACACCGCATCACTACTGTATTGTAGGAGGTGCCAATACAGTCATATTGAACTTGTTAACCTTAATTCTTCCCATGACAAACTCTGTACCAATTAAATCTGAAAAACCAAATGGCATTTTTTTTCTTTTCAATTAATCTATTGCAGGTATTGGAAGACATCACCCCCAGACTGCACAGAAACCCGCTCAACAAATTTCAAAATGTTTTGTGCAAGAATTCCAAAATCTGATGAGATCTTGCTCCTGTTTCACAATATTTCAGGGTGGGTTCATATAATATTTTGTGAGATCACTTGTCAGAATCTTATGAGAGCCCTATAAACCAGCATAATCTTGGCTGAGATTCAGCTATTAAGCTAGATCTCACAGTGGTATTCATGCCCAGAAAGGAGTGCTGGACCATGATTTACTATTCCAGGTTGAACCAGGATTTACAACTCCGGTCTCACTCACAGCAATCTTTACTACCTAGCTAACCTTCTGTGATCTTGAAAAAAAACCACCCAACTAAGAGTCAAACCCAGTGATGGGTTCCTACCAGTGCGGTCCACTCTATAGCACCGGTAGCGGCCCGCTGGTGATGTCACAGTACCGGTGTGGTTGGTTGCCGGTGCCTGGGTACCGCCATTTTTTTTAAAAAAAAACTTTTAATTTTTTTTAAAAATTTTCTTCTGCGCATGCCCAGAAGCCGAGCTTCTGGCACTGCGCATGCACTGCCTTCCTACCCCACAGTGAGTCCAAGCAGGGGAGGATGGCTGAAGGAGCGCGTGAGATGTTGAAAGAACGGGTGATGATCCCAGGCATTTTCGCACGTTTGAGGCTTCTCGAGCTGCTGAGGGGAGGGGGAACGGGCGGCAGGAGCCTAGGATCATTGAATGGGGAGAAGCATTCAGGCCGGACGGAGCCTCCTAGAAGAACCGCTGCCGCAGTCTTGCTGCTCCCGCTGCGGGGGGGCTGCGTTGCGGGTGGGCAATGCCCCCTCGCTTCTCCAGCCGCTGCCAAGCTCCCGAGGCCCACGCCCACCTGGTCACATGGCGGGCAAGCCACACCCACAAAATAAGCCACGCCCACAGAGTGGTAGTAAAAAAATTAGGAACCTGCCCCTGGTCAAACCTAATTCATTTTTGAATGAGAAATCACAGAATTGTGGGCTGACCTTGAAAGGTGAAAACCCTGGAAGGTGGCAACGGCAAACTACTTTTGTGTCATTGTCAAGAAAACAATATGTATGGATTAGTATAACCACCAGGAGCCACACACCACTCGAAGACTTTACCCACTAAGGATTCCATGCCTCTTTCAAATGACTGTAAAATCAATTATATTATAAAATGAATTCCACGTTCCAATAACCATCTGATGCTTCTTGAATATTGCAAACAAGTTCTCCAAGCAGCTGTGCTAGAGTTCATTTAACAATTTTTGGACTCTCATATTCCCCAAGCAGCTGCATTGTTGAACTTTCCTCCTATCCCAGATCTGGGAGGAAAACACGATGGCATAAATTGCATTATTATTTATTTATTTATTTTATTTAGACGCTCTTATAGGCCGCCCAATCCCGTGGGACTCAGGGCGGCGTACAGCATGAATAAGAACGTACATTTAAAAACAATCATAATGTAAATTAAAATATAATTAAAAAGAACATTTTAAACACAACATTCAGGGGGAATCTGATTGTCCTATTCACCCCATCTGCCAGAAGAGCCATGTTTTTAAGGCTTTGCGGAAGGCCAGCAGGGTGGGGATAGTCCGGATCTCTGGTGGAAGTTGGTTCCAGAGGGACGGGGCTCCCACAGAGAAGGCCCTCCCCCGTGGCCCCGCCAGTCGGCATTGTTTGGCCGACGGGACCCGGAGGAGGCCCTCTCTGTGGGACCTAACCGGTCTTAGGGAGGTATGTGGTAGGATGCGGTCCCGCAGGTAACCTGGCCCTGAGCCATGTAGGGCTTTAAAGGTAACGACCAACACCTTAAATTGCAACCGGAGACTAATTGGTAGCCAATGCAGCTGGCGAAGGAGAGGTGTTACGTGGGTGTATCTTGGTACACCCACTACAGCTCGCGCAGCTGCATTCTGTACCAACTGGAGTCTCCGGATGCTCTTCGAGTGTAGCCCCATGTAGAGCGCGTTACAGTAGTCTAGTCATGAGGTGACAAGGGCATGAGTGACTGTGAGCAAGGCCTCCCTCTCCAAGTAAGGTCGCAATTGGTGCACAAGACGCACCTGTGCAAAAGTCCCCCTAGCCACAGCTGAAAGATGTTGCTCCAATTTTAGCTGTGGATCTAGGAGGACACCCAAATTGCGAACCTGTTCTGAGGGAGTCAGTTTTTCTCCCCTGAGAACCAAGGAGGGACAGTCGACATAGTCCTTGGGAGGCAATATCCAGAGCCACTCAGTCTTGTCTGGGTTGAGCCTGAGTCTGTTCACTCCCATCCAGACCCTCACATCGTCCAGGCAGCGGCACATTACATCAACTGCTTCACTGAACTGACACAGGGTGGAGATGTACAACTGGGTATCGTCAGCATACTGCTGATACCTCACCCCATGTCGTCGGATGATCTCACCCAGCGGTTTCATGTAAATGTTAAACAGGATGGGCGAGAGGACCGAGCCCTGTGGCACCCCGCAAACCAGGGGCCTAGGGGCCGACCTCTGTCCTCCTGTCAACACCGACTGCGTCCTGTCAGAGAGGTAGGAGGAGAACCACCGTAAAACAGTGCCTCCCACTCCCATCTCCCCAAGACGACGCAGAAGGATACCATGGTCAATGGTATCGAAAGCCGCTGAGAGGTCAAGTAGCACCAGGATGGAGGAGTGACCCCCATCCCGGGCTCGCCAGAGATCATCCATCAGCGCGACCAAAGCAGTCTCCGTACTGTAGCCGCGCCTGAAACCCGATTGAAAGGGATCCAGATAATCAGTATCCTCCAATAGCCGCAGGAGTTGGAGCGACACCACCTTCTCAACAACTTTACCCAAAAAGGGTAAGTTGGAGACTGGACGGAAGTTCTTTAAATCCGCTGGGTCCAGGGAAGGCTTCTTGAGGAGGGGCCTCACCACCGCAGCTTTTAAAGGCTGTGGGATGGATCCCTCTCTCAGAGAAGCGATCACAACCGCCTGGAGCCAGCCGCGTGTCACCTCCCTGCTGGCAGAGACCAGCCAGGAGGGGCACGGGTCCAATAAACAGGTGGAGGCGCTCATCGCTCCTATGGCCTTGTCCACATCCTCAGGAGTGACCGGTTCAAACTCGTCCCATATAACAGGACTAAGACTCACCCCTGTCATCTCGGCTTGCCCTGTCCAAATGGAGTCCAGGTCTGTCCGAATCTGAACGACTTTGTCCGCCAGAAACTGAGAAAATTCCTCAGCTCTGCCCTGCAAGGGATCTTCAGCTCCCTCCTTAGCTAGGAGGGAGCGAGTCACCCTAAACAGGGCGGCTGGGCGGGAGTCGGCGGACGCAATAAGAGCGGAAAAATACGCGCATTTTGCCGCCTTTATCGCCACTAAGTAAGACTTAATGTAAGTTCTTAAAAGTGTCCGGTCAGACTCAGCTTTACTGGCTCTCCATCGTCGCTCTAGGCGTCTCTTTTGGCGCTTCATCTCCCGGAGCTCCTCAGTAAACCAAGGGGCCCGCCGGGATCCGCTGCCACGGAGAGGCTGCAAAGGCGCAATCCGATCTAAGGCCCCCGTTGCCGCCTGATTCCAAGCAGCCACTAGGGCCTCAGATGAATCGTGTACCAGGGATTCAGGTATTTCCCCAAGTTCCCTCTGAAATCCTTCAGATTCCATTAGGCGCCTGGGGCGGAACCACTTAATCGGCCCCGCCTCCTTGCGGTGGAGGAGTGGTGCCATGAAATCCAACCTCAGAAGGAAATGATCTGACCACGACAAGGGTACTGTGACTAAACCCCTCAGCCTCAGATCATCTCTCCACTGTCCCGAGAGAAACACAAGGTCAAGCGTGTGGCCTCCCTCATGAGTCGGACCCTGAACTACTTGGGTCAGGTTCATGGTTGTCATGGAAGCCATGAACTCCTGGACTGCCTCCGAGGTTTCACCGGGCGATGGCAAATTAAAGTCCCCCAGCACCATCAGCCTGGGGAACTCAATCGCCAGCCCTGCTACCGCCTCGAGCAGAACAGGCAGGGCCTTTGTAACGTAGCTAGGAGGCAGGTACGCTAACAAAAGGCCCACCTGAACCCCTAAGTCCAACTTCAGAAGGAGCGTCTCACACCCAACAATCTCCGGGGCAGGGCTCCTTCGAGGATTAAGGTTCTGGCGAGCTATAATCGCCACTCCTCCACCCCTTCCCTGGGGTCGCGGCTGATGCTGCACTAAGAACCCGTCCGGGCACATCTCGGAGAGGGGAACCCCCCCCTCCTGGCCTAGCCAGGTCTCAGTGATACATGCCAGGTCCGCCCCCTCTTCCAGGATTAAGTCCCGTACAAGGGGGGCCTTGTTGGTAATTGACCTGGCATTCAACAGCAGCAGCTTGAGCCCAGGGCCCTGACATCCCTGATTACCAGGACCTCGGGTTGAGCAAGATGGAACCAAACCAGAGGGGCCGGAACAAGGAATCGCTTGGAGACAGCGAGTTCTCGTTCCCCGAGAGCGGCCTACCCCCCTGCTCCCGCCATACCTACCTCTCCCTGTAATGACCATTACACCCCAGTACGCCCTTAACACCATTCAGAATAGCTTTGGGCTATTATTGATTTATGCATTTATTTATGCATTTTGAGATTGATGTGGCCACTCACCAACCATAAAACATATCACAATAACTCAACAACAACAATAAAACAAAACAAATCATACAATCGGGGCAGAACTATATGCACTCAACCTTCCAGAACAAGTCCACCTAACATCCTGGTGCCTGAGGGAGCAAGTAGAATTTCAGAATTTTTTTGAAGGCTAAATGATCAGGGCCGATCAAATCTTGCAATATAAGGGTATGATTGATAGTTTCCCCATTTCAAATTCCACTTCCTACTCTGTCCCCCAAATCATAGGAAATGCTGCCAATGTGTTAGAGTGGTGTTCTGCCCAAACCGTTCCCCCCTTCCTAATTTTTCATACTTTATCAACTTTTCAACTACTCCAAGACAGCCGAGGTAACAAGTATCTCTAATGCAGTCATAGGCTGCATTAGCAGCGGGATAGAATCAAGATCACGAGAAGTGTTGGTACCACTTTATAATGCCTTGGTAAGAGCACACTTGTAATACTGCATCCAGCTTTGGTTGCCACAATGTGAAAAAGATGTTGAGACTCTAGAAAGAGTGCAGAGAAGAGCAACCAAGATGATTAGGGGACTGGAGGCTAAAACAGATAAAGAACAGTTGCTGGAATTGGGTATGTCTACTTTAATGAAAAGAAGGACCAGGGGAGACATGATGGCAGTGTTCCAATATCTCAGGGGTTGCCACAAAGAAGAGGGAGTCAAGCTATTCTCCAAAGCACCTGAGGGCAGAACAAGAAGCAATGGGTGGAAACTAATCAAGGAGAGAAGCAACCTAGAACCAAGGAGAAATTTCCTGATAGTTAGAACAATTAACTAGTGGAATGGCTTGCATTCAGAAGTTGTGAGTGCCCTATCACTAGAGGCTTTTAAGAAGAGACTGGACAACCATTTGTCTGGAATGGTATAGGGTATCCTGCTTGAGCAGGGGGCTGGACTAGAAGACCTCCAATGTTCCTTCCAACTCTGTTATTCTTGTTCATCTAGTAACCATTCTTTTTTTGACAACCTAAATGCAACTAAGAGACAGAAGTTGTCGAGGAGCTGGAGTTTAAGGAAGGGTTTTTGGTGTGTATGGAAGAAGAGTTAAGTTGTGGGACACTCCTAGTATATTAGCTCTACTTCCAAAGCAGTGACTGCTCTGGAGATCAACATGGCCTTTTGTTCTCTCTTAATATGAGCCATTTTAATATAATGGTTAAGGCACTGGGCTAGAATTGAAAACTGGAAGACCTACCTTAAGCATGAAGCCAGCTGGATGACTTTGGACTAACCACCTCTAAAAATCTGGCCAAGAAAATTGCAGGACTAATCCAGTTACTTGCAAGAAGTCAAGATTGATTTGAAGGCACAACATAAATAAAACTTCCACGACTCCCTTACTGGAGGTACAGTATGTGTCTTCCTCAGGTTTTGAGAGTTCTGCACCATATCTTAGCTATGCCTAGCAATGCAGTCTTCTGGGTGGAGAGCTCTCATGTCATTCCTGGGATCTAGAGCCACTCTCTTAGCTTAGGAGTCAGAGCCCTAAGTGCTGCTACCATCATATACATTTATATCATCAGCATCATCGTCATCATCGTCATCATCGTCGTCGTCATCATCATCATCATCATCATCATCATCATCATCATCATCATCATCTCCAATCATTTTAGCCAATGTCTTTCCAATATATTTCTTAAAATCAATCTCCTTGTCTTTGACAGATAAAAGTGCAACAGTAATTAGATTGCCTGCAAAGAGATCTGTAAAGTGTTGATGCCCTGTTTTCTTTAGGAACTCTGTCATGGGAATCTAGTAAGTGGATATGCATAATATTTAATCACTATGTTATTTACTCTTTGGCTGATAAGTAGACTTGCAAATTCAGTTGTCAAATCTTCTAGAACATATGTAAATTCTTCATTATCCATATGTCTTGGGACAGTAAGGTTAGGGCTACCATATCTAGATTGCAAAATCCAGCTGACTATTAGATGGCAACTAGGAGATCTCAATGTCTCTTTGTGAAATCTACTGCTCATCTTGATTTTTGTAGCCAATGATAGCTCAATCTTTCAGGGAAATTCTCTATGTTTCTGTAATTTGCATTGGACCCAAGTTATTATTCTATCCATGGAAAACTAATAGTAAAGTTATCTGCAAAGCTAAATTAACAACTTTATGGCAGCAAAAGAATATCAAATTATGTGCATCTCCATGGGAATGAAACGACTGATAAATTGGAGGTTGTAAACTCTTTGGTTATGTTCATTGGGACTTCCACCTCGGTACAGAATTTGTCTCCAGAAATAAGAACTTTCTGAACCTCAGTGTCAGCCTAGAAATCTTATCCATGTTCTCAGCCACAAGTAGCAGAATGGATGGTTCACTAGCAGAAACTCTAATGTTTGTAAAAACAACAACAGATGTTTTTAGTTTTAAAATTGGAATTTATACGCTAAAGATGCAGGAGTTAAAAGAACAGAGCATAAAAACTATTTCCTGAATACATAATTTAGAAACATTTTCTGTAATATGCAGATATAACTTTTGCTAAAAACCAGATACCCACGATCTTCAGGGAGAGTTTTATATAAGAACTTTTCAACTGCTTTCTGAAGACAATAGTGAATTCATTTGGTAGAAATTTAAAAAAAAAAAGATGATTCAGGAATTTAGGAAGGGCTACATTCTTGTGGTTACACAGTTACTCTGGGGATATTAATTATGCAAGTGTGTAGGACACTGTTGTTTGGTACATTGGAAGACCTTCAATTTTTTTGTATCTTACATAATTTGAAATGTTTTTCTCCAAGCTGGATCCCTTTAGATTTTGTTGGGCACAAGTCAGAATTCTCGCGTTCTTGGAACAACTCTTTTATGTTGTACCATGGAACAGTCTACGTTAAGAGGCACAGTGAGGGGAGAATGAAAGAATGAAGATGTTTTTGAATGGGGATGTTGTCTAGATGACACAGCAAAATGTTTTGAATTATTGACCTTTTTCAAGTTGGGAAAAGAATAACATTTCAGTTTTGCTGAATTCATCCAGTAAAAGAGCTTGGGATGATACAGTAATATTCCCACCCATCGTATCCCAGAAAAAAAGATGTGACTTCCCATATTTTAGATCAGATGTGGACCAACTTAAAGCTTTCACAAACTTACTAAGAGTCCAATTTGATTTGAAAGCTTCTCTTTTTCTAACATTTCATATAGTAGTATCTATGGATTATACTCCTGAACATACTTTTAAATGCTGCATTATGTCTGTTCATATTTTTAAATAAATGCGTCTCTCAGAAATATATCTGATGTGAGTCACTCACAGGTCATAGGACTGGACCGAGGAGTGCATTGATTTGTTTGCAGATTGCTTCTAAAATGGGAACCGAATGTGGAAAAATTGAACAGGCATAATCTATTGGGAAAGTCAGCTCTACAAGTCCAATGATCCAGTATAAATCTGAAGCAGAATTACAAACCCAGAACTCTATTCAGCAGCAATTGCTAGGAGGGCTTTCAAATGCTGGATAATGACATTTGAAGAAGTGAGGTCCTACATCCATGATGGCGAACCTATGGCACGCGTGCCACAGGTGGCATGCAGAGCCTTGTCTGCGGGCACCTGAGCCATCACCCCAGCTCAGCTCCACCATGCAAGTGTGCCTCTGAACGGCCAGCTGGTTTTGGGGTCTCTGCTGCACATGCGTGGGGGG
Source organism: Diadophis punctatus similis (assembly GCA_023053685.1). Taxonomy (NCBI): domain Eukaryota; kingdom Metazoa; phylum Chordata; class Lepidosauria; order Squamata; family Dipsadidae; genus Diadophis; species Diadophis punctatus. The sequence continues at coordinate 5,913,470 of JALIGW010000003.1, read as the reverse complement.
TGAGGGGAGCATGGGGGGGTCACATGTGCATGCATGGGGGCGGGGAACACACGGGGGGATCACACGTGCATGCACGGAGGGTGGGGCACGCAGGGGGGTGTTGCACATGCATTGCATTATGGGTGCGCACGGACATACTTTTGGCACACGATAACAAGAAGGTTAAATATCACTGCCCTACATCTTCCTGTTAAATCCATTCAATCCTAGGCACAGTTTCCTCTGTGTAACCCAGTAATACAGAGTACCTTCGTATTACTGGACCTATTTTGGTCATCATATTATAAAAAAGATGTAGACACTCTGGAAAAAGTGCAGAAAAAGGCAACAAAGATTATTAGGGGGCTGGAGGCTGAAACGGTTGCAGAACGGTTGCAGGAACTGGGTATGTCTAGTCTGAAAAGAAGGACTAATGGTGACATGGTAGCAGTGTTCCAATATTTGAGGGGCTGCCACAAAGAAGAGGGGGGCAAACTTTTTTTCCAAAGCATCAGAAGGCAAGTCAAGAAGTCAAGAAGAAATCTAGAACTAAGGAGAAATTTACTGACAGTTAGAACAATTAACCAGTGGAATGCCTTGCCTTCAGAAGTTGTGAGTATCCCATCATTAGAGACTTTTAAGAACACACTGGGCAACCATTTGTCTGTAATGGTATAGAGCCATGATGGGGAACCTATGGCACACGTGCCACAGGTGGCACATGGAGCCATATCTGCAGGCACACAAGCTGTTGCCCTAGCTCAGCTCCATGTGCGTGCTGGCCAGCTGATTTTTGGCTCATGTGGAGGCTCTGGGAGGGCGTTTTCTGCCTTCTGAGGGCCTCTGGGGGCGGCAGGGGAGGGCGTTTCCACCCTCCCCAGGATCCGGGGAAGCCTCTGGAACCTGGGGAGGGCGAAAAATGGGCCTACCAGGTCCACTGGAAGTCGGGAAATGGGGGAAGGGGGCTATACACACATGCACGGGGCAGCATGGGGGGTCACACCAGGGGTGAAATCCTCCCGGTTCGCCCAGGCCAGTCCTTCGGCGTATAGCCGATTGAACTGGCGGCGGTCGCGGCGCGGAGCTTCTCCCGCCCACTTTCCCGGCCCTGCTGAACGCCGCCATTCGGGTTATTTTTCCCTCTGTGCATGCGCGTGCATGCACAGAGGGAAAAATAACCCGAATGGCGGCGTTCAGCAGGGCCGGGAAAGCGGGCGGGAGAAGCTCCGCGCCGCGACCGCCGGCAGTTCAATCGGCTATACGCCGAAGGACTGGCCCGGGCGAACCGGGAGGATTTCACCTCTGGGTCACACGTGCATGAGCAGGAGGGCACAGTGCATGGGGCCATTAAATTATGGGTGTTGGCATGTGCACACACGCGATAGCGCGTGCGCGCACGCACACTTTCGGCACCCGAGGAAAAAAAGGTTGGCCATCACTGGTATAAAGTTTCCTGCTTGAGCAGGGGGCTGGAAAAGAAGACCTCCAAGGTCCCTTCCAACTCTGTTATTCTGTTATTCATATGGAAGTCCCTTTTGGTTTAATATTTTGAAATCCTACAGTTTAATTTCTGGGATCTCTCTCCCTCCCCCCCCCCCTCTCTCTCTCCCCCTCCCTCCCTCCCCCCCTCACTGTTTTTACTAACATTTCATACTTCTCGGGGCGTCCAACTGATTCTGATTTAGAATCCTTTTGGAAACCAGCAAATGTATACTCTACAGTGGGGCTATCCTTTATTAGACCCAGTTGTGACACATACAAGTTTACAGACTTTTAAGTTTTGCAGTACTATTAGTAAGGCAAGACATTTCCCATGCTGACACAAAAAGAGGGCAAAGCAAGAAAATACAAAAATTAGGCCAGGTTTCTCAATTCATTTGGGGTTACCTAATTAGGCAACAACAAAGAACAAAGCCTAGTTCCTCCCTTCCTTCTTCAGATTGATCAACTTGCCAAATTCTTATCCCAAACTAACTTGTTCCAGAACTGCAGCAATGGCTGTCTCTTAGCATATGCCAAAGGGGCTCGTGGCTGAAGAGGGTTTTTCCCCCCAAAGAAAAGGGAAGAATTAACCATCCCCTGGCATCTGCATACATTAACTCTATTCAAAAGAGTCAAAATGGGAACTACGGCTATGTGATCCAGTATCTAAGGGGAAGTAGCAATGTTCCAATATTTGAGGGGCTGTCACAAAAAAGAGGGGGTCAATCTATTCTCCAAAGCATCAGAAGGCAAGTCAAGAAGTCAAGAAGCAATCTAGAACTAAAGAGAAATTTCCTGACAGTGAGAACAATTCATCAATGGAATGACTTGCCTCCAGAAGTTGTGGGTGCTCCAACACTGAAGGTTTTTAAGAAGAGATTGGACAAGTGATTTTCTGAAATGGTATAGGGCTGGAGCAGGAGGTTGGATTAGAAGTCCTCCAAGGTCCCTTCCAACTCTTTTATTCTGATCATATTGCCCTACTCCACTTTTTGTGCATTGTGCAATACATGAAAAACGGAGCAGGATCATATGGACTGCAGCTGCCATCTCGAGGTTTGGTTTTTTTAAAAAATATATCCCCGTCCCAAAGACATCCCTGTAACAATCGGTTCACATGATAGTCCCTTTCCAACCAGGAGATCTAAATCAGTTCTGAGTGGATGGTCAACAGTAGATGCTATTTTCTGTGACATCTTTATGAAACCTTTGACACTCCTAAGCTAGCCACCAATTGAGGTTAGCTAGGGGTTGAAAAAGGTTGATGAAAGATTTGATGGCTGCATCTACACAACTTCCTATGCTTGGTTTGTTAACCTGGATGGCGTGAGACTTAACCCTATTTTGCAAAACCCCACCCATTTTTCATTCATTATCGTTCCCTATATGGTACAACCTCCCCAAATGGAGGTTAATTCAGTGTAAACGAAGAACCAGAATTTCCAAAGGGGGAGGGTTGGTCAAGCTTAATTGCTAATGTGACTCAATTTTGGCAGCTTTTCAGCAGTTTTGTCAAAGACAAAGCAAAAGGGAAGAGGCGGGAAGAGAAGAGAAAGAGTTGCATTATGCAGCCAAACATGGTGTGATGTCCTCTTTGGGAGGCCTTATTTTGAGCCAGCTTGCAAGTTATATTGTTAGACTTTGACCTGCGTGGAACAGACCTCGGTTCAATGTCAGGGCAGACCGAGAAAACACACAGAAAGTGTTCAAATGTTCCAAATCTGACTTAGAGTCCCTTTGACAAAGGCCTTAGCTGTTTAGTCTTCACTAGGGACATTGGAGTGCCCGCAGATAGGCAAGCATTATCACATCACTAGGGAAGTTGGATCTACTGCCTCAACAACACAGGTTCTGTTTGTCTCGGTCAAGCAGGACGGTTTAGACCAGTGTTCACCAACTGGTGGTCTGTGGACCACTGGTGGTCCGTGAGAAAATTTTGGTGGTCTGCAGACAAATGATTTGCATTTTTTATATTGCACTAAATCAAGGGTCCTCAAACTACAGCCCCTGGGCCAGATACGTGCAATAAATGCAGAGTCTCCCCCTTCAGGGTCTTTTTGTGTGGGTCAGAGGGGGGGGAGAAATTCTGACTTGGGGTCTGCTTCAGCCTCCTGGTGAGGGGCTTTGGGCAAATGCTGGAGGGAAGTGCCGCTGGTGGTGAAGAGCTGGAGGACCTTGTTCCAGTGGGACTGTATCATGGCCTGGAACTGGCTGACCATCTCAGCCCGCTGAGCCTTCAGGTGTGGGTACCTGGCCTTGCACTCCTGCAGGTCTTCCCTCTGCTTGGAAAGCCTATGCTCGTAGTCCTCAGTGAGGTGCTTCTACTGAGCCTCCTCGGTCAGATACAATTTGAACTGAGTTGTTTTGCCAACTCTTTCTCATGGTGGCAGCTTAGCTCCAACAACTGCTTCCTGTTGGGGCCCTAAGGAGCCCGGGCGGGGAGGCGAGTAGTGGCTGGGAGGGGAGGGGCGAGTAGAGGATGGTGAGGTTCCCCTCGATGTGAGTGACATCGAGTTGGCCACGCCTACCCAGTCACATGACCACCTAGCCACGCCTACCCATTGTCATTAGGCAGATCATATTAGTGATCCGTGGGATTTTAAATTACGAATTTAGTGGTCCCTGAGATCCGAAAGGTTGGTGACCTCTGGTTTAGACTGTGCTGCCTTCCCCATCCCTGTGATTCATTTCTGTCTCTGACAAGTGGTTGAGAGCCGTTGCTTTTAAGGGCCTCTTTAACTTGAAATAGAATTTTATTTAGAAATAATAGAAAATACTTGTAGCTTGGGTTTTAGCCATGCCAACATCTGCCACACATGTGAATTTATTGAAGCCTGGTATTCTACTAAAGGAGCAATTAACGAGCATATGGATCTAGATCCAGAATACGAATACGTAAGAAACAAGACCAATCAATCAATCAACAAGAGAACCAATCAGCTGCTCAGAATTTAAATATAGCTCCAGATAAACAACCAATCAAATGACCAACTGACCACCAAGACATTTATAAGCTAAGGAGAATAGGACAAGAAAATCCTGCTGATGAAGTTACCTAGTCTGCGGTGGTGGGTTCGGACCGGTTCTTTAGAACCGGTAATGGAAATTTACCGCCGCTTGCCAAACCGGCAGCGATGACTGGCGGTCCACGCTCCCGAACCGGTCCTCCAGTCGCCGTGGCTTACAAAAAAACCCTCTGCGCATGCGGAAAGGCTTCTGCGCATGCGCAGAGGGTCATTTCTGGGTGTTTTGCGTTGTGACGGGGCGATGCGAACCGGTAGGAAAGGTAAGTGGAACCCGCCCCTGCTAGACTGGTAACGAAATGTTCAAGAGCTAAATTGAAACAAGCTTGGAGAGCAAAGCACTGCCAGAATTTTATTTAACCTGGCTTCAGTTCCTCTGCAGTACAGAAGAATTTAGTCTTTCAACACATGTTAAGCAGATTATATTTTATACCAGAAAATGAAATTTAGGCGATGAAGATATGTAGGCCTCAGAGATTGTACAATATTTTATTATTTTAAATTGCTACCCAGGACTGGTTTTCACGAGGAAGAATAATCCTTCCTTTGCAGGGGGCTTCGGATATCCCAAAGACCTGTTTTTATTTATTTATTTATTATTTATTTATTAGTGAGACTTATATACTGCCTCATAGTGCAAGCACTCTCTAAGCAGTGTACACCATTAAGCAATGTATATTTACATTGCCCCCAACAATCTGGGTCCTCATTTTACCTACCTCGGAAGGATGGAAGGCTGCGTCAACCTTGAGCCGGTGAGATTTGAACAGCTGAACTGCTGATCACAGTCAGCTAAAGTGGCCTGCAGTACTGCACTTAACTGCTGCACCACCTCAGCTCATTTTTCCTTTTGCATATGCAATTTTTGACAGACAATTGTGCAGAGCTGTGCTGTATAAAGTACCTCCTGGCAGTCTTGGGTTTTTTTTAGAAGCCGCTCAGTTTTTCAGACATAAAAATGGAACATTGGTGACTGTGGATCACGTGATCAAAATTTGGTTGCTTGGCAACAGGCGCATATTTACAACTGGAGCATCCCAAGGTCATGTGATTGCCATTTGTGTGACCTTCCCAGGTAGCTTCCAACATGCAAAGTCAATGGGGTAAAGCCAGATTCATTTAATGACCATGCGATTCACTTAACAACTGTAGTGATTCACTTAAACCATTGCAAAAAAATGTTGTAAAATTAGATGATGCTCACTGAACAACTGCCTAGCTTAGCCATGGGAATTCTGCTCACCTTGACATTGGCGAAGAATTAACTGCAAAAAAAAATTATGTGCAAGTTGTCCTTGACTTACAACAGTTCGTTTGGTGACCATTCAAAGTTACAACGGCACTGAAAAATGTGACTTATGATCATTTTTCATTGTTACAACCTTTGCAGCATCCCCATGATCATGTGATAAAAATTCAGATGCTTGGCAACTGGTTCATATTTATGTCCGTTGCTGTGTCCCAGGGCATGTGATAACCTTTTGTGACAAGCAAAGTCAGCCTAGAACTGTGTTGGTTTTTTTGGCAGCTGCAGCACACTGCTGGCTCATATTTAAATAGTTGTCCACTAGGACTCCAAGATCCCTCTCATAGTTACTACTGTTGAGCGAGGTACCACCAGAGGTGGGTTCCTGCCGGAGCTGCCCAGTGCGCAGCTCCGGTAGGGAGCGGCCAATTGCACAATTTGCGCGTGACTGCTATGGAGCCCTTTCTGCCAGTCCACCGCACACGTTGCCATGCGCCGAAGCAAAATCACGCCGAAATCTTGTGAAGGGACGCGCACGGGAGTGCATGCACATAGCAAGTGTGCCTGCGCCCAAAGTGAGCGTGCCCACGCCCGAAGCGTGGAGATGCGCGTACAGCGCACTGGCACCGGTAAGAGAGCAACCCACCGCTGGGTACCACCTATACCTGTGTATTTTGTTTTTCTTGCCTAAATGTAGAACCTTACTTTTTTCACCGATGAATTTCATTTGGTTAAATAGTGCCCAATATTCAAGCCTGTCAAGATCCTTCTGTACCTTAAGCCTATCTTCCGGAGTGTTGGCTATTCCTGCCAGCTTGGTGTCATCTAATTAATTTTTCTTTTATGCAAGAATGGGGGTAAACTCCCCACATGACTTTTCAGACTTCTTGTTCTGAGGATTTCAATTAGCCTTATGAAAGTTAAATAGTAATTTCTGAAAGTGTTTGGGAAAGGCTAGTGAACTCAGTGTCCTTTAAATGTCTCTATCCTGTTAAGAGCATGATGGCTTGTCCTTTCATCTCCTGGCACCCAAACCCATGGAAAATTGCTGTCCTGCAGTCTCCTCATGAGGAGCAACCATCCAGACCACATGTGAATAATCTCCTGTCCTCTCCTTGTCCGAAGAGTTCCTGTAGGACAGGTCTACTTGCCAGCTTCTTGGTCTTAGTCACAGTGATCAGCTCTGCTCATTCGGATATTACTGTTGTGGCCCACCAGTGGCCTGTGCAGCTGGTAGCTGATTAAGACAGTGAGGAGGCTGGTGTTGTGATTCGCCAGCAGCCTGTATAGCTGGTACCAGAGTCAGACAGCGAGGAGGCTGGAGAAGGCTCAGTGCCAGAGGCTGGGATTCAGCCAGGGCCGTCAGAACCTCCAGAGGCTGCCATGAGTGATGATGAAGAAGAAGAGGAGCCTGTTCTCAATACGCACGTGTGCAGAGCTGCCAAAAGATAGGAATGGCTCCTGAGGAGAAAGACTACTCGGGAGTAAGGCTTGGGGATAATTGGCCCATAGCCTATTTGAGTGAGGAAAACAGAGGAGGAATTTGCAGGAAACAACTTCGTTCATTCCACGTCTTGTCTTTGACTTCAAAACTCCTGTTCGGCTCCTGTTTGAAAATCGTCAAGTTTCCTGCAAATTGCTCCTGGGCATTTTGCCAACAACAGTAAGATTGCGTAGATTATCCACTGTTATCAGAAAGACTCTTCGTCAGACTTGTGTTCTTTTTGTTTGGACTATTGCCGGCTGTTAAGAAGGTTAATTAACAGCCCTTGCATCGAAAATACTGATTTATACTTTTGTTGACTTTAGAACAACTGCTAAGAAACATAATTAGTAGCTGTTACTGTTAAAACAAGGTTTGTTCGGACGCTGTTTGTGCTGTGTTCCTTTGTCTGGCAGCTGGGTCAGAACAATTCTTTCCATTGCGGTGGTGGGTTGCTGCCGGTTCAGACTGGTTCTTTAGAACCGGTAGCGGAAATTTGGTGGTCCACGCTCCCGAACCAGTCCGCTGGTCACCACGGATTGCAAAAAAAAACCCTCTGCACATGCGCAAAGTTGTCTGCGCATGTGCAGAGGGTCATTTCCAGGAAGTGACACACGCTTGAGCGAAGCGTGTGTGCGCAAAATGTGCACTTCCAACATGATGCGAACCGGTGGGGAAGGTAAGTAGAACCCACCCCTGTTCCATTGTGTAGCTGTGTGCTATGCTCTCTTTTATCTAACCATTCCCTAGGCAGCATTTCCTTGCCCAGTTTCTCCAAGTCTTTTTTCAAATACCATTACATTATGATAATTTGAGCCTTGTCAATTTATGTTAATGAAAACTCTGGGTTGATAAACTCTGGGTAGACAAAACAAATCCATTTATTTGTTTTTGCTTGGTTTTTTGGGGGGGGGTCTATCCATGTAATTCTCAGGATTCTGCTCCAACACCAAAGTTCAAAACCGTCAATGCTCTTTTTATTCTGCTTCTTTCAAGTCCAACCATCAGCCGTTGTATCTGGAAAAGAGGAAACAGTATAACTGTAAAGATAAAAAAAACCCCATCCATTTCAAATATTTCTGGAATTATTCCATCCATGACTTTTGAATTTATTCCATTTATTTTTTATTTGCCAAATTTTTCTTAACTTTAATTTGATGGCAAAATCATTTATAGTTCAGGACTGTGGAAAGGGAGGCCACGAACACATCCAGATGTTCAGCCGTTCAGTCAGCCAAGTTCTTACTGAGAAGTAAGAGCCAATCAGAGCATGCCCTCCTTTGGCCCCCGATCAGAAATGTCTTAACTAGTCAGTATTCAGTTATTGGAGAGTAACCCTGTGTTTCATGCTATCCTTTAGTTTTACACTGGAAAATAGCCCCTGAAAATCTTTCAGCTTCCCACAACATGCTCCTTGGCTAGATAAGTTCTTTCAAGTTCCTTTACCAATTATTTAACATTATCATTACTTCAGGAGATCAGGAGTTTGGAGAGTTCTTTGACAGCCATGTAAACTGCCCCAGCAAATTACTGAAATGAAATGGAATCAGAATAACAGAACAATAGAATTAGAAGGGACCTTGGAGGTTTCTAGTCCAACCCCCTGCTCAAGCAAGAAACTCTATACCAGTGATGGCGAACCTATGGCACGGGTGCCACAGATGGCACGCGGAGCCATATCTGCTGGCACGTGAGCCGTTGTCCTAGCTCAGCTCCAGCGTGCATGTGCGTGCCCGCCAGCTGATTTTTGGCTTGCGCAGAGGCTCTGGGGGGGGGGCGATTTCAGCCTCCAGAGGGCCTCCGGGGTGGCGGGGGGAGCGTTTTTGCACTCCCCAAGCTCAAGAAAGCCTCTGGAGCCTGGGGAGGGTGAAAAATGGGCCTACCGGGCCCACTGGAAGTCGCAGGGGGGTGGGGCAAGTGGGGGGCTTTGAATTATGGGTGTGGGCACGCACGTGTGTGCGATAGCGCGCGCGCGCACTATTTCAGCACCCGAGGAAAAAAAGGTTCGCCATCACTGCTCTATACCATTTCAGACAAATGGTTGTCCAATCTCTTCTTAAAAACCTTCAGTGTTGGAGCACTCACAAGCTCTGGAGGCAAGTTATTCCACTGATTAATTGTTTTAACTGTCCGGAAATTTCTCCTTAGTTCTAGATTGGTTCACTCGTTGATTAGCTTCCATCCATTGCTTCTTTTCCTGCCTTCAGTTGCTTGGAGAATAGATCAACCCCCTCTTCCTTGTGGTAGCCCCTCAAATATTGGATCACTGCTATCATGTCACCTCTAGTCCTTCTTTTCATTACAGTAGACATATCCAATTCTGTCAACTGTTCTTTATATGTTTTAGCTTCCAGTCCCCTAATCATCTTTGTTCTTCTATTCATTCTTTCTAGAATCTCAACATCAGAATGCGCGAGCTGTGGTGGGTGTACCGAGATACACCCACGTAACACCCATTCTCCGCCAGCTGCACTGGTTGCCTATTAGTCTTCGATCACAATTTAAAGTGTTGGTTTTGACCTTTAAAGCCCTACATGGCTCAGGGCCAGGTTACCTTCGGGACCGCATCCTGCCACATACCTCCCTACGACCAGTTAGGTCCCACAGAGTGGCCTCCTCCGGGTCCCATCAGCCAAACAATGTCGGTTGGCGGGCCCACAGGTGAGAGCCTTCTCTGTGGGAGCCCCATCTCTCTGGAACCAACTCCCACCAGAGATCTGGACTATCCTCACCCTACTGGCCTTCTCCAAAGCCGTAAAAACATGGCTCTTCTGGCAGGCGGGGTGAAGATCGGATTCCCCCATGATTGAATGTTTTGTTTTAAAATTATGAAATGTTTTTAAAATTTATGTATACTATATATTGTTCTTATTTTTGTTGTATGCCGCCCTGAGTCCTACAGGATTGGGTGGCCTATAAGAACTTTTAATTAAATTAAATTAAATTAACCATGGCAAACAAACCTGGATGGAATATTCCAAGTGTGGTCTTACTAAGACTTTATATAATGGCACTAATACTTCGTGTGATCTTGATTCTATCCCTCTGTTAATGCAATCTAGGATTGGGTTGGCTTTTTTGGGGAGCTGGCTCATATTTAAGTGATTGTCCAAGATCCCTCTTGCAATTACTACAATTGAGCCAGGCACCACCTATTCGATAACTATGCATTTGTTTTTTCTTGCCTAAATGTAGAACCTTAATTTTGTTACCACTGAATTTCATTTTGTCAGATAGGGCCAAGCGTTCAAGTCTGTCGAGATCCTTCTGGATCTTGAGCCTATCTTCTGGAGTGTTATTTCTTCAGAGCTACTTATTGCTCCAAATAAAATTTCCCATTTGCAAAAAAACAAAAAAAAAAACCCACCAAAAAAGCAAAAACAAAAACAAAACACCCACACATATCACTCCCTCCACTCTCTAATGCTTATCGTTCAAGGAAGATAGGACTGGATGCAATGGAAAGGATGAGGCAATGCATTAGTTAATTGTCAGGAGGCTCAATCCAATTGTTGAGCAGATTTGAGCCCATATCTGGTAAAGCCCTATGCCTCACGGTCAGTACGTTCTTCTCTTATTAGCAAGGATATGACATCATGTTTACAAAATATACTCTGAGTTCTATTCCATTTCTAGGAAAAAAGCTTCCAATAGTCCTTCATTTGCAGAGAAAGCAAGCTGAGTAGAAATGGTGCTGGAACAAAATGTTCCTTTCAAGCAATGAAGTTTGGTGATTGCATGGCACTTTAGAAAGTTTCTCCCTTAATATCATCCGGAGAAATCTAAAATAAGAGCAGATGAGACAGAAGGTTCTAGAACTAAAGAAAAGGGAGAGTTGGTTTTGTGTGTGTGTGTGTTTTTAAAGCAGAGCTTGGGGCGGGGAGGGATTTGCTTAACCATAGATTGGAATTTTCACTGTTTAGCTGCTTCAATTATCAATCTCCAAAACATTGTAAAAGTGTTGTTTGCTTGTTTCAAAGGCACAGATCATTTAAATTGCCTTATAATGACAGATAGCCTATTCTAGGTAACCTATGAAAGGCATAAATCAACAAAAAGTGTTTAATCTATTCCAAAGCTGAAAAATATTCTTCTACTGAACAGGTATTAAGATGGCGTGTTTGGCTAAGCCAAAAAATGTCAAGTTTGTTGTAGCAAACAAGATACTCAAACACAGCAAATGTACTGAGGTTTCTTAGAGGCAAAAGACAACTTGTTCATGGTGTACCTGAACAGGTAAGGTACCCTTTGGTTGTTTCAACCCTAAACATGCTATTGAAAGCCCCATCCTGTGTTTGCTTACCTTTTACAGGGAATCGACACAGCATCCTTGCCAAATGAATGTTATTCAGTGTTTTTGCAGTTGGGTGTGCCCAACCTTTCGTCTTGTTTTCATCTTTCTTCTATCGAGAGAGTGCTTGAACCATCAATCATATCATATTTCAGCAGACTTGTTTTTTTTATTATTATTTGCAAAGTTCTCAAATGATTTATACTCTTCTTAATTGGCACCAGAGCCTGTGACAGGTGGGCATCACCTTTAATGCAATCTGAAAACTAATCATGTCTAATTAGGTTGCTCTTATTGAAAAGCAGCCAAGGAAATTAACACATTGCATATCAATCCTGAGAAAAATAGAAGAGCAATAGTTGATGCTGAGCAGGGTGTTGAACTGTTCCCGAGAGTAGATGAGAAGTAGGGACACTAACTTCAAATTATGCAAAACAGAGTTACTCCAATCTGCTTTACACGTCCATATATTTCTCAGGATGACACAAGATCCGAAGTGCAAACAGAGTTGTAGCTGATAACTAGCTGATACCATAATGAGCAGGTTACATATGATGCTAAATGCTTTGTTTGCAGTCGTATCAAAGATGAAATCCAAGTATATAAAATCGATTTGACTAGGACTACAACATAGAGACCACGTTTGGCGTAGTGACTAAGGGAACAGGCTAGAAACTAGGAGACCAGGAATTCTAGTCCCACCTTAAGCACAAAGCCAGCTGGGTGACTTTGGGCCAATCAGCAGGCAATGGCAAACCACTTCTGAAATCTTGCCACGAAAATGGCAAAAAAACTATCCAGGCAGTCCCCAGAAGTCAAAAACTGACTCAGAGGCACACAAATGGCTCAAATGGCAGAAACAATTATTGTTTCCAGTTAAGAAACGCTTCCTGTGGAATCTTCTTGGTCCTCTTCCTAACTAGTCAGTCTTCTTTTAAGCAGATTAGCACTTTAACTAACACCACTTTCTTGTCTCTTGTCTCTGAATCTTCTCTAAATCTTCTTGTTTGTTATTTTCTATTGGTGCATTCAGAGCTGAAGGAAAAGAACCACCTTAGGACTTTTCATTTTAAGTTCTATTTAGTATCCAATTGCTTTCTTTGGGGTGCCCAATAAAGAATCCGTCTTTTGATCCCACAGAGACCAATTAACAGTTGGCTCCTTTTGCACTTTCAGGAGATTCTCAACCCCTTGAGGGTCTTAGCCCATTTTTAGTTTATGACCTGGGTTCTTTTGCATCTTGTGTTATCCTTATTCCTGCTTATGTTCCATTTCCCCCTTTCTTTTGCAAATGTATCGTGTTCTTCTCTCTCAGACCCTTTTTTTCACTAACACCTGAGATTTCCTTGATTACAGCAACCCTTTGCTTTGCCATGTCCTTCCACACATCATTTGGCAAATGTTAACTTCCTCGGTTTCTGATTTTCTCTATCATTCTGCAAAAGGCTATTTAGAAATATTAGACTGACCGAACTATGGAGTTGGTATTTTTCCTGGGTTGTTTTCTTCCCCTTTTGTAAAGGTTTTTTATGTTAAAAGTACCATATTTTTGGGAGTATAAGATGCACCTTTTTCCTCCCTAAAAGTGGCTGAAAATTTGGGTGCGTCTTATACTCCGAGTGTAGCTTTTTCGGAGCTTTTTTTCCAGCCCTAACTAGGTGCTAACGATCTTCCCAGCTCTTACCTTGCAGGCTCTTTCATTGTTACTCTCTCAGAAGAAGGTTTTTCCAGCCCTAAGTCTTTGCAGGGTTTTTCCATTGCTCTACTTGCTCTGAATAAGTTTTTTTCTAGCCCTAACCAGGTGCTAACGATCTTCCCAGCTCTTACTGGCTTGCAGGCTCTTTCATTGTTACTCTCTCCGAAGAAGGTTTTTCCAGCCCTAAGTCTTTGCAGGGTTTTTCCATTGCTCTACTTGCTCTGAATAAGTTTTTTTCTAGCCCTAACCAGGTGCTAACGATCTTCCCAGCTCTTACTGGCTTGCAGGCTCTTTCATTGTTACTCTCTCCGAAGAAGGTTTTTTTAAGTCCTAACCAGGGGATAAAATAATGTGCTGAAGCTGACCAGACTAAGGACGCTAGCCAGATGAATACCTGGTAGGCAGATTTTTCCCCTATTTTCCTCCCCCAAAACTAATATACTCCTTATACTCCGAAAAATACGGTAATTACTGGCTCTTTGAGTTTCAGCTATTTCTCCCCATTTAAGAAGTAGCTATACCCCATTATACTGAGGCTCAGTGTGTGTGTGGGGGGGAAGTGATGCTTTCACAATAGAAACATTTCTAATGTAATCTATTGGATCCCCTGCAAGGATTGCCTCTGCAACTGTGTAGGACAGATGGGGAGGAAGCTAACCATCTGATTACAAGTGAGCAGTCAGACAAGGAGATCCAAACTCATTGATAGCCTCACATTACAATGAACAAGGACATACATCCAATTTTGCAGCTACTAAGATTGTTGGTTGAGTAGGGACAAAAATAGCCAGGGAAATGATTGAGGCCTAGGAAATGGGCTCCTTGTCAGTCAACAGGAGTGCTGAGTCACCACCAGCTTATCAAGTACTTAGCAGCACAAAGAAACAACAGCCAATGACTTAATAGCCGGCCATCAACACCCCAAACAATGACTAAAAAGCCACATGCAACCAGACACCACATAAATACTACATACAGAATAGCCCAAAGCACACATTTTGGTAGAGAGAAGTTCCCTGAGGATGAGCTCCAGCACGAGTCCAAAAGCTCGGAAGACTAAACCTCTGGTCCTGGTGACCGACCTAGATTGGATCCTGCAACATTATCCTGAGACCCATATATTTGCCTTCATTCGTGAAAAAAAAAAGCTTTGTGTGCATGATTCTGGAAAAGTTACTTCACAGGTTAGCACACCTGTAAATATGTCTGTATATGAATAGAAAATGTGTGGCAATAATGACTGATGTTGCAAAACTGATGAATAATGCCTGGCCACTACTTGATATAAATGTTTCAAGAAATTAAAAATGTTACAGCCTCAGCTCTGGATTTATGATCCCTGGAATTTCTTCTACTATACAGGTGCTTCAGGCTTTCCCACTAGCCCTCTATATGGCAATTACAGAATCCTTTGGCTTCTGAGGTTTCTCAAATGACCACTTCATTCAGAATTCTTCATGAGTGATCTTCCTCTGTTTTCCCTTTGATTTGCACCACTTCTTTGTCGGGTACATGGAGTGATTTGACAAGCAAGACTACATAGGTCTGTGCCTCCAGCACAGAGGGTCTTTTCAGCTTTCAAAGTTAAGTTTATAGCTCTGGAAAAGGCATCCAGAGCAGACATAAATTAACCTGGTGTGGTGGTGACACCCAGTTCATACTTTGGCAGCCTGATCATCATTCTTTGAATCCTTAAAGTATGGGCATTCAGGAATTTGATAAACAACTCTACAAGGAGCCTGTGATCTTTTCACCTGAACTGTCTATATCTTTAGATTTGTTGGCTGAAACCAAGGGAAAGAGAATCTCTACATCCATCTCTTAATTTGTCCTTATCTTTTTTCTGTATTAGCAAAATGCAGACATCTTCTTTGTCACATAAAAGAGCAGTAGAAGGAAGACCTGTGTGCACAAACACATTTATCCCAAATGTCCCAGACTGTCTTTCCCTTTCAAGTCCTGACCTTCCTAGGGATCAATGAGTGGGTGTGAGTTTCTATTTACATTCACTTGGTCAAAATGGAAGTTGCTGTGTGACCTACAATTCTACTTTATTAGGATTTCTCCCAAGGCTTCTAGTGGACATCAAGAGAATAACAGAATAACAGAGTTGGAATGGGCCTTAGAGGTCTTCTAGTCCAACCCAATGCTCAAGCAGGAGATCCTATACCACTATGAGCAAATGGTTGTCCTATCTCTTCTTAAAAACCTCCTGTGTAGGAATGATTAAATAAAGAGGCACAAGAAATATTAAAAGCAGTTCCAACCAAAGCAATCTGCAACCAAGGGCCCTGAAGCAACGAGAGGCGTGAAATGCTACAGATGTGGCCAAACCGGTCATCAGGCTTCGGAATGCTTAGCACCGGCCCCAATTCCGCAACCAAGGGCCAGGCCAACTCCTGGAACTCAGAAAAAAAAACCAAAGCCACTGAATTCCCCTGAATTCCCACCCCCCACCCCAGCAATGAGTTGGATTATGTGGTAGAAATAACATCTAGCAAATCTGCAGGTAACTGGATGGGTGACCTAATAACAAGAATCTGAAATAAAATTGAGAACAATCTTGATAAGTATGAGAAATGGTCTATTAAGAAGAGTATGAAACTGGACTGGTACAAATGCAAAGTTCACTTAGGAAACAGTATTTATTTATTTATTTATTTATTTATTTATTTATTTATTTATTTATTTATTTATTTATTTTGTGAGATTTATATACAGTGCAAGCACTCTCTAAGCGGTTTACACCAGTAAGCAATGTTATATTGCCCCCAACAATCTGGATCCTCATTTTACCTACCTCGGAAGGATGGAAGGCTGAGTCAACCTTAAGCCGGTGAGATTTTAACCGCTGACCTGCGGATCAGTGTCAGCTAAAGTGGCCTGCAGTACCTGCCTCTAACCGCTGCGCCACCTGCTACAATAATCAGATGCACATCTTAGAATGGAGAACATTTGAATTAGCAATAGTATTTGTGAAATGCAGCTGCGGTTGCCTAGAGGTGGAGCTCTTGCCTCACAATCAGGAGGTTGTGAGTTCAATCCTAGGTAGAGGCAGATGTAGGGTCTCCTGCTTGGGCAGGGGGTTGGACTAGATGACCTGTAAGGTCCCTTCCAACTCTGTTAATCTGTTAAATTACTTAATCAGACAGCCATTTTGATATAGTGGATAAGGCATCAGGCTAGAAACCAGGAGACTGTGAGTTCTAATCCTGCCTTAGGCATCAAGTGAGCTAGTGACCTGGGGCCAGTTCCTTTCTCTCAGCCCTAAAAAGAAGGCAATGGCAACCCATTTCCAAAAATATTATCAAGAAAACTGCAGGGACTTGTCCACACAATCACCAAGACCAACTCAAAGGGAGCAAACTGACCCAAAGCTTTAAATACACACAAACATAACTAATTCTGGCTTACTGTGAACGTCAGGTGAAGCCAGCCATTGTGGATTGTAAAGATGGCATTTGGTGATTTGAGCTCAGCCAACTGAGGTTTTTCAGCAAACCATGATGAAAACAAATAGGGCTTCGGCAATATTTCAACTGGGTTAGAGCGTAGCTCCAAATAGTTCAGTTTCAATTTTGACACTGAGAGGCAGCGCCTCTCTCTAGAGTTTCAGACATGATTTTCTCCAGCCTTTGCTGAAGATCCTGGGGAATTGAATCTGGGGCATTTTGCATGCAAAGCAGGTGCTCTGCTGAAATGCTCTGACAACTTTATTGCAGCTCCTTGGATTAAAATGTATTCTCTACGGGATGTTCCTTGTTCCCCACTCACTCAGTTGCTTCTTTAATGTGCAGTGTGATTTGCAAAGCTCCCATCCTTGCTAGCCTTGAGTTGTAGGGGAGGCAAACAACCTCATTCCGCGGGCTTGAATAACCGGTGACCATGGGAACCTGATTATTTATCCAGATTGCACATTCAGTGGGCTAGCAAGTCTGCAACTTTCTATCTGCCAGGCACAAGGCTGCCTAAAAAAAAGTAGGTCTAAATTATCATGCAATTGGAATTCTGCTTTGGACACATGGGGTGGCCCTGCAATGGAATTCAGTCTCCGCTGGTGCTCAGTCCAGAGTTACTGACTTGTGCTTCAAAGTTGCTTGGTTTTATTTCTCCATATCATTGAGATCCAGGGAAAAAACTGAAAAGGAAACAGTGATAGTTGGACGGTATAATTTCCATTGAACCAGCCACTCATCTAGCCAATGCACTGGTTTGCTTCAATATGATTGCAGAGCAGTTGCAGATATCCTGTAATAGATGTAGATGACACGAGTCTTACTTTATTTACTATCTGCACCAATATTTTTTCAGCTGCTTGCTTAGTGTGCATTAATCTCTTGCAGATTTAATTCACTTACTTAACACAGTTTCAAATGATGACACAGCTGTTTGTGCAAGAAGAGAGGAACTGTTGAGGCCCGCCAGTGGCTAACGGAGCTGGCGGCAGACTCGGACAGTGAGAAGGTTGGGGAGGAACATGAGCCAGTCCTGGAGTCTGGGGAAGGCTCTGATGAGTGCTCTGCGTCGGAGGCAGAGTTGGGGCCAGAGCCGTCCGATAGTTATCAGCTACCTTCGGAGTCGGAGAGAAGTGGGGCTGTAGAACAGCTGGAGCCTGTTCCCGATGTGCGCATGCGCAGAGCTGTCAGGAGAAGGGAACAATTAAGGAACAGAGGTCGACTCGGGAGTAAAGGCACAAGGGGACGCTGAATGGCCCCTCCCATAGGAAATAAATAGGAGCGAAAGGGGAGTGGTGTTTGCAGGAGACAATTAGTTCGCTATTAGGGTGAAGATTTGATTATAAGAGTTTCATGCCTCACAGAGACTCCTTGGCAAGTATTTCAGACAAGTGGCTACCCAGTCTCTTCTTAAAAGCCTCCAGCAATGGGCCCCCATGAGTTCTGAAGGCAAGCCTGGTTAATTGTTCTCACTGTTAGGATATTTCTCCTTAGTTCTAGGTTGCTTCTTTCCTTGGCTAGTTTGTTTTAATTGACATTGCTGGAGAAGAGGGGAAATTTTAACATCACCCTGCACTGAATCTGATGTAGTTGATTCTACATCCAATGTGGAAAGGAACATCAATCTTGTTCAAGATCGGTTGCAAGGAAAAATGCTGTCAACCATCCCAACTTGATCGGTTAGAAAAGAAAGACTCTCGGTCCCATTGTTAGACAGAAGTACACTTTATTAAAGCCAAGTGGTCACAGAAGAAGCAAAGCTGGATCTGGGGTTTTCGCGCCCAAAGCATATGGTTAACTTTCCCCTTGGACCCATCCTCCCCCCTCCCCATTATCAACAAGTGTCCAATTAGGTGCTAATAAATTGTTTGGGTAACAGTCCCTGTTTTCACAGTCTGGCTTGTTCTACATTCTTTAGTGTGTCCTTGGAATGGCCAGCAGCTCTCACAGGATGGCACGTTGCATAATTTTATTTCCTCATGCTAATCCTCCCCTTACCCTACCCTGCCAATCCTCCCCCCTTACCCCCATTGAGTATGGAGGATGACAGCAGGCAATCCATGGCATAGCAGGATGGCAGTCCTATACCATTTCAGACAAATGGTTGTGCAATCTCTTCTTAAAAACCTCCAGTTTTTTAAACTCTAAGCCTGAGATTCTATAAACTAAATTAGTGGCCTGAGACTTCTGTATACTCAAGAGTTACACCAGTTTTGTTGGGTAGGTTTGAAGGCTACATTCCAAAAATATGATGGGTCAGGTGCATTGAGCATCCACAGGGTTTATGACATGAATTTTGGGGCTTAAATAAATTCAAGATCCCCCAAATGGGACCCCACATGATGGTCCTATTCCCTCTGGAATAATCTAAGAATGCATCCCTATTCTAAGTATCTCACAAATAGCATAATGAGTAAAAAAAAATTGAATTAACACTGGTCTGAAACTGGATGCTTTACATAGAGCACACCACAAATGGAAAAATTACTACCCAATTGCATTTCCAAAGAGAATAGTCTCTTCATCCGAACTGTCAGGAGATAAAGATCATTTCAACAACCTTATCCAGATTCCAGTATGAAGGATTTGATTGACAGTAATTTGTTACAAAGCATTGTCACTTCTCATTTCTTTTCTTCCATTAACACAACATCAAAATCCACCCCCTGTCCAAGGATGGTAAGAAAGCATATTTCCCATAAATATCTTGTTCTGTGTTTTTAAAAATACAATTTCTTGACAGTTTTGGAGAAGTTTGAGCCTGGAGCTGGGAGAAGAAGATTCAAATTCCTGCCCAGAAGCCTATTTCAGCCTCAAACATAACACGTTGACTGTGATTTGCTTCAGTAACAAATGAACTAAAGTTGGAACAATGGTTAGCATAGGACAAACATTGGATTCTGTGATTACAAAAGAACTTTGCATAGAATAGAATAGAATAGAATAGAATAGAATAGAATAGAATAGAATTCTTTATTGGCCAAGTGTGATTGGTCACACAAGGAATTTGTCTTTGGTGCATATGCTCTCAGTGTACATAAAAGAAAATATACATTTGTCAAGAATCATGAGGTGCAACACTTAATGATTGTCATAGGGTGCAAATAAGTAATCAGGAAACAATCAATGTTAATATAAATCGTAAGGATACAAGCAACAAGTTACAGTCATACAGTCATAAGTGGGAGGAGATGGGTGATAGGAACGATGAGAAAAACTAATAGTAATTGTAATGCAGCCTTAGTGAATAGTTTGACAGTGGTGAGGGAATTATTTGTTTAGCAGAGTGATGGCATTGGGGAAAAAACTGTTCTTGTGTCTAGTTGTCTTGGTGTGCAGTGCTCTATAGCACCATTTTCAGGGTAGGAGTTGAAACAATTTATGTCCAGGATGCGAGGGGTTCATAAATATGTTACCAGCCCTCTTTTTGACTCATGCAGTATACAGGTCCTCAATGGAAGGCAGGTTGGCAATAATTGTTTTTTCTGCAGTTCTAATTATCCTCTGAAGTCTGTGTCTGTCTTGTTGGGTTGCAGAACCAAACCAGACAGTTATAGAGATGCAGGTGACAGACTCAATGATTCCTCTGTAGAACTGTATCAGCAGCTCCTTGGGCAGTTTGAGCTTCCTGAGTTGGCACAGAAAGAACATTCTTTGTTGTGCTTTTTTGATGACGTTTTTGATGTTAGGTGACCGTTTTAGGTCTTGAGATATGATAGAACCTAGAAATTTGAAGGTCTCTACTCTTGATACTGTGTTGTCTAGTATTGTAAGAGATGGTAGGATGGGAGGGTTTCTCCTAAAGTCTATCACCATTTCTACAGTTTTGAGTGTGTTCAGTTCCAGATTGTTCCGGTCGCACCATGAGGCTAGTTGTTCAACCTCCCATCTGTATGTGGTTTCATTGTTGTCTCGTATGAGACCAATCACTGTTGTATCATCTGCAAACTTCAGTAGTTTAACAGATGGATCGTTTGTTTGCAGTCATTGGTATATAGAGAGAAGAGAAGTGGTGAGAGTACACAGCCTTGGGGGGGGGGCTGTGCTAATTGTACAGGTATCTGATGTGATTTTGCCTAGCTTCACCTGCTGCTTTCTATCTGTTAGGAAGCTTGTGATCCACTTACAAGTGTGTTCAGGTAGCTGATTTAGTTTAGTTAGAAGAATGTCCGGTATGATGGTGTTGAATGCTGAACTGAAGTCTACAAAGAGAACCCTTGCGTAGGTCTTTGGAGATTCAAGATGTTGTAGGATGTAGTGCAGAGCCATATTGACAGCATCATCTGTTGATCTATTTGCTCGGTATGCAAATGCAGGGGGTCTAACAGTGGATCCATGATGGTTTTCAACTGAATACTTGGTTCATGCATTACACCAAGCTATGTTTTATATTTGCAGGGTTTCTTTGATAAACCATGGCCAATCTAAGCCATGTAGAATGCTGACATAAACTCAGATTTGCACACTAACATGTGTAGATTTACATATTGTGGCTTGTGAAACCAGTCACTATGGGTCATCAATAATAATAATAATAATAATAATTCTGTATTTCTGATCGTGGAAGAAATACAAGAACTTGCACCCACATTGTATGTTTCCACCGACATGCAGGCAAATCACACACAAGACTGGGAGGGTGCCCCGATTATAAAGGTGACTTTGTGGAAAGTAAAGAGGCAAATCGAGAAGTCCCTGCCATTGGTGCACCCATTGGGAGGGCTTCCTCAAGTTGCTTTCATATTGTAACCCTGGCATTTGTACACCTCTGAGCTAGGGAATTTGTCAGGCCTGCCATTCTGCTATGCCATGGATAGCCTGCTGTCAGCCTGCCATGCTCAGTGGGGGTGGGAGGATTGTCAGGGTGAGATAAGGGGAGGGTTAGCACTTGTTGATAATGGGGGAGGGGGAGATGGGACCAAAGGGAAAGTTAACCATATGCTTTGGGTGCAAAAACTCCAGATCCAGCCTTGTTTCTTCTGTGACTACTTGGTGTACTTCTGTCTAATAATGGAGCTGAGAGTCTTTTTTTTTAACCGATCAAGTTGGGATGGTTGATAGCATTTTTCCTTGCAACCGATCTTGGTCAAGATTGTTGTTCCTTTCCACATTGGATGTAGAATCAACTACATCAGATTCAGTGCAGGGTGATGTTAAAATTTCTCCTCTTCTCCAGCATTGTCAATTAAAACAAACTAGCCAAGGAAACAAGCAACCTAGAACTAAGGAGAAATTTCCTAACGGTGAGAACAATTAACCAGGCTTGCCTTCAGAACTCATGGGGGCCTATTGCTGGAGGCTTTTAAGAAGAGACTAGATAGCCACTTGTCTGAAATAGTATAGGTTCTCCTGATCGAACAGAGGGTTGGACTAGAAGACCTCCAAGGTCCCTTCCAACTCTATTATTCTATGTTTATTTATTTGAGGTTCTTCTATGCCGCCCTACTCCCTCAGGACTCAGGGCGGCTTACAACATTTTAGGGAACATCAAACAAATCATTAAAAACAATTAAAAACAATTAAAAAACATATAACATCATACATACATGGGGGAGACGTCAGATGGGAGGTCATCTCAAAATGTTCTAAAATCACTGTCCTTGTAAAACCATCATTACTTTACCTCCTATCTGATGGCTGGAAAAATTGAGCAAGGCTGCCTGAAACTGCAATTAGAGCCCTAAAATATTAAACCAGAAAAAGATATGTTCATATAAATAAACAAATAATGTTTTCCCATTATCAGAAAATATCCAGTATCATTAATATTTACTGACCCCTCGCATCCTGGACATAAATTGTTTCAACTCCTACCCTCAAAACGACGCTATAGAGCACTGCACACCAAAACAACTAGACACAAGAACAGTTTTTTCCCAAACGCCATCACTCTGCTAAACAAATAATTCCCTCAACACTGTCAAACTATTCACTAAGTCTGCATTACTATTACTATTAATCTTCTCATCATTCCTATCACCCATCTCTTCCCACTTGACTTATGACTGCATGACTGTAACTTTGTTGTTTGTATCCTTACGATTTATATTGATTATTTCCTAGTATGATTTGATTGCTTATTTGTACCATGACTATCATTAAGTGTTGTACCTTATGATTCTTGATGAATGTATCTTGTCTTTTTATGTACACTGAGAGCATATGCACCAAAGACAAATTCCTTGTGTGTCCAATCACACTTGGCCAATAAAGAATCTATTCTATATTAACCTATCTTCAAACAAATGCAGAATTAGAAAGTATATCTCTGCTATGTATTACTTTTCAGAGTTTTCCTTATTTCTGGTTATTAATGACTACGCCCTTTCCAAAAATCCTGTTATTTAATTTTATTTTTTCCTCAAAATGCATATTTATATGCATATTTTCTCTCAGTGTATTCAATTAAACCCACCGTTTAAACTGCCAAGAACAGCATAACAAGAGGATGCATAGATGTTTTGATACTTGTTTTGGGTCTCAGATCGACAATTTGGTAAGCAGATGTCCAGGTTGGTCTATCTAGGCCAATTTAGTTCTACATATGTTGCCAGCAGCAGTTCTACAAGAGACCGTACTTAATTTTCCTGATCAGAGACGCCAGCTAGACATCTTACCTTTGACCCTTTCCAAGTTCAAACCATTTGTCTGGCCAGGAAAATTGACTCACCAAGCCAAACGCACTTCACGCTAGGAGAGCCATCCCTACAACTAGCCAGAGGGAGATACTAGATGCTGGAAGGAAGAAGGAGAAAGCCAGCCAATCAATGTGAGTTGAGACATATGGCTCTAGGCAAGTCGGGTTCTTCGGAAAGATGCTATTGCTCTCCAATAAAAAAAAAATACCGAAAAGAGATCCAACTGCCAATCCAATTATCTCCTCTATATAAAAGAGATAATGCATTACCTTGTCTCTGATAGCAGGCGGCAACCTAGAATAACATCCACAATGATGCACCCAAGATTCAATAAATTGCTTGAATTCTTCTGCCTCAATAGACCTGAGGAAAAAAAAATGAAAATTAACCGGAAAAACTATCGTCAAGAGACTGAGGCAGGCAGCTCCTCTCATCTGGGATGGCAGGTCACCCATTGGAGGCCCCTAAAAACCCTCAAATGAATGGATTGGAAGATTTTGGAGGTGGCCGTGGGTGTTTTCTTTCTATTATATAGATCAGTGATGGCGAACCTTTTTTGGTTCGCGTGCCAAAAAGGGGGGGAATGCGGGGGATCACGTGTGTGCATGCCTACACTCATAATTCCATGCACCCCCGCACATGCACGCATGACTCCCCCTGCTCCCAGCATGCAATGGCACGCCCATTTTTCGCTCTCTCCAGGCTCCAGAGCCTTTCTAGGAGCCTGGGGAGGGCGAAAACGGGCTTCCCCACCCCCTCTGGAGGCTGGAAACAGCCTGTTTCCCGACTCCCAGTGGGCCCAGAAGGCCCAAAAATCAGCCGGTTGGTGCACACATGCACACCGGACCTGAGCTCGCGTGCCCACCGATATGGCTCCGCGTGCCACTTGTGGCACCCGTGCCATAGGTTCGCCATCACGGATATAGATCATTGCCCCAGGCGGTCTTGTATAATCCAGAGCATTTAGGCTGAATTTTCTTTTCTTTCACACTTAAATCTTTCTTTAGACTCTGAGCAGTTTTGGTTCCAGTGGGAGGCCACCTGCCAGCTGTTTTTGTTGCTAATCACAGAGATTCCTGCTGTACATTCAACCTTCCCCAAGCAGAATTTTCCTTTTTTGATAAAGTAGCATCCCCAACAAGCAACAGTGTTGTAGACCTTGTTGCAAGCCCAATGATTCAAGGCAGGGGTGGGTTCCAACTTACCTCGCTGCCGGTTCGCTTCCTCCCGCGCTGCGTGGCCATGCCTTGCGGGCGAGTGTGCACTTCACACATGCGTGCATGCGCAGTGCAAAAAACCCTGAAAAATTCAAACCCCCCCCAAAAAATGCCAAAACCAAAATGGCGATGCATGTGCAGTGCAGGAAACTCGGCTTCTGCGCAAGCGCAGAAGAAGAAGAAAAAATTTAAAAAAATCAATTTTTTAAAAAAAGATGGCAGTGACCGATCCGGTTCGGTGACATCATTGTGACATCACCAGCAGGTCACTACCGGTTTGGGCGAACCAGTCCAAACCGGGAGGAACCCACCCCTGATTCAAGAGCTTCATTTAACAAACTTAACATCTTACTGTATTAATCTGGTTTCTGTATTTGCGCAGTTCTGTATTTGAATCCTAAAGCTAACCAAATTTAGCATGATTTTAGGAGTCAAGTAGACCTGGTTTAATCCAGTGGTGGGCTGCAACTGGTTTAACAATTGGTTCAGTGATCACGCACTTGCGCGCAGCGTTCAAAATACAGCAATTTGAAGCTCAGCTGTTTACCTTCTAAGGCAGCCCTGGTAAGTAGAACAGCGGAGGCGCAGAAATCAGCTGTGGCATGAGAATCAGCTGAGCCAGAAAGAAGGAAATAAAGGACAGGATAGCTCAGGGGCGGGTGGGCAGGGCCAGCTGATAGTCAGAACTACCGGTTCGCCCAAACCAGTCCGAACCGGCAGCAGCCCACCACTGGTTTAATCTATTACATGGGATCAATCACAGCTGGCCTTCAGCTCCCTTTCTTATTCCAGACACCACTGATGCCACTGTTGGAATTGTTGCTGTCCAAAAGGTGTTTTTTTCAAGAGGCAACTGGACTTTCTGGTTTTTCTTTGAAGATGTTTTGCTTCTCATCCAAGAAGCTTCTTCAGCTCTGACTGGATGGTGTGACCTTAACGATCTGCTAAAAGAATGCAAATGACCAGATGTCTGCAAGGAATATAAATCCTTCCATTTCCAACCATCCGGTCAGAGCTGAAGAAGCTTCTTGGATGAGAAGCGAAACATCTTCAAAGAAAAACCAGAAAGTCCAGTTGCCTCTTGAAAAGATCACTTGGGACAACCATGATCTGGATGACTGAGAATTTCCCTAGACATTGCTGGTTGCTATTTGCTATTAATATATGCTCAAATAAGAACCAGAAATTTGAACATAAGGAATCCAAGCTAGGACACTTATCTTTGCCACTCAAGTCAAGCTTTATAAATTATTTCCTGCTCTCTAGAGCAGAGGTCTCCAACCTTGGCAACTTATTTTCCAAAGCACCAGGAGACAAGACAAGAAACAATGGATGGAAACTAATCAAGGAGAGAAGTAACCTGGAATTAAGGAGAAACTTCCTAATAGTGAGGACGATTAACCAGTTGAATAGCTTGCTTCCAGAAGTTGTAGGTGCTTCATGAATGGAAGTTTGTAAGAAAAGACTGGACAGCCACCTATCTGATACACAACCCTGATGTGGCCCACAATGAAATCGAATTTGTCACCCCTGGTATAGGGTCTCCTGCTTGAGCAGCGGGTTTGACTTGAAGACCTCCAAGGTCCCTTCCAGCTCTATTCTGATTGAAATGGGTTGTTAATGTTGTATTTCTTGTATTTACATCCCAGACTTTCTACAGGAGCAAAAGATGGCATTTATAGTATTTCCTCCTTCAGTTTTCTCCCTGCAACAACCCAGTAATTTATTATGGGCTTGGAAAGAGAGATCATCTAGTGCAGTGTTTCCCAACCTTGGCAAGTTGAAGATGTCTGGACTTCAACTCCCAGAATTCCCCAGCCAGCGAATGCTGGCTGGGGAATTCTGGGAGTTGAAGTCCAGACATCTTCAACTTGCCAAGGTTGGGAAACACTGGTCTAGTGAATGTCTGCACCTGAAGGTGGACTTGAATCTGGGTCTCCTGTTCCCGGTCCAACATTTTAAGCACTACACCACATTACACTGACTGAAAATTGCCTTGCTGGAGTAAACTGAAGGAGATGGCTTCCCTAAGTAGTTTTGTCTCCAGCATGTAATTTTCAGAGATATATTATCTCTATGAGAGTCAGTTTAGTATAGTGGTTAAGACATCAGGCCAGAGACCATGCGTTCCAAACTGCCTTAGGCATGAAGCTATATATAGGTAGATGTTTATTTAGCTATCACGTAGCTTTTACAGTTTTATTCTCCTGAAATGTGGCTAAACACCATGAGAGGTTTGGTTAGAAGGAAAGCAGGCTTCAAGGTTGAATGAAAGAGATGGTCCATCACAGGGCAGAAAGATACAAGGTACTTGGCCTATGAATGGCAGGGGATCCATGAAGGATAAATGTCATGTTGCTTTTAAGAAAGCACAAGAAATTTTGGATTAAAACTGCCACCAGTGAATTGACAGGGCAGGTACATGTCACTGGTTCGACCTGAAGTTAAATATTGCTTTTTATTCCTCAATTAACACAGAAAGTCATTCAGCTTCCTTTAAGTTGGGTGACTTTTAATATTTATTTATTTATTTATTTATTATGGTGTTCTTATATGCCGCCCAGCTCCCGAAGGACTCAGGGCGGCGTACAACAGAAAAAAAATACAGGACACCAATTTATAAATAACACATTAAAACGAGATATATAAAAATTAAAAAACACAATATTTAAAATCATCCAATACCCATTCAATAACCATACATACTTGGGGTGAGCTTGAGTGGTTTAGGCTCTACCCCCAGCCTGCAGGAAAAGCCATGTCTTGACAGCTTTTCGGAAGGCCAGCAGAGTGGGGATAACCACAACCGAACGGATCATGGATCATGGAGATCCAACAAAACCACTTCTGGGAATGCAGTTTAAGCAGCAAAATATGGAACCCCTTGAATAGAATCAGGACAGGACATGCCAGAATTAAGGCAAAGATCTTTAAGTGGGGAATGACTGAGAGTCCGCAATGTGACTGTGGTGTTTCAGAACAAATGATAACACATATAGTTCAAGAATGTCTCCTCAGGAAACTTCAAGGCACCTAGGATGACCTCAACACTGCTACACCAAAAGCAGTTAGGTGGTTAGCTTATCTTAGATATCGAATTGTAACATCTATGCCATTGCAATTCTATGGCTCCATATTATGTTGATTTTATTTTGGCTTTATCTTAATTTAATATATTATCTCGTGTGTGTGTGTGTGTGTGTGTGTGTGTGTGTGTGTGTGTGTGTGTAAAATGAGAATATATCTGCCCTTCCTGTCCGCATTGGCGACAGGAAGGGCATCCGGCCATTAAACACTCTGCTAGCTCCATTGTTGCCCAGACTCCACCCCACAAGGGATTTTGGGGTTGTTAAAAGATGAATATATATATATATATAGCCCAGGTTCAAATCCCAGTAAGGGTGTGGCTATCTGATGAGAGCTAAATAGCACACACACACACACAGAGGCCATATGCTAAATAAATAAATAAATCCACCTTCCTTTCTTTACAGAGAAAAAGAAAAACTTCATTGTTTTCTTGTTTGCAAATGCCTGACATGGCACATTAAAAAACACACACACACACACACACACACACACACACACACACACACACACACACACACAGAGAGAGAGAGAGAGAGACACACACACACACACACACACACACTCCAAGAAGCAGTATTTATTCTGCCTGTACAAATGGAAAACTATTCAGTTTATCTGCTACATGCAGTAGGACAGAGATTGGAAGGCTATCATTGTAAAATCCATGCCCAGTACTGTGAAAATGATCTGATACAAAGGGTGATTTATTTCCAAACAGGGAGGACCTTATCTGGTTTCAAGCTGTGTGTCAAGTCCTGTTCTCTGCAAGTTACATATTCTGCTATTTAAGAGGGCAAGACCACTGGATGTGACTGTAATGTCAAAATGTTCCAATAAAGAACTCCTGCAACCGATAGGTTTCCAAATCAGAATTGTTAATCTGAAATTCGCACCCCTGCCTAGCCTACTCAGATATTCCTAAATGGAAGTAGCCAAAAAAAAGGAGATCTCTGCGATCTTACCCATACTTATTCTGCCCTTCTGAACAGGGCAGATATATATTCTGAATAAATAAAATTGGCTATAAGTATGGATTGGTCGGGCTATTCTGATTTTCTAAAATGACATTTTTATTTTACATGTTACGGTGATGGAAACTAAAGAAAACACAAACACTTGCACACATATACCTTGACAAATGTATGATATGCTGGATCAATCCTACTTGTTGGGTGAGGGATCGTAATTTCTATGATCTTTAGTTGCTGTTTGTCTCTTCAATACTGTTTCACTGTACATTTATTGGGCCAAAACAACATTGCAGATTAAAGTTATTGACATTCATACACAACTCTCTCCTCTCTTCTCCCTCCCTCCCTCCCCCTCTCTCTGAGAGAGAGAGAGAGAGAGAGAGAGAGAGAGAGAGAGAGAGAGAGAGAGAGAGAGAGAGAGAGAGAGAGAGACACGGAGAGAGATTGAGAGGGAGAGATTGAAAGAGATTGAGAGAGAGACAGAGAGAGAGATTGAGAGAGAGAGATTGAAAGAGATTGAGAGAGAAACACACACAGAGAAAGAGATTGAGAGAGAGATTGAAAGAGATTGAAAGAGAGACACAGAGAGAGATTGAGAGAGAGATTGAAAGAGATTGAGAGAGAGAGACAGACAGAGAGAGAGAGAGATTGAGAGAGAGACAGAGAGACAGAGACAGAGAGAGATTGAAAGAGATTGAAAGAGAGACACAGAGAGAGAGAGAGATTGAGAGAGATTGTAAGAGATTGAGAGAGAGACAGAGAGAGAGAGAGAGATTGAGAGAGAGACAGAGAGAGAGAGATTGAGAGAGATTGAAAGAGATTGAGAGAGAGACAGAGAGAGAGAGATTGAGAGAGATTGAAAGAGATTGAGAGAGATTGAGAGAGAGATTGAAAGAGATTGAGAGAGAGAGAGAGAGAGAGAGAGAGATTGAAAGAGATTGAGAGAAATTGAGAGAGAGAGAGAGAGAGAGAGAGAGAGAGAGAGAGAGAGAGAGAGAGAGAGAGAGAGAGAGAGAGAGAAATCTGGATATTTTGATTGCATTTATCTGAAATAATTTACTACAGTTGCAAGGAATAGGTTTATGAACATGATGTCCTTTCTTATGCATGAATCCACCTAACATTAATCCATCTAGAAACCCATGGTATTTCTTTGTTTATTGAGGCAGTTTAGAGACTGCCCAATTGCAGAAAATTCTGAGTAGATTACAATGTCAAAAGCACAAAACAATAAAAGCACAAAACATGCACCTCTGGGAGACAAAACATGTAATTAAATAAAATTCCACAGGAGCTGACTCTTAACACAAGACTCAGGGGGATTGTCTGATTTTCAGCAACTTTTCAAGTATCATCCGGATTGGAGCTATCAAATCTCTAGGAAGAGGCTGTTCCAGGGGCCTACGTTAAGACAAAGAAGCACATTTCCTGAAATATGACATTATTTAATAGAAGGAGAGCATCCATTCTGCCCAATCTTAAAATACAGGAGAAGCGGTCAGAAATAGGCAATCTGTCAAATAATCAGGCCCTGCGTGTGATAATTAGCACTGCATTGCAAGAGTTGTGGTGGTGCAGTGGTTAGAATGCAGTACCAGAGGCTACTTCTGCTGACTGCCAGCTGCCTGCAATTTGGCAGTTCAAATCTCACCAGGCTCAAGGTTGATTCAGCCTTCCATCCTTCTGAGGTGGGTAAAATGAGGACCCAGATTGTTGGGGGCAATAGACTGAACTCTGTAAACCGCTTAGAGAGGGTTGTAAAGCGGTATAAATCTAAGTGCTATTGCTATGACTATTGCATACATGATCATCAGGATTTTGAATTGGTCACCAGGGAAGCTCATGGAGCCATGGTGTCATATGCACATGCTGAGGCATGGCCATTACTGCCCACAGTGCCATCTTCTGGGACAGCTTCTAAGTCAGGGGTGTCAAACTTGTGGCCCATGGGCCAGATGCATCACGTGCTGGCCACACCCATGGCCAGTTTAGCAAAGGGGGGGGGAAGTTGTGATACATCACGAGATGCCGCTGTGACAACACGAGTTTGACACCTCTGTTCTAAGTGGTCTTCAAGAGCAGCTTCATGTATAGCACATTGTAACAGTTCATTTCTGAGATGACGTCTGAGTGAATATCTGGAAGGTCTCCCAGTCTAGCAATTGGTGCAACTGGTACAAGGCCCTAGCCACAGTGCCACCCACTCTTTGACTGGAAGCTCCAAGTCCAAAGGGACCCTCAGATTGCACATCCATCTCAAATAGAGAAGAGCAAGCCTCTCCAAGGGTGAAGATAGAAAGTTCCTAAAATTGATGTGTCCAAATATGATGCTTGGTCTTGTCAGGATTGAGCCTGAATCTGTTCTTTCCTACCCAGATGCACAAAGCTTCCAGACACTGGGACAAGACATCAACAGCACCTGCTTGGAGAATCAGGATGCCAGGATGTATCACATATGTAAAAATTAGAATTAGAATTAGAATTAGAATTAGAATTAGAATAGAATAGAATAGAATAGAATAGAATAGAATAGAATAGAATAGAATAGAATAGAATAGAATAGAATAGAATAGAATAGAATAGAATCAGAGTCGGAAGGGACCTTGGAGGTCTTCTAGTCCAACCCCCTGCTTAGGCAGGAAACCCTATACCATTTCAGACAAATGGTTGTCCAACATCTTTTTAAAAACTTCCAGTGTTGGAGAATTCACAACTTCTGGAGGCAAGTTGTTCCACTGGTTAATTGTTCTGTCAGGAAATTTCTTCTTAGTTCTAGAACAGGGGTCAGCAACCCGGGGCTTTGGAGCCGCACGTGGCTCTTTTATCCCTCTGCTGCAGCTCCATCGCTCAAAATATGCGTCACAACTGCCAATGTGTGATACCCACTGCCATGCGATTTATTGAGCTTTTCGACCCCCATTAGGCCAACCATGGATAAATCCAAGAAAAGAAAAGTTTCAGAAGAAAACAGAACATTTAATTCAACTACATATGCTAGTTCTGTGGCCGCTCAGGAAATAGTCAGGCATGGGAAGGGTTCTGTGGCTCCCAGTGTTTTCTGGGAAATGGGTCCAAATGGGCTCTTTGAGTGTTTAAGGTTGCCGACCCCTGTTGTAGAACTAAGAAACTATTCTACAGATGATGCCAGACCCCAATCAGTGAGTGATTTCATGTAAATGTTAAACAGAAGAGATAAAAATGTCAAGCTTTGAGACACCGCATAAGTACAGGGTCAGGGGTTTGACCTCTTCCCACCTGGAATTGTCCACAAAGGACTGCCCCACACTTCCAGTCCATGCAGTCCTGAAGAATATCATGATTGATGGTATAGAATAGAATAGAATAGAATTCTTTATTGGCCAAGTGTGATTGGACACACAAGGAATTTGTCTTTGGTGAATATGCTCTCAGTGTACATAAAGGAAAAGATACATTTGTCAAGAATGGTTGTCATAGGGTTCAAGTAAGTAATCAGGAAACAATCAATATGAAAATAAATCGTAAGGATACAAGCAACAAGTTACAGTCATACAGTCATAAGTGGGAGGAGATGAGTGATAGGAGCCATGAGAAAAACTAATAGTAATAGTAATGCAGCCTAGTGAATAGTTTGACAGTGGTGAGGGAATTATTTGTTTAGCAGAGTGATGGCGTTCGGGAAAAAACTGTTCTTGTGTCTAGTTGTCTTGGTGTGCAGTGCTCTATAGCGACGTTTTGAGGGTAGGAGTTGAAACAATTTATGTCCAGGATGCGAGGGGTCAGTAAATATTTTCACGGCCCTCTTTTTGACTCGTGCAGTATACAGGTCCTCAATGGAAGGCAGGTTGGCAGTAATTGTTTTTTCTGCAGTTCTGATTATCCTCTGAAGTCTGTGTCTGTCTTGTTGGGTTGCAGAACCAAACCAGACAGTTATAGAGGTGCAGATGACAGACTCAATGATTCCTCTGTAGAACTGTATCAGTAGCTCCTTGGGAAGTTTGAGCTTCCTGAGTTGGCGCAGAAAGAACATTCTTTGTTGTGCTTTTTTGATGACGTTTTTGATGTTAGATGACCATTTTAGGTCTTGAGATATGATGGAACCTAGAAATTTGAAGGTCTCTACTGTTGATACTGTATTGTCTAGTATTGTAAGAGGTGGTAGGATGGGAGGGTTTCTCCTAAAATCTACCACCATTTCTACGGTTTTGAATGTGTTCAGTTCCAGATTGTTCCGGTATCAAATGATACCAATCATTCTTCAAAAGTCATTGTCAAGTGTACATTGAACGTTGTGTCTATACTATGCTCCCATTTGAAACATGACAACAATGGGTCCAGATAATCCATTTCCTCCAGGATTATCTGGAGCTTCTACCTGCCCACCTTCCTTTTAAAAAAAGGGGGTTAGAATTTGGATAAAAAATGTCCTGAATTACATGTATCTCATTGCCCCTCTAAATTCTGTACTGACTTTTGATTTTAAATGTGATCAAAAAGAACAATGATCAAACACAAGGACAACTATCTTATGAACTATGTTTAGAATTGAAATAAAATTAGCTAAATGGAGGATCGATCCAGCCCTGCGAAGAGAACAGCTTTTAGCAAGCCCCTGAAAAGACCCATGATCTGAGCTAAATGATTCACTGTTTTTCTTTTGGGTTGAGCTGGGAAAATAAATAAAAACCGACAGGAACATTAGCTTAATATGAACAGTTGGATAAGGAACTAAAATGGGAAGAACTACTTTCTATGCTGAGTTATTTAAATAATGTTTCAAGAAAATACACAGTGAAATAATCCATTTCCTAGGTTTACACAATGTGTTGAATAATAAAAGGTAAGGTTTGCACAATATAGGAGCCCCAGAAAAGCTAGCCAAGGTAAAACTAACAAAGCGTACCTAGGCTGTTGTTTGGATCCATACATTGCCTTGGTGTGTTATAAGGTTCCAGCCTCAAGCCATTAGAGAAATGAGAAAAGTATTTAATGGTCTTTTAAAATCATAGGAGAGTTAATACTTGCTCAGATGGAGATTTTTTTCTCTCCTTCTATTTTCACAATAATGGTAGAAGGGGCAATTATAGTTCCTGCAAAAGAAATATTTCAAGTTGCATCTTTTTTTTCCTCTTTATTATTATTTCAGCAGCAATACCAAAAGCATTCCTGGAAAACAGTTCAAAGGACTGCTTTTCCACTTGGTGTGAAGTCATTCAAACCAACACGCAAGAAATCTATTCTTTCTGTGAGAAAAGAGTCATTGGAGGGTTTCCCATTCCTAAACAAAGATTAAGCAACCTACTCCTGAAAATGACCAAATAGGAGTATTATATGAGACCCTATAGAATTTGTTGTTAAAGCAGCATGCTTGGAATAATTTCAGTGAAAGGGATAAAACGAGACCCCTCCAGAGACCCCTCCAGGTGTATTTGTGCATTATTTGGTTTTAGTTCTCCTTCCTTCCTTCCTTCCTTCCTTCCTTCCTTCCTTCCTTCCTTCCTTCCTTCCTTCCTTCCTTCCTTCCTTCCTTCCTTCCTTCCTTCTGTTGTAAGGAATATCCTTCTGGGTTCAGTTCCAAGTGGGGAAAAAGACACTGGATTCATGAAAGTTGCTTGGAAAGAAGGTTTAATATGGTGGACAGGACATGGCATAAGCCCCTGTACAGAAAAGGTAGATTACATGCTTCCAGATGTGGGTGAAGAGAAAAAAGGGAAGAAGAGATGCTGAGTTCTTTGCTTTATACTCTCTCTTGGGCCCCTCCCTAACTGTTTCCTGTTCCTATATAGAAATGTATTCCATTGGCTGTCAGACCCCCAGGGGCATGCTGGGGCAACTCTTGTGGGCTGTCCCAAGTCCTAGGCTTGACTGTTGTAATCTTCCCAGGTCCCATGTGGTGTAATGAAAAGGCTTTGGGATTCCTATTATGGTTCTTCGTTATGTAGAAGACTCCAGGCTAGGTGGGAGGAATGTAGCAAGGATGGGGGCAGGGAGCTGCAGTAAGCTGCTTTGTATTTAAAACCTGTTTCTCTTTTCCTCATTCAGGGAAACATATTCTTTCCTTTTTCAATATTTCCTAGGATATTTCATTTTTCTAGGAGGGGGGTGGGTACTAACTTCCTACACTTCCTTCCTTCCTTCCTTCCTTCCTTCCTTCCTTCCTTCCTTCCTTCCTTCCTTCCTTCCTCCCTCCCTCCCTCCCTCCCTCCCTTTCCCTTCCTTTCCTTATCCTTTGCTATTTACAGGCCAGCCCCGCGGGCCAGATTTAAGCACCCCACAGGCCAGATCTGGCCCACGGGCCTTGAGCTTGACACCCAGGATCTCCTGCTTGAGTAGGTCCCTTGCAACTCTATTATTCTATGTTCTATGTTTGATGATCCCAAGATGTTCCTCTGAAGCTGAAACAAGAAAAGTGTTTCCATTTCCCATGGTGCCAGTGATGAATCATGGGTATGAAACAGAATCCATATAAACAGCATTTGGGATATATCCTGGCTGCATAGAAAGGAAGTGGATATGGTATTTTAAAAAGGCTATCTATAGAATCCAGTGCAAATTCTTGTTAAATCCCAACCCCCCTTTCCTCATAAATTACTCTTCCCCCAGCATTTTCTGTCCTTTTACAGAATCTGCCTTAAAACCACTGAGTTTACTATTAACTTAGTTATCAAAATTTAAACCCAGCTGCGAAACAGGCAGGGAGCCAAACTAAAATCCAAGGGGATGGATAAACATTAGCCTAGAAAATGATTCCTGCCAATTTTGCCCCCACCCCAATCTTTTGTTATGCATTATGACTTGAAAATAGCAATCTTGTCTTGCATTATGACCTGTCATGCTGCTTGCCCCCATATTCGACCCCAGCAAGGATATTATCTTGGTATTACAGGGAACTGACTGAGCATTGAGTGGAAAGATTCCCCTGCATTTTAAACACTAAACTGATGAAAGAAAGCTGATTTCATTTGAGGGGAAAGGGAATTTCTGTGAAAATATCACCAGCTGAGTGGAACATACTTAGTGAAAAGGTGGCCTAGGAGTACCGTATTTTTCGGAGTATAAGATGCACCTTAGTTTTGGGGGAGGAAAACAAGGAAAAAAGGCCTCTGCCTCCCAGCAATTTGCCAAACAGCAAACAGTACAGATGATATACACTGTTTGCTGTATATTTCTGTGCATGTGTGCTTGACCCATAGAAATGGCAAAGAATTGGAGAAATATACATTTATGGCAGTATATTAATCCCAGAAAGTTTTCTTAAATGTAATCACACTAACTCCTCCCAAATATTTAAATAGATCTACTCCAAACATGACTAAGTCAGGGTTTCTCAGCTGCCTTCTTTTAATACTAATACTTAATACTAATACTTAATACAAAAACAGGATATTTCAGATTATACTTTTACAGATCTTTAAAATTGATGTGGCTTTCTGGAAGTATTCTCTGCTATTTAAAAGAAGATACAATAGCACTGGGCCTCTTCAGAGCAAGCATTTATTTAAAAAAGCTTCTTCATTTTGTTAAGTTCTCTAGAACAATAATAAAGCAGTCTTTAAAAAATAAGTCTTATAATTTGAACACTCTACAAATATTTAACAAAATAACATATTAACAGAATCGGCCTCTACCTAGGATAGAACTCACAACCTCCTGATTGTGAGGCAAGAGCTCTAGCTCTGAGCCATAGCAGCTATAGCTTGCCTCCTTGCAATTTCAGCAGTCTAATATTGCCAGCAGTTTATCGCCCAGCAATTTGTCACATTACAGCCACGGTAGTTAGTTTCATTTTACCACGTGGCTTGTAAGCCTCTATCAGCTGTAGGTCAGTTAATCTCTTCTTGTGCTCTTCTTGTGCTTTGCCCAAAGAGGTAAATTGCTGGCAGGCAGAGGCCAAAGGGTGGGGGTGGCTGGGTGGGGCTACATTCGGTGTATAAGACGCACCCAAGTTTTCACCCTCTTTTTGAGGGTAAAAAGGTGCGTCTTATACTCCGAAAATATGGTAAGTGTCTGTGTAAATATCCTCCTGGCTTTCATTTCACCATGTTTGTAATGCAATAACACAATAACATAGTTGGAAGGGACCTTGGAGGTCTTCTTGTTCAATCCCTTGATCAAGCAAGAAACCCAACAAATGGCTGTCCAGTCTCTTCTTTAAAACCTCCAGTTGTGAAAGCAACCACAACTTCTGGAGGCAAGTCGTTCATTGGTTAATTGTTCTAACTGTCAGGACATTTCTCCTGTTGCTTCTCTCCTTGATTAGTTTCCATCCATAGTTTCTTATCCTGCCTTCTGGTGCTTTGGAGTAAATGTTGACCCCCCCTCCCTTCTTTGTGGCAGCTTGTTAGATATTGGAACATTGCTATCATGTTGCCTGTAGTCCTTTTTTTCATTAAACTAGACAAACCAACTCCTGCAACCGTTCTTTGTATATTTTAACCTCCAGTCCCTTGATCATCTTTGTTCTTCTTCTCTGCACTCTTTCTAGAGTCTCAACATCTTTTTTATATTGCAGCGATCAAAACTGGATGCAATATTCCAAGTGTAATCTTACCAAGGCATTTTAGCTTTTGCTGTTCCTAGACTCCAAGGGAATGTCTTCCCTTGGGCTTTTCCAGAACAGGAAATAAGGACAACCAAGGAAGTTTCAGAATGATGGAAGGTTATGTAGTAGAAAACAGCATTTCCTGAGGTCATGAACAATCCAGCTCAAAGACACAACCAAGATATATTTATGTAGGTAGAAAAATAGAATATAAAACGCACCAAAACCTACACAAGGGTCCTCTTTGTAGACTTTAGTTCAGCATTCAATACCATCATACCGGACATTCTTCTAACTAAACTAAATCAGCTAGTGGTACCTGAACACACTTGTAAGTGGATCACAAGCTTCCTAACAGACAGGAAGCAGCAGGTGAAGCTAGGCAAAATCATATTGGATACCTGTACAATTAGCACAGGAGCCCCCCAGGGCTGTGTGCTCTCTCCACTTCTCTTCTCTCTATATACCAATGACTGCATCTCAAACGATCCATCTGTTAAACTGCTGAAGTTTGCAGATGATACAACAGTGATTGGTCTCATTCGAGACAACCATGAATCCGCATACAGATGGGAGGTTGAAAAACTAGCCTCATGGTATGACCGGAACAATCTGGAACTGAACACACTGAAAACCGTAGAAATGGTGGTAGACTTTAGGAGAAACCCTCCCATACTACCACCTCTTACAATACTAGACAACACAGTATCAACAGTAGAGACCTTCAAATTTCTAGGTTCTATCATATCTCAAGACCTAAAATGGACACCTAACATCAAAAACATCATCAAAAAAGCACAACAAAGAATGTTCTTTCTGCACCAACTCAGAAAGCTCAAACTGCCCAAGGAGCTGTTGATACAGTTCAACAGAGGAATTATTGAATCTGTCATCTGCACCGCTATAACTGTCTGGTTTGGTTCTGCAACCCAACAAGACAGACACAGATTTCAGAGGATAATTAGAACTGCAGAAAAAACAATTGCTACCAACCTGCCTTCCATTGAGGACCTGTATACTGCATGAGTCAAAAAGAGGGCCGTGAAAATATTTACCTCACATTCTAGACACAAACTGTTTCAACTCCTACCCTCAAAACAATGCTATAGAGCACTGCACACCAAGACAACTAGACACAAGAACAGTTTTTTCCTGAATGCCATCACTCTGCTAAAGAAATAATTCCCTCACCACTGTCAAACTATTCACTAAGGCTGCATTACTATTACTATTAACCTTCTCATCATTCCTATCACCCATCTCCTCCCACTTATGACTGTATGACTGTAACTTTATTGCTTGTATCCTTACGATTTATATTGATATTGATTGTTTCCTGATTGCTTATTTGTACCCTATGACTATCATTAAGTATTGTACCTTATGATTCTTGTCTTTTTTTTTATGTACACTGAGAGCATATGCACCGAAGACAAATTCCTTGTGTGTCCAATCACACTTGGCCAAGATGGCGAGATGGCACAGTGGTTAAATGCAGCACTGCAGGCTACTGCTAGTTCAGCAGTTCAGCTGTTCAAATTTCACCGGCTCAAGGTTGACTCAGCCTTCCATCCTTCTGAGGTGGGTAAAATGAGGACCCAGATTGTTGGGGGCAATATACTGAACTCTGTAAACCGCTTAGAGAGGGCTGTAAAGCACTATGAAGCGGTATATAAGTCTAAGTGCTATTGCTATTGCTATTGTCAATAAAGAATTCTATTCTATTCTATTCTATTCTATTCTATTCTATTCTATTCTATTCTATTCTAAAAATCATTTCAATTCTGGAAATTGGCTGCAGAATATATATCCTCTTGAAGGTTGCATAGAAGATTGAAGATTTAGACTTCAAGAATCGAAGGTTTCTACAATGCATTGTTCATTAAAAATTCAGGCTGGGTGCTTCACCAAGGAATGAGAAAGAGTGAAAGGTTGTTTTGATTCTGTCAAGACACAGTTCTAACATGGAGGCTGGAAAAGCCTTAGGAAGCTATCCTGTGCCTCCCCCACTCCCACAACAGCTCTCCCTTTATTTAATAACAGCATTCTGCTGAAGAGGATTTACTCTGGCCAGTTTCCCCCCAAATCATATTCACTCGGACTCTGTTGTGTTTATTGATATCCTACATTTATTATTTTGACAAATAACTCAAGGCTGCAAACATAACCTCCCTCCTCCTATGGAGATTCTCTAGGTCAGGGGTAGGCAAAGTTGGCTCTTCTATGACTCATGGACTTCAACTCCCAGACTTTCTGAACCAATCATGCTAGCTCAGGAATTCTGGGAGTTGAAGTCCATGAGTCATAGAAGAGCCAACTTTGCCTACCCCTGCCTAGGTCACGGTTGTCCCAAAGGAGATTTTTCAAGAGGAAACTGGACTTTCTGGTTATTCTTTGAAGACATTTCACTTCTCATCCAAGATGCTACTTAAGCTCTGAGCTGAAGAAGCTTCTTGGATGAGAAATGAAACGTCTTCAAAGAAAAACCAGTTGCCCCCAACTGAAAAGTCCAGTTGCCTCTTGAAAAATCTCCTTTGGGACTTCCTCCTTCTATTTTCCTCACTGTAACAACCCTCTGAGGGGTTGGGCTGAGAGAGACCAACTGGTCACCCAGCTGCCTATCATGGCTAAGGCAAAACTAGAACTCACAGTCTTTCCAGTGGTGGGTTCCTATGGGTGCGGTCCACTCTATAGCACCGGTAGTGGCCTGCTGGTGACGTCACAGTACCGGTGCAGTCAGTTGCCAATGCCTGGGCGCCGCCATTTTTTAAAAAAAAAAATTAAAATTTTAAAAAACATTTTCTTCTGCGCATGCCCAGAAACCTGACAAATACGTCTTTCCCCATCCCTTCGCCTGAAAATATTTATTTATTTATTTATTTATTTTGTGAAATTTATATACCGCCTCACAGTGCAAGCACTCTCTAAGCGGTTTACACCAGTAAGCAATGTATATTTATATTGCCCCCAACAATCTGGGTCCTCATTTTACCGACCTCGGAAGGATGGAAGGCTGAGTCAACCTTGAGCCGGTGAGATTTGAACCGCTGACCTGCGGATCAGTGTCAGCTAAAGTGGCCTGCAGTACCTGCCTCTAACCGCTGCGCCACCTCGGCTCTTGTAGTAATAATAAGCTCACATTTGACACTTTTCCTTCGCTTTTGCCTAAAGCTTCCCAAAGTGGGCATTTTCCGAAAGCTTAACCTTTTATATTGTTAATTTTATACAGTTTTATACTGTTATTCTTTAGATGAAAACATTGAGGACTGTTAAAAGATACTGTTCTTTTAACAGTCCTCAATATTTTCGTCTAAGGAATCCATGACTGAAACCAAAAAT
The DNA here is from genome assembly GCA_023053685.1 of Diadophis punctatus similis. Lineage (NCBI taxonomy): Eukaryota > Metazoa > Chordata > Lepidosauria > Squamata > Dipsadidae > Diadophis > Diadophis punctatus. Next base: position 5,873,039 of record JALIGW010000003.1, on the reverse strand, counting down.
GCTGTATGAGACTTGCTTGTCTTTTAACTATAGCATTTTCTGCATATAAAGGTTGCTGTGTTGCCATGGTGTAACATGCACTTTGTATGCAAAGCTTTTCATGCAAGGTATAAAATAGCAAAAATAGTAGTAACATCTCTCTGAAATAACTAATATTTGGCCGGCAAGCCACACCCACCCGGTCACATGGCCGGCAAGCCATGCCCACCAGGTCACATGGCTGGCAAGCCACACCCACAAAATAAGCCACGCCCACAGAGTGATAGTAAAAAAATTAGGAACCCGCCCCTGAGTCTCCCATTTTCTAGCCTGTTGCCTTAACCACTAGACCAAACTGGTTCTCCAAGATATCACCATGATGCCCTATCACCTTAATAATCTCACTTCCTGGAATACTCTGGCTATATCATGACTCAAGTGCCCTTGAAAGGTATAAAGGGAATGGCTGGGGATATTTTAACCAATTTTCTTTCCAGTAACTGGGTGTCTTGTGATTCAACATGCCCATTGCCTGATGAAGACTTGTGATTCACCATGGTAGCTGTTTTGCAGAATGTCTGTCTCCAAGAATCTCAACTCCAAGTTCCCAGCACATTTTACTCAATAGTACCACTAAACAATGAACCTTATAAGGGAAGAGAAATATATGTAAGTGGGCAGGTATTGTTGTTTTTTAATGCATTTTGAAGATACACTTGCAGTTACAAGCTGTACTTCAATGGCATACCTACTTCTTTGTCTATGGAGGTCTTCCATCAAAGGTGTTAATGTCTTCTGCAATGTAAGATGTTTTCTGAACAGAGGCTCTTGACACCTTGAAGGTGTCAATATTGTCCCTTTTGAAGCACTGCCAAGTTGCCTCTCCCAGACAGATATGTAAATTAATTCAGGCTTTTTCTAAATATGATTGATTTAGTCATATGAGTAGGCTTTAAAAATGTACCTGCTGTGCCTCAGTCTCCTGTCCGTAGGAGTCCTTGAGAATTTGCTTGGTGTAATGCAGCTCAGTTCCTGTCGCACCAGGATCTCCACAAATGAGAATAGGAAGAGTAGTCAAGCCTTGCATGGGTTGGCCCTCTACCCTGCAGGTAGCGCCAGTCAGTTTGAAACTTCGGTGTGGCTTCGTCTGTGCGCCACTGTCACCCTGCCTGCTCTTGTGGTCCTGGACACTCCTTCGCTGCCAGCGCAGCTGATATGCTATCATAGTGGTTTTCTATATTATATAGAAATAGTTTTCAAGCCTTGGTTCTCTAATTCTCTAACTACTGTAATGCGCTCTACATGGGGCTACCCTTGAAGAGTATTCGGAGATTTCAACTGGTGCAAAATATGGCTGCGCATGCTGTGGTGGGTGTTTCAAGATACACCACATAACACCCATACTCCGCCAGTTGCATTGGCTGCCCATTGGTCTCCGGGTACAATTCAAGGTGTTGATCATCATCTTTAAAGCCCTACATGGCTTAGGACCAGGTTACCTCCGGGACCGCATTCTACCTCATACTTCCCTTCGACCGGTCAGGTCCCACAGAGTGGGTCTCCTCCAGGTCCCGTCAACCAAACAATGTCGGCTGGCGGGGCCTAGGGGGAGGGCCTTCTCTGTGGGGGCCCCTGCTCTCTGGAACAACTCCCCCCAGAGATATGAATCGTCCCCACCTTGCTGGCTTTCCGAAAAGCCGTGAAGACATGGCTCTTCCTGCAGGTGGGGTTTTGAGACAACTTCATCTTGGTCTCCCCATGTATGTAAGATTTTGTATGCTTTTTAAAATGTATTTTAAATTGTTTTATATGATATTGTTTAGTGGTTCTTCAAATGTTGTACGCCGCCCTGAGTCCCTAGGGAGTAGGGCGGCATATAAGAATCCTACATAAATAAATAAATAAATAAATAAATAAATAAATAAATAAATAAATAAATAAATAAATAAATAAATAAATAAATAAATAAATAAATAAATAAATAAATAAATAAATAAATAAATAAATAAATAAATAAATAAATAAATAATGCAGGTTACACAAGAGGCTGATATTTTTTTAATGGAGCGTACTCTCCTTTTTTGGAGGCTTTTTATAGAAGGGAAAAATTTGTAGAAGTTAGTAAGCTTTGCCTCTAAACCAGTGATTCCCAACCTTCCTAATGCCGTGACCCATGCCCCGCCCCCACGCCCCCACCGTGACCCACCCCGCCACCGCCATTTGGGTTCTTTTACCCTCTGCGCATGCGCAGACGGTAAAATAACCCAAATGGCGGCAGCGGGGTGGAGCGCGGTGGGGGCGCGTGTTGTGGGGCACAATATGGCCAGGCTTTGGCAGTGGGGAGGGGAGCTGAGGATACCAGGGCGACCCCTGGGAAATGGTCGTTCGACCCCCAAAGGGGTCCTGACCCCCAGGTTGGGGACCGCTGCTCTAAACCCACATAGACAACGCCACAGGCTTGGGCTGTTTTTATGTAAAGGATGTTGCAAAATGGCACTTTTTCTAAAGAGACGTTTGATATTTTGTATGCTTGCTAAAGAAAGAACAGTATTGGAAATTGAAGATGGACAACTGATAATAAATAAATAAATAAATAAATAAATAAATAAATAAATAAATAAATAAATAAATAAATAAATAAATAAATAAATAAATAAATAAATAAATAAATAAATAAATAATGTGCCTGCTCTTCTCTACTTTTGTCCTATGCTATATACCACACAATGAAGAGAAAGGTCAAAAGCTTTCAGATAAATAAAATCACAGGGAGAAGAGCAAGTACTTGGTACGCAAGCTGGAATAATTTTTTCAGTAGCGTGAAATATCTGCACACACCTACAAATCTGTTTGATCGATACTGTTTCATCTATTAGGAAGTGTTGGTGTGGCCAGGTAATGGGTACATTCGGCCTCAGGGTGATACAATGTTGATGCACATAACTACCCATGGAAATGAGATGCAAACGGCAAGTGGATTAGAATGACTGCAGGCATAGCTTCACCTAACTGGTGTGCAGTTGCTACATTTGTAGGGTGTGGGAGACAACAGTTGCGTGTTTTATTGCTTGAGACAACTGGTGAAATGCTTAGATTATAACCCGATTAATTAAGAGCAGTAAACTTCTCTCATCAGCCAAAACCCACATCAAGGTGAGAATCAAAGCATTTGACATTCTCATGGGGAAGAAAAATCCCCAAAAACATTCTTGTTGAACCGTTGCCCTGACAAGCCGAACTTTTCGCCTTGGAGGCCTCCTTCTGTACTCCACAATTTATGAATCAATGGTTTTAGATTAAGCCAAAGCCTTATAGTTCTCATACCATTCTGCTTATTTCAGAATCTGTCGAATCCATCTTTTATTATAGCTTTTCCCAAAGCTATCCAGACATCGAACTTTTTTTTTGGCTCTGGTGGAGGAGAAAGATTCAGGTAGATAGATAAGAGGTAGAAAAAGAGAATGTGTATCTGAGTGTGTGTATCAGTGGTGGGTTCCTACCAGTGCAGTCCACTCTATAGCACCGGTAGCGGCCCGCTGGTGACATCACAGTACCGGTGCGGTCGGTTGCCGGTGCCTGGGCGCCGCCATTTTTTAAAAAAAATTTAAATTTTTTAAAAAATTTTCTTTTGTGCATGCCCAGAAGCCGAGCTTCCGGCACTGCACATGCGCTGCCTTCCTACCCCACAGTGAGTCCAAGCAGGGGAGGATGGCTGAGGGAGCGTGTGAGACGCTGAAAGAACGGGCGGCAGGACCTATCTCAGTTCCCCTCCCTTCAGCAGTCCGAGAAGCCACGAACGCGTGGTGATGATCCTAGGCATTTTCGCACGTTCGAGGCATCTCGAGCTGCTCAGGGGAGGGGGAATGGGCGGCAGGACCTATCTCAGTTCCCCTCCCTTCAGCAGTCCGAGAAGCCATGCCCACCCGGTCACATGGCCGGCAAGCCACGCCGACCTGGTCACATGGCTGGCAAGCCACACCCATCAAATAAGCCACTCCCACAGAGTGGTAGTAAAAAAATTAGGAGCCCGCCCCTGGTGTGTATGTGTCGGGGCGAGAGTCATTTGTGCCTTGTTGCCCTAAAAGGGGGAGAGAGAGAGAGACAGAGAGAGAGAGAGAGAGAGAGAGAGAGAGAGATCTGCTGATTTGCATTCAGAAATAATTACTGTAATTGAACTAGAAACAAAATATCTTTCATCATAAAGGGAATTAAAGTTTGCGACCAGATAGCAATAGCACTTAGACTTAAATACCACTTCATAGTGCTGTATAACACTCGCTGAATGGTTAACAAACGTCAGCATACTGCCCCCAACTATCTGGGTCCTCATTTTATCTATCTTGTAAGGATGGAAGGCTGAGTCAACCTTGAGCCAGTCATGATAAACTCCAGATGATTTGTGGGCCTTTTCCATCTTCTTCCCAGGTGCTTATAGCTGACGTGGACATGTTCAGTGGCTTTGTTTTTGCCACTTGAGATTTTTTAATCTTTCATTCAGATTTAGACCAGGTTGACTTTCAAGTAGGCTAACAGAGGATTGTCCTCTGTCTTCAAATAGAGGACTGTCCTGTATAAAATATGTTAGGCCTATGTTTACATCCCCACTCCCCAAGGTGAACAGAACTGATAGGATTTACTACCTGCTCACATGGTATTGTTTGCTAAGATTTCTGGATCAGGCGCTTCATAAAGCATTTATGAGCCACAGTGGCACAGTGGTTAGAGTGCAGTACTGCAAGTTATTTTTGCTGCCTGCCGGCTGCCTGGAATTTGGCACTTTAAATCTTACCAGACTCAAGTTTGACTCAGCCTTCCATCCTTCCGAGGTGGGTAAGATGAGGGCCCAAATTAGGTCAATATGTTGAGGGCAATTATGCTGACTCTGTAAACCCGCTTAGAGAGGGATGTAAAGCACTGTAAAGAGGTATATAAGTCTAAGTGCTATTGCTATTTATGATTTTAGATATAAGCGGCAATACAATATGGCTTCCATATGGACCTCAACAATAACAATTAGATCCACTTGAGCTATTGTGCTGTTAACAATTGACAGCATTTTCAGATATAAGGAGACGGGACAAGGTGAACTGCAGACCCTTAAATAGTGAGAGTTAATTTGGAGTTGACCAAGAGCTCATGAGTGACTTTTGGTCACTCAATCAGTTTACCTATTCTGTTAGATCTCTTAGAGTAGAGCTTGGCAATTACAACCAGAGGTGGGATCCACATAATTTACCTACCGGTTGGCCTAGCACCAAAAATGTGAGCGTGCACATGCGTGCGCTTGCTTTGCTTGCACGCACCCCTTCTGTGCATGTACACGGCCTTCCGCGTATGCGCTTTGCTCGCATGCACGGCTTGCACACATGCATGCGGCTGGAAAACGCAGCTAAATAGGATGGCATAGCGCCGGGGTGGGTGGGCAGGGGCAGGCCTGGCTGAATACCACCTCTGATTACAACCCTGAATATCCATCAGTGATATCCAGTTGTGTAAGTTCAGGCCAAGTTTAAAGGGAATCAAGCCCTAATAGCAGCCAAGATTCATGAGGAATGAGAGTTGGTTTCTGAGAACCTTCACAAAATCTAGATATACAAGAGATATCTAAAACATGGTATGCACCAAATTCTATGGAGATTCTCAATCATTTAGGACAGTGGTTCCCAACCTGGGGGTCGGGACCCCTTTGGGGGTCGAACAACCATTTCCCAGGGGTCGCCCTGGCATCCTCAGCTCCCCCCCCCACTGCCACAAGCCTGGCCAACTCGCCTGAGCCCTCCAATTGGTCGGGAGAGGTGCCATTCGATGACAGGCGTTTGTGACGCCTGGCAGCAGAGCTTTGATGGCATCAGCTAAGGGGCCAGTTTTGCATTGAATTCTGGGAGTTGAAGTTCAGGCACCTTAAAAGTTGCTGAGATTGAGAAATATTGCTGTACACTTGTTGGTTATCAAGTCTAAATACAGAAGTAGACTTGTTGTGGAAGATGATATTCCTTGTGCTCTTGCAAAGACTGGCCCGAGAATTTCTGATCTGGCATAATTACATATTGTTTTTGTGATTAATCGCTATGCTTTAATTATGTTCAATTTATAACAATGAAAATACATCCTGATTTTTAGATATTTACATTACGATTCATAACAGTAGCAAAATTACAGTTATGAAGTAGCAATGAAAATAATTTTATGGTTGGGGGTCACCACAACATGAGGAACTATATTAAGGGGTCATGGCATTAGAAAGGTTGGGAACCACTGATTTAGGACATGTTGTCCCAAAGATACTTTTCAAAAGGCAACTGGACTTTTCTATTTTTTTTCTTTGAAAACGTTTCACTTTCCATTCAAGAAGCTTCTTCGGTACTGCACCAGTATTAGGTTGGAAGTTGGGCTTTCATGGATATTTTTGCCATTAGCTGACTAACTTAGAGGGATCTTTGAGTGTAGGAAACATCTAATATCCTCCCGATCACAGCTAGCAGCACTCAACACTAGTTTCTCCTGTTTGTTGCATTATTGCATTTTTTGTTATTGTTGTTAGCTGCCCGGAGTTGTGTATCACAAGATGGGTGGCCATATAAAACATTTTAAGTAAATACGCCCTCATTTTCAGCCCCAGGCTATTCTCCACTGTGCCAACCTACCTGTGCCATTGGCTATATGTGCACATGAATAGGTACAAATGGTGAGCTCTTTAGATTAATAATATGTTGGAACATTTCCTCCAATTTCTTGAATATTTTTTTCTCTGTGAAAGGCTTTCTGTATGTCAATCTCATGGTGCTTAGAATTTCTTTAGAATTAATTTGGGTTGCTTAAGTTTATTTTATTGTTGAAATGCAGGAAAGGGTACCGTATTGTTGCTGATATATTGGGATAATGTTTGTACATATCGGTACCGTTTCATATTGCGAATTCTCTGGCTACCCATAATTCTCAATCTGAAAAAAAAAAGACCAAAGACCAGTGAGAAGTGTTTGTTAGGGTGTTCTAACAATGGAACAGTCCAACTATGGAGACTGTGGCTACTCTGGAGGTTTTAAAAGAAACTGGACAAATTATGGTCATGGACAGTTTAACATTTATTTATTTATTTTGCATTTAGACTAGTTAGACTAGAGCAGTGGTTCTCAATCTGTGGTCCGTGGACCCCTGGGAAGGGCATGATGTCATCACAGGGTGACCGCGAAGGCTTAAAGAAACGTTATGATTTAAAAACTTGAGTTAAGTCTTGGTGGTCTGTGGCCATGGCCACAAAAGCTATTAAAGGGAGGTCCATGGCAGGGGCAGGTTGCTCACTTACCTCGCTACCGGAGCCATGCGCACACATCTCCACGTTTCGGGGGTGCGTGCTTGCTACACGCACGTGCCCCCTCACGCGATTTTGCTTCTGTGCATGCGCGGAAGCAAAATCGTGCCAAAATCTCGCAAGGGGACACGTGCGCGAGAGAGATTTTGGCACAATTTTGCTTCCACGCATGCGCGGAGGCAAAATTGACCCGAAATCTCACACGCATGCATCCCCTAGCGAGATTTTGGCGCAATTTTGCTTCCGCGCATTGGGAAAAAATGGCAACATGTGGCGGTGGACCGGCAGAGAGGGCTCCGGAGCGGTTGTGCAATCTGCCGCCCCCTACTGGAGCTGCATACTGGGCAGCTCCGGCAGGAACCCACCTCTGGTCCATGGTGAAGAAATGGTCAAGAACCATTGGATTAGAGGATTCTTGTGCCTTCTTCCAACTCTACAGTTTTATGATTCTATGTCTTCCCTTGGGATTGAATGGAAACACAGAAAGTTGCTGGAGAAATGATTTTATAATGAAACACAAGATATTCACATATAGACAGACCCACACTGCTTGACCATGAGCTAATTATGTGCAAGAATGCCATATCCTACCTAAGAGAATTTCAACAATTTTTTTCCCCTTTCAGAGCAATTTTTTTTCCATCTCATTGAATGATGGAATAGACTGCAGAATAATTTTTGCATTTGTTTTCATTGTTTTTACTAGGCTAGCATCTATTTCCATGATGGATGTTGGGGGAAAAAACCTGGCACAAAAACAAAGATAACCTGCAATGACCCTCCGTGGCCCGACTGACTTAATCATTCTTCCATTAATGAACTAATTAAAATTCTAAGCAATTATTATGAAAGAGACTGAATCAATCATGTAATGACAGGAAACATCTAAAGCACATGAAACTGTCATAATGGCAAGTTTATGATAGCATCTTTTGCATCAAATAACCTAACTTTGCAGCTGTTTTGCTAAATGTCTGGAGACTGTCTGGAGAATAGGTGGGGAGACATGAAAGAGCATCATTTGCTGTGTGCTACGCATGTCTTAGTAGAACCCGAAGTTCGATTTTGTAGCTGAAAGACATTGCCATCCATACATTGTTTTTGATGAAGGATATTACAGAAATTATTATAATAAAAATGATAAATAAACAAGAGAAGGACAAGTGGTCTCATCTTATATGTACCTTCTCGTCCAGCCTGGAATAGTCCCGCTACTGATGCTAGATTGTAAATGTAAAGTCTTAGTCCCCCTGCTAAAATTCCGAGCTTCTCAGACTACTATCATTTCTCACTATTCTTGTCGAAACGTTGTGTGTCCTCAAGTATGGTTCAGTCCAGTTTCATAACTAATTATTATTATTATTATTATGGCGGGAAAAGCTGGAGGCAGGCCAGAGTTGGATAGCTTTCTTGCTACTGGGGATTGCCCTTCAAAATCTTCTCTCTCTCTCTCTCTCTCTCTCCCTCCCTCCCTCCCTCCCTCTCTCTCTCTCTCTCTCTCCCTCCCTCCCTCCCTCCCTCTCTCTCTCTCTCTCTCTCCCTCCCTCCCTGTCTCCCTCCCTGTCTCCCTCCCTCCCTGTCTCTGTCTCTCCCTCTCCCCCCCCCCCTCTCTCTCTCTCTCTCTCTCTCCCTCCCTCCCTCCCTCCCTCCCTCCCTCCCTCCCTTAAACACACACACACACACTCCCTCTCTCTTGTGGTATCATGATGCTTCTGGAATAGGTGGTTATACAAATGGATGCTTTAAGGCTTGCAGAAGCTGAAGCTAGGCATCCATTTTGCCCTTACAGGGCAAATATATGAAACACAATTGGAACCAGAATTGACTTGCAGCTTACAGAAGCTTTTGCCATTTAATGGTGTTTGTCAGTTGGAAAAGGTTCTCCTAGATCCTGTTGATGATCTGCTATCATAGATGAATATGGTTCTCTTCTACAGTGCAACTAAAATGACTTCTGTCTCAGTCGTGGGTTAGAGAGGTGATGGAAGCAGGAGTCATAGCAAAAACAAACAAACAAAAATGCCAGGATACATCTGTGTTGTTCTTAGGTGCAAATCCTGAAAGGCCCTGACAACTATTTTAACATGTTCCCAGGATGTATTGATTGATTAATTGATTGTTTGCTTGCTTGCTTGCTTGCTTATTTATTTATTTATTTATTTATTTATTTATTTATTTATTTATTTATTTATTTATTTATTTATTTATTTATTTATTTATTTATTTATTTATTTATTTATTTATTTATTATTTTGTCAAGCATGTATAAGATAACAGCTATAAGTATAAACATTTTTATGAATACATGAAATGCAGGGGTGGGTTTCACTTACCTTCACCACCGGTTCGCGTCGTGATGTTTCACTTCCGTGCATGCTCAGAAGGTGGATTCAGCCCGAAACACAGCTGAGGAGCTCATCAGCTGTGCTTCGGGCGAAGAAATAAAGGTCAGTATTAACCCGGGGGAGGGCAGGAGGGCTTTTTTCAAAGCACAGAACGCTGTGAAGCCATCCAAACACAGGAAAATCGGCCGAAAATTCAGAAAAAAGATGGCGGCAAGCACGGACCGGCACAAACAGAACCGGATCTGTGACGCCAAAAGTAAGTCACCAGTGGGTTGCTAACAGTTCGGGCGATCTGGTCCGAACCAGGAGGAACCCACCCCTGATAAAATGGATACAAATAAATGGAGACATTAGGACAGAAAAGAAATACTTAATTTGATGTGTTAGAAGTCTAAAAACAACTGCTCCACATAGCATTATCATGTTACGATGAACCACTTGTAAATAAACATTCAGCTTTGCATAAGAGCTTCTTATAGAGTATTGGTTACATTAAACTCTTTGTTACCTCTCCCTTCTAGACTGTCTTCCCTAAATTCCCCATTCCAGTGTAATTCTACATAAATAACACATTTAATTCAGGCTTTTGCTGCTTGTTTATTTATTTCCTGCCTTTATTATTTTTATAAATAATTCAAGATGGTGAACACACACAGTGTTTCTTCCTCCCCCTATTCTCCCCACAACAACAAGAACCCTGTGAGGTGGGTTGGACTGAGAGAGAGCCACTGGCCCAAAGTCACCCAGTTGGCTTTCATGCCTAAAGTGGGACTAGAACTCACAATCTCCTGGCTTTTATCCTATTGCCACTAGACCAAGCTGGTTTATTTTTAATTGCTTCTTAGCACATTTTATATTTTAGTATAGACTGACTATTGCCTTATATCTCATTGGGGGGGAGGGGTCAGATGTACTTAAATTCTATGAAGCATTATTTCCCCGCATTGTAGAAATTTGAAATGCTGACTTTTTTTCTCAGCAAAATGTCCAAAAAGTCATGAATATTCTTGCTTCTGTTAAGTGTTACAAATAAGAATTGTGAATTATTGCCCAGATGAGAAAACACCAGTTTCCCAGAAAAGAGGAAATGGGTACTGCAGTTCCAAAGAAGACAATTCAATCCAAAACTCAAATATGTAGAAGACATGGATCATTGCATCTACAAGTACACCATTTTTCTGTCGGTCAAAACAAACCACCATGGTTGAGATTAGCCCAATCTTAATTGCCTCCGTTTAAGAATTTCCCAAGCTATTTTCTCTTTAGTCTTAAATGAATTTTTTGTTTTTCAAACCAATCTAATTTCCAAAGTCTACCACCTCTCTTATTTCAGCCAGGGAACTGATCTACCAAATCTTTCCTATTTACATTGGCAAAAACAGGGCAAGATGGCAGGGGTGGGTTCTAACTTACCTCGCTGCGGGTTTGCTTCCTCCTGCATTGCGTGGACACATCTCGTAGGCATGTCGCGTGGGCATATGCACGCTTCGCATGTGCGCGCATGCGCAGTGACAAAAAATCCAAAAAAATCCCCCCCCCAAAAGCCAAAAACAAGATGGCAACTGCATGGACAGTGCCGGAAACTCAGCTTCTGCGCATGTGCAGAAGAAAAAAAAAACCCGGAAAAAAATCCCCCCCAAATCTAAAAATAACCACCACCCTCAAAGCCAAAACAAGATGGCGACCCCATGAACAGTCCTGGAAACTCGGCATTTGCAGAAGAAAAAACGGGAAAAAATTCCCAATTTTTTTTTGAAAAAATAACCCCACCAAAAAAGTCAAAAACAAGGTGGCGACTGCATGCACAGTGCCGGAAACTCAGCTTCTGCGCATGTGCAGAAGAAAAAAAACCCAGAAAAAAATTCCCCCCAAAAAAATCTAAAAAAAAATTCCAAAAAAAAGATGGTGGCGCCCACAGACCAGCACCGACTGAACCGGTTCTGTGACATCATCGTGATGTCACCAGCGGGTTGCTACCGGTTCGGGCAAACTGGTCCGAACCAGGAGGAACCCACCTCTGCAAGATGGACAGGTTTTGCTTGTAAAAGAAAAGACTGAGAGGCGATACGAGCAGGATATCTAAAGAGATGCCACATGCAAGAAGGGATGGACCCGTTGTCTGTTATAACAGAAGACCAATTAAAAGCAAGGGGCTTCAGGCTGCATATTAGGAGCAATTTCTTACACACTTCATAGGAAGTGTCAAGTAGAGGAATAGACTGCCTAGGCATGATGGACCCCTCTTTGCTGGAGGCTTTCAGATAATTTGAAGGATCTGTAAAAATCTGGACAACAGGTTGATGGCACTAAGGAGATACAGCAAACTGTATTTGCTGTTCTTTAGGTCCTGGTATGATTTGATTGCTTATTTGAACCCTATGTCTATCGTTAAGTGTTGTACCTTATGATTCTTGATGAATGTATCTTGTCTTTTTATGTACACTGAGAGCATATGCACCAAAGACAAATTCCTTGTGTGTCCAATCACACTTGGCCAATAAAGAATTTTTATCTAATCTAATCTAAACTTTTTGCAACACAGATATGATGTCCCTACATTTTCCAAACCAGACAAGGAATAATGGATGGGAACTGATCAAGGAGAGATTCAACCTCGAAATAAGGAAGAACTTTCTGACAGTGAGAATGATCAACCAGTGGAACAGCTTGCCTTCGGAAGTTGTGGGAGCTTCAACAGTTGAGACTTTCAAGAAGAGACTGGACTGCCATTTGTCGGAAATGGGGTAGGGTCTCCTGCATGAGCGGGGGTGGGGGGGTTGGACTAGATGACCTACAAGGTCCCTTCCAACTCTGTTAATCTGTTAAATCTGTTAAACATAAGGGGTAACAAAGAAGATGGCACTTCTTCCTATATTGAAGCTGGAGCTATCATTGGTGCTTGTGCATGAATTATGAAGAAAAGGAAGAGGCTTTGGCAAGACAGCCAAAGAAGGTTGAAGAATCAACAGTAAGGTTCGATAAGCTTTATGGACATCTTACTGATATTTTCATCTAAGAAACTTATTTGAGAATTGTTAAACTTTTTCCTGTAGTTTCCTGCATATATTTATGAGACCAATTAAAGCTTGACCTCGAAGAAAATTTGCCAAGATCTTGAGAAATGAATAAAATAAGTTTAGTGGATTAAAGTTTTCCAAATAAATTGCTGATGACTGATGATCACAGATGAGCTTGGTGGAGAAATGCTCCTAAATCTATCTGACTAATAGTTGAAGCTACTTACTAGATGTTGAGACTCTAGAAAGAGGGCAGAGAAGACCCAACAAAGAAGTTTAGGGGACTGGAGGATAAAACATAAAAGAGTGGTTGCAGAAATTGGGTATGGCTAGTTTAATGGAAAGAAGGACTAGGGGTGATATGATAGCCGTGTTCCAATATCTAAGGGGTTGCCACAAAGAAGAGGGAGTCAACCTATTCTCCAAAGCACCTAAAGGGCAGGACAAGAAGCAATGGATGGAAAGTAATCAACCTAGAACTAAGGAGAAATTTCCTGGCAATTAAAATAATTAATCAGTGGAACGACTTTCCATCAGAAGTTGTGGATGCTCCAACACTAGAGTTTTTAAACAAGAGACTGGACAGTCACTTGTGTGGAAGTCTTCTGCTTGAACAGGGGGTTGGACTAGAAGACCTCCAAGGTCACATCCAATTCTGTTATTCTGTTATAGTTTGCCCAGATGACTGAGCAGCTAGAGTTTTCACTAGCAGTACTTGCAAATACAGTAGTTAAAAATAACAGTGATTTAGTTCAAAGGGAAAAATCCAGTGTTCAACTGAAACACACAAAAAAATGAGAGAGATCCATAGTGATGATCACCCACTTCAAAATGGTAGGCAGGACTGAACAATCAAAGCCCATCCCTTTGACATGTATTGCTCAATTGAATTTTAACACGCATTGCCATAATGGTATGTGGGAATGACCTTGGAAGGTGGAGGGGGGTAGGCATGTTGCTTAGAGAACAACCAGATAAGATAGGGCATAGCTCAAGCTGCATAATGGGCAGAGAAACAAACTCAGAATTTGTGCTATTAGATCTCTGATTCAATTAATGCAGCCTTTACAGGTAAAGTAGAATTAGCTCATCTGGTTATGTTTCCTGTCTGGTTTACCTGGGAAAGCTGACATCAATCTTGCAAGACTGATAGTACAAACCTCCCACCTTCTCTTTTATAGCCTGAGAAGTTAGGGTGTTTCCTTTCTGAGCTTCTTTCTCTGCCCATTAGGCAACTGCAGGCTGTGTCCTCTCTTATCTGATTGTTCCCTAGGCAGCACTGCTTTCCTGCCATCTCCCAAGGTCATTCCCACATATCTTTACAATTACTCAATACATTGCTCAAGTGCACCCATCATTCTGAAACCAATGTCTGTTGCTGCAGATGCAAGAACTGTTCCTGGAACACTTTAACCAGGGCAAAAAGAGGTCTGAGCAGTGTGGGAGGACCAGAAAGGGATCAGATGACCAAAACAAGCTGTCAGGCCTGCAAAGTAGACCAGGTCAAAGAGGCATGGCAGGGACTCCAGACATACTCTTTATTGCAATGAAGGAGAATGACAGAATCTCAATGGTCTTTCCAAGTTTCTCTCTGTCTCATATTGTGCCAAACAAAATCAATACAGGGTTGTTGTTGTTTTTTAGATCTTTCTTTATCTCAGGTATCTGCATTTTTTTTCAGCAAGTCATCATTATTGGCCTCCTCTTGCTTTGCCTAAGGACAGCAGCACAGGGCTAAACTAACTCCAAATTGTCTCGTGTGGTGGAGGAATAGCAAGACTCTTTTGCATACCTAGTCTTCTAAAAACAAACAAACATCTCCATTACAGACCTCACTTCCAAAGCCCGGCAGCAGGGGACAGCACTGAGATAGAAGCCCTGCCCGCTCAGTACGTGACAAAAAGGGGCAGGGCTTGCATTGCACTGTTGTAATTGTCACGTGGTGAATATTGTCAGTTGTATGTATATGCAGGGTGATGCATCCCTATTCTAATATTATGGTACATTCCATTACAAGCAGAACACGTGATGTGATCTTATGCGCATGTGTGCATTCCTGATTCTCCATTACTCTTCTTGTGGTTTGGCTTTGACCGGGAGCGGTCACATTTAATTAGCAAGAATGTAACTATTCAGAATTTATTGTTTTTGTACCGAAATAAATATTTTCTATTAGACTTTAACTTCGGCTTTATTTCTAAATGTCTGAGTTCCGAGAGAAAGATCAAACATCGCCTCTATGGAGAGTTATTCTCCTTAACAGTAATGGCTATCTTGATTGATTGGGCCTTCCCCATGGATACCTTTATATGTCTATGGAGATTTTCTCAGTCATCCAGGTCACAGTTGTCCCAAAGGTGCTTTTTCAAGAGGCAACTGGACTTTTTGGTTTTTCTTTGAAGACTGAAGAAGCTTCTTGGATGAGAAGCAAAACGTCTTCAAAGAAAAACCAGAAAGTCCAGTTGCCTCTTGAAAAAGCACCTTTGGGATGCTTTTATATGGCAACACAGAACACAACACCCTAATACTCATTGTCTACCTAGCCAATATGGAAGATTAGATTAGATTACTAGAGTTGGAAGAGACTTTGTAGGTCATCTAGTCCAACCCCCCGCTCAAGCAGGAGTCTCTACACCATTTCAGACAAACGGCAGTCCAATCTCCTTTTGAAAGTCTCAAGTGTTGGAGCTCTCACAATCTCTGTAGGCAAGCTGTTCCACTGGTTGATCGCTCTCACTGTCAGAAAGTTTCTCCTTATTTCCAGGTTGAATCTCTCCTTGGTCAGTTTCCATCCATTATTCCTTGTCTGGCCTTCTAATGCCTTGGAAAACAGCCTGACCCTCTCCTCTCTGTGGCAAAAGCACTTAGTGATATCATGAAGTCTTATCAGTACTATCCAGAGAAAGGCACATCCTGGAGGAAGGGAACAATGTTTCTGTAAGTCCTAAAGTTGTGACTCTGATCCAGTTAGTATGATTGTGAACTGTCAGAACTATCTCTAAGAAACTTGACGGAATTAATGGCTGATCAGATTTAGCCTGAGAGTCAAACCTAACACAGTTAACAAAATATCGGGATTACATTATTCATTCAACTATAAACTGACCAACTGGCCTGGATTTACATAGTATACCAACTCCTCACAAATTATCCAAGGTGAAAATTAAACAGGTCCAGCATCAAAGATAGCTACAGGATAGTTTTCAAAATGACAAAAGCAGCATTATTCTGTTGTGTCCCAAGGTCCACGTCTTTCATGCATACATGGGACATCATGATATATGTACAAAATGGGTAGGGCCTGCTTTCATGCCTTGGTTCCCTCTCCCTCCCCCAGACATGTTATATTGTGCAAATTGAGCTGTTAGGTTTGTCACTTATGTGGGTAAATATATTGTGTGAACCACATCATATAGATATGGCTTTTTAACCAAGACTCTTATGCAACTATGAATCACAAAGTAGACTTATATTCATCGAAGTCCGCAAACTGTGTTTCAATATGTGCCATTGTCACCATGAGCTCGGGAAAAAGGAAATTTTATTAGTCATGAATATAAACACTGTATGTCCAGAATATGAGAGAAAATGAAGAAGGAATGCACAACACATAAAAATATCTTGAAGGAACATTAATAACGTTGCACAATAGAGGGAAGAATAACAGAACGTTCTTGGAGTTGTATGTAACTCATGAACTTCATCCAACACTAACTTTAGGTTAAGATATTTAAAAAAAACACATCATGTATTCAAGTGCTTTAAAAGCAAACAACTCTCACTGAAAAGATGTGACTCCATTCCTATAATCTGGAATGAGTCCACCTTCCCCTGAATTGATCACATGCCCAAACACAGTTCCATCATCTAATAACCGTTCTTCAAATATCCTTTGGAAAATGTGCATCCCCCACATTTTCTTCTTGATTATACTTAGGAGCTAAATCCTGATTCCTTCTCTTTTTATTTTTTAAATTGCCACTTTGTCTTTTGATGGGGGAGTGTATTTGAAAGCAAGGTAGCAATAGCACTTAGCAATAGCACTTAGACTTATATACCGCTTCATAGTGCTTTACAGCCCTCTCTAAGCAGTTTACAGAGTTCAGCATATTGCCCCCAACAATCTGGGTCCTCATTTTACCCACCTCGGAAGGATGGAAGGCTGAGTCAACCTTGAGCCGGTGAGATTTGAACAGCTGAACTGCTGAACTAGCAGTCAGCTGAAGTAGGTTGCAGTGCTGCTTTTAACCACTTGTGCCACCTCGGCTCCTAAGGTGGCAAGGTTAACCTTGTTTCTCTGCTGTCTCCTTCTCCCATCTTGCCATCTCCAGTTATGTACCTGCTTGATCTAGGAAAGGCACTTAAGAAACATTTCCAAGTGTGCAGGACATCATTTGAGATAGATGGGTGGTTCAAAAATGTGAAAAAAATCCTCCTATTCATCAGTTAGAAAGAGTGCAGAGAAGAGCAACAATGATGATTAGGGGACTGGAGGCTAAAACACATGAAGAATGGTTCCAGGAACTGGGTATGTCTAGTTTAATGAAAAGAAGGACTAGGGGAGACATGATAGTAGTATTCCAATATCTCAGGGGTTGCCACAAAGAAGACGGGGGTCAACCTATTCTCCAAAGTACCTGAGGGTAGAACAAGAAGCAATGGATGGAAACTAAACAAGGAGAGAAACAACCTAGAACTAAGGAGACATTTCCTGACAGTTAGAACAATTAGAACAACAGTTAGAACTACTGCAATGCGCTCTACATGGGGCTGCCCCTGAAGAGCATTCGGAGACTTCAACTGGTGCAAAATGCAGCTGCGCGTGCTGTGGTGGGTGTTTCAAGGTACACCCACGTAACACCTATACTCCGCCAGCTGCATTGGCTGCCCATTGGTCTCCGGGTACAATTCAAGGTGCTGATCATCATCTTTAAAGCCCTACATGGCTTAGGACCAGGCTATCTCCGGGACCGCATTCTACCTCATTCTTCACTTCGACCGGTTAGGTCCCACAGAGTGGGTCTCCTCCAGGTCCCATCAGCCAAACAGTGTTGACTGGCGGGGCCTAGGGGGAGGGCCTTCTCTGTAGGGGCCCCTGCTCTCTGGAACCAACTCCCCCCAGAGATCCGAATTGTCCCCACCTTGCTGGCCTTCCGAAAAGCTGTGAAGACATGGCTCTTCCTGCAGGCGGGGTGATGTTGAGACGACTTTCCATCTGACGTCTCCCCCATGTATATATGATATGTTTGTTGTTTTAAAATTGTTTAAAATTGTTTTTAACATTTATTTGATGTTCCCTAAAATGTTGTACGCCGCCCTGAGTCCTGAGGGAGTAGGGCGACATAGAAGAACCTCAAATAAATAAATAAAATAAATAAATAATTCATCAGTGGAACAGCCTGCCTCCAGAAGTTGTGAATGCTCCAACACTGGAAGTTTTTAAGAAGATGTTGGATAACCATTTGTCTGAAGTGATGTAGGGTTTCCTGCCTAAGCAGGGGGTTGGACTAGAAGACCTCCAAAGTCCCTTCCAACTCTGTTATTATTTTGTTTATTCTATTCCATTTATCTTCTGCCACACAATATTCATAAATTCTCCCTTTCAGAAAAGTTCATTTCTCATGACTGTTATCTGATCTCTTAATTTTGGGATACCCCAATAAGGTACTTGGGGACAAATGTATCCCAGACACCTCCAATGGCTCCTCCTAAGCCCCACCACTAAGTTTACAACCTGGTGAATGCCATTGAAACCATTTGCAAGTACACTGGCATCTCAGATCACACATTGCAAAACATTGCACCCGCCTTGAATGTTACCTTAACTTCCCATGAATATCTCAGTATTCAAATGGCCTCCAAAACCCATTTCTTAGAAAATAAACCTTATGAGTAGTTGCACTGCAAAACTTTGCTTGGAAGTGCGCTCACCTGCCCAATAACAAGGAAAATTAGACAAGGAAAATCAGGAATGTCTTGCTGGAGGAGGTGACAAGTAGTCTTATGCAAAACTGATGCTTTAAACCAGCAGTTCCCAACCTTGGGGTTGCAACCCCTTTGGGGGTCGAACGACCATTTCCCAGGGGTTGCCCCGGCATCCTCAGCTTCCCCCCCACTACCACAAGCCTGGCCATGATATTGCGCCTCACAACCCACACCCACACCGCAACCCACCCCATTTGGGATCTTTTACCCTCTGCGCATGCGCAAAGTGTTTTGTGCATGCGCAGAGGGTAAAAGAACCCAAATGGCGGCGTCCGGGTGAAGTCTCCAGATCCGGGCGAGTTCTCTGCTCGCTTTGCGTGTTGCAGCGGTGAAATGCTCCCAGTTCGCTCTTGCCTGTCAGTCGTCGCAGAGCCGATGGAGCCAGTGGCGGTCGTGGCACAGGGCTTCCCCCGTCTGCTTCCCCCGCCCTCCTGGATGCCGCCATTTGAGTTCTTTTGCCCTCTGCACATGCAGAACGCTTTGCACATGCGCAGAGGGCAAAAGAAGTCATGGCAGCATCCAGGTGGGCAGGGGAAGTAGGTGGGGGAAGCCCCGCGCCCCGACCGCCACCGGCTCCATCGGCTCTGCAACGACCGACAGGCAAGAGCGAACTGGAAGCATTTCACCCCTGGCATGTTGCCTCTGGGAGCTTTTCGAGCCCCATCGCGAAAGGTATGCGCGACTTTGGTGGGGCCGGGACATGCGGCTGTCTGGAGAGAGCCATCCCCTTCGCAGAGTCTCTCCCATCTACCTGTAGCATTCAGGGCAAAGCCGCGAAGGGGTTGGCTCTCTCCGGGCAGTTGCCTGTCCTGGCCCCACCGAAGTCACACATGCCTTTTGCGACGGGACTCGAAAAGCTCCCAGAGGCAACACGCAAAGCAAGTGGAGACCTCGCCCGGATCTGGAGACTTCGCCCGGATGCCGCCATTTGGGTTCTTTTACCCTCTGCGCATGCACAGAACACTTCGCGCATGTGCAGAGGGTAAAAGAACCCAAATGGTGGCAGCGGGGTGGGTCATGGTGGGGGCGCGGAGGTGGGTCGCAGGTCATGGCATTAGAAAGGTTGGGAACCGCTCTTTAAACCTTGTTACATGCTTCATGATGGCCAGCTTGTCAATGGCTATGCTTGCTAAAGTACCCAGCCCCTAAAGTGTTCACCAAATATCAAATGAGCTGCACTAACCCCCAAAGACTGGCTATTCATAGCTTAAGGTGGTACGGTTAAAATGTTCCTCAACATCCTGTGATCCACATAACATTTGTTTTCTATGCAAAAAAAAAGTGCTAGCAGGAAAGGTGAAGGCATTCATACGACAGGAAGAAACCTATATAGGACATGGGTAGAATCTGACCTCTTGGAGATCCTGAATAATGATGGTTGAAGAATGTATCAGAGCCACAATTTGCTATTTATTTATTTTATTTTAATGGATTTCTATGCCGCCCAATCCCTAGGGACTCAGGGCGGCTCACAACATGTTAGATCCATTACAAAATAAAAGCTATCATTAAAATATATGACAATACAAAATACAATAATTAAAAATACAGAAAATACAAAAGTTAAAAGAGTATCTCATTCACCCCGCCTGCCGGAAGAGCCAGGTTTTTATTGCTTTCTGGAAGGCCAGTAGGGTGGGGATGGTCCTGATCTCTGGAGGAAGTTGGTTCCACAGGGAGGGAGCTCCCACAGAGAAGGCCCTCCCCCTTGGTCCCGCTAGCCGACATTGTTTGGTCGACGGGACCTGGAGGAGGCCGACTCTGTGGGCTCTAACCGGTCGTAGGGAGGTATGCGGCAGGATGCGGTCCCGAAGATAACCTGGCCCTGAGCCATGTAGGGCTTTAAAGGTAATGACCAACACCTTAAATTGGATCCGGAGACTAATGGGCAACCAATGCAGCTGGCGGAGAATAGGTGTTACGTGGGTGCATCTAGGTACACCCACCACAGCTCGCGCAGCTGCATTTTGCACCAATTGCAGTTGCCGGACACTCTTCAAGGGTAGCCCCATGTAGAGCGCATTGCAGTAATCCAGCCGTGAGGCGATAAGGGCATGAGTGACTGTAAGAAGTGCCTCCTTCTCCAAGTAGGGTCGCAATTGGTGCACAAGACGTACTTGTGCAAAGGTCCCCCCTAGCCACAGCTGAAAGATGTTGTTCCAATTTTAGCTGTGGGTCTAGGAGGACACCCAAATTGCAAACCCGTTCTGAGGGGGCTAATTTCTCCCCCCCCCAAGAACCAAGGAGGGACAATTGGTCGAGTCCTTAGGAGGCAATATCCACAGCCACTCAGTCTTGTCAGGGTTAAGCTTTAGCCGATTCTTCCCCATCCAGACCCTAACATCGGCCAGGCAGCAGCCCATTACGTCTACGGCTTCCCAGAATTGAGACGGGGTGGAGATGTACAACTGGGTATCATCAGCGTATTGCTGATACCTCACCCTGTGTCGTCGGATGATCTCACCCAGCGGCTTCATGTAGATATTAAACAGGATGGGCGAGAGGACCGAGCCCTGCGGCACCCCACATAGTAGGGGCCTGGGGCTCGACCTCTGCCCCCCTGTCAACACCGACTGCATCCTGTCAGAGAGGAAGGAGGAGAACCACTGCAAAACAGTGCCGCCCACCCCCACCTCTCCGAGACGACGCAGAAGGATACCATGGTCAATGGTATCGAAGGCCGCTGAGAGGTCAAGTAGCACCAGGATAGAGGAGTGACCCCTATCCCGGGCTCGCCAGAGATCATCCATCAGGGTGACCAAAGCCGTTTCCGTACTGTAACCGCGCCTGAAACTACATTGAAAGGGATCCAGAAAATCAGTGTCATCCAACAGTCGTAGGAGCTGGAGTGCCACCACTTTCTCAACAACCTTCCCCACGAAGGGAAGGTTGGAGACTGGACGGAAGTTCTTTAAATCCGCCGGGTCCAGGGAAGGCCTCTTGAGGAGGGGTCTCACCACCGCAGCTTTTAAGGGCTGCGGGACGGACCCCTCTCTCAAAGAAGCATTGACCAACGCCTGGAGCCAGCCGCGTGAAACCTCCCTGGTGGCCGAAACCAGCCAGGAAGGACACGGGTCCAATAAACAAGTGGCGGAGCTCATAGCTCCTATGGCCTTGTCCACATCCTCAGGAGTCACCGGTTCAAACCTATCCCATATAAGCAGACTAAGACCTGCCCCAGTCATCTTGGCCTGTACTGCCCAATCGGAGTCCAGGTCTGTCCGAATCTGAATGACTTTATCCGCCAGAAACCGAGAAAATTCCTCAGCTCTACCCTGCAAGGGGTCTCCGCCTTCCTCCTTAGCCAGAAGGGTGCGGGTCACCCTAAACAGGGCGGCTGGGCGGGAGTCAGCGGACGCAATAAGAGCGGAAAAATGCGAACATTTTGCCGCCCTTATCGCCACTAAGTAAGTAAGACTTAATGAAAGTTCTTAAAAGTGTCCGGTCAGACTCAGCTTTACTAGATCTCCATCGTCGCTCTAGGCATCTCTTGTGGCGCTTCATCTCCCGGAGTTCCTCGGTAAACCAAGGAGCCCTCCTGGATCCACTTCCACGGAGAGGCCGCAAAGGCGCAATCCGATCCAGAGCCCCCGCTGCCGCCTGATTCCAGGCGGCAACCAGGGATTCGGACGAACTGTGTACCAGGGATTCAGGTATCTCCCCAAGTTCCCTCTGGAATCCGTCGGGTTCCATTAGGCGCCTGGGGCGGAACCACTTAATCGGTCCCGCCTCCTTGCGGTGGAGGTGTGGTGCCATGAAATCCAACCTCAGAAGGAAATGATCTGACCACGACAAGGGTACTGTGACTAAACCCCTTAGCCCCAGATCATCTCTCCACTGCCCCGAGAGAAACACAAGGTCAAGCGTGTGACCACCCTCATGAGTCGGACCCTGAACTATTTGGGTCAGGTCCATGGTTGTCATGGAAGCCATGAACTCCTGGACTGCCCCCGAGGCTTCGCCGGGCGATGGCAGATTGAAGTCCCCCAGCACCATCAACCTGGGGAACTCAACCGCCAGCCCTGCAACCGCCTCGAGCAGAACAGGCAGGGCCTTTGTAACGCAGCTAGGAGGAAGGTACGTTAACAAAAGGCCCACCTGGACCCCTAAGTCCAACTTCAGAAGGAGTGTCTCACACCCAACAATCTCTGGGGCAGGGCTCCTTCGAGGACACAGATTCTGGCGAGCTATAATAGCCACTCCTCCACCCCTTCCCTGGGGTTGCGGCTGATGCTGAACCGAGAACCCGTCCGGGCATATTTCCGAAAGGGGCACCCCCCCTTCCTGGCCCAGCCAGGTCTCGGTTATACACGCCAGGTCCGCCCCCTCTTCTAGGATTAGATCCCGAATGAGGGGGGCCTTGTTGGTAATCGACCTGGCATTTAACAGCAGCAGCTTGAGCCCGGGGCCCTGACATCCCTGGTTACCAGGCACCCGGGTTGAGCTAGGTGGAACCAAACCAGAGGGGCCAGAACAAGGATGAGATCACCAGAAGAGGGGATGAGCTTACATTGTTAATTTCTTTTGGGGGGGAGGGGGAAGGGAGGCTCCTTAAGAAGAGGCATGAAGTAAGAGGGGTGTTGAAGAAAGAGAGCAGAAGAATTTCTTATTTCTACAATATAAACTTGGATCTAAATGCCTTTGTGCCATTTCAGATAAAACTAGCCATTCACAATGTTGAAATTATTTCATGTGCTTTGTTAGCTAGGAACACTAAGCAAATGGGATGTTAGGAAGGCCTTCAGAGGGCCTTCACCTATAGAAACAACAAGGAACTTGGCCATTACGGACCAATTTCTTTCCCATGGACCACAGTCAGTGAATTATGGCAATCATTGCAAATACTTTTATTTATTTATTTTATTTTATTTATTTGTTTGTGAAACATGTACAGTACAAGATAGTAGGTATTTGTATGAACATAACATAAGCATAGAAGTACAGATAAATGAGGACAATAGGACAGTAAGGCAAGGATGGTAGGCACAGTAGTGCGCTTATGCACGCCCCTTACAGACCTCTTAGGAATGGGGAGAGGTCGACTGTAGACAGTCTAAGATTAAAGTTTTTGGAGTTTGGGGAGGAAACCACAGAGTCAGGTAGTGCATTCCAGGCATTGATCACTCTGTTGCTGAAGTCGTATTTTCTGCAGTCGAGTTTGGAGCGGTTTACATTAAGTTTGTATCTATTGCGTGCTCGTGTATTGTTGCGGTTGAAGCCGAAGTAATCATTGACAGGAAGGACATTTTGGTATATGATTTTTTATGAACTATATTACATAGTGGAGTTTCTTTTTTTGAAGGTGTCCCTTTCCCCACCCCTTTCTAATCTCTCCCTTCTTCCCCAGGAACAAAGACATGCAAAAATATAGTTCTTTGTTCTGCTGCCAAATGCTAGAGATTTATCATCATAATTAAAGGACCAAACTGCCAAAAGAGAAGGGATAGAAGAAAGAAAAAAGAAAACCAGAGAAAACTTTGATACATTCAGATTGATTTCTTTATCTCATAGGAAAATGCTCAGTTTACATTTCAAATGAGGAGGTGGGGGGGAGAAAATTATATATTTTGAAAGTCCTAGGGCAGTAATTAAATGCAAAGCTCTGAATTGTTCCCACCAAACACACCTGAAAGTGACTTTTTAATTTCTCAGTGTGTTGACACTATTTAATTTTTCTCTCTTGCTTAGCAGTGCTGAAGCTATATCCTGTAGAAAGCAAGGTCTTGTTTAATCGTTGGATGAAATTGCAGGAAAATGCAGCCAGGAAGTGTTTCAAAATCTGATCCAAGATAAATTTAGCAGAACAGACATCCTTTCCAGTGTCTTGGTTGGGTTCCCAGCAGGAAACCAGATAGCCTTAGGAAGGAAGAATATGATGGACACCTGATCTATCATTCAAGATCTGGGTGCATTAGACTCCTAGCTCTTAGTAGCGGAAGAGGCAAGCATGTTTTCCCTTGTCTTGGAAAGTTCCTGTCCTGTCCTTGTACACATATGTTTTTGTCATCTGCTAGTGTGATTTATCAAAATAGACCCATTAATAGATCTACCAAGAACCTGCAGCTGGAGATAGAAAACTGGCTTGTGTCAGATCAGCTTTTGGATCATCTAACACAGGGGTGTCAAACTCACATCGTCATGGCGGTGTCAAATGATGTATTGGGACTTTCCCCCCTTTTGCTACACTGGACGTGGGCGTGGTCGATGGTAGATAATCTAAGGTTAAAGTTTTTGGGTTTGGGGAAGAAACTACTGAGTCAGGTAAAGTGTTCCAGGCATTGACCACTCTGTTGTTGAAGTCGAATTTTTTGCAATCAAGTTTGGAGCGGTTTACATTAAGTTTGTATCTGTTGTGAGCTCGTGTATTATTGTGGTTGAAGCTGAAGTAGTCGTTAACAGGTAGGACGTTGTGGCAGATAATTTTGTGAGCTACACTTAGGTCGGATCAAAGGCAGCATAGTTCTAATTTTTCAAGTCCTAAAATTTCAAGTCTGGTTTCATACGGTATTCTGTTGTGAACAGAGGAATGTAATACTCTTCTTGAGAAATATCTCTGGACATACCTGTTGAGTATGGTTTGTCAGCCAGTTGTAGATCCATTTGGTGGTGAGATCGTCTATCCCACTTTTCTCTAGCTTACAAAGAAGTAGGTTATGGTCTACTTTGTCGAATGCCTTGCTGAAGTCTAGGTATATTATGTCCACAATATTTCGTTGGTCTACTAATTTAGTCATGGTGTTGAAGAATGAAATGAGATTGGTTTGACATGATCTGTTTTTAACAAACCCATGCTGGCTGCTAGTTATTACTTTGTTCTTTTCTACGTGTTGACAGATCTGTTTTTATATTATCTTTTCCAGTATCTTCTCATGTATTGATGTTAGGCTGATTGGTCTGTAGTCTCCTGGGTCGGTTTTCCCCCCTTTTTTGAGGATGAGAACCACATTAGCTCTTTTCCAGTCCTCCGGTGTTCCAGGATTTTTGAAAGATGTGGTGCAGTGGTTCTGAGATGACATCTGCCAGCTCCTTTAGTACTCTGGGGTGAAATCTGTCCGGTCCTGGTGATTTGTATTCATCGAGTTCAGACAGGTGTTATTTTGGTTATTTTACTGGGGTTTTTTTTGCTTATTTTAACTTTAGTTTCCAGTCTGTTTTTTGCAGTTATATTTCTGGTAGGTTGGGCTATAGTTTCTTTTTGCATGACGACCAATGCAAAGAATGAGTTAAGCAGCTCTGCTTTCTCTCTGTTGCCTGTTACTTCCTTGCTGTCTTCTCTCTTTAGTGGGCCAACTGTTTCCCTGATTTTTTTTCTTGTTATTTATATGTTGGAATAAACTTTTTAAAAATTATCTTTGACTTTTGTTGCAAGTCTTTGTTCATTCTGGGCCTTTGCTTTCCTGACTTTTTCTTTACAGATTCTGGCTATCTGCTGATATTCTGCCTTAGTTATGTGTCCCTCTTTCCATTTTTTATACTTGTCCTTTTTTCCATTCAATTTGTCAGAGAGATCTTTGTGCAGCCATGCTGGTTTCTTCTTGGATTTCTTGTTTTTCTTTCTCATCAGTATTGTGCAGGTCTGGGTTTTTATGATCATGTTTTTCATAGTTTCCCAAGATTCTTGAGTTGTTTTCCCCTTTTTCCCTCATCCAAGGAATCTTTCTCAAGTTCTCTCTGAGTTTATCAAAATCAGTTCTTTTAACATCTAAGACTTCTGTATCATTGTGTTCTATTGTATGTGTTTGTATTATGTTGAATTCTAGTATGACATGGTCACTCTCACCCAAGGTTCCTGCAGTTTCAACTCCCTCTATCACTTCTTCTCTGTTTGTAAGTATTAAGTCCAGTATGGCTGTCCCTCTAGTTCCCTCCTCTATCTTTTGGACAACAAAGTTGTCAGCTAGGTTGGTTAGGAACCTATTTGATTTCTTGGTGCAGAATTCGTTTTCCAGTTGATATCTGGGTAGTTGAAGTCCCCCATTATTACTGTAGTGTGTTTCTTATATATGTTCATTAGTTGGTTGGCAAAAAGGATATCCATTTTTTGTGCTTGATTGGGTGGCCTATAGTATACTCCTATGCAGGGGCGGGTTGCTCTCTTACTTCGCTATCGGAGCTCTGCGTGCACATCTCACTACGTGCGCATGTCCCTCACTACATGCATGTGCCCCTCGCTACGTGCGCGCGCCCCTCGCATGATTTTACTTCCGCGCATGCGCGAAAGCAAAAAAGCCCAAAAATACAGCACCGGAGCAGCCGTGTTCAAATAGCGCCATCTGTTGGCTGCTACCGGTACTGTAGAGTGGGCCGCACCGGTAGGAACCCACCACTCCTCCTATGACCATATAATTCTTTTTTTCTTTTATGTTGGCCCATATGCATTCCAGGAGGTTTTCTTCTTTGGTTACATGTAACTCTGTAGCAATATAGTGGTCCTTAACATACAGTGCAACTCCACCTCCTGTTTTTTGTGGTCTGGTTTTTTTTTGAAGAGTTTGTATCCTTCTATCAGTATGTCGCAATCGTGGGTTTCATCCCACCAAGTTTCTGTTATTCCAACTATGTCATATCTACCTTTGTGTATTAATATTTCAAGTTCACCCTGTTTATTCCCCAGACTTTGTGCATTTGTGTATCGGCACTTGAGATTTTTGTGCCTGACTCTGGGTGTGCTTCCTGTGTCTCCTATTTGGCATTTGGGTTTGTCTTCCTTCCCATCCCTCTTTAGTTCGTTATTTGCCTTGCTTACTAGGGGTTTTTGCTTGGAGTTAGGTCCTTTAGATCCTATAGAGTGGTCACCCTCCCCCCTCAATTTTAGTTTAAACTCAATTTTAGTTTAAAGGTTTATTCAATGATCCATTGGTTTGTTTTCTTGGCACTTCACAGTATTCTCAACAGTCTTCTCCGGCACAAAAGTTCAAAAGTATCAATACTCTTCCTATCCTGCTTCTTCAATGTCCAACTTTTGCTAGAGTATCTCAGCAGAAGTGGTATTCAGCCAGTTCGGACTGGTTCAGGTGAACTGGTAGTAGCAACCTGCAGGTGGGTTTTCCCTTCATCTACATATATTTAAAAATCATAAATCACATTTTAATGGTTTGAAAGTTATGGCTTTTGGTAGACAAATACATTCTCATTTACACGTAGATTTAGAAAATGCAAAATGGATAAAAATTCAGGCTGATGGAATTTCTAAAATGCAAAGTGGGTAAAATGAATTTCCCTTCAATGCCTAGCTTCACTTCCTTCTTTATCCATAGTTACCTTCCTTTTAAAAATAGAATGGGAAATTATATTTGTGCATCTGTTCCTGGCTTGTTAAAAAAATATAAGCTTCTCAATGATTTGTGTAATTATTTTCAAGTTCTTTGTTTAAGCAACTTTGTAGGACTGCTGACTAACTCCTATATTAATAGAGAGTAAATACACTAAATCTAGACACACACACAAAAAAAGCACACATGGAATTTGCTTGTGATTATAAAGATGCAGCAATTTTCCAGGTAGAGTAATTCTCAAGATCAAAATGTCACCTACCTTTATATATTCATCTTTGTTTCATTCCTTAATATCCTTTTGGTCCAATAGTGAAGCCACTACCTCTATTACAGAAATGAAATTATCTGGTTTTGGGGTGATTTTCAAAATGACTTCAGTTGCTTCGAAATGTGGATATTAAAAAGTAGAGGCAAGAAGAGCTGATAAGGGGCATATTATTTGTGACTGATCTTACTCAGAGGCATGGCTTTCTTTAATTATGTGGGATTGTCTTTTAAGTTGGTTGATTCACTCCACACAGATTAAGTTGCTAAGTGCAATTTTCCTTTGGTTTTCATAACTTCCTACCAGGATTAATATTAAGGATAGTAAAATTTGCAGATTGCACCAAGGCAGGCTTCAATTTTTGCTGTTCTTCCAGCCCCTTAAATATCATCTATGTATAAATTTGGGAGAAGGAGGTGTAAGGGGTAAAAGACAATACACATAAATGGCTCCTTTTCACTTTGTGGTTCGGTAAATTGACAGAGAGGCAAACAGAATGTTGATATTTGCCCAAGTAAATTAACCTGATGGTGAATTAATCTAACTTTATCAGTTTGTGCAATATACTGAACCATTAAGTAACCTAGTTATGTAGGTTCAATCCAGGGGCGGGTTCCTCTTACCTTCTCCTACCGGTGCGCATCGCAACGTTGTGTGTGTGCATGCGTGCATAGCGCGTGCGATCCTCTCACGTGATTTCGGCTCACTGCGCATGCGCAGAAGGACAATTTTACTTCTGTGCATGTGCAGAGAGCCAAAAAACGTGAAAAATTCCCAAAAAAGATGGCGGCGCGCACGGACTGGCAAAGAAAGCACCGGAGCCGTCGCGCCAACATTACGCAATTGGCGGGCCCCTACTGGAACAGTGCACCGGAGAACACTGGTAGGAACCCACCACTGGTTCAATCATCAGGTCACCCACAAAACAACTAACACTCCAAGCTTAGTAAGTTGAATGAACGCAGGTTTCAGTTCACTTGCTTAAGCATAAATGTATATGATGGAGTATAATGTCTGTATCATAGAGGCAAAGATGAATGGCTGGTTGAAACCTTAAAGGGGACTTCACTGATGGGATGAGAACATGCTGGGATATTTTGTTGCTTGAATTCTTCTTACTGTGATGGAAAGGAGATTACCCTGTTAGTAATTTTGCAAGCAGACTACATTTATTTGAAAACCTCCAAGAAAGAAAGTAGTCATTCTGCATCAGGGGTGGGTTCTAACTTACCTGGCTGCCGGTTCACTTCCTCCCGCGCTGTGTGGTCACGCGCATGCGCAGTGCTGAAAACTTGGCTTCTGTGCATGCGCAGGAGAAAAAACAGCTTCTGCTTGTGTGCAGAAGTGAAAAACAAGATGGTGGTACCTATAGCGCCTCTGAGAGAGCCGGTTCGTGGGCGTGGCCAGCCAGTCATCGCTCCAGTCAAGCAGGGGGAAATTCCCGCTATCGGTTCTAAAGAACCACTCCGAACCCACCTCTGTTCTGCATGGAGTTATATAAGAGGAAATGATTATGATACCTTGGGAAGAATATCCCCCTCACATTTCTCCCTTTGCTTGAGTTTTGACTTCCTGTGTAATCTCTAACACCCCTTTCTAAAAGAATGACTTCAGATTCATTTTTTTGATGAATTACTACAATATTGAGTATCACCTTTTGAAGTACTTTTTTAAAATATAACCTTCAACCAGTATCTGGAACTAGTTTCATCTTTATTAGTTTTGCCTTAAACATGCCATCTCGATTTCAGTTTCACTCAGGGTCTAAGATCTCAAGTGAGACTACTGTTTTCCTAAATATATAAAAAAATCCCTTCTGCTTATAAAATAGGCCTGCTACCAAGTCCAGAGGGCCTGATATTTTCTTCTTGCAATGGGTTTCATAGCAAAAATCTCCCCTGTCTTATGTAAGACTCAAATCCAGTCCAGCCATTTGGTGGGACGCATGCTATATGCATTACACACCTTCAGAAGTGCTTAATAGAATAATAATGATGATTATATTGTTCTTGTAAACAAGTAGAGATATTCATTTCCCCACCACTGGACAATGATGGGATTCATATATTCTGTTCTAAACTGAAAAGCTCTGGTTTCTTGTCAAACTGCTCCTTAAACTTATTCTGAGCAGAGATGGATTCTTTGACCTACTGTAACCTTGGGGCAGCGGTTCTCAATCTGTGGGTCGCGACCCCTTTGGGGGTCAAATGACTCTTTCACAGGGGTTGCCTAAGACCATCGGAAAACAAATATTTCCGATGGTCTTAGGAACCGAGACACCGCTCATCTATCATCTCCAGGCGGGTCCACCCACATGCAAATAGACTACTGCAAAAAAAAATATCTGTACCATGGGAGCTTCTGAGCATGCGCAGAAGCCAAATTTCCAGCACTGCGCATGCATCGCCATCTTGTTTTTGGCTTTTTTTGCATTTTTTTTTAAAAATTCAGCACTGTGCATGCGTGCACACACAAAGCGCCCACACGCCCACGAGGCACGGCCACGCAGTGCAGGAAGAAGTGAACTGGCAGCGAGGTAAGTTAGAACCCACCCCTGAGTTTCCTAATAATTTTATTATTTTATGGTTGGGGGTCACCACAACATGAGGAACTGTATTAAAGGGTCGCGGCATTAGGAAGGTTGAGAACCACTGCCTTGGGGTATTCTTGGGTGGAGGGTAAGACTAAAAGCAAAGACATAGGCCCAGAGTTATTCAAACAATAGTATGTTCCTATAAATGAACCAATTTTTCATTTGCACAGAAAGACCCAGAATCATAGAATCATAGGATAGGAAAGGACCTTGGAGTCTTCTACTCCAACTTCCTACCCTAGGCAGTCATACCATCTTTGACAAATGGTTGTCCAATATTTTCCTGAAAATCCGCAGTGATGGATACACACAGCTCATAAAATCATAAAATCATAGGACAGGAATGGAATATAGAATAACAGAGTTGGAAGGGACCTTGGAGGTCTTCTAATCCAACCCCCTGCTCAAGCAGAAGACCCTATCCTATTCCACACAGTGGCTGTCCAGTCTCTTTTTAAAAAAAACTTCCAATGTTGGAGAATTCACAACTTCTGGAGGCAAGCTGTTCCACTGATTAATTGTTCTAACTGTCAGGAAATTTCTCCTTAGTTCTAAGTTGCTTTTCTCCTTGATTAGTTTCCACCCATTGCTTCTTGTTCTACCCTCAGGTGCTTTGGAGAATAGTTTTGACTCCCTCTTCTTTGTGGCAACCCCTGAGATATTGGAACACTGCTATCATGTCACCCCTAGTCCTTCTTTTCATCAGACTAGACACGCCCAGTTCCAGCAACTGTTCTTTATCTGTGTTAGCCTTCAGTCCCCTAATCATCTTTGTTGGCTCTTCTCTTGGAGGTCTTCTAGACCAACCTCCTGCCAAACCCTGGAAGGCAAGTTGTTCCACTGCTTAATAGTTCTCACTGTCAAGAAGTTCCTCCTTGTTTCCAGGCTGGAGTTCCCTCTGATGAGCTCATTAAATAAAAAAAGGGGGAAAGGGATACATTTTATTCGTTTATTCAATTGATAATTCCAAGGAAATGCACGAGACCTCAGGATAAAAGGAGGGAGTGAAGGAAGCTGAGACCAAGAGACTGCAGATGATGCTCTGGACCTTCAAATCAGAATTTGACAAACACTATCAAAATCTGCCAGAAAAGTAAGGCAACTAGCTGACCGCAGCATTTTCACTGCAGCATTTTTATCTCAAGCTGGGTGACTTCATCCAGGTTGTTTGTACTCACACAGAATCTTATTACTCCTGGTTCCACTGCAGGACAGCAACACAAAGGAAGGTTACAGGCATATTCTCTCTGACTGAGAAATTGGTAGATTTTTATCTAACAGAGAGAGAAGCAAAGAAGCCGGAAACAAGTGCAGTTGGATGAACGAAAGAGGAGAAATCAATACCGAATAGAATGGCTGACAATGTCATCTGGACAGAACCTCTGGGAGGACTGATCTTTAAATTGCTCATCATTATCAAGATGTTTGTATTTTTAATCACCATGACTTAGCGTCTGCTTCAGATGGGCTTCCGCTTCAGTTTCTTAGTCTCTTTTTCACTACCTCTAGAAAGAGGCAAGGCAATCCATATCTGCTTTCACTGTTGTGCCTTGCTGAACAGGGAAGGGCTATTTTTATTTTTGGGGCTTTTAAAAATGGGGGGGGGGATTCCTGTCCCTGCTGTCCTAGCAAAGAGTTGCAGCTTTTTGTTCAGATCCATTTTTTACTAGGGTAACAACTCTTGGAATAGAAAAAGTAATAACAACTTGCTGCATTTAGGAATGCCCCAGCTGATTTTGGTGACTAGTAAGCAAAATGTACTGTGTACTATGCACTATGAAGTTCAGAACTGAAGAAGCTTCTTGGATGAGAAGTGAAACGTCTTCAAAGAAAAATAAAGTCCAGTTGTCTTTTGGGGAAAAAAACCCTTTGGGACAACCATGACCTGGATGATTGGGAATTTCCATAGATATTTGCTGCTTGGAATGCAACTTGGATATATCAAGTATTGTTTTACATATGCAAAAGGGATAACCATGCAAGAGAATCCCATTAAAGTAAAAAGAAATGGCCAGTCCCCCAAAAATTGATTCCAGGACAGAAAAACATTGCACACGATCCACTTGCATGAACCCTCGCATCCTGGACATAAATTGTTTCAACTCCTACCCTCAAAATGACGCTAAGGAGCACTGCACACCAAGACAACTAGACACAAGAACAGTTTTTTCCCCAAACACCATCAC
The DNA here is from genome assembly GCA_023053685.1 of Diadophis punctatus similis. Lineage (NCBI taxonomy): Eukaryota > Metazoa > Chordata > Lepidosauria > Squamata > Dipsadidae > Diadophis > Diadophis punctatus. The sequence continues at coordinate 5,840,085 of JALIGW010000003.1, read as the reverse complement.
TCTGCTAAACAAATAATTCCCTCACCACTGTCAAACTATTCACTAAGGCTGCATTACTATTACTATTAGTCTTCTCATAGTTCCTATCACCCATCTCCTCCCACTTATGACTGTATGACTGTAACTTGTTGCTTGTATCCTTACGATTTATATTAATATTGTTTCCTGATTGCTTATTTGTACCCTATGACAATCATTAAGTGTTGTACCTCATGATTCATGACAAATGTATCTTTTCTTTTATGTACACTGAGAGCATATGCACCAAAGACAAATTCGCACTTGGCCAATAAAGAATTCTATTCTATTCTATTGTTCACCCAACAAACATATTTTTGCCTCCATTTCACATGAGACTTGGACTAATGAAAACATTTGTGAAGAAGGAAGGTGAAGTTTTTCATTATTTGAGATAGTTGTTTACAAGAATAACTGATGCTTAGATTAAGGAAGGCATTTTGTAAGTTCATAGATCAAATACCCCATCAATGAAAAGCAGATCAAGGATCTGTTAGTGGGGCTAGAAAAAAAAATCACCTGAAAAGCATTCAAGGTTGTTGTTGAGATTTTCTTGGCAACTGCAGTCTATGGAGATTCTCAGTCATCCAGGTCATGGTTGTCCCAAAGGTGCTTTTTCAAAAGGCAACTGGACTTTCTTTTACTTTGAAGATGTTTCACTTCTCATCCTCATTCTCAGGTTCTGATAGACCTGAAGAAGCTTCTTGGATGAGAAGCAAAAACTATTCAAGGAAAAACAAAGTCCAGTTGACTTTTGAAAAAGCAATAGCAATAGCAATAGCACTTAGACTTACATACTGCTTTACAGTGCTTTCAAGACAAACACAGACTTCAGAGGATAATCAGAACTGCAGAAAAAACAATTACTGCCAACCTGCCTTCCATTGAGGACCTGTATACTGCACCAGTCAAAAAGAGGGCCATGAAAATATTTACTGCCCCTCGCATCCTGTACATAAATTGTTTCAACTCCTACCCTCAAAACGATGCTATAGAGCACTGCACACCAAGACAACTAGACACAAGAACAGTTTTTTCCCGAACGCCATCACTCTGCTAAACAAATAATTCCCTCATCCCTCCAAACTATTCACTAAGGCTGCATTACTATTACTATTAGTCTTCTCATCGTTCCTATCACCCAGCTCCTCCCACTTATGACTGTATGACTGTAACTTGTTGCTTGTATCCTTACGATTTATATTAATATTGATTGTTTCCTGATTGCTTATTTGTACCCTATGACAATCATTAAGTGTTGTACCTCATGATTCTTGACAAATGTATCTTTTCTTTTATGTACACTGAGAGCATATGCACCAAAGACAAATTCCTTGTGTGTCCAATCACACTTGGCCAATAAAGAATTCTATTCTATTCTATTCTATTCTATTCTATTCTATTCTATTCTATTCTATTCTATTCTATTCTATTCTATTTCCAGCCCTATCTAAGCAGTTTTCAGAGTCAGCATATTACCCCAAACAATCTGGGTCCTCATTTTACCAACCTCGGAAGGGTGGAAGGCTGAGTCAACCTTGAGCCTGGTGAGATTTGAACTGCCAAATTGCAGGCAGCCGGCAGTCAGCAGAAGTAGCCTGCAGTACTGCACTCTAACCACTGTGCCACCTTGGGATTAACAACAACAAAAAAGCACTTTGGGATTTGCAACAACAGAGCAAACAAACTCTATTTAGTTGACAAACTTCTTACAGCATTCAAGACCATGAAATGCAACATGTCACTGAAGATTCATTTTCTACGTTCACATTTGGACTTCTAGGTGCAATCAGTGACAAACATGGTGAAAGATTTAACCAGGACATTGCCACAATGGAAAAATGGTATCAGGGTAACTGGAATCCATCAAAGCTGGTTGACGACACTGCAGCGAGATGCATCATATACTGAGTACCAATGAAAAACACCAGCAAAACACTTTGGGCCCTCATGCAACATGTCTGAAACATTATGCAATTTAATACGCCATAGTCATTAAAAGTTAATTTCATATTTCTCAAGATTCCTGTGTGATGCAGTCATTCTGAAAGTATATTTGTGTTCAGTTTGAAGAGGTCTATCATAATCACCAAAGGTTTTTCAGGAAGCAAAAGTTTGGGTAAAAAAAATGTTGCCCAGTATTATTTCACAGTAGGAGTTTGAACTCAGTTCCAGAAAAGTGCCTTGTAGTATCAGGGATTGCAAACTTAATATTTGTCTACAGCTTTTTAAGACAGTCGTGTCTTTTTCTTTTTCTTTTTTTTGGCCTCATAAGCTTTTCTCTGCAACAGCCACATGATTAGAGAAAGACACGGTAAGGACCTTCCCCAGCTGGTCCCTCAGGAAAGCAAAACTGTTGACTCCATTAAGTTGAATCAAAAGAACTTTTACTTGGAAAAAGTGGTTGCAGTAAAGTCAGGCGGAATCTGAAAAACTAAGCCCAAAGCAATTCTTCTGTTTCCCCAAACCCAACACACACACCCCGACCAGTCCACTTGCAGCCCATGTGATGCTGCAAGGTTGTTTTGAGAACGCTGAGGTGCTAGGCAGATAACAGTTCAGGGCACAGCTGCCTTGGAACTAGGGGTGGGTTCTTCCCAGTTTGGATCGGTTCACCCTAACCGGTAGCGACCCACTGGTGATGTCACAATGACATCACCAAATCGGATCGGTCAGTGCCATGGGCACTGAAATCTTTTTTTTCGAATTTTTAAAATTTTTTTTCTTTCTGAGCATGTGCAGAAGCCGAGTTTCCGGCACTGTGCATGCAGTCGCCATCTTGTTTTCGGCTTTCTTTCTTTTCTTTTTGAATTTTTTTGAATTTAATTTTTTTGAATTTTATTTTGAATTTTATTTTTCTTCTGAGCATGTGCAGAAGCTGAGTTTCTGGCACTGTGCATGCAGTCGCCATCTTGTTTTCGGCTTTCTTTTTTTTTTTTGAATTTTTTTGAATTTATTTTTTTGAATTTTATTTTGAATTTTATTTTTCTTCTGAGCATGTGCAGAAGCTGAGTTTCCGGCACTGTGCATGCAGTCGCCATCTTGTTTTCGGCTTGGACCCACCCCTGCTTGGAACCAGGCTGGAGGAAGCACGCTTGCTAATTCCCAAGCAGTTACAGCAAAAGCAAAAGCATGTGAAAAAACACTAGCAAGCCTCCCCCCTCTTCCAACGGAATGGCAGGACATGATAGAGGATCTGACAGACACAGCTATGACAAAGTCACAGGCAGGTGCTGTTTGCATTTGACTGCATTATCTATTTTAAATCTTATCCATGTTTTTCTTAAATCCATTTCCCTACATCCAGACTCCCTCAAAACAGTGAATTACTGGCATGAGTATCTTCACTGGGGATATTCATCAATAAATAGAACCCTCTGTACATGGGAGCCTCTGTAAAATATTACTTTCTGAGCCACCAAATATGCAATTTTTCTCCTAACCATGAAGAACATGGAGGTGAATTCCTTGTGAGAAATAACAAAGGCTTCAGATGAAATAAACTGGGAGCTGAAACCCAATTTATTTCAATGGAGTTCACCCAAGAGATGTTCTGGATGATTTGTGCCTTTAATGGTGTGGAAGTGAGAAATATCCAGTTATCAGAAGCTTGTATTTATTTTCATTTGTTGACTATCTGTCTCATTAGTATGGAAATGTAAACCACATACAATCTGTTTCTTTAAAAAAAAAAGTTTGCTAAAAAGTAAGTGGCTTTTTCTATTGGTGGAACAGCAATACTTTTGAATGTTGTCATAATAGCTTTTTGCTGTTTTAAACATCTAAAAAGCTTATGGTGTCAGCCACAGAGAAGGTGTACTTTGTGTAGGAGTAATTAGAATGCTGAGGTACCCGTTGTATTTCAGATTTGCAGTCTGCCAGCTTTGTGGCTCTTAAAATAGAAAATACGTTATAGATCAACTTGGGATCTGTAAGTTAGGATAGAACTGAGAAAAATGCAGGCAAAATAACTGTATCGGTATCATAATGTACATGCGGGGGCAGTGCGAACAGCTGCTGGAGAGAGATGTCAAATAAAAGGTTATATTCTAATTTCCCCGTCCCCAAACCTGGACACAGTGCCCTTTTGAAATTGTCCATCGTATTTGTAGATAGACAAACTGGGTGGATGATTTCTTTAAATTACTCCGGACCTGGGCCGCTTTAAGATGTGTGAACTTGAACTCTGAGAATTCTGGGAGTTGAAGTCCATACATCTTAAAGTGGCCAAGGTTGAGAAATATTGTTCCAGAGCAGAGGTCTTCAAACTTGGCAAATTTAAGACTTGTGGACTTCTCCATAACTGGCTGGAGAATTCTGGGAGTTGAAGTCCACAAGTCTTAAAGTTGCCAGGTTTGAGGACCCCTGTTCCAGAGGAAGAAATTCTCCAACAATATTTAGCAAGTACATGATCCTGTTTTTAAGAAACCTGAAGGTTTTTTTGTTTCTACTTAGAAGGAAATTGGCAAATTTTATTTTATTCATTTATTTGTGAGATTTATATACTGCCTCACAGTGCAAGCACTCTCTAAGCGGTTTACACCAGTAAGCAATGTATATTTATATTGACCCCAACAATCTGGGTCCTCATTTTACCTACCTTGGAAGGATGGAAGGCTGAGTCAACCTTGAGCCGGTGAGATTTGAACCGCTGACCTGCGGATCACAGTCAGCTAAAGTGGCCTGCAGTACTGCCTCTAACCGCTGCGCCACCTCGGCTCTTGTTGATATGCTCTTCTCGAAAGTACAATCACAATTCTCACTCATTACTGTCCTCTTCATTTTTTGGATGGTTACCTAGCAGTCTTGAAGAAACTTGATCTTTCTGAATTACCACATGAAATTACCTGCTGTATATATTTCTGCTATACTGTATGTATGAATGGGTCAGGATGTCTGTTTATCAGTTTCACACATCTCCAAATGTTGCGATTAATTTCTGAAATATACAATATCTCTATATTTGAATACATGCTTTGGAAAAGATAGGTTAAGATTGTAAATTATTGTGGGAATAGAAGGGAATAGAATTCTGGCAATGGAGAAGTAGCACACTGAAGATATGCAGCTTTACCTCCCTGTGAATATTGTATTTGAAAATAACATTCTGGGGATAGTCAGTGGGTCCTGCTGGAATCAATACAATCCCCCAGAGTTACCTCTTGAATTTCAGCTATAGCTATGGTTCCACAGCCTATAAAGATTAGTCTTGTCTGTGGCATTCCATTGAAAAAATGAAAATAGGAGAGAGGAACATATTACCACCAATGGTGGACTTGTCCTAAAGCTAGAAATTTCTGGACAAAATTAGAGCCTGGTTGGGAGAAATATTACAGAAAGAAATTGCATTAAAGCCTGAATTGTTTTTATTGGGGATACTGCGTACAAGATACTCAAAAGAAGAAAGATACCTAATTTTACACATAGCCACAGCAGCTAGACTATCATACGCCCAGAATTGGAAATTAGAACACGTGCCCACTGCTTCGATGGTCATCAGAAAAATACTCGATTGCGCAGAAATGTGCAAACTAACAATGCAGATTCATGGAAAAGACGACACGGATTTCTACGAAATATGGAATAAGGTATATAATTGGATTAAACAAAACCCAAAATTAAAAATTTGGCTATAAGGATGAAGATGAATTGAGATATATTTATAAATGCTTTCTTTACAAGCTGTAATTAAATTAACTAATTTACGGATGATATTCACCGATAATTACGATATGGAATGTACTTAAAATGTATATATAGATTTTGATACGAAACAAACACTTTAATAACGCTGTTAAAGCATTGGACTATTTCTTGTTGTTGTTTGTAAATATGTGTACTTGTTTGTGTTTTGTGTGTTTTGTTTGTGTGTTTGTGTGTTTTGTTTGTGTCTTTTTTCTTATTGTAAAAATTTAATAAAGACTATTTTAAAAAAAAAGAAAAAATGAAAATAGTAATCAACTACATAAACACAGAGAAATTTCTAAATAAGATCTTTTTACTTAGCATTCTGAAGCATTGTCTATGCAGATTCTCAGACATCCAGATCGTGGTTGTCCCAAAGATGCTTTTTCAAGAGGCAACTGGACTTTCTGGTTTTTCTTTGAAGATGTTTCACTTCTAATCCAAGAAACTTCTTCAATGTCTTCAAAGAAAAACCAGAAAATCCAGTTGCCTCTTGAAAAAGCACCTTTGGGACATTCTGAAGCATTGTTTTGTTATACTTGAAGCAAACAGATGGAGGCAGAGATTCCGAATGAAATCAGAACTAATACAACTCATAGTAAAAAAAACCACTCAGTCCCCTATAGCCCATGTAATTTATTATTATTTATTTATTAGTGACATTTATATACCGCCTCACAGTGCAAGCACTCTCTAAGCGGTTTACACCAATAAGCACTAGTAAGCAATGTATATTTACATTGCCCCCAACAATCTGGGTCCTCATTTTACCTACCTCGGAAGGATGGAAGGATGAGTCAACCTTGAGCCGGTGAGATTTGAACCGCTGACCTGCGGATCATAGTCAGCTAAAGTGGCCTGCAGTACCCCACTCTAACCGCTGCGCCACCTTGGCTCTTTTGCCTTACAACCAGTTATTGTCTCTCAACACAACCAGTTTCAACTGATGGCTATTTTTTATTTCAACTATTGCCTTATCTTAGAGACAACATCTTTGCTGCAGAATATTTTTGCCTAATCTTAAACTCTGATCGCTAATCTTTGCCACAAATATTGACTCACTCTGACATCTGCTAATATAACTTGATTCATATAAGTCCCATGGAGTTACCAGGAAACAAAGTTTGCAAAGATTTTGATGTATGGCAAAATCAAGGCAACAGGGTAATATGTGCAACTAGCCAGTTAAAATTTGATGCTTGAAATCAAAAGGCTGACTGCAACTAGTACAAATAAAACCAAAACAAATGACACGGAATTACTTCCCCTATTCACTTATAACTCTGCTGTTACATTTAACTCTTCAATTCACCTTGTTGAGAGTGATAAGAACCTAGAAATATCATGTAACTTTTAATGAACACTTTCCTAATTAATATACCGTATTTTTCGGAGTATAAGATGCACCTTTTTCCTCCCTAAAAGTGGCTGAAAATTCAGGTACGTCTTATACTTCGAATGTAGCTTTTTTTCCAGCCCTAACTAGGTGCTAACAGATCTTCCCAGCTCTTATCTTGCAGGCTTTTTCATTGTTACTCTCTCCAAAGAATGTTTTTCCAGCCCTAAGTCTTTGCAGGTTTTTTTTTTCATTGCTCTACTTGCTCCAAATAAGTTGTTTTCTAGCCCTAACCAGGTGCTAACGATCTTCCCAGCTCTTACTGGCTTGCAGGCTCTTTCATTGTTATTCTCTCAGAAGGTTTTTTTAAGTCCTAACCAGGAGATAAAATAATGTGCTGAAGCTGACCAGACTAAGGGTGCTAGCCAGATGAATACCTGGTAGGCAGATTGTTTTCCCCTATTTTCCTCCCCAAAAACTAAGGTGCGTCTTATACTCCGGTGCGTCTTATACTCCGAAAAATACGGTAAGTATATTCACTTTCTCTTCTCAAACTTCTCTTTGATGGCTCTGCTTCAGGGGTGGGTTGCTCACTTACCTCGCTGTCGGAGCCATGCGCGCGTATCTCCATGCTTCGGGGATGCGCACGCTCGCTACATGAGCACGCCCCCTCGCGCAATTTTGCTTCTGCGCGTGCGCGGAAGCAAAATCGCGCCGAAATCTCACGAGGGGACGAGAGAGATTTCAGTGCGATTTTGTTTCCGCGCATGTGCAGAAGCAAAATCTTGCCAAAATCTCGCATGCGTATGCGTCTCCTCGTGAGATTTCGGCGAGATTTTGCTTCCACACATGCGCAGAAGCAAAATCACCTGAAAATCACCGAAAATCAGCTGAAAAAAATGGCGACATGCCGGGTGGACTGGCAGAGAGGGCTCCAGAGCGGTTGCGAAATCCACCGCTCCCTACCGGAGCTGTGTATTGGGCAGCTCCGGCAGGAACCCACTTCTGCTCTGCTTATATA